>OW964574.2:18851176-19454176 GCA_943138885.2 Tholera decimalis
TTTTACACTGGTTGGAGGAATAGACAATAGATACTTATATGCTGTTTCTAAGTGATATCCACTAATTCCTCCATTTTCAAACAGGCTTATTTCACGTCTTCACGATCTGGGGATTTCATACTCTTATCAATTTCCAGCTATAACTTTTCCTTTAGTGTCAATTGGGGTTGGGATTGGGAGGTTTGTGGCCTTAACTCATCATCTGTTTGTGATCCTTATCTTCCTTCTTCTTCTTCCGTGTCATCTCGACTTTTAAGTTTTTTAACAATACACTTTATTTGCTTCCAAACTAAAGCCTGTGTAGAAACTGGAAATAAGTCATGCCATTCCAAATCCGATAATAACTGATTTTCATCATCTTTTCATGGATTTTGTAATTAATTCAACACACCAGTCAAATTATCACTTCGTCGTTGCTTCATACGTTCCACTAAGGATGTTTTAATTTTTTTGGCAAGTGTCAGCACTTGCCAAAAAATGATTATGCTAGATAGCTGTTTATAAGAAATTTCAAATCGGAATCAGCTGTGCATAAATTAGCATCTCGCCGACAGATTGCTTCTACTGTCAATTTAATTGGGGTCAGCACATCAACAATTTTATTTACCAATTCAAAATCAACTTCTTCCAAACGAATTGGATGATTGAGATCTATAAGAGCTTTTTGAATGAAGGTTTTTAAAAGATAAAATCGCTCCAGCATTGTTAAAAGACTATTCCACCTGGTTTTACAGTCCAAAAGAAGTGACAACTCTTTTCCATGTTCAATTTTCATTTATTTTTGAAGTACTGTTTCATTTTTCAATGGTGATCTTTTGAAATACACTCTACAACTTTGCGGATTTTCTTTATCAGCTCATTAATGTTTTCATCTTGTGTTAACTCTGGTATGTATTATAGCGCAAGGTCATTTTGTGACATTAAGATTAAGTCTGATTCTGGACTGTCTAAGTCTTCTAAATGTTCATCATCATGGATGTCGTCCATATGATCAACAGCCACAGGTGGTTCATTTATAGTATCATCTGAGGTAGAGCTGTCTTGCAAATAATTATGTTTTTCATAAAGCCAGTATCCAGGGAAATATCAAATATACTTAGACGCTCTTTCAATATACGAAGACAATTTTCAGCCATACTTTCATACTTCCATAAATAGGAACAAGTCCTAAATTCCAATTTTTTTTTTATATGAATGAACGTTGACAGCCATGTATGGTTTATTGGATGTTGAAGTCCACTTGTCGAAAGAAAGACTAAATCTTTCACCTACACTTTTCAAATGTTTCAATTCTGCAGTTACTTGCTTTCTGATTTTTTCACTGTAATTCATGACACGTTTTTGAATGGTGACGGCTGACTTTGGTAAATCCGTGTATTTTGCAAAGACAAATTTTCCAAAAAAAAAAATCCAGCAGTGGCCCATTCATTAAATTTAGATTTATTACTCATTTGAAATTTTTTAACTGTACATGCCTTACTAAATTCGTGGCATAGTGAAGAAAATAATATCCTGTAATTTTCATTGGGGTCATGGGAATCAAAATTGGCCATTGAAAGATTACTTAACATGATATCATTAAAAACATTAATTTCTTTTTAGTTAGTGGCCTAATAATAGTCTTATTTAATTGCCGCTTTTTAACCAACTCAAAGGATACTAGTTGACCTGTATGGTCAGACCTAACTCCGCTAATTTGAGACGAGTATTTTATGGCACAATTAGTATAAATATTATCTATGCATTGAGCTGATGT
This sequence comes from Tholera decimalis, assembly GCA_943138885.2. Taxonomy (NCBI): domain Eukaryota; kingdom Metazoa; phylum Arthropoda; class Insecta; order Lepidoptera; family Noctuidae; genus Tholera; species Tholera decimalis. The sequence goes on from OW964574.2 coordinate 18,852,933, forward strand.
TGCTGTTATTCTTGTTGCTTCCTTGTATGTGCATTTTAAGTTAAATGAACCAAACAATGAAGTAAGCTTGCAGTGTTCAGGTGAATTTACTAAAAAATCAATATTTAGGTGACCACAAACGAAAACTAATTTATTATCTCTTAAGCTCATAAGCTTAGGTACTTAAAATTTCTCCCATTATTATTAAGAATGATGACTAGTTTGATGCTGGTGGTCTATAAACACTTAAGAAAGTTTGGCCTTCAACTTCTGTACATGCTACCTCACACAAGCAATCAACAGAGCAAGCGGTGATATATTTTTGTTCCTTATATCTAAGAAAATTACAACGTAATATTAACGTACCACCTTCTACTGAGGACCTGTTGTATGCATTAGTAACAGAAAAATATTAATTTTAAACAACATTCTATCTGGTTTTAGCCAGGTTTCACAAAAACATAAGATATCTATATCATATTTATCTATTAACATTTCCTCATCTAATATTTTGCCGGAGAAACGATTTATATTCTGATGATATAGTAAAATTGTGTTATTATAACTCTCCTTTGTCACATCTAAGGGTTTAAACAATTAATTTCAGTATTATTAGATACCCTAGATAATACTGAATAGTCACTTAACCTAGGATCAGTTAAATTGTCAATAATCCAGTGTAAATTGTAAGCTAACAAAGTAGCCAATGAACTTTCGTCGTAAATTCTAAAATGAATGTCAGGATTGCAATCGGTATGCCCAAAAACCTATTACACGATGTTTGATGCAATATTTTGCAATCGACGACGTTTGCTGAGCAAGCGATATAATGCGGTCGCACTAAGTTCGCCGCGAGCTTAGTGTATTTCGAACAGCAACCGAGTGCACTCATTTTCATCATTTAGCGATAATTTTAGCCCTTACGTTACTTTGTTAATTATACTTAGCAATAAACCCTTGAAGGTTATCAGTGTATTTAACTTAGTAGACACACACGATATCCATATTCACCAAGGATGCAACTTTTTCTCCAACATTCAATATGGATATCATATGTGTTTTAAATTGGATTTCAAAATGAAAGCCAGATTTGCAATCACCACCCCCAAAAACCCATTACACGATACCCATATCGAATGTGTGAGAAAAAGTTGCATCCGCCATCTTGGATTTTAAAATGAATGCCAGATTTGCAATCACCACCCCCAAAAACCCATTACATGGTACCCATATCAAATGTTTGAGAAAAAGTTGCATCCGCCATCTTGGATTTTAAAATGAATGCCAGATTTGCAATCACCACCCCCAAAAACCCATTACACGATACCCATATCGAATTTTTGAGAAAAAGTTGCATCCGCCATCTTGGATTTTAAAATGAATGCCAGATTTGCAATCACCACCCCCAAAAACCCATTACACGATACCTATATCGAATGTTTGAGAATTAGTCGCATCCGCCATCTTGGATTTTAAAATGAATGCCAGATTTGCAATCACCACCCCCAAAAACCCATTACACGATACCCATATCGAATGTTTGAGAAAAAGTTGCATCCGCCATCTTGGATTTTAAAATGAATGTCAAATTTGCAATCACCACCCCCAAAAACCCATTACACGGTACCCATATCGAATTTGTGAGAAAAAGTTGCATACGCCATCTTGAATTTAAAAATAAATTCCAGATTTGCAATCACCACCCCCAAAAATCCATTACACGATACCCATATCGAATGTTTGAAAAAAGTCTTCATCATCACTTTCACTTCCTCAAATGGTGCTTTTCGGGAGCAACTGCACAAGGTACTATTAGAAATACCCAAAACGCTATAGGTGTGCCTATAATATTTAAAGAGTTCCCTCGCTTTCTCCAGGATCCCATCATCAGATCCTGATTTCAAAACAATGGAACCAACAAGAAAGTATACCCTTTCAAACGAAAAAAAAATTCCAAATCGGTCCAGCCGTCTTCGAGTTTGAGGTTACATACATAAAAAAAAGTTTAAGACGAACTGAGAACCTTCTCCTTTTTTTTGAAGTCGGTTAAAAAGCAATAATAACATCACAAAATAGAAATACGTACTTTTTATGAGAATGGCTTTTTTTTTGAAAATTTGCGCCAACTTTCTTCTAATAATATTTTTTTTTACATTTTCCCATAATAAAACAAATATTGAAAAAAAAAATGTTAAAGAAATATATATTGAACAATAAAAAGTAATTGTTGGGTATGCATAATAAATCGTACTCAAAAAAACAAAAAATATGACTTATGTTATTCAACGGATTGCTGCAATACATACGTACACAATAGATCGCGAATTATCGTTACCGGCGAAACCACAGAACACATACACTCCACGTCACATGAATAGGACCAGCATATTTTTCTATGTTATTAAAGATATGAGATAAAATAAATATATCACAATGGTACGTCTATACATATTTAGGCACGTGAAGGTAAACTATAAAAAATTGGACTTCATAAACGCCGAGTGTGACCGCAAGCGACGCTTACGTAGGTAATGTGACGCGTCACTTGAATACGACCAAAGACATTTCCCTTCCGCGCGGCCTCAGTTGCGGTACAAAAACGAAACAGTGAGTACGTATTACGCGTATTTAAAGTGTAAAATATCAAGTAGTGACTATCTATACTAATATTATAAAGAGGAAACCTTTGTATTTTTGTATTTTTGTATGTTTGTATTGAATAGGCTCAAAAACTACTAGACCGATTTCAAAATTTCTTTTACCATTACTTAGAGGGATTCTTCCGAATCCGTATAGGCTATATTTTATCCCGGAAAATAGATATGATTTTTCGTGGTAGTGAAAATTGTGGAGTAAGGCGTCGAAAAAACTGCCGTACGTTAACGATTCTCGCGAACGCTGCCTAAATGGTTAGAGATGTATGGTTGACTTCTATAGAAAAGTTGTAGAACTCAATAATGCCTACAAAAAAGAGAGCTTAAAAAATAAATGTCCACCCGTGCGAAGCCGGGGCGGGTCGCTAGTATTATATATTTTTTTTATTTAATATGGGTCGGAATAAGTGTTTAAATTTAGAGGAAATGGGAAAAATAAAAGTTCTTTGTGACGAAGGCTATTCTTTAAGAAAAATTGCGAAAAAAATAGGGCGTTCACACCAGGTGATAAGTAATTTTCTTGACGATCCTGAAAATTATGGTAAGAAGTTCAAAGGCCGTACCAAATTCGCTACAACTGAAAGAGAGCGCCGAGCAATATTACGCGAAGCGTCGAATTCTACGCTATCAGCCGCACAAATAGCCCATAATGTTGGAACTGAAGCATCTGTGAGGACTGTTCAAAGGATTATACGCAATTGTTCACATTTAAACCGTTTAAAAATTAAGAGAAAGCCATGTTTAAAAGAGTATCACTGTACGGAACGTCTTCGGTTTGCTCGAAACAAAATGCATTGGACCCAAGAGTGGCATTAAGTTATATTTAATGATGAAAAAAAATTTATTTGGATGGCCCTGACGGGTATTCTTACTATGTTCATGATTTACGAAGAAATGAAATAATTTTATCGCGTCGGCGAAATGATGCAGGCTCAGTAATGGTCTGGGGTGCGATATCATGCAACGGAGCGATTGAGTTAGTGGTGATAAAAGGTAGACAAAATTCCAAAAGCTACATTAATCTTCTAAAAAATGAAATATGTAAGTTTAGCAGTATCACAGATGATGAAAGTTTCATTTTCCAACATGATAACGCCAGCATTCATAGAGCACACGATGTACGTCAATGGTTTCAACAAAATAATATCGATGTTCTCGACTGGCCATCACTCACCCCCGACCTAAATATAATGGAAAATGTATGGGGGTGGTTGTCACGTGAACTTTATAACAACGGCAAACAATATAACGACAAGCAAGAACTCGAGGAGGGTATCAAAAAGTGTTGGAGTAAACTGCCGATTAAATACATAAGAAGTCTTTATGATTCAATGCCATCTCGAATTTTTGATTTAATTCAAAATAAGGGAAAAAGCCTTAACCATTAATCAACCTTTTTTTTAAATAAATATTATTCAATAACATTTTTTTTTGTGTTTTATTTAATGGTCGTATTCAAGTGACGCGTCATAATTACCTACCAGCATTGTCATTAAGACTCGCTGAGTCTTACGGAGTTCGATTGTTTATAGTCGAACTTCACGTGTTCAAAGATGTTTATACGTAACATTATTATATATTTATTTTGTCCCATATCTTAGATAGCAAATGAAAATATGCTGGTCCTATTCATGTGACGCGGTGTGTATACTCCTAGCGGAGAAGAATGCGAACTCCCTACAATATTTTGTAGAACGGTTTGGCCAGCGCCATCTATATGCATCCCAAGAAAAAAATGCATATGGCGGTAAATTCAAACGTTTGAATAGCTTATCCAGAATATTTAAAAACATGGTTTTTTGGTAGGCACATTCCCTTGTAAGAAGACTCAAATTTGAGTTTCTTACAAGAGAATGTACCTACCAAAAAACCTACAGAGTGAATATGGCAAAATAAAACGATAAAATTAATGTAAATAGTTTATTTATTTCAACAATTACAATTTAATAATATTGTGTTAATGTTTTATTTGCAAACTGTTTGCAGTAGCCTCAGAATACAGATTTGATATGGATAGCTGCATTGTGGTTATATTACTATTTAAATAATTTTACTAACTGTTGTAATTATAAAGCCTTATTTTAAAAATATTTTCAAATTATTGCCTACTATATTTGTATGCCATTGTAGATGGCAAGCATGACGACCGTTTATAATACTTTTAACACCTTGCACACAGATTTTACTGTATGTATATTCATGTTTGAACAAATAAAATTATCTTATCATAAAAAACACCCGCCATTCTGACGTCAATATGGCGAGTGTACCTAAATTTTGATACAATTTCGTTCTGAAGGTACATTTGTTTTAAACCTAGGTACTAAATAAGGTATATTTTTTAGTAAATAGGATAATTCGATTAGTTAGGTACACCCGCCATTTTTACTCTCACGATATTTTTTGCTCTTATAAACCTATATTCATGTCAGTTTATGTAGGTACATGTTACTGTTCTCAACTGCTTTTTATTATTTTAGAAACCTTCCTGGCCCTGTAATACTCAGGTCGTTATGCTATACATATACATTTATGTACTAAATTTTATTTTTCTATATAAACTATAGTGAATTATTGTATTATACAGTAGTAGTAGTATGAAAAACATTAGTTTTTGTTGCAGAGTTCTTTCCAGACGCGCCTGCTTTGTGGTCAAAACAGTTGTGTAAAAAAAATTAAGTTTATTGAAGTAGGTAGTATTAATTTTATGACAACATTGAGCAAGTAGAATTAGATCTAGTTAAAACTTCCCAACAAAACAACTGACAGACAATTTTACAGATAATACATGTACCGTCTGTGTAAGTATTATACTTTTGTATGGAACAGGTATTTTGTTAGAACCTTATATAGCTCGAAGTTTTACTTGTTAGTGGTGCAAATAGACAGGACCACATCTTTTTATTTATGTAAAATAATATTCATTTTGCGTTTCAGTGCTGCAGCTGACGCTTCCTCAGCGAACAATCTATTTTTTAAAACACAGAATCTTTTAATACATATAATAAAAACATTTTCTATTATATTAAGAATGTTTTGATTTTTGTGAACAACGCAATTGTCAAGGAAATTAAAATTAACTTTGTTTTTTATATGTTCTAAAATATCTCTCTTGAGATCAGTAACATGACTTTTTTCATTCAAGCATTGATTAATTACAGTAGCGCAACATTCAACACATGTAACCATTTCTTTAGTGGCATAAGTCAATGATTTTTTTACTTCAGAGTATTCCCGACACTCTACAAACTGATGATGTTTATCAATATTTTCTGACACAAACATAGGTTTACAATTATTGCAACTATTTTTAAATCGATTAAGCAAAAACCCACACACATATGCACATGTCTGTATCTCTGCACTGTCTTCTTTTAATAATTCTTCAATGTTATGGGGTAATTGTAGTGTTTCTGATGCAATTTCATTTCCAGGCTCTGTGCCTATGCATATGGGTTGTGACATAGACAACAATGTATTGAAGCTATTAATTATAATATCATTTTTATCTTCTTCACAGTTCCCCCCTGTTCCAATATGTGCTAAATTTGATACAATGGCAGTTTTTATACCTGCCACGAATTGTCCACATGTTGGGTTAATATTTGAACCGCAGTTACCCCTAATGCACCCAAAAAGATTTTCTAAAGGGTCTTGCTGTAGCCTGCGTGTAGATAGGCTTTTTATATTATATGTTGACGATAATTTTCTCCACAACCGAATTATCCCATTGATTGTCCATATCCACCCTTCTGTTGATGGCGGTGTACGTGCACTTCCGACATAATTCATATTTTTTAAAAAGTTAATCACATCCTTGTACAGTTGAAGGTGTGGACTGGTTGAGCGTAAATTTGTGGCATAAAGCTTTCCTCTTCGTAGATCTGTACAATCACTATTGACACTGTCAAATAATTTGTCCATTGTGTTAATTACTTCTGCCGTCACAATGGCATCTGCAGAAATCTCTCCTGAAAATAAGTGTATTATGTGTTTAGCTTATAACATAAAGATTCAGTTCTTTTTTGTTCTCAAAACAGTGAAGGAAAACATCGTGAGAAAACTGGCATGTTCTAGAAGCATAAAATCGAAGATATGTGACATCTAGCAACCCACACTGGGCATGCGTGGTGGAGAGGAGGCCTGTGTCCCAGCTGTGGGAACATTATAGGCTGATTATGCTATGCAATTCTTTTTTATGGGAATGTTATATCTAGGAATTAAATAAGAAACGTGTATAAGCATCATTCCATTCACCTGCTGATATTTTGGCGTACATTCCTCCTGCAACGGAGTGACTTAAAACTTGTGCAGCTAGTTTAACTCTCATTTTTTGTTTTGAGTTAGGATTTAAATGTTCTTTTTTCAAAGCTGGAGCAAATACAAAATTTGGGTTTCTGTTGTCCATCTCATAAAATTCCTTTATGTAGGACCATTTAGCAACACCTGTAAGCAGACACATTAAAAATATTAGGTAGTAACCTTTACCCACCACAGTGAGAAAATGGACGCAGATGATTAATTAGATGTCTATTGTGTTAGGAAAGCACTTGCAGTCTTATTTTGGGATTCTTCCTTTCTAGATTGATAGATAATCTTTGTTGTGGTTGCTAGGCTACACTTGTTACCTTTTGATGATCTACGCACGCAATATATTTTACTGACACCAAATTCCACTGCATTTACTTTATCGAAAAGAGTTTTAAGTATAAAATTATGAAACTTAAGCTTACCTCTCCCTGTCGTGCCATCGGAAGAAATATTTGTTGGACACTCAATGTCATATTTCATAAAATTATTTCTGAAACATTTTAATAAATGAGGTGTATCAAATAAAGTTATCACTTCATTATTATGAACTGTGAAGAATGGATGCTGAGTACTAGCTCCTAAGTTTGTTAGAGCTCTATGGTTCACTCCATCCATGTCACAGACAATAGCAGCTATATTTATTTCAGCAATGAAGCACTGATTTAACACCTGAAATAAAAATGATACAGTATTTGAATAATATGATTAAATTTATAAGTTTTCTATTTTTTTTTAAGTGTAACATTCAGATTTAATGACAATTTCCATGAAAGTTTTAAAATAAACAAAAAATAATACCTCTTTAATAAGAGCAGCAAGCCTGTCTGCAGTAGAAAATCCACTCGAAAAATAGTAGGCGATAGGTTGTTTGACCCTCTTCCTAATGCCTGATATCATAAATACCAAGGCATATGCAGCAATCAATGGCGACCTTCCCTGGGATGCATGGTCTTGATAGCCTTCTATAATATCTTTCTTAGGGTTGTAATTTAAATGCTTTTTTAAAGACATTTCGTCAAACATTAGAATGTATTGGTTGTCAGAAGGCTTTTGGGTTTTTACAAACTTCTTGACAATATTAAGTACTGGCTGACAAACACCAACACCAAAAGGTACTTTATTAAGCAAATTTCTTAAAGTGCTTGGAGATGGTAAATGAAAAAGTCTTCGCAGTAATCGATAGCAGGTAGGTGACCTCTTAAATATCCGCAAGGCTGTTATTTTTATCTGCTTTGACCATCTTCGACCAGTGTACTTTTTCTTAAAGTTACTTAATTGACCTTGCAATAATTGGGCAAATGTTGGGGTAATCTTTTCAGATAATTTTTTTACAGCCACATCATCACTGATAATGTTTATCATTGCAACTGGTTTTAATTTTTTTATCCGATTACGTAGGTAACAAATTTGCTTCATATATTTACTACATTTGGCAAACATAATCTTCTCCCTTTCACTCTTCTCTTTGTTAGTGGTTTGTATCTGTGTATCTGATGCTTCAGGTTTATTGGCCAACAATCTGTGTGACATACCAGCTTGTGGTTCCTCCACATTGAAAAGTACATGTTCAGTCTGAAATAAATTTATTCTTATCATTAAAGGGCCTTCATACTTTCTTTTTTAGAAATACACAGAAGAAAAAAACATAGCACCACAACAACTTTAGAAACACAGTTAGGATGTAGTGATACATATGTTTAGAGAGCATCAAAACAGATACATAGATAAGGCAGCATAAGCAGCTAAGCTGTAAAAAATCTAAGCTATAGATCAGTTAAATATTAAAAATAATGAGATTATAGTAAATAATGAAAAAAGTATGCAGTGTCTCATTGCCAGTAATCACTCTCATTAAGTCGAAAATAATCGTTTTGAATTTAGTGATGGTAGATTTTCTATTATTCCCAATTTTTATTGAATAAACCAATTTAAATATATCTTCATTATGGTTATGGTTGAGGGCTCTCTGTCACAGCAATAATAATTTGGATTTTCATTTTCTCAACATATAACCATGTATGATGAAGTGCACAGCAATTTTTAAAATGCATCTTTATAATATATACAACACATTTTTTGTGATAATATTACTAACTGTAGGTGATTATAAAAATATTCACTTACATCAATGTTGGTGGTTTGTGTTTGTTTTGCTGTAGACGTTTCAAGCATATTGGCAACAGTTTGTATATTTGTTATATCCCCTAAAGATATTCTTTGAGATGGGCCAGCTTGTGGTTCAGTCGAATCAATAAGTATATGTCCAGTCTGAAACAGAAATTATTCCATTAATTAAATTTTAGTTTGAAGCACCAATACATACAATACAATTTTAGTAACAAGTATTGTCATTGTAGATAATCAGCTATTTAAATATTCACTTACATCACATGGAACAGCAGTTCGAAGTAACTGCGCCTTTGTGATGTCTTTAAAGTCTGTATCTTTAAAATGCTTTTCACACAGCATTCTGTGATCATAGTACATTTTTTTCTGATTTTGCAATGAACTATACTGCCCTTCCGGAAGAATGTACTTCGCCCACAGCAGACAACTGAAAGTAAAAAAGAATTACATGTTCATCAATCATCAATAGATCTGGCAAACTGCTCAAAAATTTTTTCGAAATAATATAAAGATTGAGATAAGACAAACAAGACAAATGAAACAGGATAGCTCTTTTTTATGTGGGGGAATGGCAGTGTCCCCGCCAAGTAAGCATACCCTTTTCAATGTTTGTCACTACATCTTCTTTTAAACTGCACCATTGCCTTATCTCCTCATTCCTTAGCCTATCATTCATAGTCACACCACACATGCTTTGCAAGGAACGCATTTCCACAGCATTTATTCTACTTACATGCTTCTTTTGCGACATCCAACATTCACTTCCATACATAATCTTTTGTTTTCAATAAATAGATTGATTTGGCCATCGCATGAAAACACAATGTATCTCACAAGTAATACATATTATATTAAATTAGATTGTTTAGTGCGATTGCCAACATTAAAAACATAAAACATTTTTAATACTGATGTGGTCAATAAATGATGTTGTTAGGTTAGCTAATTATTTAATAACTTAAGATAGAAAGACCCTTAAGTAGGGACTGAATAAATTGACCGACTTGGCATTACATGGATCTCAAAACTTTTTACGGTAGAAGAACTGAGTTGGGAGACTTGTTTTTTTTACAAGTTATGTTTTTGATGTTTTTTTTTTATCAAGTATTAAAGCTGAAAACAAGCATTAATTTTTTTAATATGTTCTATAGAATGGGGAGTAATTAATAAATAAATAAAGCGATATTTTAGTCTTAAGCTGAGACGTTTTTCAGGTAGGTAAAAGGAACGTGTTAGTACTTACCGAATAAGGTTTCGAACTCCAGGTTTAGGAAAGCGAAACAGTTTCACGTTATGTTCAGCTGGTGAACAGCCGCACTTGAAACATTTCCTTTTATTTTCATCCATGTCACAAAGTTTCAAATCTCACAACTAAGTTATAGATGACAAAATACACTGCCTCAGAACTCGTGAAATACGATTAACTGCACCTTACATACACTAAACGGAGGAACGAAAGCTCAACTCGGCGTTAAAGGCAAAACAAAGCACAGAAATACTGAATTTAAACGAAATATTCTGCAACAGTTTCACATAAATGAAATAAGAAAACAGAATGAAAATAAATCTGACATGACATTACAACCATTGCAGTGCTACTATAATTAATCAAAAATAACTACTATATTTTCAGTTTAATTTAATTTTAGGCATTATATTTTTTTGTTGTACATAATAAAAAATTTCATAACTTCAATCAGTCATTATTTTTTATTTATTACATACTAAATATTTATATTTCATTGGAACGTTTCTAACTTAAAAACTACTATTTAGAAAGAAAAAAAAACTAGTCACATACAATGAGCCTGTGTTACAATTTTAAAAATAAGTATAATTAGGGACCTAATTTTGTAGGTCCTTCATAATATTTTTAAAGTTGGCAATGTTATATTTCTGCCCCGGGTACCTCTCCTACATTGCCCCATACAAAGTTGACACCCCCTGGGCGAAACGCTCCACGATGAGACGTGACCCCTCTCTGAGCTCCCGTGGACGACTGAATTTTCGACCGGTGTACGTTGCGTATGGTTCAAAATAGCGCGCAAATTAGAAGAAAAAATTAAAATTAAAACAACCAAGCGACATTTTTGAAATGTTAAAGCTGTAAATGATAGTATGATAATTAGAGAATAATATGAATTGAAGTTTATGAAAAAATTCAACAGTTTACTATCAAAATTCAGCGACGCACGAGCATGTTTTGTAAGGATTTTTGACCAACTTTATGTATTTTTGTACAATAAACTATAAAATATTTTTAAATTTTGCCAACTATGTTTGCTAACACATTTATTCTAGTGTTCATTACATATTTTTGTATAGTAATTAAAGTACTATTATAGGTTATATTCCTTTAGTTGTGAAGACCGTTTTGAGTTATTTTACTCGGCGCAGGCTTAAGTGCCTTGTCATTAGATTTTAATAAAGTGAGGAGATCTAGAGGCTTTTTAGGGCCAAGAGATGGGAAAGTTCCATGATTAAATATGTCAGCAAATGATGGTGGCTTAATTTTTTGTCTATTTTCTTGAATTTTTTTCTGTTTTACTGGACACTGAGCTGAAATGCTGATATGATTGCCATCACAATGGAAGCATTTGGCATGTTCAATGGGTGTTGTGCAAACTTTAAATGAGTGATCTTCTTTACAGATGGAGCAGCGTTCAGAGTTCTTGCAAAACTTTGCTAGATGACCATACCTGAGACACCGGAAACATTGTTTGACAGGTGGAATATACGCTGAGATGTCGTGCCGCCAACCATCCAAATTCACGTAGTCTGGAAGAACAGACGTCGCGAAGGTGATGGCTACTATGTGCAGCGGCTGTTGGATGAAATTATTATCAATTTTAGTCCGTTTTGTGAATCTTCGAACAGATATTATTTTCTTGTAACTTGACAGCATTGTGAAGATTTTTTTATTTGTCTGATTGGTAGGCACATTTTTAATTATACCAGTGATTTCTGTGCTTTGTGCTGGTATATTAGCTTTAAACTGATAATCCTTTAAAAATGTAACATTGTTTAAAAAGGCATTAGCAAGGCTGGCTTTTTCAAAGTATATAGCTATTTTAAACTTATTCATACATCTCAGGTATTTGACCCCTTTATTAAACCTTTTGATGCAACTGGATATGGACATTAGATCTCGTGTTCCTAAAGGTAGTTCCGCATTAGAAGACTCGACGAATACCACAAATTCTGCAGCACCGGAATCCTGGGGGTATCTTCTCTTGTAGTCTGTAACTAGATAAGGTTTATACGTATCTGCTACTTCCATCTCAGACTCTGACGACGTCGACTCCATTTCGGATTTTTCACCCTCTTCATCCTTCTTTCGTTTCTTTCTTGGTCGCACCTTCCCCATTGTAATTTATATATTTAATAAAGAATTTGATGACTTATTACTTGTTTTCACTCCTAAAAACTCGATTAATAAAGGTTTTATCAAATAAATTAACAAAGTTTTCAAAATCCCCGCCTGGTTAACTCAGTAGTTTCCCGCGCTTTCCGTACCACAGAGTAGGATGGTACGTATTTACGCGACAAGGTTTTTAGGCCGTGCGCGCACTGCAGCGAGAAAAACGCACCTTTTGTCTGACAATGTTGCCATACATACAGATTTCTTCGTATTTATATATTTGGATACATATTTTCGATGTGTGATTCAGATTAGCACTCGATACAGATTTTTATACAAATTTCACACTGTATTGATAAAATTAACTGGTAGAGTCTGGCAAATGAAAGTAGAGACTGAAAAAGCGCGGCAAATTAAAAAAATATCAGCATAGCAACCCCAAAACTACTATGAAATACCTGGAATAACCATATTTGATACTTTAGAATTATCTACTTTATTTCATTGGAATAAAAATACAATAGATATTTTAGGTAGGTAATAGTTTAGATATTGTGTCTTAATTCGATTAAAAAAATACAACAGTATTCTAAAATAGTTCTGATTTATTCACTATAATCAAAATATGAAAGTAAGACTTCCATGTGGAAAGTTTCATTAGTCACTGGAATCATTGTTTCCTACGTTAATTATAAAAGTTTCTGAATTATTTTCTATAATTCCGTCCCTTTATTTATATTTATTTTCAACATGGATGACATGATCAGTCATTTTCTTTCACTCCTCGGGAGTTATATTTTCAAACGGCTCATTATAACTTTCTCTAACTCCACTGCAGGCAGAGCAATATTTTTACTTGCCACTTTACGTTTAGCCAAACTCCATACTAACTCAATGGCATTTAGATCGCAGTGGTAGGAGGGAAGTCGCAATACTTCGTGCCCATTCTGCTTCAGAATTTCATCAGCTTCATATACTGGTTCTGGTGTGTTTCGTTTTATACTTGTTTTCTAACGATATAAAATTAGTTAATTTTGTTACGAATAGCATCTATGTCGAAACTATCTAAGTCGGACACTGTGGATTTATATGGCCTTTACGCGCTCCTTCCTTTTTATTTCTTTTAATGTAGTAACGCTCACTTCTGTAAAGAATGGTAAAACAGAATGATTAGATTCTACAAATCATGAATTCAATTACAACTTCAATCAAAATAGATAAATATTTTTCCTCGCTAAAAGATAATTATAAATAATGAATTACGACAAAGTATCAACTTAGTAGCGTCATACTAACTTATGAAATCGAACACAACACGTAAACAATCTTGTTTTTGTTTTAATTCGGCGTCTTTCTCCTTTTGTTTTTCTTGATATTTAGACATTATGCGAAACAATATCTCCCGTACTCCACTTTTAATAGTTTTGTTCATTTTTCGCCGAATAAACGCTATTAACAAGATCACAACAAATCATCAACAACACGCCATCTTGTTTTGGAAAATTGAGTTTGACATTAGTATAGCGTTGCCATTTAAAAAGTTTGCAAATAATTCGAGTGTCTACTTTCGTTTGCCAGACTCTACAACTAAAGACAGAACTTGGCAAAATAAATTACCTAGATACCGCATTTATTACGTTACACACACCATTGTATGATTCTATTCTCTATAGTTATTTTTTTTATTTTTATAAACAACGTTAATTTAAACATTCTAATTAAGTATTTGTATTATAGAGAAAATTCCATATATTTTGTGATGATGCTGCCAAAAAAAACTATTTCAAGCTCTTACATTGCAAGTACTATGTCAATAGACACCAGCCTATGTTAAAATAATGTACTACGGAAATTAATTAAAATAATAAATTAAAATAATTAGAATATTATATTAACGTTATTTATAAAAAAATAACCATAAAGAATAGATTCGTTCAATGGTGTGTGTAACGTAATAAATGCGGTATCTAGGTAATTTATTTTGCTAAGTTCTGTTTTAGTTGTAACAGTTGTCTGCATATATATTTTAATAATATTTTTTTCTCTGTTTTTATGAGTAGTAAGTACACTAATTTTGCCCTCCCCACTTTAATTAAAGTTTTTAAAGTCCTTCCAAAGATTGTCTATCTATCAATACAGTGTGAAATTTAGATAAAAATCTGTATCGAGTGCTAATCTGTATCACACATCAAAAATATGTATAAATACAAAGAAATCTGTATGTATGGCAACATTATCAGACAAAACGTGGGTTTGTTTCACCGCAGTGCGCGGTACTACATACATTCCTATGCGATACAAAATATTTGCGGTAGACTCACCGCAATTTTGCAGCGAGGGGCCACCGGTGACTCTACCGCACGCGTTTATTCCACCGCAGTGCGCGCACTTCTATGACACTCCATACTTCACAGATTTTGCGTTTCCAAAACGCAACGCAGTGCGCGCACGGCCTTATACCAGGTATTTAGGCCGTGCGCGCACTGCCTTGCGGTGGCCGCAATTGCGGTAGTTCTACCGCACCCACAGAACAGAAAATTAAGTAGAAGTGCCCCTACCCTCTCTCAAAACGAGAACCAGTGTCGCCAAACTCACTCATTTGCAAATCAAAATGTCCATAACACATAAAAAACAGTGATATAATTGGCTACAAAGTTGAAACGAAACTTTAACAAATCATCTTAATGCTGTCAAAAATATTGAGTCTTATTACAACGACCGAAAGTTGTTATTATTAGACATGACATAATCAATAAAGGCGTTTATCGTTTAAAAAACATAAATCGAACAATTTACAACGAGTTCAGCTACTCAACGCTAGATGGCACTGTAACCAATTTATTCTATTCGGATCGCTAAGTACCTTGAAATAGATGTCATATTTGCATGCACATGTAATGTCTTTTGCCACTCAGATTGAGATGTAGACAAATATCGATACTTTAATATCGATGTTACGTATTTTATTCGTGTGCGCAATGTAATAATTTATCGACATCATACAAATGGTCAGTAATGGAAAAAGGTTGACCACCTTCAAAAATATAGAATCGATTATTATTTTTATCGATTATATTTAATATTATCGATATTAAAGAGGTAAAATTTGAAAGTTTGTATGTAGGGGTAATCTCTAAAACTACTGAACCGATTCTGAAAATTCTTTCCTTAATATGTAGCTGCATCGGGCACGCCGCAATTGCGGCGGTAAGACCCCTCTTTGAGGAGTGGCTAGATCGGCGTCACGGCGTCCTGACCTACCGCATGACGCAGGTCCTCACCGGACACGGAAGTTTCGGGAGGTACCTGTGTCTGATGGGTAAGGAAGAGACGCCTGGGTGTCACCACTGCGAGGGTGGCCCTGAGGACACAGTCGAGCACACGGTGCAGGACTGCCCAGCTTGGGCAGAGCACCGACGTGTCCTCACGGCGACAATAGGCGGAGATCTCTCGCGCCCGGCCTTGGTCGAGGCCATGCTGCGGGGCGAGAGGGAGTGGGAAGCGGTCGCCTCCTTCTGCGAAGCAGTCATGCTTTCGAAGGAGGAGGCGGGCCGCATGAGGGAGAGGATGGCGTCCTCCCTCCAGCCCAGCCGCAGTGGTAGACGCCCACGGCGTCGGACGTCGGCCGACGATCTCCGGCCACCGTAGGCGCAGGCATGCGGACAGCGAGTAAAGGGCAACTCGCTGTTCGACCATGGACCATGACCAGACCGGGTCGACGGCGCGTCGTGTTTCACGCGCGCCTCAAAGAGCGTCAGCAACATGACGAGGCCCCCTCTGCAGAGGGCCGAATCCTGCCGGGGTCGTGGGACTCATCCCGTTACCGTGGCCCCGGTATGTAAAGGATTATTGAAGGAACACCGTGGATTTTAGTCAGTAAAAGTCTGACAGTCCCTCCCACCCTGCCCGGAGTGGGAGGACTTATTTGATAATTTTACCACGTTAAAAAAAA
This sequence comes from Tholera decimalis, assembly GCA_943138885.2. NCBI lineage: Eukaryota > Metazoa > Arthropoda > Insecta > Lepidoptera > Noctuidae > Tholera > Tholera decimalis. The sequence goes on from OW964574.2 coordinate 18,869,317, forward strand.
AAAAAAAAAAAAAATATGTAGCTGCATTATTTTTGAGTGCTATAGATAGGCTATAAATCATATAACAAAGTATTAATTTCATGCGGGCGAAGCCGCTGGCACAAGCTAGTATATAATTATAAAATAAAAAAACAAGACAGTATAGAATTAAAAAATTGTATTGTAATTTGATTTAAATAAAAAAAGAACATGTGTGCAATTCACACGTGGTAGAAGTGAAACCTTCAAAAATTTACGAAATTTCAAAGGTATATGTTTGCCCATATAAAATTTCCACGACATAAGAAACACTGTATAATGCTTCCTATCTCATTTTATCCCACGTTAAATCTTATGAATTTATGTGCCTGTCTCTTTTTACTGTCGCTTTTTCGTATCATAAAATTTCAAATCACAAAGAAGCTAAAGAAGTTTTCACTTAAAAAAAAATGCTTCAAAAATTTACGAAATTTCAAAGGTATACGTTTGCCCAGCTGTGTTATTCTGTAAGACCTCATTCTAAACTTCGAATCTGAATCCGCTGTGAGTTTATTTATTGGCATTCTAAAAACTCGGTTGTTAATTCGAATTTACACTAGCGCTACCCTTGCGAGCGTGTCAGCGAGTTGAACTAAAGATTTTCACAGATAATGTATGAGATGACGTGAGAAGTGGCATTCGGTAAGGTAATTCCTCCGTCACTTCGACGCTGTTTACTGAATGCAAAATCAAGGTCACTTTGAACCATAAGCGAAGTGACAGTGAATAGCTATGTGAGATGCGAGTTGTTGTTCGAATTTTACAGAATCGACGTACTGGTTTACCCATATAAAATTTCCACGACATAAGAAACACTGTATAATGCTTCCTATCTCATTTTCTCCCACGTTAAATCTTATGAATTTATGTGTCTGTCTCTTTTTACTGTCGCTTTTTCGTTTCATAAGATTTCAAATCACAACGACGCTAAAGAAGTTTTCACTTCAAAAAACCCTGTTTCTTGCTGCTATTCAAGGCTAATATTTAAATGAGTTTCCCGTTTTATTAAGGTAAATAAAATATAACTTAATTTTAATTACTTTTGTAATAGAATTTACTTAATTAACAATCCACATTATCAATTATTGTAAATAAATCGCTTAAATCCCGACTTGGGGTTTCATTTGAAATTTCGGAATTCTTAAAGTCATACATGTTTACATTATATAACTGTAACATTTTTGGAGATGGAGACAGATGGAGTAAACGTAACGCAAGATCCACAATCATGTTTTAAAATTAATCGTGTCATCATCAAACTTTACAGCATTTCAAGGGACAATCGGTTTCGTAATTTGTTTTTCAGTATATGATATATCGAAAAAGCGCGTTTTTTAAAATGGTACAGTCATGAATGCAAGTGCAAATTTTGAAATATTTTCAAAACGCTTATTAAATGCCCACTAGCGTCACAATCATCAAATACCGCCTAGTACTAGTACCTACATAGATACACTACTTCCTAGTACTAGTACATAGATAATCTGTAATGTAGTAGCACTAGGCCGCTGACCACCGCGCGCCCCGCGGCCTATTATGTGATGCTTGTAAATGTATATGCCCCTAAGCTTATGTTATTTTATTGAAGTACTTAGTGTGACTCTAGCACATTTTAATGTTTTCTAAGACATTTTCAAATACTTCAGACTCCAGTTTCATATTCATTCATAAGAAGGGGCTCGTCACATTGAATATCTTTTGTCAAGGCGCATTTCCATATCTCCCATAGTTCAGCTGAGCTCTAAGGGTTCTTCATCAGATACTTCAGACCTTCAATTTTTTATACACATCAATAGAAGGGACTCGCCACTCTGAATAACTTTTGTCAAGGCGCATTTCCATATCTTCCATAGTTCAGCTGAGCTCCTAGGGTTCTTCATCAGATAGGTACTTCAGACCTTCAATTTTTTATACACATTAGTAGAAAGGGCTCGTCACACTGAATAACTTTTGTCAAGGCGCATTTCCATATCTCCCATAGTTCAGCTGAGCTCCTATTGTTCTTCATCAGATACTTCAGACCTTCAATTTTTTTATTTCAAAAGAATGGGCTAACCACGCTCAATAAACTTTGTGAACATAGCATGTCGATAATTTCAATAGTTTGGCTGATCTGTTACGGTTTCTCCTCGGGGTCATAAGGTACTCCAGATCCTCCATGATCCTAGTTTTGATAGTTTTCCCTTCATTTAGGCACTAAACTCTACCTCTATGCCAAATTTCAGCTCTCTAGGTTTATGGGAAGTACTAGTTCTATTTTGATGATCAGTGAATCTATATATGTCGAATTAGTACAACTTTGGTTTTGCATAACTTAGGAAATAAACAAGCTACAAACACAAAATTTTGTGTTTTAAGTGTGTGCTGGTAGCTTACTAGATAAAGATAATTTCAGCGTTCTAAATCTATCCAGAGGTCCCCAAATAGGGGCCTGAAAATACGCCGAAATGGTTCCAGAAAAGGATGGTACGGCAGTGTTTGCTTTGCGCTCGACTTGGCGGGGGCACTGTCGTGCCCCCAGACACGTTTGGGCATATAAAATTTCCTCGATATAAGGAACACTCTCTCTCTCTCTACCTCAACCCCCCTCAACTCCCCACGAGGCCCCCCTCAACTCCCCACGAGACTCCTCTCAACTCCCTACGAGACCCCCTCAACTCCCCATGAGACCCCCCTCAACTCCCCACGAGACCCCCTCAACATCTAACGAGACGCCCTCCTACTCCCCACGAGACGCCCCTCAACTCCCCACGAGACCCCCTCAACTCCCCACGAGACCACCCTCAACTCCCCCTTCAACCCCCCCTCAACCTACTCTAAATTCCCCACTCAAGTCCCCTCAACTCCCCCCTCAACTCCGCCTCCTCTTCCCTTTCAACTCCCCCTCAACATCCCCTCAACTCCCACGTCAACTCTCCCTCAACTCCCTCCTCAACTCCCTCTCAACTCTCCCCACAACACCCCTCTCACCCCCCCTGAACTACCCCTCAACTCCCTTTCAACTCCCCTCAACTCCGTCTCAACTCCCCCCTCAACTCTCTTCTACTCCCCCCTCAACTCCCTCTCAACTCCTTCTCAACTCCCCCTTCAATTCCCCCCTCAACTCCCTTTCAACTCCCCCCTCAGCTTCATCCTCAACTCCCCTCAACTACCATCAACTCCCCCCTCCCCCCACCCGCCCACACACGGGACCCCCCTCCCCGCCCCCTCTCAGGGCTACCTCAACCCCCGCGACCTAACTTCTAGGTCTAGGTCTAGGTCGTCCCAACAGATACTGTCGCTTTTTCGTTTCATTAATTTTCAAATCACAACGATGCTAAAGAAGTTTTCACTTCAAAAAGAAACAAAGGCATACATAATAACAACAATTTAAGAAGAGAAATAAAGATGCCTTACCTACCAAGTTTTTGAAAGGCGATAGGGTTTGTGCTTGTCTTAAGCCGGGTCCGCTGCGCCAATTTCAAACAAAAAAAAATTCTAACAAAACATGTTATCAAAACATGTTAAGCCGGGTCCGCTGCAACGTGTTTTCGTGTTTGCAAACAGTATAACATTGTTTGCTAACCGAATATAGGCGTGGCTTAACAGTTTGGTTAGCAAAAACACAATAACATGTTTGCCGTCTCGAATGGATAACATACCCCGCGTTCGCCTGCGGGGAGGGAAAGTGACGCATTTTGTGTTCGCGCTCGCTAGAGGAAGATGGAACCGTTCGAATAGTGTGTTGATTGTGTATGACAATTCTCTTTGGTTTGTGATGGAATGGAATAAAGAAAATACTTTGTCTTTTAATACTTTGTTTTCTTCTCTATATCTGGTAGAATTAATGATAACAGCTCTTGATAATCACTTTCTGAACATCTAAAACTAAACAAAAACATTATAACAATTGGTGCAGCGGACGGGCGGTTTTACTAACACGTTTTGGTAACATGTTTTGTTAGAAAATTGGCGCAGCGGACCCAGCTTTAGTAAAACCGCCCGTCCGTTGCGCCTATTGTTGTAATGTTTTTGTTTAGTTTTAGATGTTCAGAAAGTGATTATTAAGAGCTGTTATCATTAATTTTACCAGATATAGAGAAGAAAACAACGTGGAGGAACGATGTGACTCCTCCTGACATGAGATTAGGTGTGGCAATTCTGTCTCTGAGATTAAAAAATTCCACAGCCGTACTGGTTGAGCTGCGAACGACTTACCATAGTAATTGGTGGTGTGACTCGGTACCGTAAGCCTTAAGTTTCCTGATGATCTCCGAGCTTTTGCATGTGTGTCATGAACGAACTTGAATCGTTCTTTAAGATAAGTGGGGGTTTTAGGATTAAACAGGACACTGTAAAGCAGAGACAAGATGTGTAAGTTCCAGCGAAGACATATTGGAAGCCACTTGAGTTTCGTACGAAATTTGGATACGTGATCATATTTGCGCAAGCCAAATATAAATCTAATGCAAAAATTTTGGAGTCGCTCAAGTTTATCAAATTGTGTCTCAGTAAGATAATGATAACTGACATCAGCGTAGTCAAGGATGGGGAGTAAAAGCATAGAGATGTAAGGTTAGAGTGCAGAAACGGTTAAATATAACGATAGAGGCGAAGAGAGAGACAGAAGCTGACTATTCATCTGTCTCTCTCTTGCAGAGTACTGTGATTGGCTAATGAGCAGTGTTTGCTAGCAAATCCTATCGTTTGTATATTGAGAGTGTAGCAGACGCGAAGTTGTATGAAAATCGTGTATACATATACGTATACCGTATATCAGGGTAGGCGAACCTTTATGTATCAATGTGCCATTTTTTGTAAAGAAATTTTTAATGAGATCGTAAGCGTGCCGTGAAATAATTTTGACTTTGTTATTGGAAAATAATAATAATAAGCTTAGTATCAACTCAAAACCCTTTATTTATTACAAAAAGGTAATTTTTAGAATATTTCTCATAGAAAACTCTGTAGTGTAGGGTCACTCGCGGTCGCTCGTCATAAAATATATATTTCAGACTTTTTTTCTTAGTGCATAATGAATGTCGTGATCGGTGACGTGCCCAAAATATCATGTCACGTGCCATCAGTGGCACGCGTGCCATTGGTTCGCCATCCCTGCCGTATATAGTACCTATATAGGCACCTTTTTGTTTTCATTTGTAAACGAGTTAGTAAATAAAGGTATGTGACCATAAAATGAGTGGGAGAGTGTGAGAAAACTCCCACTTCACCATCTTCAGTAGGGCCAATCACAACGCTCTGCAAGAGAGAGATGGATGAAAGTGTAGCACTTCTGCACTCTATTCTTATATCTCTATGAGTAAAAGGGACTGTGCTAGCGCAATTTTATAATAAGCTCCTCTCCGTGTCATAGATTTATGACTATCGCGTACAAGGGACTGATAATATTGGTTTGCGCTAGGGATGCGCAAGAGATGAGGTTAACAAGTGTCGATATTAGACATTTGCATATTTTATTTTTGATTGTGTAGCTAGAGGCATGGTTGTATAAGGCTGAGTTGTTTTAAAAATACGTTTTATTTCTCCTGATACCAACTGATACACAAATAAAAATAAACTCGGGACTAAAATTTCATATTCATCTTCTAAAGTTTTTATTGATTTTACAATCATACGTCACAACACTAGCTGTCACATATAGCAGACTACGGCGTGTGAGACACTCCTTTTATACGCATTTAACATCTGCTTTTAAAACAACAAATTTCTCGATATTGGTGGTTTATTTATATTAGTTTTATGCAATACAATATAGACGGAAGCTTAAACTTTTAAATTATATAAATAAAAACACACAAAAGTAATGGTTAAATTGTTTATTTCATAATATGGTGCGACGTGTATTTTGTCATATATTTGTGACGTTGGCGTTCAGGGTAAGATTTCGTTTGTCACATATAGGTATGTGACAATGGCGTTCAAAACAAGGACCCATTAATCGGATTAAAAGGTTAACCGGTTAGACGTTTAACCCATTTGTTTGATTAACCTTTATACGGGTTAACCTGTATACTATTAAGGCTAATCTATAAAATATTGCTGATTAATCTGAATGAAAGAGACAGAACCTGTAAGTTGTACAATCTCGGCTGCGTCGCGGTATCTTACGTCACACGTGGCTGTTTGTTGCTCGGGTTTATTTGTCGCCAGTGGCGTAGCGTGCCTTGTCGGGGCCCCGTATAAAAATTTTTTTGGAGGCCCTTATATGGAGGTAAAGATTTTTCACAAAAGAAAAAAAATATTGTGAGAAGTAATATTTATTTATCACATAATTTACCCATTTTACAAATAAAAATCGAATTTTAAATATTCACTCTCCTTGCCTTTTTATCGGCAAACTGATTTATTAAATCATTTATGGCTGATGATGATTTTAGTTTTTCTAAAGTTTCTGCCTCTATGGACAATAGTGAGATGTCTGACAGCCGTTCTTGTCCCATCGAAGTTCTTAAGTAATTTTTTATTAGTTTTAATTTTGAAAAACTTCTTTCTGCCGTTGCGGTTGTAACTGGAAGGGTCAAGAATAAAAAGCATGCTGTGATTACCTCGGGAAAACTGGATTCAAGACTATTGAATTTTACTAGCAATAATTCAATGAGTTCTTTAATGGAATATTTTTTTTTAATTTCAGAATTTAAGCATGTTTTTAGAGCCTTTAATTGGTCACAAAGATTAAGTGAGATGTCTTTACTGTATTTAGCAGACAGTTTTCCGGAAGCGTTTAATATCTCTTCGCTTGAAGAAGATAGGAGTTTCTCCGGTTGTAATATTTCGAATATACTACTCAGGTTACAAAGGCTCTGAAATCTTTCTTTAGTTTGAGAAATTAATATATCTAAACAGCAATAGTATACATTGACTTTGAAATAGGATTCCGGGTCGGAAATTCTCTCATCTTGTGATAACTCATCAAAAAAACGCTTCGTTATCTTTCGCCTACTGTTTTTAAAAACAGTTGTTACCCCCCACTTTTTTGCTAAATCTTTGGATTCATTTAGCAAACTATTAAATGAATTCTGATTTCTTAATTGGCACAGTCTATTTAAAAGATTACTTAATAAAATACTAGATTTCTGTAAGTCATTATTATCATGCTGTAGAGCTTTAGAAACAGGATTAATAATTTCAAATAGTGAAGAAAAAAATGTAACGAGCACTAAGAAATCAAAACTCTCTAAAATATTAATTATACTTTTACATTCTTCACGTTCATCTTTTTTATTTGAAATTAAATTTAGTTGGTACAAAGTTTTCATGATTAGTAAAAAATTTTTCTTTACTGCTAATAAAGCGTCGTTCCTAGAAGACCATCTGGTAGGACATACCTTTTTAAGGGTAATCAAATATTTTTCAGATGAATCGTCACTTAGCATAGCCCAGCGTTTTATACTATTGCCAAAAAAAGTATATATTTTTTCTAAATTATCGAAAAAAGTCGATACTTCACGAACATGTCTCGCAGCATCGTTCAAAACCAAGTTTAAAGCGTGCGCAGCACAATGAACATAATCGGCATTTGGAGCATGCTCTTTTATTAGGGTTTGTAATCCTCCATACACACCCGACATAACATTTGCTCCATCGTATCCCTGTCCTCTACATTTAGTCAAATCAATTCCATATTCTTTAGTCAAATTTAAAATGACAGTTTTCAGACCTGCAGCACTGCAATCGGTTACTGCTATGAATCCTAAAAAGGACTCACAGATTTTTATTTCTTTAGGCACATTATCATCATTTTCTGTAACCGAGATATATCAAAAAACTACAGATAGTTGGTCAATTTTTGACAAGTCTTGTGTTGTATGCAGAATTATTGTCAGAAATGGAGCTTTTTTAATTTCTGAGATAATACTGTTCCTAACGTTAGTACCAAGCAAACTAATAATTTCGTTTTGAATCGTAGGGCTTAAATAATTTATTTCACCTTTCGGTTTTAGAAAAAGTTCTTTTAAAGTTGCATCATAGTTAGATAGCAGACGTGAAATTGCCATAAAATTGCCAGAATCAGAATCATGCCCCCTCAAAGGTAGATTACAAGATACTAAAGTAATTATAACATTAATTATACGATGCAGTACATCTCTCCAGAATGTAATTTTACTATCGATTTCACTTTTCAATAGAGTATCGATGGTATTTCCTTGCAACTAATTATTATAAGAGAGTGAGGCACTAATATGCTGCTGTGACTTTTCATGGTCAAGAATAGTTTGTGTGAAATTGCTTCTAACCGAAACACCGTTAACCCAAGCAGAGGAGTACGATTTGTTTTGACGATCTGCTAATAACCAACAGAAGTGACAGTACGGTTTGTTTAAAACGTTAGAATAACATAACCATGGTCTTATAATTTTTATGCCTGCCTGATTGAAATATGAATAATAATAAGCTGAAAAAGGTCGGTTATTTTCTGAAACTTTTGGAAATGGTCCTTGTGGTTTAAATGGACCCAATTTAAAAATTATTTTTCGTTCGCATTCAGTTAAATGGTCACCAAAATTTCCTCTATCTGATGAAATTATATTACAATCTGCATTATCTGCAGATATATCAGAATCGTTGACTTGGGGTTCCTCGATTTCTGGATGGACATCCGATAAAGTATGTGCTTGGCTTTCTTCTATTTCCGGATGGATATGTGACGAAGAACATGCTTCAGAAGAATCTAAAAATAAACGAGTAATTGTTAAAAAATAAATACGAATGCTTTGATACTAAACTAAAAAGAGTTATATATAAATAAATAACGTTACTAAGGGTCACAGTTAGAGAGTGTTCAGTTCAGACGCACACAGATTCTACGCGGATTGTGCTCGTACCTATTAGTAGATACAAAATCACCTGCAGCCCGTCCGTGCATTACCATACACCTGCGTGCTATTTAAACGCAGCGCGTAGTGTAGTGGCCATACAAAACGAGAACCCGAAAGCGAGTCTGCACATCTGAAGTTCTCAACACGCAATTAACGATACGATACGGACTGATAAACAAACAACAAAACAAATCGATCCTATAGATAAGTTAGAATTTTGTTTTTTTTAATCAAGGCACGGAACCCTAAAAACAGTATAATTGTGAAAATCGAGGGGGGAGACAACTTTTTGTGACGGACAGATGGACAGACCGAAATTAAAAGATTTACTTGTTTATCACTACGGGCCCCTAATAAATGGGTTGGGTAGTAGTGTAGTACTTACCTTTCCAATCTAAATCACTCACAGTATCTTGTCTCTGAAAAAATGAAGAAATTTTGGGCACTTTTTTTATAACCTCGTCCCTTTTCTGTTTAATTTTTCTTTTCTCAGCGCCGCTGGGATAATCTCTTTTCCTTTCACTCATTTTTTTTACAAATCGTAACTAATACTGCTAAACCAGAAGAACAATATTGTTTGTACTGAATTACAATGTAATGCACATTTATATAAAGCGCGTAAATAAACAGTGCACTGCACTCCGTGGTTTAACATCCAATGCAAAGTACAACAACGTACACGTACATCGCGATATCGATGAAGGATTCCCGGGGATTCCCCGCTGAGTTGAAGATGAAGTAAGTAAAACGGGGAAGTCCCGCAGCCCGCCATAACGATGTAGTGTTGCCAACTTTTGAACGCACGCTTAAGGCGGGAAAAAAAGGAATTGCTTTATAGAATTTTGTCATTTGTAAAATAAAATAAATTAGAAAGTTTTTATTCTTTTTCCTTACACACTTTGGGGGCCCCCGTGGCCCGGGGGCCCCGTATAATTGATACGGCAAATACGGCGGTAGCTACGCCCCTGTTTGTCGCTCTTTTGTTGAATTTTGCACTTATTCAAAATTATGTGCGTAACCACGCACAGTGGAATGAAAATGTTTGGTAGGTAAGTGTATGGTGAACATTAAAAATTCAATGACAAAAGCAAATTGAGAAATGTAGGCAGGTAAGTAGGTAGGTGTCTTTTTTTAGTAAGTAGATAGTTAGACGGTAGAACAGGTTAGGTATCTTTTTTTATTTATTTTACTATATTTATTGGTTTACTTTGTTCTGTATATTTTACACCTGACAGGTGTTCCGAGGTGGGAATGTTTTACCCGTAAGTATACAGCATTAATTATGTTTAGTATATGCGAAATGTGAATATAGTTCGTTCGGAATAAGTAACTAAATCGAATCTAATATTTTATAAACCTTTTGTGTTTTTGCCCCAAAAATATTTAAAAACAAGTTACAAGTTGGACACTTAGTAGCATAGGTATACATATACGCAATGATACGGCGCGCAACACAGGTCACGCAGCACGCCACTAGACGCGCACGGCGCACGGTGGGCTGAAAATCGGCTTTCATAGACTTAGGCATTTTATTTTGCAAGTGCGAGTTTTTTTGCCGGATATCACTTCTATTAGTTATAACAATATACAAAAATGACACCAGAATTGATTCTGCACAGAAACGAAGGAATTATAATTTTTTTACGAAAATTTTGTATGGAGCTAGTATGAAAAATCGAAATATCTCTAAAACGGCAGCGATAACCGTAATATCCTTATAGGGGGTTATAGTACTAATTATTTATGATTTTTTGACATACGTTACATAATGGTTGTAGATGCCTTTTTTTTTAAAAAATCGTCAAAATATTTTTATTTATTTTTACATATTTAAACGTTCCTTTTAGTGTTTAAGTTGAAGAATTCAGAGCTTTAACAACTCTTATCATAAAATAGCATCACCCCTATAGACCTGAAGGACTAGACAGAGGTGTGTAGTGTCTTGTTGATCTTGTAAGATTTCCAACAATACCAAATAGTTGAATATCAGTGTCAAAGTGCCCATGCTGTCGCTTCTTTTTGAAAGATAGGGGAATGAAATTGTTAATTGATCATACCCTAAAAGTATGATTACAACATAACCGGACACATAATAATAATAATATCCTTATAGGGGATTATAGTACTAACATTATTTATTTTAACATATGAAACTGTTCAAAACGATCCATGAACTGTGTCAAAGTTAAGAACATCGTTAGGAAGCATGCTTTTTCCCCAAATATTAAGAATATATGAAAAAAAAAAGACTGTATATAAACTTTTTATTGATAGGTAATTTAAATAAAACAGAAGTAACAAAAATAATATCTAATAAATTCAATTATACAAAATACATATTTGAAACTATAATTTATGAAATTATTAACTAAACATATTGGTACAATAAACTAACATAAATAACAAAAGAACATAAAGAAAAATAATTAAATTTTACAAATTTTCTTTACAACTTTCGTTGTCGGACTCCAATTCCGAGTCAGAATCCAGATCGGATATACCTACAAACTCGAACTCAGTTTCCGGAAACTGTATTAGGTCGAGAGTTTCAGCAAAAAAGTTTGTCTTCCTTTTGGCATCTAACTTCGGCCTTTGTGCACTTAGAAAAGGATCCGAAGAAACAACAAGCATATTTAGGATATCTTGATTAGAATCTTGCCTGCTTCTTTTCCGCGAATGATGTTCCCGGAACCTCCTAAAATCTTTGTTTCTAGACTCTGAGGCTTCTTCCGAGAGAGTCCCAATCGGGACAATATCATTTTTTTCGATTATGTCAGCTCCGTGTATTAATAGTTTATGTACTGTTGATGACATGTAGTACCAGTCGTATAATTCCACGTACTTTTCTGCTGTTTTGCGAGCAAAATCTTTAAATTTGATGACATCGATCTTCTCACCAGATGTTATTGCTTGCAAAATAACAGCAAATCTTTTTATCAGGTTTTGATCCAACCCAGTAATAGCTGCAGTTTTATTGGGAAACTCGAAAAACTTCCTTGCGGTATTCCCGTCATTGGTAGTTCCCGAGCCTTGTTTTACTATATCAATTAACAGATTGAGCTCCTCTTTAAATTTATTTTGAATGTTTTTTTTTCTGTTTTGTAACATATCTTTATGCTCATTACTTCTTGCTGCCCACTGTTTGAAGTCAAGTCTGTACGCAATGTGTAACAGACATTCCATGCAATTTATACGGGCATGTAGGGATGATAGGCCAAATTCATATATGTCAGAACACACAGTTTTTGATGTTACAGCATCTAAGTGGTTCATTTCTGTTGGTTTTGCTAAGCACAGGTAGCATGATGCATTTGATCTAGCTTCAGAAAGGTACGTGCAGACTTTTGCGTCGATCATTGTCATCATTAGTTTATGAGTCACCCTGTTACTATTAATGCACTCTGTGGGGTTAAGGGCCTCAATTTCCTCATCCATTTTTCTTTTGTTATCAATGACAACTGCATGGCTTTCTTTTACAAAAGTGAACTGAACCGGACGACAATAAACAGTTGAGCATGGTTTCGGGTTTGTCCATATAGTATTATCTCCATCTGTCAGTTTCAGTGGCACCAAGGAGGTCATGAAAATGCTTGAATCATCATGCTCGCCGTCCATTTTCTGCTTGTATCGGCTTTGATTGGAAGCACCATCAAAACATCACTTCGATATCAGCTTTAACTGCTTATTTTCCACATTATCAGAAAGACTTTGAAGAATCCGCTTCACCGTGATGTCAAGTAAAGCTTGAAGTGTAATTCTAGCTGATGAATCCGTAACTGATACTGATTGATTAGGAGGGTAGCATGCAAGCTTAGTTTGTTGCAGTTTATAGTAGGATGGGTAAATATCCTTAGCACCTTCCCGAATGGCAGTCTCTCGCAACGTAATATATTGCCACTTTGAAAGCTTAAGTGAAAGAAGCAATCCAAGTGCTTTCTCTGGTGTAAATATTACTGTTTTCTTAATGCTTTCCTTGATTTTAACGGCAGCTTCTGGATTTTTGATCATATAATTGATTACAGATGCGATATCTTCATAACCTTCTTCTTTTAAACGTGCTGCAGCTGCATATGCCAATTCACAGGAATCCTCGCCTATGTGCTCACTAGATCTTCTCTTTTTCTGTTTGCTTCCCAGATCTTTGAATGGTTTTCGGGACCTTTTTGTCATTGTTCCAACAGTCGATGATGTCGAAGGTTCTGGAGAGACTGAGCGTGCTCTTGGTATCTCATCAACAGTTGGTTCTTGATTTATTAAAGTTTGCACGCAACTCGGCCAATCAATATTTGCTTGCAACCACTCTCCGTACGTATTTCTAAACTTATCAAAGAATCGTTTAGATTTCTGCCACCTGTTTAAAGCAGCTCGCGTGAATCTCCGGCAAAATTCTTTGAGAGTTACTTGATCTTCGGCAGAAAGGCAATCGCCTATGCGGGACACAATTGCACTAAACAATACTTCATGATTAAATGAAGGACACTCACTTTTTAGAAGAACAAACAAATCTAAGTTGGTGATTAAACTTTCCATTCTAAGATTTTGTAGTCGCAAAGCAAATAGTTTTAGTGTTAGCAGTTACACGGTTGTGAACAATCTAAATTATGGAACAAAATTATAGCCCTTTTATTGTATAAAGTCAATAATTAGTTAACTACCCTCATTAAAGTTATAAAAGATATGATAATAAAAATTTATAATCGTCAAAAACATTTCGTAGAACTCACAGTAGAACTAATCAACATTAGCAAATCACATTAGCTCACTAATTATAAAAAGGTGAATGCAGTTCTTAGTTGGTATTGTTGCGAGATATTTCAAATCATTTAATCACTTAATAGGCTCATTAGAATCAGAAGACTACAACCATCATTCTAATTACTTAATTACTTGTCATCAGACTCATTAGATGACTACACAATATGTTATTTTGTATTTTGAACGTATGCAAGGTTTTAAAATTCCTTTTGTGTCGATATTATTATGTGTCCGGTTATGTTGTAATCATACTTTTAGGGTATGATCAATTAACAATTTCATTCCCCTATCTTTCTAAAAGAAGCGACAGCATGGGCACTTTGACACTGATATTCAACTATTTGGTATTGTTGGAAATCTTACAAGATCAACAAGATACTACACACCTCTGTCTAGTCCTTCAGGTCTATAGGGGTGATGCTATTTTATGTTAAGAGTTGTTAAAGCTCTGAATTCTTCAACTTAAACACTAAAAGGAACGTTTAATATGTAAAAATAAATAAAAATATTTTGACGATTTAAAAAAAAAGGCATCTACAACCATTATGTAACGTATGTCAAAAAATCATAAATAATTAGTACTAAAACCTCCTATAAGGATATTACGGTTATCGCTGCCGTTTCAGAGATATTTCGATTTTTCATACTAGCTCCATACAAAATTTTCGTAAAAAAATTATAATTCCTTCGTTTTTGTGCAGAATCAATTCTGGTGTCATTTTTGTATATTGTTATAACAAATAGAAGTGATATCCGGCACAAAAACTGGCACTTGCAAAATAAAATGCCTAAGTCTATGAAAGCCGTTTTTCAGCCCACCGTGCGGCGTGACGCACTATGGGACCAACCGGTATTTTCCATCTCAAAATTAATTGGCACAAAAGTCGTGTTACTGAAACTGTTTTGATTGTTTTACATTCTAAGATGATAAAGCCATCCGATATAATAGTAAAAAAAATACAAAAAATTTTTGGGTACAGTCACGGACTATAAATGATGAGCCACTTGCCACCATTCGTATTTTAGCCGTGTAATGCAAATCGGGTTTAATCGGTTATATTCGTACACAGAGCAGAGTGACTACCTAAAGTCGACGAATTGCAGGTGTAGAAACCGTAACCTAGCGACAATTGTTTTAGCGTAGCCATAGTAACGTTGGTGTACGGAGAAATTATAGTTGGTATAATTTAGACATCGGAAAATCTCGAAACCACGATTTTATCCGAACGCGTAGCGTCCAAGATGACGTTCACGATAATTATTATGATTATGTATTAAACATAGATAACACCTAACTGCCGCCATCTTGCAAGAAGTTTTATTTGCTATTTCTGCTAAAGAGTTTACGTTTTAGCTATTATAAATGTCATAAAATGTGCTAAGCAAAAAAAACACTATATTATTTGAATAATTATTTTATTTTGTATAATAAGAATCAAAACTGTTGGACTGTCTTAATATCTTGTAAATGCTCCCTGGCTGTCTATTACAGCTTGCAGTCGTGATTGCATGGAGCTAACCAGACGAGTGCAAATATCAGTCCCTCGCATGTTCTCCCATACTTCTTGACAATGTTGAGCCAGATCTTCCTTTCTTCGTTCATTACGGTGATCCCATCGCTGCACCATTAAACCCCACAGATTTTCTATGGGATTCAGGTCCGGGGATTTAGCTGGCCATGGAATCACCGTTATGTCTGGATGTGCTTCAAACCAGGTCCTGACAGTCCTTGCTCGATGTATGGCAGAATTATCGTGAACAAAATTAATATTTTCCATTTCGTGCTCCATTTCGTACACAATCCTTACAGACGGAAGCATAAAATCTTCCAAAATCCTTATATAGTTCACGGCATTTGCACGAGGTGGTAGTTGAACAAGCTCGCCTACACCTTCGGAGCTCATCCAACCCCACATATTAACAGTTATCCTTCCTGATTCCCTATTTGGTATGACGTTATCTGCATCATACCGTGAACTGTTATATCGCCATAGGTGTAAGCGGCCATGATCGCTTGATTGGAATGACTTCTCATCACAAAAAATGGTTGATGACCAATCGAAATTTAAAAATCGGTGTGCGAAATTTACACGTGCGGTTTTATGAGCGTCTGTCATATCGACTTTGTAGGCAGGAATCCTATGATGCAAATTCATTGAGTGAAGATGCCTTCGGATGGTTCTGGGATTCACATCAAAACGTTCCGCGTAACGCTGCGTTGGTATAAATCCATCAACTTCATATTCGCGGAGCATTTCAGTTCTCTGAGCTTCGCTTAATGCAGAAGGGCGATGGTTGTTTCGGCGACGATCATTTATATGTCCTTCTTCGGCGTATCGTCTTACCCACAAAGAAACGGTGTTTCGCTAAAAAAATAACAACTTTCAAGTTAATGGACTTAGATAATTACCTTTTTAAAAAAATTCAAAAACATATAGAATGAGTGAATAAGCTCACCGTCAAGTGCAGATCTCTCGAAATTGCACGAATGCTCAGACCCTGCTGATGCATAGTTATGATTCTATAGCGAATTTCTTCAGAAATTGCAGCTGGCATTTTCGCGTTAATAACTACGGCTACGATTCACCAAAATTCGAAATTTTCGTCTCCAAATCTTTTCTGACATCGACATTTCAACTGTCACTCTGTCTTCGGATAGGATTTCAGAAAAAAGAGTATTTAATGAGGACTATTCAAGGAACTTGTACCTAAACTGGAATGCGGACGCGAAGCTCAAATCCGTTCCGAAGAGTATACCCTCGAAGGACCTAGCTATCTCTTTCTAGTAGTGTGGATATCAATTCGCGATAAACGTAAGGACAATTTTATTTGATGCAATATTTGCAGGTTTTTTTAAGACACTTATTATTAACCTTACAAATGATGTATTTCTGTTACCGCTATAACAAAAAATACTAAAAATTAATTAAAATAAATATTTAAGGGAGTCTCCCATACAACAGTTGTGATATTTTTGGCGCTTTTTATAGGTAATGGTTCCGTACCATTAATTACCTACCTATAAAAATACCCATCATGCGCGAGTCCGACTCGTACTTGGCCGGTTTTTTTCTTAATAACGTATTACATAGAAAGAAAGAAATAAATTCAATTATAAATAAAAAATTGCTCGGTAGCGCGATATAACAGAATTCCATGTGGGTGAAAAGCTAGTTCTCAATATATATCTGAGGAACTTATATTGAGCGCGCTAATTTCTATAATAAACCCTTCCTTATACGGGCTAAACGCAAAATTGGTTTTGTTAAGCAGACTTTATTGCGTGGAATTATAAACTTTCAAAGTGGTTAAGACCCGTGATACAAATACAATTATTGCAGATACAGAATTAATAACAGAATCACCAGCTGGCAATTCTTCGAAGGCTTGGCCTTGATAGGCAGTGGTATAGACGTCCAAACAAACGTGCATTAATTGGTAATCTACGTTTATTCGACACTTGTACGGTCAGAACCAGTAGACTAAAAATAAAATGATGCAATGTTTATATATAATTAAAACTACTGAAACCCTTCATGAAAAACGATGATTATAAATAGAAAGAATAACAGAAGAGATATAATTTATTTATGTATATATTTATTTAGGTTAGTTAACCTACAATTGTTTACACTATACATTTGTATGAAAGAGTCATATTACATTTATAAGTGTAACAATTAATTACAGGCTAACACCACATGTGCTATTTAAGGTTAGAAATCAATATTATTAACATACATAATTCTAAACATGAAGGAGGCAGATCGAATGACAATTATAAGGTTATTATTATTAGGTTGATTCTATATTTTCTAGTTCCTCATATGTTGCAGCTGCAGGTTTGTTACAAGATTGGCTTGACACACAACCCTAAAAAATGTATTACACTAGTATTAGTTAAAAGTATGGAAATAATCTTTAAATTATGAATTATTATTATTATTTGTCGACATTAACTAACTGCAGTGGATAAAAGTTAAGTAATTAAGTTATAAGTAATTATTAATATAATAAACTACACTTGTAAGCAAGTTTGCGTAGCTGAGTTTTTGGCCAAAATGATATAAAATATTTTTGCCATCAATTTGCTAAGCAAAAGTAAATAAATCAAAAAAAATGTCGACTTTTATGCTTATTAATTTGACTCCTTTCATAACTTTCACTTACTGATCTTTGAATGTGCCCAGTACAAGTTGTATATTCTTTTTTTAGTGGGTTTCAATATTATAGTACTTAAAACATTTATTTGTTTCGCTTTAACAGGATTGATGAGAACAAAATTTTAGTATTTATGGTTAAGATAGATTCAAAATGAAAATTCATCTTGCTATGCTCATATTCTATTTCAAACCGTTATCTTCATGTCATTTGTAAAGACTGATAACTTACTTTAGGGAAAATGGATGGAATTGCATCATATGATCTTGTTTCGAAATGCAATATTTCTTCGGGCTTGAAATGGCGGCTACAAATTTTAGAACCGTTTCTGACCCTTTTCTGTGTAGAACACTGAGCCACCGGTCTCGAAGATCATCATTTTTAGGAAAGCTTAAAATAACAAAAAATAATATATAATGAGAAGAAAGAAAAATAATAAATAAGAAGAATAAAGAGAAGAACATCCACTTTTACATTGAAAACATAGTCACCCTAAATGCAATTTGTAAACAAAGTCACAAAACTTACTTAAAAAAGGAAATTCCAGACCCGGGGTACACTTTTCACTCTTGCAATTAACCACAAAACACGTTCTTACCATGGTTACAATAACTTGCACTTTAATATTACGAAAACTCACAAAATTAAATATAATTCAAATTTACAAACATACAGATGTCAAGTAAACGTCAGACGGCAATGTAGTAATTGCCAGGTATAGCATAATATATCACTACTAATTCTTACAAATTCCATTTTTTTTTGGTTTAAACATCTTGTGTTTGCATGGTAAAATAACTTTAATTTTCATTAATATGCATACAGTAATAATGGTAATTCATTTTAAAGATAGAATTCCAAAGAAGTTTAAAACTAGGTGTTATTACTACAACAGACAGGGCGAAAAAATTACCATTGAAATAAATATTTTTAATCTGCCACACAGAAGAAAGGGACACAGTCCACACACGGCACTGTCTCGCTCGGAACGAATAGTTCCTTCAGTTTTATGCGTGCAAGTTTATACTCTGTTATTTAACAGTTAAGAAAGACTTTCTGTATTCTTTGAATCATTCGTAAGCAATCCAGTTAGTAGGTAGAAGATCCTTGGGACTATTTCAAAGGAGGTCAGTATCAAATAGATGGGATACACGTAAGCATCGTTGTATGGATTTATCATTGACAACTTATAAAGTCATTTTTCAACCTCTATGGATAAGACTATTTCCGATTATTAGTAATTTGTCATTTTGTTTCCGAGCATTCGGTTTGAGTTCGTGTTTAATCGTGTAATCTTGTGAATGTATAAAACTGCAAAATTGGAAATCTTGAAAGTGGCTTATCAATTATAGTCCGTGACTGTACATAAAATTACACCCAAACTAAACTCTTTTGCAAAAAAAAAACGGGCACTTTAGATTTTTTTCTCTACTTCAATGAAGAAGAACAAGAAATAGGTTTTATTAATTTGACGATGTATTGGCATGTTATTAGAAGCATCCTGGCATGATTCATTACGTTCCAAATTTAAAATTTGAAATTAATAAAAGAAAAATAATGATTATTGTGGATTATTCTAAAATTGCTTTACTAATGGTGCAAATTGCTGAAACGATTTTTAACTGATTACGATATTTTAAAACTTTTTGGATATTTTCTGTAAATTAAACAATTTAATCTTTCTTTTTACATTAAATACCACTTTTTTATATGAGTGATAAAGCGATAAGGGCCGGTAAAATTATAGCCCTACTTGAAGAAGGTTGTTCGCAAACTTACGTGTCTCAGCGGCTAAATGTGAGTCGTTCAACTGTCCAGAGGACTTGGCAACGGTATCAAGAGACCGGTTCGGTCAAAAGAAGACCCGGTTCGGGAAGAAAACGATGCACAGAACCAAGAGATGACCGCTTTTTGGTGAGTCAGGCGTTGCGGAATCGTAAAGCGTCAAGTGTGGACCTAAAGAAGAGCCTTGAAGAAGTAAGAGGAGTAGAAGTTAGCTTGTGGACGGTCAGGAGGAGGCTTTTGGCTGCCAATATCAGGAGTTACCGCCCAGCTCGGGGCTCTAAATTACTCCGTGAGCACCGTGTTGCTCGACTTCAGTTTGCTCGGAACTGTGCTTCATGGACTCTGGAGGACTGGAATAAAGTATTGTTTTCTGATGAAGCTAGAATCTCTTTGTGTGGAGAAGACCGACGCCGGCGAGTGCTGCGAAGACCACGGGAACGCTATGCGGAAGTGTGTTTCGAAGAAATAACTCCTTATGGCGGAGGCTCCGTTATGTTTTGGGCAGCAATTAATTCGACGGAGCGTACGGAACATTAAATGCACTGGTAACGCCATCTCATTTTGAAATTTGGTTAAATAGTTTGTTCCCACATTTTGACGTTTACTGTCAGAACGGACGACCATTCCCTCTCCCTACCCCAAAAAAGCATGTCTGCCACGAATCTATGGCAAGCAATGACACCGCAATGACAGAACGTGTTAAGTACGCCTCTCCACGCGGACGTATTGTCGATGTCTTACCGTACTCCGCCGTCCGTGTGTTATACCGCTAAAACTCCGCTTATTTATCTATACAAATCGTGATTGAACTAAGATGAACCGCCCGCGGGTGTGATTGAGTGGTTTGGTGCATTCTGATATCAACACGTCGTGTACTTCGAAGCTCGAAGCAGGCAGGCGCCAGCAGGCGCCATCTTGAAGACTTCAGGTAAGACGTGCTTTTCCCTCATAATCCCTGAAACTCGGTCGCCCGTTCATCATCCTGTTCTTTCTAGGCGAAACCAGCCATCCTCAAAATACAGTCCACTTAAAATCAAACATTTTCAATTCGCCTACATAATTTGGTACATCTCCGTACCATTTTTTTGGTCCTCTACGAGCCGGATCCATTGCTTGATCGTATTCAAGTGGATTCATAGCTCGCCCCCGCAAGAGAAGGATTCATAATCCATATTCTCTATATACCGCGTAGGTACATTATAAAAGTACCTACCTAGGAAGTTATAGCACCTAGCTATACGCCTTAGTCCATATCCATACCCATTACGTGGTTAAATCTCGCCCCCCTGTAGGTAATATACTTAAAGTAGCTACCTACATTCCTAAATATCATTATACAAACTATCATAGTTGCCTTGTAAATTCCATATTTCAAGCATCTTTTAGTTTTACCGCCAATTATAATTATCATAGTTCTTGCCTAGCTAGGAATAACTACCGCATAAACATATTTACGAATCTTATTTCAGTTGCAAAAATAGTGGCTACTTGGTCATTCTTAGTTAGTTGTTCCTAACAACTTATTTACTTATACCCACACAACATGTCGAAACAAAATAAGCCGTGTATTTCGGAAGAAAAAGAGCTGACAATCTTGGAAGCTAAACGTAATGTTTTATTTGAGCGGATTCAAAATAATTACGAGCGCTCAAAAACCGCCGCTTCTTCCGAAATTAGTACCGAATCATTTCTTAGTTATTGTGTAGCAGTAGATAATATTCGATCAGACTTTCATAATTTGTTGGACACATATAACGATAAATTACTTTCTTTTGATCCTGATTCAAAACCGAATTACCAAGCGTACACATCCTTCGAGGATCTTTATTGCATCATCAAGCGCATACAATTACAGTTAGAGGGTAGATACTCCACGAGCGCCGCACCGGTTGTCCGAGCGCCGCCTAGACTACCTCCGATTGAACTTATGTCGTTTGATGGCGATATACGGAACTGGCCGTTATTTCATGCAAGTTTTAAATCAACGGTGCACGATAATGGCTCTCTGACAGACGCTGACAGGTTGTACTATTTAATAGGGAAGCTGTCGCCGAAAGCGCAGTCCGTATTCGCGGGTGTCACACCCAGTGCTGAGAATTATCAGGTCATATTCCAGTCACTCCTTGATAGGTATCAGGATACTCGTATCCTCGCGTCTACTTACTTTGATCAGGCTTTAAACCTTAAATTGTCCGGTCCCGCGTCTGAATCGAATTTCCAGTTGTTTATAGATAACTTTGTTACCGCAGTTAATACACTTAAAAAATTAAAATTGAAAGATCTTTCCGACTTCATATTGTTACAACTCGCTTTAAAGAAGTTCGACACTGAAACCATTCGTGCTTACGAGATGTCGGAACGTAATCATAAAATACCTACTCTAGATAGTTTTATTACCTTCATCAAAGATCAGTGCCGAATATATCATAATACGCAGCCTAGTTCATCCAGCTCGTCGAATGATAACAATAGTAGACAAAGTTCGAATAAATCGCGAAATAGTAACAATAGGTCGGTCCCTAATCCGCAGTCTTATGTAGCATGTTCGGAACCTAATAAAAATAATTCGTCTAAGTGTCTGTGCAGTAATATTGTGCACGACCACTATTTTAAATGTCCCGCTTTTAGTAATTTAAATCCGACTGCTCGTTTCAAATGTGTGAAAGACAACAAAGCTTGCGTTAATTGTTTAAGCATAAAACATAAAACAAGTGATTGTTCTAGTAAGACAAGGTGCCGCTCATGCAATCAGCGTCATCACACATTATTACATTTCGATAAAAAATCTACGCTAACGGATGAGTCACCGTCACAGCCACAAACCGCCAATACCACGGCGGCGGCCGCTTCCGCGTCTCAGCCCGAGGTGTCGCTGTGTACGACATCCATTGCGTGTGCGCGCGGTCAGCGCTCGCGCACTTGTCATGTTCAGCGCGATGCAGAGCCGCAATGTATGGCGTCCACAACGGTACTGTTAGCGACAGCGCAAGTTATTGTTTACGATGTCAATAACTCACCGCACATAATTCGTTGATTACTAGATAGTGCTTCACAAAGTAATTTTATTACTTCTGATTGTTTTAAACGCCTCGGACTGTGGAATAACTTTAAAAATACTAACTTAGTAGTTAAGGGGATCGGTGGGTCGGAAAAATCTTGTAAGGGTTCCGTAGATGTTAGAATACATTCCCGTTTCAATAAGAATATTAATTTTAATATTTCCTCGCTTATCGTGGAACGTATTACGGACACACTGCCGAACGCTCAGGTGGACGTGTCCTTACTTAAGCATCTCGAGTATTTATCGCTCGCAGACTCTGACTTCTCGCAACCGGGAAATATCGACGCTTTGCTCGGCGCATCTATCTTTCCACATTTGTTCCTACCTAACGTGATACGTAGTGAACAACATAATTTGCCACCCGCTATTGAGACGGTATTTGGATATGTGATTATGGGTACCGTACCTACGTCACATATTTCTCAATATACTACGTCTTGTTGTGCTGTTCTTCAAGAAAATAATATTGATTCTCTTCTCAAGCGATTTTGGGAGCTTGAAGAGATCTCCGCCCCGCCCTCGATGAGCCTTAAGGATCTCGAGTGTGAAGAACACTTCCGCACTACCACTGTTCGCGACGACAGTGGTAGATATGTTGTGGCGTTACCCTTTTGTGGTGACCCGTATTCGCTAGGCGACTCGTACGCTGCGGCGCTTAGACGCTTTCATTGTTTGGAACGCAAACTGGATGCATCGATCAAGTTGCGCGGCGCCTATAATGACGTCATGCGCGACTACATAGATAAAGGTTTTTTGAGTCCGGTTGTTAACAACGAGGACAATTCTCTTCCCGCGTATTATATTCCGCATCACGGCGTAGTTCGCGAAGATAAAACCTCCACGAAACTTCGCGTGGTTTTAGATGCTAGTTGCAGGACTACATCGGGTAAGTCGATCAATGACATTTTGCATGCCGGCCCTAATCTACAGGGTGACTTATTTAATATATTAATAAAATTTCGACTTTTCCAAGTTGCTCTGTCAGCTGATTGCCGCCAAATGTTTCTCAATATCGGCGTTCGTGAATCTGACCGTAGATTTCAACGGATTTTTTATCGTGTTAACAAAAATGAACCTTTATCTGTGTATCAGTTTAATCGTGTTTGTTTTGGACTCAAGTCCAGTCCATATCACGCGTTACGAGTTGTCCGCCAGTTGATCGCTGATGAAGGCGACAACTTTCCCGCCGCAGCGGCTGCCGCTACTTCCGCTTTATATGTGGATGACATCGCTTGTAGTGTCACATACGCTCCGCAAGCAATTTCGCTTTGTGAAGAGCTTATTCAGCTTTTCAAGCGAGGCCAGTTTGATCTTGTCAAATGGACAAGCAACTATAAACAGGTTCTCGAGCACTTACCTAATTCTCATAAGGCTTCTCCAGACATTGAGTTTGAGAGGTCTGTACCGCATAAAGTTCTCGGTTTACGTTGGTATAAATCCAGTGATAGTTTTCTGTTTGATGTCGCACCACCTGATGATAAGTGCACCAAACGCACTATGCTGTCCACAGTGGCACGACTATGGGACATCATGGGTTTTGTGGCTCCCACAATTTTGTACGCCAAGCTCTTGATCAAAGAACTTTGGTTATCAAAGTGTGAGTGGGATGACGCACCTCCCGACCATATGGTCGCCGCTTGGAAACAATTTTGCATTGAGCTTTCCGCGCTCAATCAAATAACTATACCGCGGCATCTTGGGTTGGTCGATGGATGTACTATCAACTTAATAGGGTTTGCTGACGCCAGCGAACGCGCTTACGGCGGAGTCGTATATTTGCTAGTCCGCATTGGTTCTAACTACTCGGTGCAGTTAGTTTGTGCCAAGTCCAAGGTCTCGCCTGTCAAAACCATTTCGGTTGCGAGACTGGAGTTGTGCGCGGCCCTTCTGCTGTCTCAGTTGCTCCGCAAGGTTCAAGACACAGTTTCGCCCCACTACCCCATCAATAAAATATACGCATTTTCTGACTCCAAGGTAGTGCTCGCCTGGATTTATTCCTCTCCTCACCGCTGGCAGACTTTTGTCGCCAATCGCGTTACTAAATTAATAGAACTTGTTCCTGCTACTTGTTTTAATCACATCGCGGGCGTTGAGAATCCTGCTGATTGCCTTTCTCGTGGTGTTACTCCACTTAAACTTCTGCAACATCCTTTGTGGTACCGTGGACCTTCTTGGATTTCTCATGATCCGTCAGAGTGGCCCATACAACATTGTGACCACAGTGCAGAAGCCGAGGATGCACCCGAACGGAAATCTGTTTCTCACCCCGTGATTGTTGAGGTAGCACAATCTCCGATCTATGCACTCGCGCTGCGCATGTCGTCGTGGTCTAAGTTACTACGCGCCATCGTTTATGTCTGTAGGTTTCTTAGGCAACTACCTAATGGGGCTTCTGTTTCGAGCTCTGATCTTGAATTCGCAGAGTATAAATTATTGCGAATTGTACAGGCTGTTCACTTTAGTAACGACATTCAAAATTTAAAAAATAATGTATCTTGTTCTCCCGCGCTTCTTAAGCTCAAGCCGTTTCTCGATGAGCACGGCATTATACGCGTTGGCGGTCGTCTGTCAAATTCGGACGAACCATACAACTACAAGCATCCTTGCGTCTTACCGCGTCATGACCACGTTGTCGACCTTCTTGTTGATTTTTATCACAAGAAACATCTCCATGCCGGTCCAGAGTTGCTTATGTCCTTACTCAGGCATAAACATTGGGTTTTAGCTGCACGGCGAATAATTCGCCACAGAATACACAAATGTAACGCGTGTTTTAAATTTCGTCCTCGCCCGGTCTTTCCTCTCATGGCTGACCTTCCTAGCCAGCGCGTCAATCAAGTAGATAAGGCGTTCACACATACCGGTTGTGATTACGCAGGACCGCTGCAGTACACGCCAGTGCGTGGTCGAGGTGTTAAAAGCCGTAAAGCCTGGCTGTGCATTTTTACATGTTTAACGACGCGCGCCACGCACATTGAAGTTGCGACGGATTTAAGCACGGTGTCATTTCTGGCAGCCCTAAAACGATTTCTTTCGCGACGCGGCCCTATACAATGTTTGTACACGGACAACGGCACTTGTTTCGTGGGTGCAAACTCTTATTTACGCGATCTTTATAAGTTTCTTAATAAAGAATATCGTACAAGTCTACAGGAAGAACTTTCCGTAAATCACATTGATTGGAAGTTTATTCCGCCTGCTTCACCACATTTCGGTGGATGTTGGGAGAGCATGGTCAAAGTAATTAAAACGCATCTCTTCAAAATCGTAGGTCAACAGATCCTCTCTTATGAAGAGCTTTCAACTGTCCTTGCTCAAGTCGAGGCACTGGTTAACTCGCGGCCGCTCACAGCACTGAGTAGCGACCCTGCTGAACCATCCGCGTTAACTCCTGCGCATTTCTTGAACACAGCGCCATTATCGTCACTTCCCGCTCCTAAAGCAGACTCTTCTAGCTTGCTTCAGAGACATACTCTGCTCGATAATATCGTACAGTCGTTCTGGCGGCGCTGGCGGTCGGAATACCTTCACCAGCTTCAGGCTAGATCCAAATGGAATAGTCCTGCATCCCCTATACAGGAGGGTACGTTGGTTATTGTCATAAATGACAATTCTCCGCCGCTTTCATGGCGCTTAGCCATCGTTGAGAAATTGCATACATCTAAAGACGGTACAACCCGCGGTGTTACTGTAAAAACCGCGAAGGGTAGTTACGTGCGCCCTGTTGTACGTCTCTGTCCGCTACCGACACCGTGAGATCTAGCCTGAAGTTGGATCTCCCTCTTAGTTTAGGTATTTAGTTAATAGTTTTCGCTATAATTGTTCCGCTAAAGTTAATTTAGATTAATTTAATATCATAACGCTGTTTTAGCTCGTGGATAGGTTATGCGGTAGTATACCTAACGTAGCTTATTTTATTTGTTTCCTTTTAAAGGCAACCCTTTAAAGTCGGGGGGAAATGGTAACGCCATCTCATTTTGAAATTTGGTTAAATAGTTTGTTCCCACATTTTGACGTTTACTGTCAGAACGGACGACCATTCCCTCTCCCTACCCCAAAAAAGCATGTCTGCCACGAATCTATGGCAAGCAATGACACCGCAATGACAGAACGTGTTAAGTACGCCTCTCCACGCGGACGTATTGTCGATGTCTTACCGTACTCCGCCGTCCGTGTGTTATACCGCTAAAACTCCGCTTATTTATCTATATAAATCGTGATTGAACTAAGATGAACCGCCCGCGGGTGTGATTGAGTGGTTTGGTGCATTCTGATATCAACACGTCGTGTACTTCGAAGCTCGAAGCAGGCAGGCGCCAGCAGGCGCCATCTTGAAGACTTCAGGTAAGACGTGCTTTTCCCTCATAATCCCTGAAACTCGGTCGCCCGTTCATCATCCTGTTCTTTCTAGGCGAAACCAGCCATCCTCAAAATACAGTCCACTTAAAATCAAACATTTTCAATTCGCCTACATAATTTGGTACATCTCCGTACCATGCACACCGGTACATAATGGAAGTGCTAATTCCATATGCACAACCCACATTGACTGCACTTGGGGAAGATTCCATTTTTATGGACGACAATGCTCGCCCGCACCGTTCTGGCGACGTGGAAGCGTACATGCAAGAAGTTGGGATCCGTCGTTTAGATTGGCCAGCTCGAAGTCCTGACCTCAATCCAATTGAGTATGTCTGGGATGTTCTAAAGAGACGGGTAAGATCAGTGCAACCTGCTCCACAAAACATCAGGGAGCTAATAAGAGTCATTGCAGAAGAGTGGGAACGTATTCCTCAAAACGTTATTAAAAACATCGTGGAAAGCATGCCCAGAAGGATTCTGGCAAGCTGTGATTTTGGCAAGAGGAGGTCACACTCGTTATTAGGTTTTTACATTTGTAACTTTATTTAATATTGACTGATTTATTATCAAAACTCTGTTACAGACATCATTCAATTTATTGACTACTTTATATGTAGATATATTTAAACAATTACTTATAACAAATATACAAAATTATGTACTAAAATACAAACTACAATAAAGCATCAAAAAATTCATCCTCTACGCTGTCGGCTGGCAACGTACCCAAGATACTGGCGGCATTGCCTCGTTGTATGGCAATGCTTAGCCGTTGACCAAAGAAATAGCCAGCCCTTGGGTCGCGGGAAGCGTCAACGAGCCTTTTCGATATTTCTTTAAAAAGGCTGTGAGCACACGGGCCCCATGGTCCGAGAGTTTCGACCCCAAACGGCTAGAAAATATAGTTATCACCGAGATGACTATATTTACGCTTGAGGTTTTCCGCAGCCGCAGCGGGAGCGCCAGCACAACATGATGAACTGGGAAGATGGGATGGCGCGACAGTATCGACACAAGTTGCGTCCCACACTATAGGCCTACCCATCTTCCAAGGAAACAATGACATGCCGTCCGGTTTCTTGCCATCGTCACGCGCCAGTCCAATGGGTTCCAATATGGCTGGAACGCCGACGGTGACAAGGGCTCGTCGGATAATGTCATTTAAGTTGGTATGTCGTGCAAAACGACCCGCACTACGGCTGCAAGAGAGACCATGGTGCCCGAGGCTGTTGACCGCTTCCCCACAATTACAGCATTATACAATTATTACATTCTTTTTTTACTTTTATTTAATTAAATAAAAGTAAAAAAAAATCTTGTCTTTATTGCCGACCACTTCTTATTGTTTGGGCGTGTACATCGGTTTTAAAGAAACTGTCGTTTTTTTTTTTCTTTTAATTGCCCGAATTCACTTCACGCGCATTAATTTACACGATTATAAGTATACAGACTACGTCAAAGCAATAAATTTCACTTAATTAACTCAAATCGACCTTAGAATGTTCCTTAAAATTTCGTTAGATGCCCGTTTTTTTTTTTTGCAAAAGAGTGTATATACTTTGATAATTTGATATTAACTAGACTACTCGTTATGGAAGTTCAACTTAAGATATTTGGTGAGGCGTGTAAATAGCCTGCACCTCTGTGAAAGGTTTTATAAAAATTTAAACTAAGAACCTATGTTTTATATGTAATGGCGGACCTCAAAATCAGTCAATTTCCCTATTGATGAATTCTTGACAAACCAATACCAGAGAATTATTAGCAGCAAAACATGCCCACGTACCTTGGCAATCCAGAGATCCCACTCAAACCCAGGAAGATGTGGAGATACCTCGTTCACGTGCGCGGAATCACTTGCAGGTATGGGCTGCCGGCCGGCGAGCAAAATCTTCTTAAATCCACCGGTGGGATGGTTGAAACTCCAAAAATCAACACTGCACTATAAGTTCTCAATGAAGCACAGGTGCAGGTCTCTTTATTTTACAAGTATCGTCCAGATTTCACCAAAAAGGGAATTTTTATAGCGGAGCGCGGAGACGCCCGACCGTCTTCCTCGAACGGTAAACAGGACGCTCTCTTTCTCTCTATCGCCATCTATTGGCCTTTGCGAGAAAACTCAAGAAAGTTTAGAAACATGGGCGCTGCGACAATATAGATAGTGCGAGGATTCATCAATTGAGAAGTTTAATTATTTTAATTTGAAATACTAACATATTCTATTATATGGAGAAATCCCAAATTATTATTATTTTATTTTTTATATTGAAAGAAAGCCTTGACGCTTCACCAATATTTTCTATGTTCTTCAAGGGAATGTATCAGTATTATACATTTTTAGATTGCTCAAGATTTCTAGTTCATAACTACGTTATTTTGTGATGAAAAATATTTTTTCGAATTTTTTAATATAATTTTTAATTGTCATAAGGAAATTTTACGTCTATTTAATTTTCAAGTTGAGGTTTCCTTGTTGCCGATGGCTCCCGATGTCAAGTTAATGACATGTTTAGATACCTTACCTATTCAGTAATACAAGGAAATAAAAGAAAAACCTGCGTCATTGCTGCGCCATTTCGAACAAGAATCAAAAATGTCGACTTAAATATATTTTCACACGATATTTTTTTTTGCGGTGACCATTTTAACCACACGTATGATAAAAATCATGTTGCATAGTTCTTATCTGTTGTTGTAATTATAATAAGTATTAGTGTGAAAACTGTTTTTATCAAATTTCTTATTGGTTTTGCACTAGTTACTGAAACTAGGGTCCTATAAATACTCGGGTTTGCAGCGTGTTCATCAAAGTGTCTGGATACCTTCCTTCGGTAACTGTGAATTTGCTGAAAAAAGTTTAAAATGAGTGAATTTGTGTGTTTTCGACGCGATATATGTGCTCAGATAATAAGCGGGAAAAGTACTTCAGATATTGAAAAATATTTGTTGGACAATTTCCATTTATCAACAACAGATGTGAGCACTTATTGGCTTGGTCCTTATCTTGTAATGCAAATCAGTAAGCAACATAGGCGCCGAGCGCTACATCTAAGCTAACGGCCAATAATTGATAGGCACGCGGTGCCGTCCCACTGTGCAGCCACAAAATAGATAGGTACAGAAGTCAATCTACATACAAAGCGCACTCGAGCAACGCACACATAGACACCGCTCACGGAGATGATATCTTGGCCACGGTAATTTTATGTATACAGTATTCCGACTTCATACAAACGGACGAAGCGCGAGCTATACCTACGCGCCTCGATCTCGGTGTGCGCTCGGTTTGATGACAGTCGCGACCGGCGACTGCGCCACAGTGACGAACGGACGGTGTGTTGTTTTTTTTTAACAATAACCGCGCGATTTTTCGCTATAAATAAGTTCAAGTACATATTTAATATGACGAGTAGGATATATTGTGCTGTTTTTGGTTGCATGAATTCGTCAATAATGCATCCAGAGATAACTTTTTTTATATTACCTGGAAACTGAAAGGTACCTAAGACTAAAATAATTTTACTTACTAGTAGGTATGTACATAATGTGTTTCTTTTTAATGGATAAGTATTTCCTTTTATCTCCCGAAAAAAAAGATGTCTGGATTAATAAATAAAGTGAATAGAGTAAAGGAAAGTGATTGACACGAGTGAAATAGGTAGTTATAGGCGGTTCATGAATCATGATACGGTAGGTACGCTTGTGTTAAAACCTCGGGGCATGTGTGTTTTGTTTTGTTAGTTTGTATAATTCAAAGTAAAGACGTGGTATTTTATTATTAATAATAGTTGTTTATTGTACTGTATGTATGAATAATACTAGAAAAAATATAAACATGTTGTTTTAATAATTAAATCTACCAATCAAAAAACAACACGCATTTTTATTGAACACTTCTTATTCAATTCACAAAATATTTTATTTGTTTATATAAAAATAGTATATTTACAATCACAAAACTAAACGGAAACGCAAAGTAGGCAATTGTAATTAAAATGCTGGAGGCATACAGCCCTATCGCATGTTTACGTACCGCGCGGCTGTAGGCATTTATTTCTAAGATACGGCCGAGTTACAATACTGTATGATAATATTACCATGTCTTGGCGCAATGCTAATAATAATAATACCAGCTGTTTGCAGCGAGAAGAAATGTACCATAATTCCGTACACAGAGAGTTGACATTGTTTTGCCCGCCGCGCGACCCACGAATGTGTTAGGGTTGTACCCATAAATATAATATTATATTTCTATGGTTGTACCTATGATGATATTGGTAAAAAAACGAATGTTGTAGAAAAACATTTTTTTTATTTGTTGATCAAATATTTTTCAGTTTAATAAAATGATAGATGCATTTTTTTCCTTCCCTGATTTCCCGATTATTAAATTTTAATGTCTAAAATATCCGAAACCGCGCAAATAATTGTAATAAATAAGTAATCAAAATGGAAACAGTAGCAAAGCGGAGGAAAATCAATTGTTTTTAGGTCGATCCATTATGACGTTGGCAAAATTATTTAAAAAGGTTCAGGGCAGGCGTGCGGCAGCCCACTGTCGGATGTACCGACGGCGATACGCGAAGCGGTAGGCATATAACGCGTGGACATGAGCGAGTGACGGACGCCTGGTTTTAGGCATACTTAATCAGATCACTATAAGTTCACGTAGGTATAAAAATAAAAATAAAATGTGTGCAATTCACACGTGGTAGAATTGAAACCTTCAAAAATGTTGGCTTTTTTTTCTTATGAATTTATGTGTCTGTCTCTTTTTACTGTCACCGTTTCGTTTCATAAATTTTCAAATCACAACGATGCTAAAAAAGTTTTGATTTCAAAACAGGTTGGTAATAACGCTACTTATATATGTATGTGCTAATTATGAGATCAAAATAACAAAGTTCTACTAAGTACCTACGACAAACGACGATATGTACAAGTACAAACACACTCAGAATTCAACCGTGTCGGTCGGTGAAATGCGCTAGAATCGAAATATTATTTTTAATATTTTAGCGTCGAACATTAGTCAATATTAAACGTCAATATTTAACAGTATGTTGACAGGCCTGTTGGTCTAGTGGTCAGTGGCCCTGACTGCCATGCTCAAGGTCGTGGGTTCGATTCCCACCCAAGACAAATGTTTGTGTGATGAGCACGATCATTTGTTCTTTGTCTGGGTGTAATTTATCTATAATATGTATGTATTTAGAAATATATATGTATGTTTATCAGTTGACTAGTACTCATAGCACAAGCTCTGCTTAGTTTGGGACTAGATGGCGTTGTGTGAAAGTTGTGGAATATTAAAAAAAAAAGTATTGTGCAACATTAATAGGGCTCAAAATTCAATGCATTCCGCGCGGTGACTACGAGAGTCATGTCGGTACACGATCAAACACCGCGTGGTAGTTATCTCTGTCACTTTCTTGCAGATGTTTTATGTGCTAAAATGCACCTTATGTCGAAACCGGTTCTTATAGGCTGATTAACCCTATAATACGAGTTAACCTTTATTGAGGGTTTTTTAACCTAATCCTAAAAATTAACCCGGTTAAACCCCTCATACGGGTTAACCTTTCGGTCCCTGGTTCAAAAGGTTAAACAGCAAAATTGTCGAATTGTCAGTTTTTGACATATTTCGGACTGGTCGGATTGTCAGCTTTATTAATTAGGGCCCTAGTGACAGACAGACAATCAGCGGAGCCTTAGTAACAGGGTCCCGTTTTTACCCTTTGGCTACGGAACCCTGAAACTTGTTTTAGTTATTTTTAATATGGGTAGGTATTTGTAAGTACAGTACTGACCTTTATAAATAAAATACAAAATATTTACTTGTATCTATCAAAATTAAATTATATCTTCTTGTGACTCGATCACAACTAAGTATGTGACCACCCCCTGGCGCAAAGCTGGATCCGCCCTTGCCACTTGGAGGCGCGTGCCTTAATATAACGATCCGTCCCTACCTCTCGCCTGACTCATGGAGCGGTTGTAGTGGAAATGACGTATCAACACATTGTAAACGACTTTGTTCCTTTGCGCCGACACGGCCATTCTGCAATAAGGTCGCCCCCGACCTGAAAAATCAAACATAATCCGCAGTATCTTAATCTCACCAAAGCCTAACTCACTTCATTCTAAGATTCCAACCTAAGACACTTCATCCATTACCTTTTCAAAAGTCATACAATCCTGAGGGGGGTCTGTACACACTTAATACAATGAACTGCTCCAGTTCTATACAGGCTATTTCAATAGTTCGCTCAACCGACAGGCTCACAATATCCTTACGTTCTTTAAATTTAAGGTCATTACTTATTTATTAATAAATAATGACCTGTCTATTGTTAAGAGCTTAAGCTCTTTACAATAGACATAAGTATTATAAAAAAAAATATTAATTTATAAACCTTACTGAAAAATTGTGCTCCAGCAGTTATATCTACGAAAAGTAGTTCAGGAATAAATGAAATTATAGGTTATTTATGAACTTTGGTAAAATTGAGAAATAAGAAAACCATATTACTGTTAAGGTTTATTTAGTACTAAGAACATATAAGAATATAAAATCAACGCATTCATTAATGTAAGAGTAATCTAGAATAATAATAACATAACTAAAAGTAATGTATACTTAACAAAACAATTAGAAACAAAAACAAAGGCAATTCTTTTATCTTTTTCTTAAGATAAAGATCTTGTTCAATAAAATAAAAATGTGTTTCTTTACAATAAAAATAAATTAAATCACAAATCCACCATATCTCGCTATATAGTAAACAAGGAAAATCGTAGGCGAAA
The DNA here is from genome assembly GCA_943138885.2 of Tholera decimalis. Classification (NCBI taxonomy): domain Eukaryota; kingdom Metazoa; phylum Arthropoda; class Insecta; order Lepidoptera; family Noctuidae; genus Tholera; species Tholera decimalis. The sequence continues at coordinate 18,903,082 of OW964574.2, forward strand.
GCCACAGTAATCATAAAAAAATCCAATCCTTTCCTGCGGTACTAAAATAGTTTTTTTCTCTCATAAAATCATGCTTTGAAATGTTTCAATTTCATCATCTCAATGGGGAATTAATCATCTCATGGGAACTTACGAACTTACCCATGATATAATTTATTTTGCTTAGGTAATAGTTTTTTTTTACTATCGTTTGTGGATTTTGTATAAATGCTATATTGTTTGAAAAGCTTGAAGAGTCGGAAATTTGTTTTTGTGTGCTCTGGAAAACCTTTTAAAAAAAAAAAAGCGTTTTAACAATAAATTTAACCGACTTGAAAGCAAATACACTTCTGCACAGTGAGCGAACAATGATATGTAAGATTGTTTCATTGGATGTCTGATTTCGTTTATATACTTACAGCGTGACGATTACCACATTAATTGAAACGATGTACTTTATGTTATGTATTTTATCATATACAATTAAAATAATTTAATAATAAACAATATTATAGTCGTGGGACCTTTTTTCCATTTTAATACTTCACAACATCATGTTTTGCGTAAACGTAATCAGCTGACCAGTGACCAATAAGTAGATCAAAGACCCGTGGTCCGCCGCCGCCGGCGCCGCGGCGTTGCCGCTTTCACAGGTCAGTAAACTAATATTATAAAAGATGATTTATTTTTACCAATTGTAACGCCATTTATTTTGTTTGAAAATGCATTTTCTTAATTATAGTAAAATTAATTATTTTATTACTTTAACGGACTGATAACAACTTGTAATACCTGCTGTACAATTTAATGTGATAACCTAATCGCCACTCTGTATAAGGGCTAGGTACATACTCCTCCTCCTAGGTTCCTAATTAAGAACCTCCTCCTTTTTAGAAAGTTCGTTAAAATTAAGCTACAAATATAAACATAGCCTGGAGCTATAGCTTAATGCGTTTTCCGAGGCATCTAGTAATCTTTACATAAAAGCGTTGTTCAACTAAACCGCATACGGTTGTTATAATTTTACCACGAACTCCTCAAGACATTACAAACTATACAGTCAAACGCTTAATAGTCGTGTACCTACTGTTATTTGTTTAAACGCTATGCTATGTAATATAAAGTAAATTTATTTGCATAGGTACATAAAAATAGATATTACAATAAAAATGAGTGATCCTTGTACAATCTACCTTATCTTAGGCATGCAAACATTATTATTTAGGAAATTAAATTATTAAACAAAATTAGTCAATACATTAGGTATGTCCAGAACAAATTATTTTCACATACTTAATTGTATAATCTATAGTACTTAAAATGGTATTATCAATAAAAATAAAATTAAAAAAAAGTTAAGGCATTGATCCAATCATTAAAAAAAATTACATTATATACAATTATTAAGTATAATAACTTACATACTAACATACAATTACAAATGTCTACATAACACATTAAACAACTAATTGAAATGAAATATTTATTTTGTAAATTTAATTAATTACAGGAGCCATTCGATTTTATTTTTAGTTGTAGTACGTTTACCCCTGCTTTGCCTTTAATGTTGATTTGTACCCTAGTTATTCATAAACATAATTAAATAAAAAAACGCTGCGGATATTTGCGCTTTTCGGAGTAATTAGTAAAAATGTGATAAAAGGCAGAAAACGGAAAACCGCGCTATCTATTGCGGTTTCAAATGTAGACTTTTTATATCAATACTTTGCGGTAAGAAAAGTAAGTGGTAATACTAATGACGGTAATTTACTGCCCGAGGATTTTACACAATGTAAGCTGCTCTGCTGAAATTACAGGAGTGGATATAAATTTGATTAAACGTTTTTACATAAATCTGCAAGGTCTTTCACCAGGTGTAATGATTTATGCTGAAAAATTTAGAGACTGCCAAAATCTATGTGAGCAATTATGAATGGTACCAGGTGTAATGATATATGCTGAAAAATTTAGAGACTGCCAAGATCTATGTGAGCAATTATGAATGGTATTACATGCCATCTTCAGGTCACAAAATTTTGATTCATGGAGAAAGTGTCATAAAGCATTTTGCAGTGCTTCCTATTGGTCAACTTTCGGAAGATGCACAAGAATCTCGCAATAAGGATTATAAAAAAAATCGTCTACTGATGTAGACGAAAAATTGCAGCGGCGTGCACAGGTTTATGACACTGGGTATGCGGCGGAGTACTCGGTCACAAAAACTTTTTCTTTTATAGATTTTAAGCATAGCCGCAGCCACGCGACGGATCTCTAAGTCGGAAACCATGCCAACAGAACAAGTCTTAGATGTACTACTATTCATGTACATCTTCTACGGCAACGCAGACAAAACGGCGATCGATCGTCGCGGCGGAAGAACTTCTAATACGTAAAATAATAAGCTAAGATATTACTACTCACCTAGTCAGCTTCAATTTTCACATATTCAAGGTTCCGGTTACTATATCCCGATGTAAACGCAAGATTTCGGCCACCTCAAATATCTTATCCAAGTGAGTGATAGTTACAGAACACGTCACTTGGAAGATATCCGATGTGGCCTTTAAAAAGGCCGATTTTCATGTGATTCGCAAATATATAAATAAACTTAATAATAAAACAACAGGTTAGTAAAAAAAAAACATACTACTCATTCATTTATAAATTAAATCTATGCGCCTATCCTTTTTTAAATATGATTTTAGGATATCGTCATAGAAAGTTGGATTGCGTTTTAATTCTATCATTAATGCCTTTTCTATAGAAATCATGGAAAGCTCTGTGAGTCTCTGTTGATTTTGTGTGTTTCTCAAATATGTGTGGATACGTTTTAAACACGAAAATGAACGCTCTGCCGATGCGCTGCTTGCTGGGATAGTCACAATGAATTTCGCTAATCGTAACACTTCAGAAAAAACTTTATTTAAATTGTCCTTATACAAATTTTGAATAATACTAAATACACAACTATTTGCAAATTGAGGTGATCTATAAATACAGCGCAATTCATTTTTCAATTTATCGAAATTAAAATTTGCCTGATAATTATTAGTGAACTCTCTGATTTCATTTTCAGGGAAACGTTCACTATATTTTTTAAAATTCTCACAAGAAAGTAGCTCAATAAACTTTAAATCTTTAATGTTTTTATAGCGATTTCTTAATTCACTGACTACATTATCAATTATTTCAACAAAAATTCGCCGATAATGTATTTTTACATCATCGACATTGCGCTTTCTTTTAGGTGGTCCGGTAATGTGAACGGCGGCATCATAAAAGATCTCGAACTTCTCTCTGAAACGTTCTAAAAATGACTCTAACTCTTTTATCTTTGTTACACAATACGCGATGTCACTAGTTTTTTTTGCATAATATCATACAGAATATCCGTTTCTGCAAAAATATCTGCGAAAGATTTTAAAAGAAAATTAAATTCAAATTCTTTCATAATAAATAAAAATGAACTGACTTGTGTCAGTGTTTCACCATCCCACTCTTGTGTATTTTCGTTCATATTTTCAAACAATTCTAGGAGGTGGGTGGACTCATTATTAATTACATTAACCGTGCGCGAGTGATATGTCCACCTTGTTTCCGCGACACGAGGCAGCTTTTGCATATCGGCAAAGTTGTTGTAATGGGCCATTCGCTTTGTACTGGTGTGAAAAAAAGCCGCGATTGATTTTATAATACTAAAAAAGCGTTTTGTTTCAGCAACTCGTTCGAACGATTTCGATAAAACTAAATTTAATATATGTGCTGAACACCAAACGTACATAGCTTGTGGACATTTTTGTCTCACCAAAGCCTGCACGCCATTAATTTGTGACGATAAAACTGCTGCCCCATCGTAAGTTTGTGCAACTAATTTGGATACACAATCGAACTCTTCTAAAATTTCCAAAATTATAGAACTCAAGGTTACAGCGGTCCGATCCGCGCTGACATCAACATATTTGATAAATCGATCTACTACTTCAGAATCACGAAAATATCTCAAAACTAATACTAATTGTTCACGGCCGCTAACATCAGGAGTCTCATCTACCATGACGGCGACGAAATCGGACTGTTTAATTTCGGCTTTAACGCGATCGATCATCACAGATGCAACGCTCGAGATCAAATCATTCTGCGTACGGTTCGACATGCCCGTGAATGAGGTACTTGCACTCTGTAAATGGGTTTCTAAAACTCCATCATACTTGGCCAATAAATCTACTATTTCTAAATAATTACCCCTATTCAACGACGATACTGACTCATCGTGACCGCGAAAAGCTAATTCTTGTTTTCCCAGAAAGCAAACAACATCGATGAGCCTTTGAAAAATGTTTCTATTGCGATCGACTTTAGCATTATGCCTCTCAATATCTAATCGTAACTGACTGTTGATACTCATTTCAATACGAGATTTACCAAAAGTATTTAATTTTAAGCAGGCCTCCATATGTTTTTCTGTATGGTCATGCTTCTTTGCCGCGGTATAAAAATTATTTAAATCTGAATATCCCGAATCAGTCCACACTGTACTAGAATTACTAAACAATATGCAAGGAAAACAATATAATTTAATCGTGTGTATACAACCACACAGCCAGTCATACGTTTCATAACTTTTAACATGAAACTTTCGAGTTACTTTCCCTTTTTGCTGGTTTAATTGTTGTAACTCGGGTACACACCTACCTTTAGAGACAATTTGAATCTTTTCATTGAATGATAATTGTGAGAACTTTTTATTTTTAATTTTTAATAAACACACATTTTCAACACAGAACTCACAATCAAATAACATTTTTTTAAAAATCAACAAACGCACTACCTAGTAAAAGCAAATCACTACAATACAATTATTATAGAAACTCAGTAATAAACTGTTAAATGTACACACTTTCAAATGTTAAAATGAAAAATCTTTTAAGAAAACTATAAATATACTGGCGTAAACAAAATAGTAAACAATGCTCATCACATGAAAAAGCAATATGGCTCCCAGGCCCCGCGAACACAAAACCAGTGTTGCCAACAACGCGGGGGTCAATGTCGCCCGTTTTTTACAGCTTAAGTAGCCTAATATAGCCGAATTTCAGTCAGTGGTAGGTAGCCTAATTATGTAGCTTAAAATATCAGTAAAAATGTAGTTTAAATCAATTTATTTTTACCTACTTTACTTGCTTTAAATACTGGTATTTTTTTTATCCACTCATCGCGCATAATAAATGCGCCAATAATTTTTCGTTAAACAAATACTTTGACACAAATGCTGTAGGTACGAAGCGAAATGAAAATGATAAATATTTAAATAATAACTGAAATTGGCCCGAACTATTCACTCAGTTTAATAAGATAATTGCGTTTACACTAATTTTTTTTAAGTTATTGTTGATTGGCTTGCGTTTGATCACAATTTCAACTGATGTTAAGTGATGATGTGGACGAAGACGAAGCATGCTTGCCTAGAAGTAACCTATTCACTCTTACTCTTAGCTATAACCTGGGAGTGTTCCGTACGAGTTATGAGGACACTATCAACCTCGTACAATTATGTACGAGATTTTAATAATATGGCCATACGAACATTTTGCATCACCATTTTATAATAGTAAAGTCATTTTAATAAAGACAGAGATAAGAAACCGGCTAACTGTGGAAACAGTGAACGGCACACTTCTTGCTGCAGAGAGTGCAAAAGGAAACTGTGTCAATTTTGAACCCACAAAAGGAGTGTATAGCCGCATGACAACAGATAAAATATACGGTAGAAAAAACGATGACAGTGAGGGTGTTCCTGACTAATATTTGGAGAGATGTAAACTAAGTTACCTTGCAAATTTTCATAATAATTTAGTAATAGTAGTAGTAATACATTTAGTTTTTTTATTTTTATTTTACTTGATTGATTAATAATAAAGATTTTTTGGAAATACAACACAAAGTGATGTTTTATTTAATAGGAAACTTGCAATAGTTTATTTCGAGTAAAAAGTCCTAAATCCAGAAATTCAATATGCCTTAATTTTGGTTTTAGCACGTTTTGCATGCATAATACCTAAATGTACGAGGTTTGAAATTCAAAATACGAGATTTTTAGCTGCATGTGTACGAGGGATTTTCTTTTGCGGTTGGCAACCCTGCTGCCAGTGTTGTTTAGGTTATGCCGTCTCAGTGGTGTAGTTGCTGAAAAGTATAAGCTCAAGTGCAACTAAAAATATATGTCACTAATATGAAGAAAGGGTACTTTTGTATTGTACACCATGACTTTAAAAAAAAAAAAACAAAAAAAGTTGATATCATACTACTACAAAATGACAATGAATATACATTTAACAACATTACTAACAAGTGTATCTTCCTTTTGGAAGCAAAATATATATATATCCAATATTAAAGCGCAGTGCATCATTAAATAATGTCTAAAATTGTGTTTTTTATGAGAATAAATCAGTGATTCCTATTATTATTGTATTTATTAATCCAAATTCCTTAATAGTTAAACGTTAAAAGTTAGAAAACAGTAATAAAACAAGACGGCTGATTTCTTTCTTTTATTATTGGTATGCAATATAAATTACCAAAAAATAATAACACTTATTTATAAAGTATTGATATCATGTATGTATGACTATTTGTTTGAAATCATTATAACAAAGCTGCTCAACAAATTTTGTCTAATTTCTATTTTTATAAGCAAGTCCTGTAAATTAATAAGTGCACAGGCTATAACAATCACATTATCAAGTATTCTTAGAAAATGAAACAGTAATCTCTTTAGTCAAAATTTTTCTTGTCCGTATCGCCTTTGATCTATAATTAACTTTTTCTTTTAAATGAAATTGGTACCCTTTTCACTGGTGACAATAGGATCTGTTCATGTGCTTTTATTTTGTGTTGACTGTGATTCTGAAAATAAATAAAATTATAAATACAAACAAACGCACAGTTCACTTTTCAGTTACCTATTTTTATCCTTAGTTATGTCTACATACCTGTTGTCATTAAAACTACTTCTTGCACAGGTGTTGTAGTCGGTTGGGTGCTAGACGGGCTGGGTTCACTTAACACTTCCTGCATCAGTGTGTCTTGGCACTCTTGAATGAGTTGGGTTCTTTGTTTTTAAACAAATACATGTCTAGAAGTACTAGCATCACTCATCCTTTTTCTGCGGTCTTCCTGGCAATAAAATTTTGTAGGCACCATGATTATGCTCTTGCTTAAAATTGCTTAATCCCATATTATATTGATAGCCTTTTTCAATCTGAAATATTTTTAAATGTTATTTTAAAGCCATAAATGTTGATGTATTTAGTGGTAATAAATATAATTGAATATTGAAATATTTGTGGCTATTCAGGTATAATACAAAAAAACATCTCAGTTATCTAACCTTAAAACAGAAGAATAACTATATTGTAAAAATGTTTTAAGTTAGTAATAATAACATGTTTACTTACATCAAAATGATCCTGACAGACGAAAATTACCGAACTATCCTTTATTTCTTTAGTATTTCTGCGTGCAAGTTGTAAATACTTATTACGAACTTTAACATTTTTTGGAACGGTTATAAATAGCTTCTCCGGCATCTTTATCGTTGTATTTGTGCACCGTGGTACTGCACACCATTTATAACTCATTTTTTCCAGTAAATTACAGCCAGAAACTTTATTAAACTACATAAAACTCTCAATTTGACTTGCTCTCCAATATTTATATACAAACGTGAAACGTGTGACATCACTCCGTCATATTGTTCGTCCAACAAGCGTTTTGACAGCTTATATAATCACTATATTTTGTAATGCTTTTTTTTTTTAACGAAATATTTATAAAATATGAAAATAAATATTATTTGTAGGGTCCTTATACGCCAATAAATAATATGAGACGGTTTTTAGAAACCATTCAAATAGTCTATTCTGTCTATTATTTTTACTCGGAACGGCAATGAACAACATTTCTGAACGTTTGTCTCATGCATACGTAGAATCTCTATGTAGTCTGTGGTGTCATGCCGCAGGACTTTGGCTTTAGACATTCATGGGTGTGTGCGTAGGCGAATTGTGCACAAATAGCAAAAGTACTGCACACATGCGAACAAAAATCCTGCCGTAGAGGGCGGCAGGACTTGAGAATAATAGGTACGTTAATTTGCAGCGCCTGGCAAACAATGTTTGTGTGCTTGCAAATAGGTGCTATTTATAAACTATTAGGCGTTTTTAAGTTATTATATTTTGTTTATTCATTTATTTAGTATTAATTAAAGTCATCTAAAACGTGCGAACGTTTTATTTAAATATCTGTGAATGGCAAGTAATGCACTGCATTTATGCTTTCAAGGAGCGCACGCGCCTGAAAAATTGGCATGATTGCCAGAAAATGCTCAAGATCCGCTACGTAGGAGGATGTATTTCATACTCTTCTTTATACTTCAGATCCTCACATAACCTGCAAGAAAAAAGTATACTAAAACGTGAAGGAACTTGATGAAGACAACTTAGATATTTTGAAAGTGAACGAATTAATTTTAGATCCCGAAGTTTATCAAGTAGGTATAAATAGCATAATTATATTAAACATTACAATTCATTAATAATCTGTATACAATTTTAATCACAACATTTTACACTTTTATTTGCACAATTTTATGTTTTATTATTTAAATTGATTTGTTTTTTGGTATACTATATGACACTTGGTTCACTGTTAAAAAAATATATAAGTTTTGATAGTTTTGAATTTGTTTTATTTTTTTAATGAATGTTTTTAAATTTAATCACAATTAATTACATTCCATTTCAAGTATTCTGAATTATGCAAAATTTTAGAACATAATATTTAGAAATAAAAAAGTTATAGATTTTTAATCAGAAACAGACCTTTATTTTCCATAGTGCGCCGGCTGAATAAATTATATATATATATATATATATATATATATAATATAATAATATAAATAAAAAGAAATCTAATTAAAAACGCGTGAACTACAGCCCGCATTTTCTTCAATTTTCACGGATTATTAGAAATTCATGGTTTTATTTTGAAAAATGAGTTCTTTAAGTGACAGTGAAATGAAAGTATAGAATTAACTCCTGAAAGTATTAGAACTGACGCAAAAAATGTGATGGATAATCTATTACCTGCAAAATCCCGGGAGAAATAATTATATGAAAGCCTATGTTAATTTTATTGAATCGAGAAATGCAAGAGGCGCTAAGAATTTTTCAGAATCTGAGTTTTTGGCCTACTTCCAGTACTTAGCCAAAACTAAACAACCTTCCACTCTTTAGAGTAGGTACCTAGGTACTTAATGCTAAAATCAACAGTCAGTTTTAATAATGACGTAAAAATGGACACATATTCAAAATTAATAGCGTACCTGAAGAGGAAGTCTGATGGATTTAAACCTACAAAATCCAGTGTTCTCAGTCAAAAACGTGGGTACTTCCCCTAATGAGGCACCCGACAAAGTCTTTCTTTTCGTAAAAATAAGTAACTATGTATATGGTGGATTAGTAAAGAATAACCATAGTGTTTCTTCGATAGATACTTGTCTTATTCGCATTCGGTTTTGTTACAGGTGGCTTTAATTTTCGGAGTACATGGAGCTTGTCGTGGCAATAAACTTTTAAAAATAAAAATCATTAATAAAAATCAGTCGAAAATCACTCGGATGATTTACTGTTAATAAAGCTGACAGACACAAAAACAAATATTGACCGATCCTTCGTAATCCGAGGAGAATACAAAACTATTGTACAGAAATACCTGGACCTGCGTCCTACTGATATGAAGACCAATCGGTTTTTCATCCGTTATCAAAATGGCAAGTGTTTCAAACAAGTTATGGGAAAAAATAAAAATTCTAACATACCACAAGAAATCGCTACTTATTTGAAGTTACGTTACTTTTGGCAGATTCTGGAGTGGACTTAACTAAGGCTACACTCTAACCCGTTTTATGAGTAAGTGTATGCACAAGCCAAAACATTAAAGTAAATAACAACATTGCATAACAATATTGTCATTTAGGTACGATCTTTGGGATTTTTTCATAAAATTTGTGGACGTGGATAAAAAAATCGATTCTAATATTATAAAATGTGCAAGTAGGTTTGTTTTAATTGACGAGATTTTAGTGTAAAGATTGTTGAAGGGTTGGAGAGTGACATGGGGTTCTTTACTTCAGCTGAATAAAACCCGATCTCGCGAGCGAATCCGCGGGCAGAAGCTAGTGCTATCATAACTCGACCAAACGTAGCAACATTTTAAGAAAAGAATATTTGTAGTACCGCGGGTCCACCCGAATTGAAAAAAGCCGAATTGGATTCCTTAATTTTCTTTTTGAAATTTACACTGCAGGAGCTTGTTATGTAGTCCGCTTCGGCGAATAGAGAAACAGATGATAGCTTTAGACTAAAATTATCTCCAGTATGTTGTGTTAATTTTGTTTCAGAACATGAGACTTAAAACAAGTTCTATAAAAAAAAATGTTTTATAACATTTAATATATTTATAAGGTTTTTCTCTTGTGTGTGTAAAAATTTCATTCATTTATTTTAATGATGTTTCAAAACATGATATCTAAAATTACTTCTATTAGAAAATCTTTTAGGACAATGAACACATTTATACGGCTTATCTCCAGTGTGTTTTCGAATATGTATTTTCAAATCACCCTTCCTAGTAAAACTACTCTGGCAAATATCACATTTGTAAGGCTTTTCTCCAGTGTGTGTACGAATATGTGTATTCAAATGACCCTTTTGACCAAAACTGCTCTGACAAATATCACATTTGTAAGGCTTTTCTCCAGTGTGTGTACGAATATGTCTTTTCAACACACCGTTTTCACTAAAACTGCTCTGACAAATATCACATTTGTAAGGCTTTTCTCCTGTGTGTGTACGAATATGTATTTTCAAATCACCCTTCCTACTAAAACTACTCTGACAAATATCACATTTGTAAGGCTTTTTTCCAGTGTGTGTACGAATATGTCTGTTCAAATGACCCTTTTGACCAAAACTGCTCTGACAAATATCACATTTGTAAGGCTTTTCTCCTGTGTGTGTACGAATATGACTTTTCAAATTGCCCTTCAAACTAAAACTACTCTGGCAAATATCACATTTGTAAGGCTTTTCTCCTGTGTGTGTACAAATATGCATTTTCAAAACATCCTTCAAACTAAAACTACTCTGACAAATATCACATTTGTAAGGCTTTTCTCCAGTGTGTGTACGAATATGACTTTTTAACACATGGTTCTGACTAAAACTATTCTGGCAAATATCACATTTGTAAGGCTTTTCTCCTGTGTGTGTACGAAAATGCCTTTTCAAATTACCCTTTTGACCAAAACTGTTCTGACAAATATCACATTTATAAGTCTTTTCTCCTGATTGTGTACGAATATGTGTTTTCAAATTATCCTTCCTTCTAAAACTACTCTGACAAATATCAATACACATATTTTTAACACTAACATTACTATGTCTGGAGTTGTGTCTCACTATATCAACACTGTTGATACCTTTATAATCGCATATCTCACAGTTGAATTCATCTTTGTGAAGGTTTTTATTCTGTATAGATGCTGTATTTTCCTGAATTTTGGTTTCTACAATATCTTCATAATTACATAAAGCATTATGACAAAATTTTTGTTTATTTCGCACAATAGTTTTACGTGAATTACATTTTTTTGGTTTTCTGATAGTTTTAAACGTACTATTCTTCGTATTTTTAGACGTCTTTGAATGTTCTTGTCCCTTGTTCTTACGCTTGGGTGATAGTGAATGATCGCTATTATCCTTTTGCGGATCTAGTTTCTGTATCTTCGCAGCAGGAACACCTGTTGTAATATACATATCAGTAAGTCCTTATCAGTGATCCGAATTATAGGTGAGCTGAAATACATCAATTCCGAAAAAAGAAAAAACTGGGACGAAATAGAGATGCTCGCGAGAAGACGCTTTTTAGTGGGTCGATTTGTAATCGATCTAGTCACGAAAGGCGAAATGTCATCTACTTATCACCTTTTACAAATTATTGCTTTTCCCAATGTAGAGCCGTTAATTTTTGAGGAGTTCTCCTGATACCTATCAGCTCTACTTCACCATATGTATTGTGACGAACATAAAGTGCCTTAACATTCATATTCAAGTAATCGAATCGCAATCCACGAAATACTTATTACCGAGTAGTTTCGGTGGCCATCTGCGGTCTTCATCATCAGTTCCACTTCCCCAAATGGTGCTTTTCGAGAGCAACTGCACAAGGTACTATAAGAATTACCCAAAACGCTGTAATATTTAAAGTAAAAAATATTTGAAGAGTTCCCTCGATTTCTCCATGATCCATCATCAGATCCTAACGTGTGTGACAATTGGACCAACTAAAAAGTATACCCTCTCAAACAAAAAAGAAATTTTCCAAATCGTAAAAAAAAAGTTTTAAGACGAATTGAGAACCTTCTCCTTTATTGAAGTTGGTTAAAAAGTATTCAGAAAAAAGGGGCGTCAATAGTTCATATAAAAAATATTTTCTATGAAAAATAAAAATAAAAATCATTTATTGCAGGCTCGCAGGCCCATATAAAAGTTAAAAAAATAATATTAATAATTTGATTCAATAATATCTATTAATTAATCCTTTAATCTAATTAATAAACAGCCTAAAAAATTAAAATATCATTAATTAAATAATAGTACATTATGGTACAAGTGTGTAATGTAGGTGATTACCGCTGAGGCGCCATTGAGACCCGAGGACGGTAATTGACGGCACTTGTGAAGAAAATAATACTAAAATAATAACAATACCAATAATTTCAACAGTGAAAACGAGTTGTGAAATTTTTTCGCAATGGCGGGAAAAGTTAATCAGTTTTCCTATGCGCGCGCATCTAACAGATCGGCCATAGACTAAAAGAATGAGGTTTCTTTTTTTTTTGGCTTTTCTCGGATAGCGTTTTAACCAAGTACAAAATGGGTAATTCAAAGTTTTCTTTATCACAGAAAAAACAAAAGTTATATTTGAGTGAAAGTTGTATTTATTAAAAACGTAGAAGTTGAAATTTATCTATTTAAATACGAAGTTGCATGAAACTAGCAAGCAATAGGTAGGTACATTAATTTATTTGTACTATTGAACACGATCTTTTTTACCCGACTGCAAATGAAGGGTTATGTTTTTCGCGCGTATCTTGTATGTATGTATGTTTGTAATATTCTTTATTATCTCATATCTCCAGAACCACTGAACGGATTCACATAATTGATGTATCGTTAGATTTGTCTTAGCAGCCCAAGTGTTCTTAGATAGGTGACATTGGAAAAAATCAAACATGGCGGCTGTGCGAAGTCATTATACATAGTGAAAAAAAAAATATATTTTCGAATACCATAATATGGGTATCAAATTAAAGGGCTTATCACAAGGATTTCAAAAAGGTATATCATATTTATCATTAGTGTAATACTAGCAAATATAATACACTTGAGAGCAATAAAATCGCACACCTCTTGTAATTTGGTTTATAACTGTTTTTTTTTTCTTAAGTCTAAAGATATTGGGTACAAATCATTAGGCAAAATAAAGAATACAAGCTTAGCTTTAAAAAAACACAAAATTAAAATCATTGACCTTCATGTAACTTACAGAAACCAGCCGTACACAAAATTCCCCAAATTCACCCGTTAGCATTGTCACTACTTGCACCCCTTACCCGCAGGAATAAAAGGGTCGGTTTTTTTGGAATTCTAATCAGTTGCATACCGAAGGTCAACGTGATAACATCTCTACTGAAAGCATACGGAAAAATATGGATACCACGCCCACGGAAGCCGCTCAAGTCATTGCCTTGCTCGAAGCAGGCCTTAATCAAAGTGAAGTTGCCCGACGACTAAATTTGAGCCGCTACTCTGTTCGTGGTGTGTACCAGAGGTTTCAAGAGACCGGTGGCTACATTCAGCGACCAGGATCTGGCCGGCGACGAAGAACATCAGAGCGTGATGACCGCTTTCTTGTGTCGAGGTCTTTAAGAAATCGGCAACTGAATGCGGTTCAACTGGGACAAGAGCTTCGAGAAGTTCGCAATGTCAGTATAAGTCGGTGGACAGTCAGAAGAAGACTTGGTGAAGCAGGGCTGACTTCACATCGCCCAACAAATGGTCCCAAATTGACCACAGCTCACCGACAAGCCCGACTACAATTTGCCAGGGAAAATTTAAATTGGACGTATGACCAATGGCGGTCTGTTATGTTCTCTGATGAGTGCAGAATGACATTACATGGTCATGATGGACGCTCTAGGGTCTACAGAAGGTCATCAGAGCGATTTTCACAATGCTGCATAAGCAAACGTGTGGCTTTTGGCGGTGGATCGTGTATGCTTTGCGGTGGCATAATGTTGGACACTAAAACTGACATTGTATTCATCACTGGAGCGAATACCGGCCCGAGATCGAGAGGTTTGACGGCTGCACAATACGTCGAAGAAGTGCTCGAAGGACATGTGAGGCCGCTTGCGTGGCTTATGGGAGAAGATTTTCTCCTAATGCACGACAACGCGAGACCGCATGTCGCTAGAACAGTTTGCGACTACATGGAAGACGTTGGAATCACCGCGATGGCGTGGCCAGCTCGTAGTCGTGATCTCAATCCGATTGAGCTTTTTTTTTTTTTTTTTTTATTTAGAATAGGTTCGCGTTTGACCACCATCTCACCTGATGGTAAGTGATGATGTGGTCGAAGATGGAGCACGCTTACCTAAAAGTAACCTATTCACTCTTGACTTAAAGACTCCTAGGTTATAGCTATCGGGAAACACAGACTCCGGCAGGGAATTCCACTCCTTAGCCGTACGCACAATGAAGGTATTCCCAAAACGTTTGGTGCGTATGGGTGGGATGTCCACCATGTAACGATGGCGCTTCGCCGTTTGTCTCGTAGTCCGATGATGGAACGGGCTTGGTGGAATTAGATTGTTTAATTCCATCGCACACTCCCCGAAATGTAACCGATAGAAAACCGATAGACTTGCAACTCGTCGTCGATGTTCAAGGCTCTGGAGCTTTGATTCGACCAGTGCATCGTTGCCAATGAGTCTTTTGGCCCGCTTCTCGATAGACTCAAGCGCGTCCAGTTGGTATTTAGCAGATCCATCCCAAAGATGAGAGCAGTACTCCATACACGTCCGAACCTGGGCTTGATAGAGATTGAGCAACTGTTCGGGTGTGAAGTACCGTCTCACCTTTGCTAGGATTCCCAACTTTTTTGAAGCTAAAAAGAAGAGTTCGAGCAAGAAGCCCTGCTTCTACGCGCCTCCGAGAGCTTCACCTTGCCATTGAAGAGGAGTGAAACGCTATACCACAAGATTTCATGGTAAAATTAATACGGTCCATGAAAAACCGATTAAGAGCTGTAATTAAGGCTAGGGGAGGGAATACACCTTATTAATAAACAATTTGATCAAGAATTTTGAGTTTGATTTTCATTATTTCTTAAGCGAAATTGGGTAATTTTACCCGTTTGTTGGGTTTTGTGCCGTAAAACCTTTTTACACTGTATTTGATATCATTAGAAAGGTAATGAGGTACACTTTCAATTAGTGTGTTTTTTTTAATATTTATTCAGATTCATGAAAAAAAACTGCCTTAACAAAAAAAAGTCAAGGTGTGCGAATTTATTGCTCTCAAGTGTACAAAGAGAAAGTTTAAAAATATGGACTTGAGCTCTTTCACTTTCTGAATCCGGTGGGTTGCCAATGTGACAAGACCGGGAAAATTAAAAAATTGTTGATTATTTTAACTGAAAAGTTGAAGTCATTTAAAAAATCTAAAAAACCCGAATGCTCAACTGAAATGCAAGGAACAAGCACATTTTTATTTTAAAAAGTGACAAGCAGTCCCGTCAAATTAAAAAAAAAAAACGTTCAATTGGGTCCCGCCTGCTTGTCACTTTTTAGGGTTCCGTAGCCGAATGGCAAAAAACGGAACCCTTATAGTTTCGATGTCTGTCTGTCTGTCTGTCCGTCCGTCCGTATGTCACAGCCATTTTATTCCGAAACTATAAAGACTATACATGTGAAACTTAGTAGGTAGATGTACTCTGTGAACCGCTTTCCGATTTTAAGAAAAAAAAAAAATTAAAAAAATTTAAAATAAATAAATACATGGAACTAGAACTGAAAATATTTGTTTTTATGAAACCTATGCGTGTGTGGTATCTATAGACAGGTCTTTAACCCTTAAATGCATGATTTTTACTTTTTAAGCAAATTAAATTTATTTGCATGTAAGATTAGATCTATAGTAAGGAAAAAATTATAAAAAAAATATATTCATAAAAATACTTTATTTATCTTAAAAAAATGGGTTGGTGGAAATTTACATCTTTATGTAATCAGAACAAACCTACTGAGAACAAAATGTGCAGTGGGATAATAAACTTACTCATTATGGTATTTGCTAAACAATTATTGTTTTTGTTGAGGCAAAGGTTAATATTACATTTGGAATAATGTATAGTTGAATATTCCTTACAATTGGGGTATTTGCATCGCAAGGATCCCCCTACCAAAGGCCAACGATCTTACCCATCCCTGCGAACTTCTTTTGGGGGGGCAACTGCTACAGCACTTCTTTTTTTTGCCTGGATCTCTTTTTCTAGAAGACTAGAACTAGGACTACCTCTTTTATTTTCTTTTGCTACTCCCATGTTACAAAGGACGAAGGCCAGTTCATTTCTAAAAGTACCCAAATTGAGGATATCTTTCTTAGGTACGTTCATTTTTAGCAATTAATTTTTTTATATATATTATCCATGCATTTATCACTGCCAGATCTAAAAGATGAAAAAAAAAATACGAATATACCATTTTCTTGACTTGATCCTTATTCTGTACCTTCCCAGAAAACTATCCATAAAATCTACGATGTGGGAATTGTATTCACTTATGATCTTTGGGCATGGAATCTGTATCTTTTAATTTTTTTTTTTTGTCATATCTAGATACATTATTCAAAGGCAAAGCACCAACATAGGATGACAGTAATGCGACAACTTTGTTGTCTTTCCATACTACTACACTCATATCCACACTTTGAAATGTTGTCACTCTTTTTTCATGCGCACCTCTTGGAGTAGATTTATTCATAAATTGTTTTTTATCAGGTAATTTTGAATTAGGTATTCTATTTTGTTGAACTGTTCCTACTGAAAGGATTCCTTGAGTTGCCAAATAGTACAGCAATGGCACAGAAGTATAAAAATTGTCAAAATAAACAATGTGACTAACTTGTCTTGGTATACCTCGAGCTAAACGCAAGACAATATTGCTGGTTGAGCCCAAATCTGGTTCATTCTCAGGTTTGTTGGTAAGGTCCTGACCAGCATAAACCTCAAAGTTGTATGCAAATCCTTGTAGACTGCACAATTTAAACCCCCACTTATGAGGCTTGTTGGACAAGTACTGTTTGAGAAAGTGTGCAACTTTAGTTGCACACATTTGCTCACCTATGGACAGGCGTTGTTCCTTAGGTACTGAGTAAGATAAAGATATATACTGAGTAAGCTAAGATATCAACACCTGGAACCAAAAAAGAAACAAAACTAAATCCAATAATATCACAAATTTTCATACAAGCTAAATGAACGTCATTACATGATGATGTAAATTTACATCAACACAATATTGAGTTTGTTTCTACATATTTTTCTCTAAATGAACAAAATTATATACATAAATCAAAATACTGACCTCAAATCCGTCAATTACAAATAAATTGAAAAGTAACCGTGAGTATTTTATACCAGTTTTTTCCAATTACAATAACCGAAATCTTCACCGAGCAAAATATGGAGTATTGATATTTTGAAATAAAATTTGACAGCTGACATTTAAGTATAAACTTTTTTTTCCTTCGGAAACGTCACCATGGTTGCGTAAAAGTTACAACGTATCTTAAATATATAATTCCTGTACTCTGTGGAAACGAAAAATGCCATTGAATTGGTTGATGGAAATTTCCATCACAATGCATTTAAGGGTTAAAAATGATATAAGTGTTTCTAAGACCACTTTTGCATAAAGTCAATCGTTTAAAAGATATAAGCTTCCAAAGTGGTAAAATGTGTGTCTCCCCCCTCTAACTTCTATAATAATGGAGTGAAAAATCTAAAAAAATATATATCTGTAGATCTTAATGTAAACTTTCAACCAAAATTGGTTTGAACGAAATAGGGTCAGCAGTTTTTGAGATACTGTATATTTTCTAAAACCGCAAATATAACTTTGTAAATCATACAAACACTATGAAATTAGAAATTAGAAAAATATTATTATTATTATAATAGAGCGCTATGTTATGCCAGGAGGCGTACAAATGCGGTGTGCAAATCCTTGCGAGTATTATTATTCCAAATATTGTAAAAATATCATGCATTATTTTAGTATTACATTTTAATAAATTGAGGATTTTAATAAAATGAGGAATTATTTATATCTAAGAAAAAAAATATGTCAAAATAATTAAAGTGCCAATAAATGTCAAATAATCAAAATGTCCAATAATCAAAATGCCAAATAATTAATACGTAAAATAATTGAAAGTCAACGGAATTAACATATCAATTAATCAAAATGTCCATTAATTAAAACGTCAAATAATAAAAATTACAGTATTAATAATTTTGGTACTAAATTAATTCGTCATTTAAGTATTCGTCAATGGTATAATAGCATTTGTTAATTCAGAGTAATTGCATTTTTTTCTTAAATTGTGTCAAATTTAAATCCTTTACGGAATCTGGAATTTTGTTATAAATGCGTGGAGCCATACCCAAGACACTTTTCCTTAATAATGCAGTCCTGCACTTATAATTACTCAAACAATTTTTGTATTGTTTACGAATTGGAACATTTCGTACCATTGTAATGATTTCAAAAAGGTTGGGATTTGATTTGACGAAGACACTGGTTTCCAATACGTATATCGCCGGTAGCGTAAGTATCTTTAATGCTTTAAAGTATGGTACACAACTGTCATCTGTTTTCAGACCACACATGGCTCTGATGCACCTTTATGAAAACTTACGAAAACAAAGTTATTTAGCGTAGTTGTAAAAATGTAAATAAGCTAGTTTTAAGAAATATTTTAAGGTTTTTTTTTTATTCGTCAATTAAATATACGTATTATATAATATTATTATAGTTACTACAGAACCCTTCATGGGCGAGTCTGACTCGCACTTGGCCAATTTTTAAAATAAAAATGTGCTAGTTCCTTGCATTTCAGTTGAGCAGTCGAGTTTTTTAGATTTTTTAAATAACCTTTTTTTGTGTCGAAACTTTTTTAAAAACAAAGCAACTCAACCAATTAAAAAAAAAAACCTATAACTCACTTGTGAATAATAGTAAAGAAAAAGTCACAGTTTGATTACAGGTGTCATTATGTGCCTAATTGCGGTGAAATTAGAGCCATTTTATGAGCAAGTGTGTTGAAAAATACATTATCCACAAAAAAGAAAAAATAATAATTAAATTTTACTAAGTAATCAATTAGCGGACATGTCCGGGTGGAATCTCCGACGATGGTGACAAATGATGATACGAGTGCGTGCGGTTGTATCCAGCGAGCCAGCATCGGGGAGTCCCACCGGTCCACCAGCGCTCGCAGGATGGTGTTGGGACTGCCGCGCGTGCCGCAACATAGATGCGCACCGCTTGCGCATAATGGCCGCAAAGCCGTCTGTGCCAGTCGCCGCAAACTCTGTGTACTTTTTCCCCTTACTCTCCAGTTTGCGCTATGCTCTCGACCAAGCAACACGTGCGCGCAGTGAAAAAATTCAGGTAAATATATTTCGTATGCGGTCATGGTGACCGACGCTAGGTTGTTACGTTACTTTTAGTATTTACATTTTCTTGTTGTTTTTTTTTACGTTTATCATGTCTCAATGTGATCAAAATATCAGTAGATGATTAGAAGAATGTGACTCAGATTCCGAGGATCAAAGGGACGCGCCGGAAATACCAAATGAAGATGTACCATTAGACCACGTCATTGATGGCGAGTGTCAATCAGACTCTGAAATTGATAACGATAATGATGATCTGCCAGTTAATGATGATGCATCTTCCGATGATGATGTTCCATTGGCAAGGTACCGGAACTATTTCGGAAAAAATCGGTTCCGTTGGTCGTCTCAACCTCCAGTTTCGCAATCACGGTCTTTGCGACACATCGTTTGCCAACCTCCAGGATTGAAAACGAACTTCAGAGATGTTTAGAACAGAATTACAACACCATCCGATATATGGCAGTTATTTTTTACTGATGCTATGTGAGAAGAAATTGTTAAGCATACAAACGAAAAAATTAGAAAGATAAGACCTAACTATCAAATTCAGACATGTGTTCAAGAACTCGACGTAGTGGAGCTAAAGGCTTTTATCGGTATGTTGTACTATACCGCAATTTTCAAAGAAAACCACACACATTACACATGTTGGTACAGCACAGATGGCACAGGAAGAGAGATTTATCGTTGTATAATGAACAAGAACAGGTTTGAAACATTGCTAAATTGCCTTCGATTTGATGATGCGAGCACCAGAGATGAACGCCGTAGCACTGATAAAGCTGCACCTATATCTCAGCTGTTTGATAAGCTGATTCAAAACTGCAAAAAAGTTTGTTCAATTGGCAGTTACGCTTGTGTTGACGAGATGTTGGTGGGTTTCCGTGGGAGGTGCATCTTCAAAATGTACATGCCGAAAAAACCCATTAAATATGGCTGACTGACACTAAAAATGGATACCTTCTTGATGGCTACCTATACATGGGAAAAGACTCGGATAGCCAAGGCTTGCCCGTTGAATACCAAAGACTGAACAAACTCACGCAAGCAGTTTTGCGGTTGGTTGCATCGATTGCAGGAACCCACAGAAACGTCACGACTGATAACTGGTTTACTTCAGTGGAGCTAATGAACATCCTAAAGCAAAAACAGCTGACACTTGTGGGTACCCTTAAAAAAAAATAAACGGGAAGTACCTCCTCAATTTCTACCTAGCCGTCATCGGGACGTTGGCTCTTCGATTTTTGGATTCACGTCAGATGCAACATTGCTATTTTATGTACCAAAGCAAAACAAAGCCGTGCTTGTTCTCTCCAGCATGCATCACTCGCCCACCATCGATCCACAAAAACAAAAGCCAGAAATGATAACTTTCTATAATAGCACCAAAGGTGGCGTCGATACATTAGATCAGAAATGTGCCATTTACTCAACTTCTCGACGCACACCGCGCTGGTCAATGGTGGTTTTCTATAGAATGCTGGATGTATCTGCAGCAAATACATCATCAGCAGCATGAACCAATCTCAGATAAAAGTGTCCCAGACTGAATTTCATGAAACGACTGGCTGAAGATCTTATCGAACCCCATTTAAGACGTCGAGTAAACCAGTTTGGAATACAAAGGGAACTTCAGAATGCTATTCGCCGGGTTCTCAAAATAAATGAACAACCAAGAACATCTTCGGCAGACAGCTGCGACAAATTAGAAACACGCAAAACTTGCTCAACGTGTGACCCAAAAAAAAAACGTAAAACAATCCATTTGTGTTTTCAGTGCAAAAATGCAATTTGCGTTGGTGTTCTCAAAAAATGTGTGTAGGCTGCCGCGAGAAATTGTAAATACTAGGGAGCTGTAATTTTGTAATGATTGTGATTTGATTGTGCCAATGATAGTTTTATATAAGAGGTTATATATTTACGTTACTGAAATAATTAAAAACTAAGTAGCCTCATTGATTGTTATTGCTTAGATCTCAGCTTAATTAAAAAACCTATTATTTGTTAAAATA
Source organism: Tholera decimalis (assembly GCA_943138885.2). Taxonomy (NCBI): domain Eukaryota; kingdom Metazoa; phylum Arthropoda; class Insecta; order Lepidoptera; family Noctuidae; genus Tholera; species Tholera decimalis. Next base: position 18,924,945 of record OW964574.2, read on the forward strand.
TTTGTAAGTCAACTTTTATTAATACTTAATAATAAAAACGTGTGAAAAGCGTTAATTTGAAGAGTTTATTAAAACAATTTGAAATAAAACAATTGACTAACATGATGTAGTTTCGATTTGTAGCAATTTATGAGCTTTTTACCTTCTTAATAGTACTTATACGCAAGCGGTCACCATGACCGACGTTAGGTGGATGGCTAAGGGTTAACCGTATGTAACCTTTTATATACCTCGTACCACACATACCGCTATTTTGGTGAGGACTCACGCCTAGCTGGCTGATCCGTGGATTGGAAGGGGTCCTAGCGCCTAACGCCCTGCCGCAAAACCCTCCTGGCGCCCTCTTAGATATAGTTAGTTATAAGTAGTTTTAAGGTTCGTCATTGTCACTGTGCCGATTAGACCATAGGGTCATTAAAAAGTGTTTAATTGCCAGAATGTTTTATTGTCAAACCACCGCGGCTGTAAGGTTGGGAGATTCAAACTTCCATAGCCTTATGAAAATATGAATCTCCCAACCTATGAAGTTCCAGGACACGGCCCTCCTCCCACTGTTTTTGACAGTACTGTCTGCCCACCTAGAAGTGATTTTTGTCAATAGCCGAACGGCTGGCTAATAAGTAATGTGAATTTTACCTACATTGCTACTTTTCTTTAAAAAAATAAGCCACAATCTAAGATTATTCTGGCACGAGAAAAACTTTTGCTTACCTGATGCTTGCCTTTTCATATTTAGCTCCAACCGTAATATCCTCGTGCTCAACAGCTCATTTTCCTCCTCGACTTCTACAGACAGTGTTTGTTTTGTATACGTTTCGTCTTCTACATTTGAGGTGTCGTCTTCAAAAGTAACGAAATCAATGTCTTCTTCATTTAAAATTGTATCATTATTATTGATTTGTATATCAGATTCAGAATCATTTGGCATTAATCTCGTTTTATCTGAAAATGTATCGTCATTTAGGGCTTGAAATCGAATTTCTTCTTTTTCTGTATACTCTTTGTCTTCTACATTTGAGGTATCGTCTTCATAATTATCGATACAATCAAAGTCATTATCTTCTTTTGAAATTTCATCATTAAAACTCATTTGTACTTCAGATTTGTCATCATTCATCATGCTTGTTTCATCGGTTTCTTCTGAAAATGTATAGCTATTTTGATTTTGAAATCGAATGTTGCAGCTATTTACAGATAAGGAATCAGATTCAATCTCAGTTTTTACTGGAACATCTATGCAAGGCTCGTGCTCCTGAAATTCTACCTCCGTGGCCTTCTCTCCTTCAGTAACTTTTAACTGAGTATAATTTATTTCTATTGCTTTCGCATAACTTTGATTTTTTTCCGTTTCTTTCTTTTCACAGAAAAAATCTCCGAATGCAATATCAGAAGGAGTAAATATAGTTTGAGTGGTTAGAGTGGATTTTAGAGTACTGTGGTCTTGTTTTAATGTTACGATGTCTGATTTTTTCATGTGTACTAGATCTTGCAGCAGTGCATCGCTGAGCAGCGCTTTGTCTCTGAACGCTGCAGCAGCTGTGAGTCGCGCGGTGCACTCCCAACAAACTCGCTCCAGTACGCTGTCGTTTTTGTCGATATCCTGATAAAAGACAACTACTTTACTGGATGGATCACAATAATGAACTAGATTAAAGGCAATAGGTTGTGTTTTAATGGCCTTTTCACATTAAGAGCCGCTGACTAAAGTATATTGATGACTACAAGAACATGTATCTAAATGAATCATGATATTTATTTCCTAAATAGGCAAACAAAAACACTTATATACAGTATATTATCTAACAGAGGGCGTTCCCGTTAACCCGCAATAGTATATCATCCATACATGCTAAAAAAAATATTACCATTCGAAAACAAAATGTTTTTTTTTTATATTTAAATATTCACTAAAAATGATAAATTGATACGTAAAAGAAACACTCTGTACACGCGTACTTGAAGGACGGCAACGTCGCCATTTATTTATGAATGACGGCGTATGCGGCGATCTAATTGATGTGCCTAGAACTGCCCCTCCCCCGAATTTCGACCTAATTTTATTCGGAACAAATCTCACGCGCTGGCTGGACGCGTTCGCGCATTATTTTCGCATTGCAACATCTTGCGTCATTCTTGTGTGAAAAATGACACGTTATCAGTTCAATGCTGAGTATGTGAACATGGTGAACATGGTGCTCATTTATGATGAGTGTAATTATGATAGTGCACGTGCTCTGAGGATGTATGCTGAGAGGTACTCCAATGCACATCAACCGCGGATTTCTCGTGTTATTGTGAGTGCCCTGGTGCGTATTCGTAACAATGAACTGGTAGTGCCGCGTCGTTCTGGTGGCCCCCGACCCGTGATCTCTGTGCAGCAGGACACACAGCTTTTAATGTGACGAGTGCACTAAAATAACCGTCGGCGATTGCAACAATGTGTAGACAGAGGAGGTCAGCATATTGAGCAGTTCAAAATCTAGGTAAGTTTTTAACATTATTTAAATGTATCATAATACCTAAAACATTTCGAAAACATTAAAATAAAAAATAACACTAAACGACTGTGACACCAAATAAATAAGTTCAGAAGGTTCACTCTTTCCTAAAACTGCTTTTATACCCCGTTCAACGAACGTGTTACTACTGTGACGTTACACGATTGCTACGCATAAAGTAAAAGTTTTTAAATTTACTGTTATTGGAGAAAACATTCACTTGCTAACGTGTAATACCGTCATTATCATTTAAATCCTAGCCTAAACTGTGGTTTCAATAAATGAAACTTTCTCCATACTTAACCCTCGATCCGTCGCGTGGGGTCTTTGAAAGCCCAGGGTTTAGAAAATTGCGAAATACTTACACTTTGAATACGTTTACGGATCCCGTACTTTAGGTAGCCTCCCAAAAAGGATTACGCTACACGTTCGCACCATCAAACTTTAGTCTGCGCGGGCGCGCTGTGAGGTACGGACGCGTGTTTCTACGCAAGGCTCCGAAAGACCCCGCGCGACGACTGGCGTAAGTAAACTTTTATTATTAAGTTACTTGTGTTTCTTTGTTGCCGTGTTTATATTTATGTTTTTATTTTTTGTTTCAGTATATTTATTATATATGTGATTTGCTGTAGTATTTATATTTGTATTTTTTTGTTCTAGAAAATAAAAACGGAAATGGATAATAGACAAACCCAACGTATTCTAAGTTGGTTAGATGAAGAAGATGAGGAGATAGTTGGTGGTGAGGAGGATGGTGATGAAAACATTGGTTATCCAGATGAAGTCAGTAAACATGACACCGAGCAGGAATATGAAGAAGATGGCCAACATAATCAAGTTGATCCATCAGTACCGTCAAGTAGCGAGGAAGAGGAAGATATGCCATTAGCGAATTTATCGTCGCGTAATTTTTATATCGTCAAAAAAAAACAAAGAGATGGTACTTATACGACTGTTTGCAAATGGAAGAAGACTCCCTACCCTTCTATTTACTTTCCTCGATTTTGGGGCACTAAATGCTCATATAATACTGAATACAGTCAACCCAGCAAACAAGATGCAGCGGAAAGTTTTCTTGAAAATATTAGCATTTGAAATGTGTCACCAAGAATTGAAGTCACGGGCCACTGTTACGACGTTACCTCGTGAGTTGAAGTAGTTTATACGACGCTTTGTACCTCCTCTTCAGGATATCTCCCCTGATGATGCTCAGTTGGTACCTATGAGAAAGTGTTGCATACATTGTCCAAGACGTACAGACAGGAAATTCAAGTCCATTTGTCACTTTTGCAAAGGAAACATTTGTCCAAATCATACCAAAGCTGTATGTACCGATTGTGTCCAAAGAAATTATTAGGGTAACTTAGACATACAAAAGTATATATATGTTTTTATATTTCTTTGTTGATTTATATTTGATTTTATTCTTTAGTTCATTAATCTCAAATTAGTATATAAAAAGAAGTACCTCATTGTTTTTTTTATTTTTAAGTTTATTTTAACATGGCCAAGTTAAAACATAAAAATTTTTATGCCTATACCTTTAAGTTTTTTTTCAATATAAATAAATGTCTGATTTGCAAAACTTTTTCCTTTTTGTTTCAATGCAATCCTATCCAAATCATCGACGTCACAATAAAGTCGAAAATTTATGTCCTAATATGAATTGATTGCTATTTATTTTTGGGGTCTCTGAAGACCCCACGCGACTGTTCAGGTAATAATAAAGGCGCGACGGGCGGAGGGTTAACCGCACACTATTTATTAGCGGTACATTCTTTTTTAGATAAAATTAATATTTCATAATTAACACTGTAAGCCTGCACCACCACCGTGCACCGGTCAGAGTGACTAGGTAAAACAACGAATTAGGAATGATAATATATATAATATCATAACTCTCTAACAGAGCCCGCTAAAACATGGTTCCAAACTCATACCACTAAACTGATACCTAATACGAATGCAACACGCGCACAAAAAAAAAACAAAATACTTTGCTAAATTTATTTTCTGCGCATGGATCCGTCAATTCCTTCATTTGGGGGGCTATTTTATTTAGTAAGATAATGTTAGAGCGAAACTGAAATATCGAATCAAGCGAGTGCGAACGAGATGGATTTTTTCGTGACATCGAGCGGCGAGTGTTATGTACCGTTCTCTATAAGATAGGTATTAGGCATTTAGTTTTAGGAATTTGAATATTCTTTCACCCCACAACTAGTACTCAAGCCTTTGTGTGTAGTAATAAGGGTCTGATTTGATTAACTTGTCAGCTTGCTTATCGCCTATTCGCTGAGCAATCCGATTGGTGTACGAAGGGCGACAGTGGCGCCGTTCTTCCGCGTTTTTTCACTTGAACTATGCGGCTCAACTCGTAAAACAACGTGCTCCGCGCGTTAAAAACTTTTTTCTAATAAAAAATGGTCCTTCTGTGATTTTCGTGCTACAACCCCCACAAGATACGAGAAATATAAACCAACACCTGTGGAAATACATGTGCAGTGAAGTTTAGCTGGATTTAGGGCGACTGGACACGACGCCGAGCCCATGGGATGCGCGAGGCAGTGGACGGGAGTTCGTTGGTAAGTTTTTTAAATCCACACCCACAAACTTCTACACATAATTGTTTGGTCCTTCGACCCGGACTTTATTTTTACGTGCTTATTGTGGGGTTATTTTTCTTAGTGTTCTTACTTCATTTCATAACTTCATAGTTCATTTTGCGTCGGTTGTTCTATATCATTCCTAATTCGTTGGGTAAAACAAATTCGTGTACTTGTTCCGTGAATGGATCTTCTGTACTCGTACCTATCTGTTTATTTTGCTTCGCGAGTATTCGTAAGACGTTCGACATAATATCGTGTGCGGAATGCGACGTTGCCAGAGTGTACAATGCTAACTTACGCTATGTACTTTTTCGCGCCATTATTTTGATTTTAAACAGAAGGTTTCGAATTTATTGTCAATTAATTATTTTTTTTAATTCGGATTATTGTATGCTTATTTTTCTATGCTGATATTTTTATTTTAATGTATGAATGATATAGATTAACGAGTTTAAGGGAACGCCCTCTGTTATTTAACATACTGTAGAATAGATTTTATATAATATAGATGACAATCATTGACACTATCGTGTTACGCAGCTACTGGGTTGTGGAGGTCAGATAGGCAGTCGTTCCATGTAAAACACTAATACTCAGCTGCATCGGGTTACACTGGAAGCCGGCCCAACATAGTTGGGAAAACACTTAGCAGATGATGCTCTTTATATAATATAGATGACAATCATTGACACTATCGTGTTACGCAGCTACTGGGTTGTGGAGGTCAGATAGGCAGTCGTTCCATGTAAATCACTAATACTCAGCTGCATCGGGTTACACTGGAAGCCGGCCCAACATAGTTGGGAAAACACTTAGCAGATGATGCTCTTTATATAATATAGATGACAATCATTGACACTATCGTGTTACGCAGCTACTGGGTTGTGGAGGTCAGATAGGCAGTCGTTCCATGTAAAACACTAATACTCAGCTGCATCGGGTTACACTGGAAGCCGGCCCAACATAGTTGGGAAAACACTTAGCAGATGATGCTCTTTATATAATATAGATGACAATCATTGACACTATCGTGTTACGCAGCTACTGGGTTGTGGAGGTCAGATAGGCAGTCGTTCCATGTAAAACACTAATACTCAGCTGCATCGGGTTACACTGGAAGCCGGCCCAACATAGTTGGGAAAACACTTAGCAGATGATGCTCTTTATATAATATAGATGACAATCATTGACACTATCGTGTTACGCAGCTACTGGGTTGTGGAGGTCAGATAGGCAGTCGTTCCATGTAAAACACTAATACTCAGCTGCATCGGGTTACACTGGAAGCCGGCCCAACATAGTTGGGAAAACACTTAGCAGATGATGCTCTTTATATAATATAGATGACAATCATTGACACTATCGTGTTACGCAGCTACTGGGTTGTGGAGGTCAGATAGGCAGTCGTTCCATGTAAAACACTAATACTCAGCTGCATCGGGTTACACTGGAAGCCGGCCCAACATAGTTGGGAAAACACTTAGCAGATGATGCTCTTTATATAATATAGATGACAATCATTGACACTATCGTGTTACGCAGCTACTGGGTTGTGGAGGTCAGATAGGCAGTCGTTCCATGTAAAACACTAATACTCAGCTGCATCGGGTTACACTCGAAGCCGGCCGAACATAGTTGGGAAAACCTGAGACTCTGCAACACACTCAGAGGAAACAGCCTCTTTACAGTTTATACTTACTTATGATTTATGTAACTACACTTGAGAGCAATAAAATCGCACACCTCTTGTAATTTGGTTTATAACTGTTTTTTTTTTCTTAAATCGAAAGATATTGGGTACAAATCATTAGGCAAAATAAAGAATACAAGCTTAGCTTTAAAAAAACACAAAATTAAAATCATTGGCCTTCACGTAACTTACAGAAACCAGCCGTACACAAAATTCCCAAAATTCACCCGTTAGCATTGTCACTACTTGCACCCCTTACCCGCAGGTATAAAAGGGTCGGTTTTTTTGGAATTCTAATCAGTTGCATACCGAAGGTCAACGTGATAACATCTCTACTGAAAGCATACGGAAAAATATGGATACCACGCCTGCAGAAGCCCCTCAAGTCATTGACTTGCTCGAAGCAGGCCTTAATCAAAGCGAAGTTGCCCGACGACTAAATTTGAGCTTCTACTCTGTTCGTGGTGTGTACCAGAGGTTTCAAGAGACCGGTGGCTACATTCAGCGACCAGGATCTGGCCGGCGACGAAGAACATCAGAGCGTGATGACCGCTTTCTTGTGTCGAGGTCTTTAAGAAATCGGCAACTGAATGCGGTTCAACTGGGACAAGAGCTTCGAGAAGTTCGCAATGTCAGTATAAGTCGGTGGACAGTCAGAAGAAGACTTGGTGAAGCAGGACTGACTTCACATCGCCCAGCAAATGGTCCCAAATTGACCACAGCTCACCGACAAGCCCGAATACAATTTGCCAGGGAAAATTTAAATTGGACGTATGACCAATGGCGGTCTGTTATGTTCTCTGATGAGTGCATAATGACATTACATGGTCATGATGGACGCTCTAGGGTCTACAGAAGGTCATCAGAGCGATTTTCACAATGCTGCATAAGCAAACGTGTGGCTTTTGGCGGTGGATCGTGTATGTTTTGGGGTGGCATAATGTTGGACACTAAAACTGACATTGTATTCATCACTGGAGCGAATACCGGCTCGAGATCGAGAGGTTTGACGGCTGCACGATACGTCGAAGAAGTGCTCGAAGGACATGTGAGGCCGCTTGCGTGGCTTATGGGAGAAGATTTTCTCCTAATGCACGACAACGCAAGACCGCATGTCGCTAGAACAGTTTGCGACTACATGGAAGACGATGGAATCACCGCGATGGAGTGGCCAGCTCGTAGTAGTGATCTCAATCCGATTGAGTATGTCTGGGATGAGCTAAAAAGAAGAGTTCGAGCAAGAAGCCCTGCTTCTACGCGCCTCCGAGAGCTTCAACTTGCCATTGAAGAGGAGTGGAACGCTATACCACAAGATTTCATGGTAAAATTAATAAGGTCCATGAAAAACCGATTAAGAGCTGTAATTAAGGCCAGGGGAGGGAATACACCCTATTAATAAACAATTTGATCAGGAATTTTGAGTTTGATTTTCATTATTTCTTAAGCGAAATTGGGTAATTTAACCCGTTTGTTGGGTTTTGTGCCGTAAAACCTCATATGGGTATTTTTTACACTGTATTTGATATCATTAGAAAGGTAATGAGGTAGACTTTCAATTAGTGTGTGTTTTTTTAAATATTTATTCAGATTCATGAAAAAAAAACTGCCTTAACAAAAAAAAGTCAAGGTGTGCGATTTTATTGCTCTCAAGTGTATATTTTTCTATGGACCTTAGTTGCCTGAATAAATAAATATACAGGTAAACTAACAACTTACCGATATCCCTGTGATATTCTGGAACATTTCACTCAGTTTGGTGTCCTTTAAGTCATACATTTTGACATCTAATGCGAGGCACACTCGACACACCTAAAATGTAAGTTATTTTTATAAGTATAAAGTGAATAAAATACATCGAACTTAAGATATCAAAGTTATACAAAACTGCATCATTGATAGATAGGGTCGAAAACCTAAGTTCACCAAACCCGTTCCATCATCGGACTACAAGACAAGACTACACTATGTAACGGCGAAGCGACATCGTTACATAGTGGACTTCCAACCCGTACGCATAAAATGTTTTGGGAATATTTCATTATGCTTACAGCTTAGGAGTGGAATTCGCTGTCGGAGTCTGTGTCTAATAGGTCACTTCTAGGTAAAAGTTTCAGGCGTTCTTTTACGGACGCATTCTCAAAATTGATAGGTATCAAAATGCAACACTACATTGACACGGCTCAAACACACATAAATGCATAAATAGCTCCGGGAATTATGAGTACGTAAACTCATTTTGGTGTTCTATAATTTGGAATTCTCTAAGCACGAATGCACGATGTCCGTAAAACCGGAATACACCATCTATCGGCGCTGCAACGCGTTCGTTTTTATACAAACACAATGGAATCAGGAGTTACTTTGCGGAAATATATTCAAAACCAATACTTCAGAAAAATATATCTAATGTTCATTCCGCCAAAAACTAGATCATCAATCTTGCATGCAGTTTGTGTAGTCCTTTTTGTCGTATACATAAACGCGCTAATCGCGGTTAAAACAAGGAGGATGTCGGCAGCTTAACCGGCCTTGCTACTGGGCTTATATTAATTAAATAAACCTTTTTTGCGGTCGGAGTAAACCTTCAAAAGGCGCCTGGATTTTCTGGGAGAAGACCATCGAGTGTGGGATTCTTACCTCACTAAAACCACACCATTGATCACCAGCAGCACACAGAAAGGGCGCCATTATCTCTTAAAAGACTACTCCGGAGCCCACTCTTTGCAACGCCTGTTACGACACATACCAACCGACAAACTAAGCGACTACACACTATCGGAACCCCTTGTGGAGTATGAAGCTCGGCTTAGGGCGTCAGAGGGGGTATGGGGCAGATAGAGGCGGGCTGGATCGAACTACGGGAACGCATATTCCTGCGATGACCGAGTTATATTTCGACGTCGTCGGCTTGTCGTGTCATCCTCGTCCAATCCAGCCATTCCCGAGCTGCCCTCCCGCTAGGGTCTAGGGCATGCAAACCGAATACCCGGATAACCGAAAAAACCGGATAGCCGAACAATTTGAAACTCAGATTTATTAGGATAACAAAACCGATTTTTTCGGTTGTTTTTCGTATGTTATTGACTTAATAATACTTTTATCATACCAAATAAAATATTAAATTTATCACTGAAACGAGCACAGGACGGCGAGGCGGCGTTAGTTCCTATTTCAGTCACGTTAATTTATATCCCTCGATGCACTTGTATCCTTACGGTCATTCTATAAAAGTATAAAAAGGAGTAATTTGGTTCAGCTATGTAACTTTATTTTAGATTTACTTTATTTTGTTAAATTAAGAATAAGACTTAGATTTTATTAGATATTTATTTAACTATTTTCATCGCATTTTACGTAGATACCTACTGTTGATTCTGCCTGTTTGTATTTTATGACAGTTAAATGGTTATGTAATATTCTGTGATTTTAGACCTTTGTGTAGTTACCAAATGTTTTTAATATTTATGTTAGGTTACTTTAAATTTTGAAGTATTTCTTAATTCCTAAATAATAAGCTTTATGTTATGTATAGAGAAAGGGATCTTGTTTATTGTTACTTAATAAAGTAATAATACAAAAAGTGATTTTCTTTTATAATTTTCATTTATTTACTCTTTTATAACACTAAGTGAGATAAATGTTGAAAAATTCTATAACTATTATTTTAATTTCTTTGCTCCGGTTTCACCGGTAGGTATTTATTTTCACTGCCCTTTATACAAGTTATTTTATAACTTGGTAAGGGTGCTGATTGCGACACCTACCTAGGACTTGCTTTTGTTAATTTTAACAGGCTATAAAATTGGTTCTAATACTATCGGAAACTCATGTGGACAAGTATAAAATTCCTTAAAATACTGAAATTTGGTGCATTTTACCCATTATTCTGCATTAATTAGGACATGAAATGGAAACACAGTATATTAATTTTGTTATACCGTATCATTTATTTAATATAATATAAAAAAATATTAATAATACTTTTATTATTTTTTCAAATTAAGTTCTCATAGCAAAATGTGTATCAGTTATCAATAATCAAATCACTAATTGTTACTGTTTCATTAAATACTAAGTATTGGTATTTTGAAATCTTATTACAATCTTACAATCTCTTTTTTACATGTGACTTGATTTGTTAATAACAACAAAGCAAAGTTACCGACTCAATATTTAACAATATAAATCATTCGAGTACAGAAACGAAACAAAAACTTACATGTAAACAGTTCCATCAAAACATAACCTCTAAAGTATGTTTGCGTCGGGCCATAACGCACTGACTAAGTTGTGTTGCTAGTAGCAACTTGCTACAGAGCTATCCGAACGGTGCACGACAATTCTCGAATGGCCGCCAGCGTCCGCCAAAGCGTTGCCGCGAGAAACGAAGTTAGGCGAGCGTGCACGACAACTTCCGAAATCAGTTTCGGTTTCGGCAAAAGTTTCGGCCAATTTTGGCCGAAACCGAAACTGCCGCCGAAACTTGATTTTTGGCCGAAACTGAAACCGAACTTTCGGTCGGACACTAACATGTACGCGTACGCATTCATAAATAAATTGCTACGTTGACGTCCTTCAATTACGCGTGTACAGTGTTTCTTTTACGTAACAATTTAACATTTTTAGTGAATATATTAATATTTAAAAAAAAAACATTTTGTTTTCAAATGGTAATATTTTTTAGCATGTATGGATGCTGTACTATTGCGGGTTAACGGGAACGCCCTCTGTTAGTTAACATACTGCATTTTCTTTATCTCAAGCAAAATTAAAAAAATGGCTATTAGTAGAATTAATAATTATTGTGCAAGCAATTGCTTGCACAATAATTATTAATTCTACCTAACCTAAATCGCCTCCAGATGCGTGGTGTATTTTAGTTCTACATCAACATGATACAGTACTCCGCGGACATTGGTGTGGGTTACATGTTTACCTCTATTACCTATTATTTCTATTTATTATTATTTGTTATTTACTAAAATTGTAATGTGGACAAATAAATAAATCTGTTTTATGTCTCAATAAAATAAAATATTTATTTCAGCTTTTACTGGCTTACCTTTAATTCTTCTGGGTCAGGGAGGGTCAGCTGAAATGAGAAGTTACTAATTCAGTTATAAATTCAATTGTTATGTTTCTTACTAGCATTCATGCGGGGCTTTGCCCGCGTGACTACACGACGTTATACCTCGGGGAATATGTTTTCCGAAATAAAAAGGAGCCTATGCCTATTCCCAAGGTCAGCACTATATCTGAACCAAATTTCATTCAAATTGGTGAAGTGTATATAAAGATATTAAAATAAATCATAGTAAATCTGCAAAATAAATGATAATAATGATGTTTATTTTGCAAATAGGTGATAAATAACACTTTCACACGTAATTTTTTTCGTAATTGTAAACAAGATGAGGCCTGTGTTTCCTAACTGAATACTCTGAGAAGAAACACTGAAACAAACTCAGAGCTCAATGTCTCTTTTAAAGTCCATACAATCTGTAGTGATCAAAACATATGAGAGGCTTCCAGTTTAACGGGATAAAGCAAGTATTTTTACATGCGACTGCCTATCTGACTTCCCCAACGTAGTAGCTGGGTAATACGACTTCCCCTGACTAGACTAGTGTCTGGTGTACTGGCATCGTATACTGACTACATGTAACAACTGTCAAACATGTCCAAATGACAGCCGGGACCAAAGGTATGGCGTGCTGTCCAAGGCACGAGGGTATCACACCGCCAACTTCCACACTCCGGGCTACTACTGAGACATTCTTTACAGAAAAACCCAATAGCACTTTCAAACTGAATCGAACCCGAGACCTCGTGCAGTCGCGCTTGCGACCACTCAACCAATAGTCTTAGGAAAATAAGTCAAAACTAAGTCATATTTTTCTCACCAGAGTCGGTACAACACCACTTTTGATTCTACGCTGATGAGGCTGTGTATCATCAAAGTCTTCTGCTAGAAAATGTTCAGCACACACAACAAGATTTTTAGTTATTTGGCATCCTGCACTGGCTAAGGCTTTCACCCACGCAGCTTTGTGGTGCGGCTCCTTGGGTAACCTGGAATATATTATACATGCAAATGTTAAAGAAAAACTACATCGTGGACACCCCACCCACAATCACAATACGTTTTGGGAATACATTCATTGTTCGTACGGCTAAGGAGTGTAATTCCCAGCTGGAGTCTGTATTTCCTGATAGCGATCCTGCTAGTTAACTAATAACCAGGGTTATGTTCTCTTAAAATAGTTGAAATTTCATTCTTAAATATAACTTTACTTTCAAACTTTATATCAGTAGAGAACTGTTAATTAATTTGAATAAATTTCATTTCATCATTTAATGTAAAATTTACAAAGGCAGACTTAAAGCCTTAGGCATTCTCTACCAGTAGTGACGAGATACCATAGGTGGTGAAGAGATGTATGATTTATGAATAAAACACTAAGTAGATAATATTATAATATTCAAAGAGAAAGTTGTATTACAAGTATAAATTATATGTAACTAAAAGAAACTTACATATTCATATATAAATAAGTATTTATTTTATTATTTATGTAGATTTATATTTAATAGCACTAGCTTTTTTGTTCCTTTTTCATTCAATGTTTTTGATGATTGATTATCACATACATATGTGAAAAGACAGTGAGGAATGTGCAAAGACCTCCCACATTATCTCTTCACCACTTATGGCTGACTGAGAGAGACTAGAGAATGCCTGCAGCTTTAAGACCGCATTTGTACCTATGTGCATGAAGTGTAAATAAATAATATTTAAGTAACATAATTAATTTCATTTCTTCATTCAGACAACATAAATCCATGATGCTAGTAAATATACACACTTAAAACTAATGTTAGTATGTAAAACAAATATGAGCTACAAGCACAAAAAAATAATAATGAAATAACGAATAATTAAGAAGTTGAGTACATCTTGCATGAGGGATGAACAGGTTACTTGTTCATCACCCATACAAAATGTCTCAAAATAGGTAAGTAAAAATACATAGCAATATATTAATAACTATGTATAGTATATCACTAATACTCAGCTGCATCCAGTTACACTGGAAGCTGAACACAACATAGTTGTGAAAACGCTAAGCAGGTGGTGAACACGGCAAAACCTTTCAGTTGTACGCGAACTGTTTGGGAAGCGAATGGTTAATACTCACTTATGAAACGTGATGCCAAGGCTGCTATTCGGTTTGGTCGTCACTCTGTTCAAACAATTCTTTACACAACAATTCATTTTTTGTTGTTATTTGCTGGATGATGAATATATATATTTCAAATATCAAAAATTCAAAACAGTATATTACTTCACTCTCTGATTCAAAACAAATTTAATTTAAGTTGAGACCGCGGCGGTCATTCATAGATGATACATATAATTTATTACTGTCAAAGAGTATGGAATTACTGTAGGGATGGTACCAGTGTTGCCAGATGCTTTGAACCCTTTATCTGTAGTAGAAACTGCTAAAATCTGTATTAAATCTGTATGCTATTTTAACTTAAAATCTGTATAATCAAATTAACCAAAATAGAATATTAATCATCATCATCATTGCTTCTTTTGAAAAACAAGGGATAGGTACTAACGTGATAAGGTTTGATTATCGTATATTAAATAAGAACATACACTAATTAATAAAATTGTTGTTTTATTTAAGAACGTATGTATATAGTAAAATTAAAAACACACTTATTTAAATTTTAACATTACAAACGAAATAAAAATTACTTTTTCAGTCACACATATTTTTGTTAAATTTCAACAGTAATTTATTCTGTCTATAATGTTTGCGAGCTAGATCCACCAGGACTTAAATTTTGGTGTTTGTTTGTTTTCGCTTGTCTAAAGAGATCATTCTTTCCAGCGCTGCCAACTGAAAGATCTTTATTACAAAATGTACAGAAAGCAAAATAATCACCTTTATTACTAGGTCTCAACCACGCCTCATATGAAAAATCTTCCATTCAGTTCCGATTAAACTTTTGCATCACTCTGGGTTTTTTAGATGCCATAATGGTTCACAAAAACACAATCAATATGAATATTAAATTAAGTAAAAGTTTGAACCTATGTTATTAATTATTGACGTATTTTTCGCACGCACTACAAGACGAATGCGAGAGCATAGTACGTTGGAGAGTACGCAGAACTTTGGGCGATTTCCCGAGCAGAGCGATTGAAACTTATAATGCTTAAATTCTGTATAAAAATCTGTATCCAGTGCTAATCTGTATCACACATCGAAAATCTGTATAAATACGGAGAAATCTGTATATATGGCAACACTGGATGGTACCACAGAGTTTTTTTTTTTGGTATTTTTCTTTCCGTCCAACAGAAAAGGCGAAGAGCTTAAGCCCATACAGCCTGGTCTTATTTCAGTTCTAGTTCTTCATTATTAGTATTCGAGGCCAATAAATAATAATGGCCTTGTCTTCCGTACAATGATATCGTTTTTCCATTTCTTCATTTTAATCAGGTAGGTATATTTTTATGTCATATCCGTGTAATAGTTTCAAATCAGGTAGAGGTCTATTCCGGTAATGCTTTTTCAAATAACTTGAATAGTATTCTTGATGAAATCATAAATGGGATAAAATGTTTTAGTGTTCTTGAGCAAATCCTGAATAGAGCGCGGGACATCCAGGGCTTCTTTGTAAATTTCCAATAAGTTGTCAATGAGTACCAGTCTTTGTATATTAAATTGAGGGCATTCAAAAAATATGTGGTTCAGAGTTTGAATTTTAGAATTGCAATGTGTACATATTGGGAAGGTGTAATATTTAGTCTAAATAAATGTTCATTAAATCTGCCATGACCCAATCTTAGGCGACAAATTGTTGTATAAAAATTTCTTTGTATACATTTCCCTTTGGTAAACCATGGTTTTTTGATGTCCGAGTTAATGTAATGGTACCATTTTCCTTTTATTTATACTGTTTCTTCCCAATGGGTTATCCATTGGCGTTTGATGTTTTTCATGATGAGGGTCTTGCAATCTGAAGGTGGTAACTTAATATTTTTGATGGGTATTTGACTAATATTGGGGTTTTTAACTATGGAGCTGACAAGTTTATCGGCAAGTTCGTTACCCGAAACGTCAATATGAGATGGTGTCCAAATAAATCGTATTTTTCTGTCTTGACTATGCCAAAGCCTGCTATATTTCTGCCTAATGTTGTAAATGATATAGTTTGTGCTACCGCTGTATGAAGGATTTGATAAAGCCATTAAAACACTCATGCTGTCCGAAATTATCAACCATTTCTTGAAACTGAGGTTGGTTGTTTCTATATATTCTAAGGCTGCATAAATGGCCTGGGCTTCTGCTGTATAAATACTTGCAATCGATGGTAATCTGAAGCCATGTCCCAATTATAGATGCTGGCGGGAAACATTCCGAATCATTCCCGTCGAATACTTCGGAAGTATTCTGAAATATTCCGAAACTTTGGGAATATTTCAACTGTAAAAAAAAAACAGGAAAATCGACCTTTGAAGTCTGTTAATATACCAAAACCTGCTCCTAAGTAGGTAAGAACAAATACTTTTCTGAAAACCGCATCAAAACGTGTTTGCTTGCAAGGTTTGCCTTTATTTGCTTTTATTGACTGGGCTATTATACGCGTTAAGTAGGTAGGTAATGATTAATACCTACCTATGCGACTCGCGAATACTCGCGATGCGTACAGAGCTACAAACAAACTAACCAAAAACATAGGTAACCCTTTTTCAAATAGCAAATCAAAAATGCTTGGCCTGGTTTTTTTATTTCACAACTGACATTTAAGGCTATAATCGCATAGCACGACTTACAACTCGATCGCCTAATGCATGTATTTTGGCCAATAGGATGCACGAAGCGTATTTTAGTAGTGTTCGTAATAGTAAGTATTAATATAATGTTACACGCCCTGTACTCACAAAATGCATATTATTTCTAATTGGGCGAAAACAGGAAGGGATGTGGTTTGTCACTAGCTGCGCTTCCGCAGAAATATTTTCTTAAGTGAGTATGCGTATCTTTGGCCGATAGTACCTACCTAAAAACAAAAGAATAAAAATCCTGTTAATCGCAGGCTAATAAATCTACCTATAAAAATATCAACATATACTTAATCAATCCCATTTATAATAAAATAAACATTTATATTTTACTCTCGTAGCGTACATACGTACTCTCGCAGTGAACAATAATTAACTCACCCACCACACAACAAGCAAACACATTTATTCCCGTTGAATTATTCGGGCGAAATATTCGGAAACATTCGATTGCGGGGTACGAATCTTTCTCGCGCGGGTGAAAACTTCTCCGGGGAGCAGCATCCCCTCCCTCTTACCGCACCCCGCACCGCCATCGCCTGCACGCACGACTCGTGCGTGGCCGGTGGCAGTTGGGTGCGCGCGTCGCGGTGCCAGCGCGGCGGCAGCGGCCGGCGCACAGAGATCGACGATCGATGCAAAATACGATTTTTCAGCAAAAAAAGTTGAAATCTTAATACATAATTAAAAGTTTCTTTAAATCAGAATGATTCAAAATGAATTTATCATTTTGAATAATTCCCATTTAAAGAAACTTTCCCCGAAGTATTCCGGAATTATTCAGAAGTTTTGCAACTATAGTCCCAATTTAGTGACAGGATCATAGTATGCCATGGAGACATTATCATTATATTTTGAACCATCTGTGTAAATTTGCCTATAATCTGTATGCTCATCCAATTTATTGTAAACGACATATTTATCAGTCAGTGTCCTGTCTATATCAATGTTCAAGCCACAAAATTTGCTCTCATATGTTCCATCATAGCAGGGCAAAGTAAAACTATTGAAAATATTATGTTCACTCTTATATGACAAAATTTCATGGATGTTATGTGTTAAAAAGTTATTAGAATTATTCTTTAACAGTTTCGAAAGAAGGGGATTGTCAGTTTCGGACAACAATCTTATGATTAAATTATATTTTAAATGAGAAAATCTGATATTAAGTGGACACAAGTTACACTCAATTTGCATTGAATTAATAGGAGATGATTTAAAGGCTCCCAAAATTAATCTTAAATTTATGTTTTGAATCTTTTCAAGTTTATCTACTAATTTTGCATTCATGCAGTAACAAAAAAAACTATAGTCAAAATGACTCCTTACTAGAGCTTTATATAAAGTTAAAAGAATCTTGGGATCGGCACCCCACTGGCTACCAACCAAAGATCTCAAAGTATTTGTAGCTCGTAGAGCTCGTTCTGCTATGCAATCAACATATTTATTCCATGACAAATTATGTGTAAATATTACTCCTAAAAATTTTGCTTGTGACTGAATTGATAACAAATTATTGTCATATTGTAGCCTAACTGCGGATACTTTTTTCTTTGAGAATACAACTATCTTACTTTTAGCAGTACTGACTTCTAGATTTAAATATTGAAAGTAACTGTGTAGTTGTTTTAATGCGAAATTTAATTTTTTATTTGTGTATGAGATGTTATCACCACTGCAATAAATAGCCAAATCATCAGCAAACTGTAAATTGCTGACTTCTGATCCTAATATTTCATTTAGCCTATGGATATAAAGTATATACAGTAAAGGACTTAAAATGCCCCCTTGACAAACACCTTTAGTTGACAATCTGGGTCCAAAAATGTTATTGGATCTCATTTTTATATATACTTCTCTATCACTAATGAACTCATAAATCCATTTGACACATTTTTTAGGTATTCCCAAGGAAGAAAGAGTTGTACATAAAACTGATTGATTAATGTTGTTAAATGCGCCTACAATATCGAAGAAAACACATACAAGATGTTTATTATTGTTAATAGCAGTATCAATATCATGGAAGAGATGTCCTATGCTTTCTCTTGCTGAACGACCACGACGAAACCCAAATTGATTTCTTGGAAGAATATGAAACATACATTCAATATAAAACTCAAGACGTTGTTTTATTAATTGCTCAAAAAGTTTACCTGCACAGGATGTTAGAGCTATTGGACGATAAGAATCTGCATCATTTGGATCTTTTTCTGCTTTAAGAATTAGAACCAAGCAATCTTGCTTCCATTCTTTTGGAATTATTGTTTGTTCCCAAAGTATATTTAAAATGTTTAAAAATTTTATAAGGCAAAATGTGTTCATTTTTTTAAACATCTTATATGAAATGCAGTCTAAACCAAAGGTGGTGTCTTTACGTGATTTGATGGCTGCTTTTAACTCATCTATGGTGAATGGATTAATAATGTAACTATTGGTGGGATTTACAGAGGTATTGGTTAATTGTATGGGGTGTGAGACAGAGTCAGGTGTATATTTTCTTAAAAAGTTATTTATCCAAAATGTTTCACTATTATTATTGAGATTGTTATTTCTATTGTAGGATTTATTAAATTTGCGCATAGTTTGCCAGATTTTTGAAATAGGAGTGGTTCTATTTATTTCTGTACAATACTTCTTCCAACTATCCAATCTTTCTAGTTTAATTATAAGTTTCTTCTCAGCCTGATTCTTTTTAAAATTTATGTAATTTGACTCACTTGGATCTTGTTTAAATGCAATAAATGCTTGTTTACTTTTTTTCACTGCATTAGCACACTTTTCATTCCACCATGGAAGAGGAGGATATCGGTATTTAGATTTGGTCCCTGCCTGCTTAAAACTATTGGTATTTAAATTTTGAGCCTGATTTCTAAACATTGATTGATCTATAGCTTTTTGCATAATATGGCAATATTCATAGTATGACAGTGGAGGATCATCGTAATTAATAATAAATTCTTTAATCAAATTGTTAACTATTTTTGTGTAATTTTCCCAATTTACGAGTCGTAGATTTGGTCTTTTGAGTTCTGATATGTTTTCTTGAGAAAAGTTAGAAGTTAAGTCATGTATATACGTAATTGAATCTGTAATAGTATTGAATAATATGTCTGTTATTGTGGGTAAATTATAACTTCCCAGAGGATCATTATGAACTCTCCAGTTACAGTTGTGGGCTATAGATGGACTAACTATAGTTAAATCTAAACCATTTGGTCTCCAGATATTAGAACCAACTGTTGTTGGTTGTGTGTCGTTTAATAACACCAAATTACATTTATTTACAGCATCGAGGACATCTCTTCCACGTGGACTGACAGATTGGCAACCCCACATGGTGTGATGAGCATTAAAGTCAACTGCTGTTAAACATGGCTTAGGTAATGAATTAATGAGATTTAAAAACGTAGTTTTGCTAAAAGTAGGACTACAATTTGGCGAAATATAAAGGCTGGCTATTGATAGTGAACTATTATTATATGTTATTTTGACTGTAATATTCTGTATTGAGTCATCAGAATATGTTGTTAATCTATTATATTGTATGCTATTACGAATGACAATGGTAACACCATTATAATTATTGCCACAATCATTGCGTTCTATGGAGTATCCTTTAATATTTAAGCGTTGCATAGGCTTAAGCCATGTTTCGCAAATTAAAGCTATGTCAATATTATTTTCTTATAAAAATTGAGTAAAAATATGTCGATTACATAACAGGCTTTGAGCATTCCACTGTACTAACTTTAATTTGTCTGTGAATTTGAACTAATGTTCTTTGTGTCACTGGGGTTAAAAAATCACTCAAAACATCTAAAACGTTTTTGGAAGATATTGGAGTATCTTGCGTCTTATTTAACGTTATCATCTTGATGATACTTTGCACTAAAAGGTTAAGTGCCTTGTCATTAGATTTTAATAAAGTGAGGAGATCTAGAGGCTTTTTAGGGCCAAGAGATGGGAAAGTTCCATGATTAAATATGTCAGCAAATGATGGTGGCTTAATTTTTTGTCTATTTTCTTGAATTTTTTTCTGTTTTACTGGACACTGAGCTGAAATGCTGATATGATTGCCATCACAATGGAAGCATTTGGCATGTTCAATGGGTGTTGTGCAAACTTTAAATGAGTGATCTTCTTTACAGATAGAGCAGCGTTCAGAGTTCTTGCAAAACTTTGCTAGATGACCATACCTGAGACACCGGAAACATTGTTTGACAGGTGGAATATACGCTGAGATGTCGTGCCGCCAACCATCCAAATTCACGTAGTCTGGAAGAACAGACGTCGCGAAGGTGATGGCTACTATGTGCAGCGGCTGTTGGATGAAATTATTATCAATTTTAGTCCGTTTTGTGAATCTTCGAACAGATATTATTTTCTTGTAACTTGACAGCATTGTGAAGATTTTTTTATTTGTCAGATTGGTAGGCACATTTTTAATTATACCAGTGATTTCTGTGCTTTGTGCTGGTATATTAGCTTTAAACTGATAATCCTTTAAAAATGTAACATTGTTTAAAAAGGCATTAGCAAGGCTGGCTTTTTCAAAGTATATAGCTATTTTAAACTTATTCATACATCTAAGGTATTTGACCCCTTTATTAAACCTTTTGATGCAACTGGATATGGACATTAGATCTCGTGTTCCTAAAGGTAGTTCCGCATTAGAAGACTCGACGAATACCACAAATTCTGCAGCACCGGAATCCTCGGGGTATCTTCTCTTGTAGTCTGTAACTAGATAAGGTTTATACGTATCTGCTACTTCCATCTCAGACTCTGACGACGTCGACTCCATTTCGGATTTTTCACCCTCTTCATCCTTCTTTCGTTTCTTTCTTGGTCGCACCTTCCCCATTGTAATTTATATATTTAATAAAGAATTTGATGACTTATTACTTGTTTTCACTCCTAAAAACTCGATTAATAAAGGTTTTATCAAATAAATTAACAAAGTTTTCAAAATCCCCGCCTGGTTAACTCAGTAGTTTCCCGCGCTTTCCGTACCACAGAGTAGGATGGTACGTATTTACGCGACAAGGTTTTTAGGCCGTGCGCGCACTGCAGCGAGAAAAACGCACCTTTTGTCTGACAATGTTGCCATACATACAGATTTCTTCGTATTTATATATTTGGATACATATTTTCGATGTGTGATTCAGATTAGCACTCGATACAGATTTTTATACAAATTTCACACTGTATTGATAAAATTAACTGGTAGAGTCTGGCAAACGAAAGTAGAGACTGAAAAAGCGCGGCAAATTTAAAAAATATCAGCATAGCAACCCCAAAACTACTATGAAATACCTGGAATAACCATATTTGATACTTTAGAATTATCTACTTTATTTCATTGGAATAAAAATACAATAGATATTTTAGGTAGGTAATAGTTTAGATATTGTGTCTTAATTCGATTAAAAAAATACAACAGTATTCTAAAATAGTTCTGATTTATTCACTATAATCAAAATACGAAAGTAAGACTTCCATGTGGAAAGTTTCATTAGTCACTGGAATCATTGTTTCCTACGTTAATTATAAAAGTTTCTGAATTATTTTCTATAATTCCGTCCCTTTATTTATATTTATTTTCAACATGGATGACATGATCAGTCATTTTCTTTCACTCCTCGGGAGTTATATTTTCAAACGGCTCATTATAACTTTCTCTAACTCCACTGCAGGCAGAGCAATATTTTTACTTGCCACTTTACGTTTAGCCAAACTCCATACTAACTCAATGGCATTTAGATCGCAGTGGTAGGAGGGAAGTCGCAATACTTCGTGCCCATTCTGCTTCAGAATTTCATCAGCTTCATATACTGGTTCTGGTGTGTTTCGTTTTATACTTGTTTTCTAACGATATAAAATTAGTTAATTTTGTTACGAATAGCATCTATGTCGAAACTATCTAAGTCGGACACTGTGGATTTATATGGCCTTTACGCGCTCCTTCCTTTTTAATTCTTTTAATGTAGTAACGCTCACTTCTGTAAAGAATGGTAAAACAGAATGATTAGATTCTACAAATCATGAATTCAATTACAACTTCAATCAAAATAGATAAATATTTTTCCTCGCTAAAAGATAATTATAAATAATGAATTACGACAAAGTATCAACTTAGTAGCGTCATACTAACTTATGAAATCGAACACAACACGTAAACAATCTTGTTTTTGTTTTAATTCGGCGTCTTTCTCCTTTTGTTTTTCTTGATATTTAGACATTATGCGAAACAATATCTCCCGTACTCCACTTTTAATAGTTTTGTTCATTTTTCGCCGAATAAACGCTATTAACAAGATCACAACAAATCATCAACAACACGCCATCTTGTTTTGGAAAATTGAGTTTGACATTAGTATAGCGTTGCCATTTAAAAAGTTTGCAAATAATTCGAGTGTCTACTTTCGTTTGCCAGACTCTACAACTAAAGACAGAACTTGGCAAAATAAATTACCTAGATACCGCATTTATTACGTTACACACACCATTGTATGATTGTATTCTCTATAGTTTTTTTTTTTTTTATAAACAACGTTAATTTAAACATTCTAATTAAGTATTTGTATTATAGAGAAAATTCCATATATTTTGTGATGATGCTGCCAAAAAAAACTATTTCAAGCTCTTACATTGCAAGTACTATGTCAATAGACACCAGCCTATGTTAAAATAATGTACTACGGAAATTAATTAAAATAATAAATTAAAATAATTAGAATATTATATTAACGTTATTTATAAAAAAATAACCATAAAGAATAGATTCGTTCAATGGTGTGTGTAACGTAATAAATGCGGTATCTAGGTAATTTATTTTGCTAAGTTCTGTTTTAGTTGTAACAGTTGTCTGCATATATATTGTAATAATATTTTTTTTCTCTGTTTTTATGAGTAGTAAGTACACTAATTTTGCCCTCCCCACTTTAATTAAAGTTTTTAAAGTCCTTCCAAAGATTGTCTATCTATCAATACAGTGTGAAATTTAGATAAAAATCTGTATCGAGTGCTAATCTGTATCACACATCAAAAATATGTATAAATACAAAGAAATCTGTATGTATGGCAACATTATCAGACAAAACGTGGGTTTGTTTCACCGCAGTGCGCGGTACTACATACATTCCTATGCGATACAAAATATTTGCGGTAGACTCACCGCAATTTTGCAGCGAGGGGCCACCGGTGACTCTACCGCACGCGTTTATTCCACCGCAGTGCGCGCACTTCTATGACACTCCATACTTCACAGATTTTGCGTTTCCAAAACGCAACGCAGTGCGCGCACGGCCTAAATACCTGGTGTAAGGCCGTGCGCACACTGCCTTGCGGTGGCCGCAATTGCGGTAGTTCTACCGCACCCACAGAACAGAAAATTAAGTAGAAGTGCCCCTACCCTCTCTCAAAACGAGAACCAGTGTCGCCAAACTCACTCATTTGCAAATCAAAATGTCCATAACACATAAAAACAGTGATATAATTGGCTACAAAGTTGAAACGAAACTTTAACAAATCATCTTAATACTGTCAAAAATATTGAGTCTTATTACAACGACCGAAAGTTGTTATTATTAGACATGACATAATCAATAAAGGCGTTTATCGTTTAAAAAACATAAATCGAACAATTTACAACGAGTTCAGCTACTCAACGCTAGATGGCACTGTAACCAATTTATTCTATTCGGATCGCTAAGTGCCTTGAAATAGATGTCATATTTGCATGCACATGTAATGTCTTTTGCCACTCAGATTGAGATGTAGACAAATATCGATACTTTAATATCGATGTTACGTATTTTATTCGTGTGCGCAATGTAATAATTTATCGACATCATACAAATGGTCAGTAATGGAAAAAGGTTGACCACCTTCAAAAATATAGAATCGATTATTATTTTTTATCGATTATATTTAATATTATCGATATTAAAGAGGTAAAATTTGAAAGTTTGTATGTAGGGGTAATCTCTAAAACTACTGAACCGATTCTGAAAGTTCTTTCCTTAATATGTAGCTGCATTATTTTTGAGTGCTATAATATAGGCTATAAATCATATAACAAAGTATTAATTTCATGCGGGCGAAGCCGCTGGCACAAGCTAGTATATAATTATAAAATAAAAAAACAAGCCAGTATAGAATTAAAAAATTGTATTGTAATTTGATAATTTGAGTTAAATAAAAAAAAAAACATATGTGCAATTCACACGTGGTAGAAGTGAAACCTTCAAAAATTTACGAAATTTCAAAGGTATATGTTTGCCCATATAAAATTTCCACGACATAAGAAACACTGTATAATGCTTCCTATCTCATTTTATCCCACGTTAAATCTTATGAATTTATGTGCCTGTCTCTTTTTACTGTCGCTTTTTCGTATCATAAAATTTCAAATCACAAAGAAGCTAAAGAAGTTTTCGCTTAAAAAAAAATCCTTCAAAAATTTACGAAATTTCAAAGGTATACGTTTGCCCAGCTGTGTTATTCTGTAAGACCTCATTCTAAACTTCGAATCTGAATCCGCTGTGAGTTTATTTATTGGCATTCTAAAAACTCGGTTGTTAATTCGAATTTACACTAGCGCTACCCTTGCGAGCGTGTCAGCGAGTTGAACTAAAGATTTTCACAGATAATGTATGAGATGACGTGAGAAGTGGCATTCGGTAAGGTAATTCCTCCGTCACTTCGACGCTGTTTACTGAATGCAAAATCAAGGTCACTTTGAACCATAAACGAAGTGACAGTGAATAGCTATGTGAGATGCGAGTTGTTGTTCGAATTTTACAGAATCGACGTACTGGTTTACCCATATAAAATTTCCACGACATAAGAAACACTGTATAATGCTTCCTATCTCATTTTCTCCCACGTTAAATCTTATGAATTTATGTGTCTGTCTCTTTTTACTGTCGCTTTTTCGTTTCATAAGATTTCAAATCACAACGACGCTAAAGAAGTTTTCACTTCAAAAAACCCTGTTTCTTGCTGCTATTCAAGGCTAATATTTAAATGAGTTTCCCGTTTTATTAAGGTAAATAAAATATAACTTAATTTTAATTACTTTTGTAATAGAATTTACTTAATTAACAATCCACATTATCAATTATTGTAAATAAATCGCTTAAATCCCGACTTGGGGTTTCATTTGAAATTTCGGAATTCTTAAAGTCATACATGTTTACATTATATAACTGTAACATTTTTGGAGATGGAGACAGATGGAGTAAACGTAACGCAAGATCCACAATCATGTTTTAAAATTAATCGTGTCATCATCAAACTTTACAGCATTTCAAGGGACAATCGGTTTCGTAATTTGTTTTTCAGTATATGATATATCGAAAAAACGCGTTTTTTAAAATGGTACAGTCATGAATGCAAGTGCAAATTTTGAAATATTTTCAAAACGCTTATTAAATGCCCACTAGCGTCACAATCATCAAATACCGCCTAATACTAGTACCTACATAGATACACTACTTCCTAGTACTAGTACATAGATAATCTGTAATGTAGTAGCACTAGGCCGCTGACCACCGCGCGCCCCGCGGCCTATTATGTGATGCTTGTAAATGTATATGCCCCTAAGCTTATGTTATTTTATTGAAGTACTTAGTGTGACTCTAGCACATTTTAATGTTTTCTAAGACATTTTCAAATACTTCAGACTCCAGTTTCATATTCATTCATAAGAAGGGGCTCGTCACATTGAATATCTTTTGTCAAGGCGCATTTCCATATCTCCCATAGTTCAGCTGAGCTCTAAGGGTTCTTCATCAGATACTTCAGACCTTCAATATTTTATACACATCAATAGAAGGGACTCGCCACTCTGAATAACTTTTGTCAAGGCGCATTTCCATATCTTCCATAGTTCAGCTGAGCTCCTAGGGTTCTTCATCAGATAGGTACTTCAGACCTTCAATTTTTTATACACATTAGTAGAAAGGGCTCGTCACACTGAATAACTTTTGTCAAGGCGCATTTCCATATCTCCCATAGTTCAGCTGAGCCCCTATTGTTCTTCATCAGATACTTCAGACCTTCAATTTTTTTATTTCAAAAGAATGGGCTAACCACGCTCAATAAACTTTGTGAACATAGCATGTCGATAATTTCAATAGTTTGGCTGATCTGTTACGGTTTCTCCTCGGGGTCATAAGGTACTCCAGATCCTCCATGATCCTAGTTTTGATAGTTTTCCCTTCATTTAGGCACTAAACTCTACCTCTATGCCAAATTTCAGCTTTCTAGGTTTATGGGAAGTACTAGTTCTATTTTGATGATCAGTGAATCTATATATGTCGAATTAGTACAACTTTGCTTTTGCATAACTTAGGAAATAAACAAGCTACAAACACAAAATTTTGTGTTTTAAGTGTGTGCTGGTAGCTTACTAGATAAAGATAATTTCAGCGTTCTAAATCTATCCAGAGGTCCCCAAATAGGGGCCTGAAAATACGCCGAAATGGTTCCAGAAAAGGATGGTACGGCAGTATTTGCTTTGCGCTCGACTTGGCGGGGGCACTGTCGTGCCCCCAGACACGTTTGGGCATATAAAATTTCCTCGATATAAGAAACACTCTTTCTCTCTCTGCCTCAACCCCCCTCAACTCCCCACGAGGCCCCCCTCAACTCCCCACGAGACTCCTCTCAACTCCCTACGAGACCCCCTCAACTCCCCATGAGACCCCCCTCAACTCCCCACGAGACCCCCTCAACACCTAACGAGACGCCCCCCTACTCCCCACGAGACGCCCCTCAACTCCCCACGAGACCCCCTCTACTCCCCACGAGACCACCCTCAACTCCCCCTTCAACCCCCCCTCAACCTACTCTAAATTCCCCACTCAAGTCCCCTCAACTCCCCCCTCAACTCCGCCTCCTCTTCCCTTTCAACTCCCCCTCAACATCCCCTCAACTCCCACGTCAACTCCCCCTCAACTCCCCCCTCAACTCCCTCTCAACTCCCCCCACACCACCCCTCTCACCCCCCCTGAACTACCCCTCAACTCCCTTTCAACTCCCTTCAACTCCCTCTCAACTCACCCCTCAGCTCCCCTCAACTCCCTCTCAACTCCCCCCTCAACTCTCTTCTACTCCCCCCTCAACTCCCCCCTCAACTCCTTCTCAACTCCCCCTTCAATTCCCCCCTCAACTCCCTTTCAACTCCCCCCTCAGCTTCATCCTCAACTCCCCTCAACTACCCCCTCAACTACCATCAACTGCCCCCTCCCCCCACCCGCCCACACACGGGACCCCCCTCCCCGCCCCCTCTCAGGGCTACCTCAACCCCCGCGACCTAACTTCTAGGTCTAGGTGTAGGTCGTCCCAACAGATACTGGCGCTTTTTCGTTTCATTAATTTTCAAATCACAACGATGCTAAAGAAGTTTTCACTTCAAAAAGAAACAAAGGCATACATAATAACAACAATTTAAGAAGAGAAATAAAGATGCCTTACCTACCAAGTTTTTGAAAGGCGATAGGGTTTGTGCTTGTCTTAAGCCGGGTCCGCTGCGCCAATTTCAAACAAAAAAAAAATTCTAACAAAACATATTATCAAAACATGTTAAGCCGGGTCCGCTGCGACGTGTTTTCGTGTTTGCAAACAGTATAACATTGCTTGCTAACCGAATATAGGCGTGGCTTAACAGTTTGGTTAGCAAAAACACAATAACATGTTTGCCGTCTCGAATGGATAACATACCCCGCGTTCGCCTGCGGGGAGGGAAAGTGACACATTTTGTGTTCGCGCTCGCTAGAGGAAGATGGAACCGTTCGAATAGTGTGTTGATTGTGTATGACAATTCTCTTTGGTTTGTGATGGAATGGAATAAAGAAAATACTTTGTCTTAATACTTTGTTTTCTTCTCTATATCTGGTAGAATTAATGATAACAGCTCTTGATAATCACTTTCTGAACATCTAAAACTAAACAAAAACATTATAACAATTGGTGCAGCGGACGGGCGGTTTTACTAACACGTTTTGGTAACATGTTTTGTTAGAAAATTGGCGCAGCGGACCCGGCTTTAGTAAAACCGCCCGTCCGTTGCGCCTATTGTTGTAATGTTTTTGTTTAGTTTTAGATGTTCAGAAAGTGATTATTAAGAGCTGTTATCATTAATTTTACCAGATATAGAGAAGAAAACAACGTGGAGGAACGATGTGACTCCTCCTGACATGAGATTAGGTGTGGCAATTCTGTCTCTGAGATTAAAAAATTCCACAGCCGTACTGGTTGAGCTGCGAACGACTTACCATAGTAATTGGTGGTGTGACTCGGTACCGTAAGCCTTAAGTTTCCTGATGATCTCCGAGCTTTTGCATGTGTGTCATGAACGAACTTGAATCGTTCTTTAAGATAAGTGGGGGTTTTAGGATTAAACAGGACACTGTAAAGCAGAGACAAGATGTGTAAGTTCCAGCGAAGACATATTGGAAGCCACTTGAGTTTCGTACGAAATTTGGATACGTGATCATATTTGCGCAAGCCAAATATAAATCTAATGCAAAAATTTTAGAGTCGCTCAAGTTTATCAAATTGTGTCTCAGTAAGATAATGATAACTGACATCAGCGTAGTCAAGGATGGGGAGTAAAAGCATAGAGATGTAAGGTTAGAGTGCAGAAACGGTTAAATATAACGATACAGGCGAAGAGAGAGACAGAAGCTGACTATTCATCTGTCTCTCTCTTGCAGAGTACTGTGATTGGCTAATGAGCAGTGTTTGCTAGCAAATCCTATCGTTTGTATATTGAGAGTGTAGCAGACGCGAAGTTGTATGAAAATCGTGTATACATATACGTATACCGTATATCAGGGTAGGCGAACCTTTATGTATCAATGTGCCATTTTTTGTAAAGAAATTTTTAATGAGATCGTAAGCGTGCCGTGAAATAATTTTGACTTTGTTATTGGAAAATAATAATAATAAGCTTAGTATCAACTCAAAACCCTTTATTTATTACAAAAAGGTAATTTTTAGAATATTTCTCATAGAAAACTCTGTAGTGTAGGGTCACTCGCGGTCGCTCGTCATAAAATATATATTTCAGACTTTTTTTCTTAGTGCATAATGAATGTCGTGATCGGTGACGTGCCCAAAATATCATGTCACGTGCCATCAGTGGCACGCGTGCCATTGGTTCGCCATCCCTGCCGTATATAGTACCTATATAGGCACCTTTTTGTTTTCATTTGTAAACGAGTTAGTAAATAAAGGTATGTGACCATAAAATGAGTGGGAGAGTGTGAGAAAACTCCCACTTCACCATCTTTAGTAGGGCCAATCACAACGCTCTGCAAGAGATGGATGAATAGTCGGCGTCTGTCTCTCTCCTCGCTTCTATCGTTCCCGCTTACAGGCTAGTGTAGCACTTCTGCACTCTATTCTTATATCTCTATGAGTAAAAGGGACTGTGCTAGCGCAATTTTATAATAAGCTCCTCTCCGTGTCATAGATTTATGACTATCGCGTACAAGGGACTGATAATATTGGTTTGCGCTACGGATGCGCAAGAGATGAGGTTAACAAGTGTCGATATTAGACATTTGCATATTTTATTTTTGATTGTGTAGCTAGAGGCATGGTTGTATAAGGCTGAGTTGTTTTAAAAATACGTTTTATTTCTCCTGATACCAACTGATACACAAATAAAAATAAACTCGGGACTAAAATTTCATATTCATCTTCTTAAGTTATTATTGATTTTACAATCATACGTCACAACACTAGCTGTCACATATAGCAGACTACCTCCTCACACTCCACACTCCTTTTATACGCATTTAACATCTGCTTTTAAAACAACAAATTTCTCGATATTGGTGGTTTATTTATATTAGTTTCATGCAATACAATATAGACGGAAGCTTAAACTTTTAAATTATATAAATAAAAACACACAAAAGTAATGGTTGAATTGTTTATTTCATAATATGGTGCGACGTGTATTTTGTCATATATTTGTGACGTTGGCGTTCAGGGTAAGATTTCGTTTGTCACATATAGGTATGTGACAATGGCGTTCAAAACAAGGACCCATTAATCGGATTAAAAGGTTAACCGGTTAGACGTTTAACCCATTTGTTTGATTAACCTTTATACGGGTTAACCTGTATACTATTAAGGTTAATCTATAAAATATTGCCGATTAATCTGAATGAAAGAGACAGAACCTGTAAGTTGTACAATCTCGGCTGCGTCGCGGTATCTTACGTCACACGTGGCTGTTTGTTGCTCGGGTTTATTTGTCGCTCTTTTGTTGAATTTTGCACTTATTCAAAATTATGTGCGTAACCACGCACAGTGGAATGAAAATGTTTGGTAGGTAAGTGTATGGTGAACATTAAAAATTCAATGACAAAAGCAAATTGAGAAATGTAGGCAGGTAAGTAGGTAGGTGTCTTTTTTTAGTAAGTAGATAGTTAGACGGTAGAACAGGTTAGGTATCTTTTTTATTTATTTTACTATATTTATTGGTTTACTTTGTTCTGTATATTTTACACCTGACAGGTGTTCCGAGGTGGGAATGTTTTACCCGTAAGTATACAACATTATGTTTAGTATATGCGAAATGTGAATATAGTTCGTTCGGAATAAGTAACTAAATCGAATCTAATATTTTATAAACCTTTTTTGTTTTTGCCCCAAAAATATTTAAAAACAAGTTACAAGTTGGACACTTAGTAGCATAGGTATACATATACGCAATGATACGGCGCGCAACACAGGTCACGCAGCACGCCACTAGACGCGCACGGCGCACGGTGGGCTGAAAATCGGCTTTCATAGACTTAGGCATTTTATTTTGCAAGTGCGAGTTTTTTTGCCGGATATCACTTCTATTAGTTATAACAATATACAAAAATGACACCAGAATTGATTCTGCACAGAAACGAAGGAATTATAATTTTTTTACGAAAATTTTGTATGGAGCTAGTATGAAAAATCGAAATATCTCTAAAACGGCAGCGATAACCGTAATATCCTTATAGGGGGTTATAGTACTAATTATTTATGATTTTTTGACATACGTTACATAATGGTTGTAGATGCCTTTTTTTTTTTAAATCGTCAAAATATTTTTATTTATTTTTACATATTTAAACGTTCCTTTTAGTGTTTAAGTTGAAGAATTCAGAGCTTTAACAACTCTTAACATAAAATAGCATCACCCCTATAGACCTGAAGGACTAGACAGAGGTGTGTAGTGTCTTGTTGATCTTGTAAGATTTCCAACAATACCAAATAGTTGAATATCAGTGTCAAAGTGCCCATGCTGTCGCTTCTTTTTGAAAGATAGGGGAATGAAATTGTTAATTGATCATACCCTAAAAGTATGATTACAACATAACCGGACACATAATAATAATAATATCCTTATAGGGGATTATAGTACTAACATTATTTATTTTAACATATGAAACTGTTCAAAACGATCCATGAACTGTGTCAAAGTTAAGAACATCGTTAGGAAGCATGCTTTTTCCCCAAATATTAAGAATATGTGAAAAAAAAAGACTGTATATAAACTTTTTATTGATAGGTAATTTAAATAAAACAGAAGTAACAAAAATAATATCTAATAAATTCAATTATACAAAATACATATTTGAAACTATAATTTATGAAATTATTAACTAAACATATTGGTACAATAAACTAACATAAATAACAAAAGAATATAAAGAAAAATAATTAAATTTTACAAATTTTCTTTACAACTTTCGTTGTCGGACTCCAATTCCGAGTCAAAATCCAGATCGGATATACCTACAAACTCGAACTCAGTTTCCGGAAACTGTATTAGGTCGAGAGTTTCAGCAAAAAAGGTTGTCTTCCTTTTGGCATCTAACTTCGGCCTTTGTGCACTTAGAAAAGGATCCGAAGAAACAACAAGCATATTTAGGATATCTTGATTAGAATCTTGCCTGCTTCTTTTCCGCGAATGATGTTCCCGGAACCTCCTAAAATCTTTGTTTCGAGACTCTGAGGCTTCTTCCGAGAGAGTCCCAATCGGGACAATATCATTTTTTTCGATTATGTCAGCTCCGTGTATTAATAGTTTATGTACGGTTGATGACATGTAGTACCAGTCGTATAATTCCACGTACTTTTCTGCTGTTTTGCGAGCAAAATCTTTAAATTTGATGACATCGATCTTCTCACCAGATGTTATTGCTTGCAAAATAACAGCAAATTTTTTATCAGGTTTTGATCCAACCCAGTAATAGCTGCAGTTTTATTGGGAAACTCGAAAAACTTCCTTGCGGTATTCCCGTCATTGGTAGTTCCCGAGCCTTGTCTGCCTTTACTATATCAATTAACAGATTGAGCTCCTCTTTAAATTTATTTTGAATGTTTTTTTTTCTGTTTTGTAACATATCTTTATGCTCATTACTTCTTGCTGCCCACTGTTTGAAGTCAAGTCTGTACGCAATGTGTAACAGACATTCCATGCAATTTATACGGGCATGTAGGGATGATAGGCCAAATTCATATATGTCAGAACACACAGTTTTTGATGTTACAGCATCTAAGTGGTTCATTTCTGTTGGTTTTGCTAAGCACAGGTAGCATGATGCATTTGATCTAGCTTCAGAAAGGTACGTGCAGACTTTTGCGTCGATCATTGTCATCATTAGTTTATGAGTCACCCTGTTACTATTAATGCACTCTGTGGGGTTAAGGGCCTCAATTTCCTCATCCATTTTTCTTTTGTTATCAATGACAACTGCATGGCTTTCTTTTACAAAAGTGAACTGAACCGGACGACAATAAAAAGTTGAGCATGGTTTCGGGTTTGTCCATATAGTATTATCTCCATCTGTCAGTTTCAGTGGCACCAAGGAGGTCATGAAAATGCTTGAATCATCATGCTCGCCGTCCATTTTCTGCTTGTATCGGCTTTCATTGGAAGCACTATCAAATCCCCACTTCGATATCAGCTTTAACTGCTTATTTTCCACATTATCAGAAAGACTTTGAAGAATCCGCTTCACCGTGATGTCAAGTAAAGCTTGAAGTGTAATTCTAGCTGATGAATCCGTAACTGATACTGATTGATTAGGAGGGTAGCATGCAAGCTTAGTTTGTTGCAGTTTATAGTAGGATGGGTAAATATCCTTAGCACCTTCCCGAATGGCAGTCTCTCGCAACGTAATATATTGCCACTTTGAAAGCTTAAGTGAAAGAAGCAATCCAAGTGCTTTCTCTGGTGTAAATATTACTGTTTTCTTAATGCTTTCCTTGATTTTAACGGCAGCTTCTGGATTTTTGATCATATAATTGATTACAGATGCGATATCTTCATAACCTTCTTCTTTTAAACGTGCTGCAGCTGCATATGCCAATTCACAGGAATCCTCGCCTATGTGCTCACTAGATCTTCTCTTTTTCTGTTTGCTTCCCAGATCTTTGAATGGTTTTCGGGACCTTTTTGTCATTGTTCCAACAGTCGATGATGTCGAAGGTTCTGGAGAGACTGAGCGTGCTCTTGGTATCTCATCAACAGTTGGTTCTTGATTTATTAAAGTTTGCACGCAACTCGGCCAATCAATATTTGCTTGCAACCACTCTCCGTACGTATTTCTAAACTTATCAAAGAATCGTTTAGATTTCTGCCACCTGTTTAAAGCAGCTCGCGTGAATCTCCGGCAAAATTCTTTGAGAGTTACTTGATCTTCGGCAGAAAGGCAATCGCCTATGCGGGACACAATTGCACTAAACAATACTTCATGATTAAATGAAGGACACTCACTTTTTAGAAGAACAAACAAATCTAAGTTGGTGATTAAACTTTCCATTCTAAGATTTTGTAGTCGCAAAGCAAATAGTTTTAGTGTTAGCAGTTACACGGTTGTGAACAATCTAAATTATGGAACAAAATTATAGCCCTTTTATTGTATAAAGTCAATAATTAGTTAACTAC
This sequence comes from Tholera decimalis, assembly GCA_943138885.2. NCBI lineage: Eukaryota > Metazoa > Arthropoda > Insecta > Lepidoptera > Noctuidae > Tholera > Tholera decimalis. The sequence goes on from OW964574.2 coordinate 18,959,572, forward strand.
CCTCATTAAAGTTATAAAAGATATGATAATAAAAATTTATAATCGTCAAAAACATTTCGTAGAACTCATAGTAGAACTAATCAACATTAGCAAATCACATTAGCTCACTAATTATAAAAAGGTGAATGCAGTTCTTAGTTGGTATTGTTGCGAGATATTTCAAATCATTTAATCACTTAATAGGCTCATTAGAATCAGAAGACTACAACCATCATTCTAATTACTTAATTACTTGTCATCAGACTCATTAGATGACTACACAATATGTTATTTTGTATTTTGAACGTATGCAAGGTTTTAAAATTCCTTTTGTGTCGATATTATTATGTGTCCGGTTATGTTGTAATCATACTTTTAGGGTATGATCAATTAACAATTTAATTCCCCTATCTTTCTAAAAGAAGCGACAGCATGGGCACTTTGACACTGATATTCAACTATTTGGTATTGTTGGAAATCTTACAAGATCAACAAGATACTACACACCTCTGTCTAGTCCTTCAGGTCTATAGGGGTGATGCTATTTTATGTTAAGAGTTGTTAAAGCTCTGAATTCTTCAACTTAAACACTAAAAGGAACGTTTAATATGTAAAAATAAATAAAAATATTTTGACGATTTAAAAAAAAAAAAGGCATCTACAACCATTATGTAACGTATGTCAAAAAATCATAAATAATTAGTACTAAAACCTCCTATAAGGATATTACGGTTATCGCTGCCGTTTCAGAGATATTTCGATTTTTCATACTAGCTCCATACAAAATTTTCGTAAAAAAAATATAATTCCTTCGTTTTTGTGCAGAATCAATTCTGGTGTCATTTTTGTATATTATTATAACAAATAGAAGTGATATCCGGCACAAAAACTGGCACTTGCAAAATAAAATGCCTAAGTCTATGAAAGCCGTTTTTCAGCCCACCGTGCGGCGTGACGCACTATGGGACCAACCGGTATTTTCCATCTCAAAATTAATTGGCACAAAAGTCGTGTTACTGAAACTGTTTTGATTGTTTTACATTCTAAGATGATAAAGCCATCCGATATAATAGTAAAAAAAAAAAATACAAAAAATTACACCCAAACTAAACTCTGTTGCAAAAAAACGGGCACTTTAGATTTTTTTCTCTACTTCAATGAAGAAGAACAAGAAATAGGTTTTATTAATTTGACGATGTATTGGCATGTTATTTGAAGCATCCTTAAAATTAATTTAAAATTTGATATTAATAAAAGAAAAATAATGATTATTGTGGATTATTCTAAAATTGCTTTACTAATGGTGCAAATTGCTGAAACGATTTTTAACTGATTACGATATTTTAAAACTTTTTGGATATTTTCTGTAAATTAAACAATTTAATCTTTCTTTATACATTAAATACCACTTTTTGATATGAGTGATAAATAGGGCTTTCAAATACCGGATTTTTTCAATACCGGTATTGAAAAAGTCAATACCGTGATCCCGGTATCAATACCGGTAATCCGGTATTCGGTATTCGGTAGTTCAATTAGGACATAAATAAAAGCAATAAAATACGTGTTTTTTTTAGTTTCAATTCAATCTTTATTGTTCTTATTTATTGAAAATAATAATAATTAATAATAATAATTCAGTCCACTTTGGTTTTGCTTAGCCTTGAATCCTCTAAGCACACTGCTAGAGAATTCAGGCCTAGGCTATAGGTTGAAAAGATGTGGTCAGGTTATTTCTCACCTCCTTTACATGGATGATTTAAAACTTTTTGGCGCCACTAGTCTACAACTTATGGAACTACTGAAGGTAACTGAAACTTTCAGTAGTGCCATCAGGATGGAGTTTGGTGTCGACAAATGTGCGATTATGCATGTAAAGCGAAGGGGGATTGTGAAATCCGTGGGATCTCAACCCTCGAATTTGATAAACCTGAGATCCCTCTCTCCAACCGAAGTATTTGGATATGTCGGAACCGTTTGGTATCAATGTAGTTGACATGAAGCAATCGCTGAAGGAGCGCTTCTTTGGTCGCCTAAAGAAGGTATTTAAAAGCCTTCTATCGGGTGGGAACAAGGTGCGTGCCTTCAACGGTTGGGTCATGCCAGTGTTGATATATTCTTTTGGCGTACTCAAATGGACTCAAACTGAACTTGACACCCTGAATAGGAGAGTTCGTACATTGCTGACTGCATATCGAATGCATCACCCACGCTCGTCGGTGATGAGGCTGTATATTCCGCGGAAATGTGGAGGTCAAGGCTTTTTGAATGCTAAAACTCTCCACAACCGCGAGGTATGCAGTCTCAGGTTACATTTTCTTCTTCCGAAGTGGGTATGCATCGAGATGTAGTAGCGGTGGACAAAGGACTCACCCCGCTCTCCTTGGCTAATGAGAACTGGCGCAAACCTGCAGAGTACTGCAGGTTTGCGCCATGGTTGCGCTTCGGTGACCTCTTTGGGGAAACCGAAGGTTTTTTCTGTGCAATTATGGACGAAGTTATCATGACGAACAACTACCGGAAATATGTTGTGAAGGATGGCACAGTTGACATATGTCGGGCATGTCACCGTCTGGGTGCATCAATCCGCCACATTATCTCTGGTTGTTCTCGTCTTGCTAATGGCGAGTACTTGCACAGGCACAACCTTGCAGCCAAGATAATTCATCAGCAACTTGCTCTGAAATATTCTCTTGTGGAATCGGAAGTGCCGTACTATAGGTATGTGTCCGACTCAGTTCTCGATAACGGCCATATCACATTATACTAGGATCGGTCAATCATCACTGACAGGACTATTGTAGCCAATAAGCCTGATATAGTGGTAGTGGACTGAATCGAGAGGCGTGCCATAATTATCAATCAATCAAATATATTTATTAGCAATAAAAATATTACATATAATGAAGCTCTGTTTCCTGAACTAGGCCTAGCCTGTATCTATAACAAAAAAATATTTAATGTTGAATTTAAGAAAAAAAAAAAACAAAATAGTAGAAAAAATATTAAAAAAAAAGGTAAGTAACTAAGTAATCATTAGGAAAGTATACTTTTTTTTAGGATGTATGGGAACAAACTATGTAATATTATGATGTCAGTATGTGAGTTTATGTATGTTTGAGTGTGTATATCCATATACACATCAGAATGTGTGTGTGTGTACACATGAGTGTGAGTGTGTAGTTTGGGAATAATGATGTATTTTTGTTATTTTTGTATCGTGAACAGGTTCTCGGTTTGGACATAGTCTAATTCTGCTAGCCATTGCAGTACATGTTTTTTGAAGCGATGAGTGTTGAGAGCTATTAATTTGTATATATTGTCTGTTGGAATTATATTATAGATACGTGGAGCAATGCTATTATAATGACGTTGGGCAAATTTGGTTTTTGTTGTGAGTACGTTACATCGGAAACGTCTTTTATTAGTTTGCGGCAGTGAAATTGCTGTTTCTCGATGGTATCTTTGCAGAGCTTCAAAGATAAAGAGTTTGCGTACTGAGAGTACTTGGCTTTCTTTATAAATTTCGCTGGTAGGGTACCTACATGGTCGAGACATTAGAACTTTCAGTACCGATCTTTGAGCTCGTTCAACTTGTAACATTTTAGTTTTTGGTGCACCACCCCATGACGATATACAGTAGCGAACGACACTCTGACAAAGCGCTTTGTAGGTTTCTATAAGAGTCTCCCTGCTAGCCACTGCTCTAAGTTGCTTAAATATATAAATGAGTTTTCTGACTCGGGAGCACACATTTGCAATATGATCTTTCCAGCTCAGAGCGTCATCCACCTGAACACCCAGGTATCTTATACATCTGACCCTCATGAGATTGGCACAACTGCAATCACTTTTACGAATTCTATTGCATGGATAGGAGTGAAGAGTGAGCTTAAAATTAGAGCCTGGACCTGACGCTTTAGACTTGCTGAAGCACAGGAACTTGGTCTTGGAGATGTTCAAAGTGAGAAGATTTTCTTCAAGCCAAGCAGTTACATGATCCAGACCTCTTTCCGCTGCGTCTCTAGTTTGATCCCAATCTCGGCCATGAAATAACATAACGGTATCATCTGCAAACATCAGGACCTTTGAGTCGGTTGTTAAGGTCAGGGGCAGGCTGTTAATGTATATTAGGAAAAGTGATGGTCCTAAATTACTTCCTTGCGGAATGCCAAATCCACATGTTGAGGCTTCACTTAACTCCTTATTTACCCGGATATATTTCTCCCTACCCGTCAAGTAGCTCTGGAACCATCGGTGAGTATGGCCGCGTATACCAAGACTCTGCAGCTTTGATAAAAGCATCGGTATTGAAACAGTGTCAAAAGCTTTTTCTAGGTCGTAGCTCCCGTGTCAACATATCCATTAATAATAGAGGTGAGCCTCAGTACAGCATCATCCGTCGATCTTCCCCTGCGAAAGCCATATTGGAGATCGGTTAACAATTTGTTTTTCTCGAGATAGCTGATGAGTTTGTTATTCACTAATTTTTCCAGTATCTTTGACATAGCAGAGAGCAGCGATATAGGCCTATAATTGGATACATCTCGTTTATCGCCCGTTTTGAAAATCGGGGTAACAATGGCCGTTTTAAAAATGTCTGGAAATACTCCTTGCTCTAGACTAAGATTGCAGAGGTGAGTGATAGGGCAAACGAGGTGTTGATTTGCTAACTTAATAAATTTACTACTGATGCCATCATGCCCCGGTGCACAGTCAGTTTTAAGCTCCGATATTATTTTACTTATTTCGTAGGGATCTGTGGGGGAGAAAAACATGGAGTGAGCCTCAGAAGTCATCGCCACTATTTTACTAGCTAATTCAGTCTCTGTAGTGTTGAGCTTTTGTAGTGTATTACTAGCTAATTCTTTTCCAATGGTTGTGAAATATGCGTTAATTTTGTTTAGAGAATCTTTAGGAGTGCTTCCAACTGTGAGCAGCTCTGGGGGTGTCTCGTTGTAGGTATTCATATTGCATATGTCCTTAATCACAGTCCAGGTTTTTTTAATGTTCTTTTCACTTAATTTTAGTTGATTTTGATAATAATTCTGTTTCACAAATTTGATAATTCTATTACAAGTATTTCTATACTTTATATACATGTTGACCGTGTGTTCGCTAGTAGGATTTCGTTTTACTCTCTGGTGTAATTTGTCTCTTTTGCGAATTGACCGTACTATGCTTGTCGTGATCCATGGTTTGAGGGGTGCTTTCTTCTTTGGTATAATTCTGACACTTGTGCACTGTTTAATACTATCTGTGATAGCATTAACCAAGTACTCCGCTGCTTGGTTTGTATCACTTAACGTGTAGTAATGTTCCCAACCTATAGTGTCTAATTTTTCAAGAGCAACGGCGTAGTTTGTTATGGTTTTGGAGTAGGTTTCTCTTGTACTTGGTAATTTGGCATTTTTTATTTGCAAGAGGATGGGATTGTGGTCTGTTAAAGGTGGAAAAACCATTGTTTGCCATACGTTATTAGATTTAACCATGAAGTGGTCGAGACAGTTATTTAATCTTGTTGGATGTGTGATACCCTGTTCCATTATCGACATAACCATCCCGCATGACGAGAACCTCGTGAAAGCTGAGAAATATAATCAAAACAAGTATCTTGACTTGGCACACGAGATTGTCGACATGTGGGATGTGAACTCGGCAATCATTGTACCTATAGTCATCTCAGCCAATGGCTTAATAGCCAAGAGCCTCGACCAACACCTCAGGAGGCTCTCGTTAGGCGGTTGGATCAAGGGCTTGCTTCAGAAAGCGGTACTCCTCGACACGGCGCGTATCGTCAGGAGGTTCCTCTCTATGAAGCCCTGACCGCCGGTAGGTTGGACCCTATTGCTGATACCGGTGGGCTACTATTTATTATATTTTTATGTTTTTTTTATAGATTTTTTTTAAAAATGTTATTTATATATATGTATTGGAAATAAATAATACATAATAATTAATACGTTTTATCCATAGCTCTCTTATATAACAATTTGGTAATGGTTGATTATTTAAGTAGGACTAGGAATTAGGAACATAATGAAATCTGAAACTTAGTCTATTATTTTTGCAGGAAGGCATTTCACATAGACTTTGTATAGTACAATATAAAAAAGCTCATGTAAAAATTAACATAGGTACCATTATTTTATGAAATGTAAGTAAGTAAAGTATAGCTTAAGTAGTTAGCTAGCAATCATTTGGTGATAATTTTAGTAACATTCTTAATAATGATGTAATAAAAAATAATCAAAAAATCTAAAACTAAAAAAGTAACAAAATAAATCAAGCGTTACAATTTATGAAAAACATAGCAAATAATTTGTAAAAGTATACAAATAACACAATAATACAAAAAGTTTTAATTCTTTCTGAATTTCAAACGCCAAGAACGTTTTGGGTAAGACACGAAGAGGCAGCAACGACGGCAATCTAATTAAACTAGCAAAAACACGCGCTATTATATCACAACTTTACAGTCACAAGTTAACACAACACAATAACAAAGTCTATATACGCGTTATCCCATCGCCTTTCCGAAACTGACTGACAATAACAAAAACGACATAAGTACAGCTCGATTTCGGCTTAAGACTACAGCGAGACGCTTGCGCTGGTGAAAACTAGTATGAGAATAAGATCACATACATTTTCAGATCTAATGTTTGTAATACCGTAATCACGGTATTGGGGCGTCAATACCGGTATTGTAAAAGGCCAAAATAAAATCCGTGATCACGGAATACCGTGATCACGGATTTTATTTTGGCTTTTTATTTTATTTTGTAATAACGGGATCCCGGAATACCGGTATTGAAAGCCCTAGTGATAAAGCTATAAGGGCCGGTAAAATTATAGCCCTACTTGAAGAAGGTTGTTCGCAAACTTATGTGTCTCAGCGGCTAAATGTGAGTCGTTCAACTGCCCAGAGGACTTGGCAACGGTATCAAGAGACCGGTTCGGTCAAAAGAAGACCCGGTTCGGGAAGAAAACGATGCACAGAACTAAGAGATGACCGCTTTTTGGTGAGTCAGGCGTTGCGGAATCGTAAAGCGTCAAGTGTGGACCTAAAGAAGAGCCTTGAAGAAGTAAGAGGAGTAGAAGTTAACTTGTGGACGGTCAGGAGGAGGCTTTTGGCTGCCAATATCAGGAGTTACCGCCCAGCTCGGGGCCCTAAATTACTCCGTGAGCACCGTGTTGCTCGACTTCAGTTTGCTCGGAACTGTGCTTCATGGACTCTGGAGGACTGGAATAAAGTATTGTTTTCTGATGAAGCTAGAATCTCTTTGTGTGGAGAGGACCGACGCCGGCGAGTGCTGCGAAGACCACGGGAACGCTATGCGGAAGTGTGTTTTGAAGAAATAACTCCTTATGGCGGAGGCTCCGTTATGTTTTGGGCAGCAATTAATTCGACGGAGCGTACGGAACATTAAATGCACACCGGTACATAATGGAAGTGCTAATTCCATATGCACAACCCACATTGACTGCACTTGGGGAAGATTCCATTTTTATGGACGACAATGCTCGCCCGCACCGTTCTGGCGACGTGGAAGCGTACATGCAAGAAGTTGGGATCCGTCGTTTAGATTGGCCAGCTCGAAGTCCTGACCTCAATCCAATTGAGTATGTCTGGGATGTTCTAAAGAGACGGGTAAGATCAGTGCAGCCTGCTCCACAAAAAATCAGGGAGCTAAAAAGAGTCATTGCAGAAGAGTGGGAACGTATTCCTCAAAACGTTATTACAAACATCGTGGAAAGCATGCCCAGAAGGATTCTGGCAAGCTGTGATTTTGGCAAGAGGAGGTCACACTCGTTATTAGGTTTTTACATTTGTAACTTTATTTAATATTGACTGATTTATTATCAAAACTCTGTTACAGACATCATTCAATTTATTGACTACTTTATATGTAGATATATTTAAACAATTACTTATAACAAATATACAAAATTATGTACTAAAATACAAACTACAATAAAGCATCAAAAAATTCATCCTCTACGCTGTCGGCTGGCAACGTACCCAAGATACTGGCGGCATTGCCTCGTTGTATGGCAATGCTTAGCCGTTGACCAAAGAAATAGCCAGCCCTTGGGTCGCGGGAAGCGTCAACGAGCCTTTTCGATATTTCTTTAAAAAGGCTGTGAGCACACGGGCCCCATGGTCCGAGAGTTTCGACCCCAAACGGCTAGAAAATATAGTTATCACTGAGATGACTATATTTACGCCGCTTGAGGTTTTCCGCAGCCGCAGCGGGAGCGCCAGCACAACATGATGAACTGGGAAGATGGGATGGCGCGACAGTATCGACACAAGTTGCGTCCCACACTAAAGGCCTACCCACTTAGAGTATAGAAATAATATAGAGACGCTGTAATTGTCTATATCTTACTTGCTTATACAAATATCTATTGAATCGATACAGAAATATGAAACTACACTTTGTCTCTTTTTAACCAATGAGTAATCTCATTTGAAGAAAGAGACGTCATGCTATTTGTTTATTCTCTGCCTGGCAACATTTTAACATTTCCGTCAAAGTACCTACCTCGCGTGCCATCCGCCATCTTTTGGACGCGTGGTTTTGTGGTACATCAGCTGTCAAATGAACAACAACATTGGATTTGGATTGCGATTTTTAAGAATAAAAACGCTCCCAACTAAATTGTTTTGTGCTGTGAGTGTCTAGTGGTGCAAATTGAATATAATGCCAAATTGAAAATAATGCCTACTTGTTCAATAATTCTGTGTGGTGCAAGGAAAAACCACAATCAACCTCATTTGACCATGCACAGGTTAGTAGCCGTATTTTAAGAAAAACTTTATCATGCTGTTATTTTTTTTGTATAAGTATCCTTGTTTTATTTATAGAATAAAAGCTCCCACATGTACATACCAATTATATCTGATATTTAACTCTATTTGCTAAATTTATATCATGTTTTGTTTACAATACAAATGACAATTCAAAATAGTGATGTCTTTTATTTAATAAGCTATCGATAAAAACTAACATTTTTTTTAGTTTGTACATTGTAGAGATCAGTAGGGTAGGGTTTCAAAATGAAGAGCTTGAAGAGATGGTTTTGAAAATAAAACTAACAATAGAAATAAAAATAGCGATAGTACTAAAACACAACAATGTCACTTCGTCATGCAGTAGTTGGTGGTTATTTAGTTCAGTCTCTGCAATTGCATCAAACTGCATCAAACTGAAATCATTTTGTATGTTTTTTATTTGCACAGGTTCCCTACAAATGAAGTGCTGCGCCAGAAGTGGCTTGAAGTCATTGGGATGGAAAATATCAAACCTGGACTTAAAGTACCACGTGTCTGTTCATTACACTGCAGAATCAACCTTCAATAAAACCCTTGATGTAATAAGGCTGCGTAACAGCGTGATGATGCAGTACCGTCAATCCACCCTGTAGTAAGTTAAAAGAAATAATTAACTTCATATTGTTTAAATTTCCCTACGAACCTGTCGGTTCATCCAATACTTTAGTATTAATGTTTCTCAATTTTAATATTATTAAATACCTGTTCATACTGTTATGTTTAGCGCTAGTGATAAAAAAGATGAGATTATTCAAGATATAAAAAATACTTTCAGTGTTAAAAAAAACACGGGCTGGTTCTGCGTGAAATCATAAATGTCGAACAGGCTTTCTCCATGATGACTCAACCACCATTACCAGTGAAACACCTAGATCAGATATATAAAAAGTAAATAAAATAAACTTTAATTTGTCGTTCGAAAAGTGTTGTTACATACAACTAACATTTGCATATATCTTTAACTTTAACTTCTCTTTTAATTTGCTTTTTCAGATTTAACCCGAATCGTTTACTTCTGAGAATGCGTTACCGAGCACATCTGGGTCATAAATAAATTTCAAGGCTTTTAGTTTCTATAAAATTAAGCTCAATTTGAATGGGCAGTTTACAATGATTAGTAACGGTTTTGACTTTCAAAAGTGCCTAATAATTATCTAAATAAAATTGAGCATTTTACTTTGACCTGGTGATTTATTATGGTATGGTTTAAAGGTACATTTAAAAAAATACTTTGTTGTTTTATTTCTTGTAATAACCTCAGATTTAGTATTTTTCTACAATATTTATTATTGTTGTAAACAAATATCTCTATGGGCCGAAACTACGTAAAGCGATCGCCCACGCGGTCCCATACAAAAGTGCTTCGTTGCGGGAACCCGCACGTCGCGGCGAATCAGACCCCGCGCCCCCTTTTTGCTACGTAATAAATATTAAGTTTTCGTTCGACTCGACGATATGTACACCGTTAAAGTTGAACTAGTGACACTTTGCAGGTAATAATCCGGTTTCCGAAACACACGACACACGCTCTTTACGCAGTTTCGGCCCTATAATATCATTATTTGCCTAACCTTTTTCAAACTATATATTAGGGTAAGATTCCAGTGTAGTAAATTAAACCATTCCGTAATATTATGGCTTTATTCATTTAAAATTTCACATGTACAATTATAAGTAATGACACAAGTATTTGTGTTCGATGTCATTTGAGACATAGGTAGTAAACCAGCCAGTTCGATAGAGGTTGCATATCACCTCATTCTCCCCCCATTAAGAAGTGACATAGTCTTGAAGATAAGACGGAGGGTGTCGCTCTCTTGCTGAACGGCGAGGTGCAGAACCTTGTACGTTAGTAGGATCTAGAGTAATACTAACTGGTTGGTTCGTCGGAATACTAGTTGGTTCATCATTTAATTGAAATTCTGGTTCATCCGACTCAGCAGAAAGCCAGCTGGAGTCAGATCCTGTTTCGCGATCTTCAGCGTCAGAATATAAAGTATTTCCCAACGGCGCTAAGTGACGATTCGAAACTACCATCTCGCGGCCATTTTGACATCTTATGTGGGAGTGTAGAGGGTTGGTCTCGACTAGTTCTACTTCCTCGACAATTGGGTCATACTTACTTTTTCTAACATTATTTTTCAACAGTGCTCTCTCTGCCTCCGTAAGCCACGTCGGCATTGAATGTCCATTTGAAGATCTGCGGGGATGGGTGAACATTCGTTCGTGAGGTGTACATCCAGTTGCTGTGCACAATAAAGATCGTATGGAGTGTATTGACTGTTCGAGGACAGTTTCCCAGCGGTTAATCGGCAAATTCATTGACTTTAGCGAGAGTTGTATAGTTTTCCAAATAATGCCATTGTATCGCTCAGTTTGGCCATTACCTTGGGGGTTATATGGCGTGGTATAGCTAGTAGCTACGCCAATTCCGTGCAGAAAATTTTTCAGATCAGCTGATACAAATGCGGTTCCTCTATCAGAATGTACGTAGGTTGGTGTACCAAATATTGCAAATAATTGTTTTAGCTTTTTCTTAACAGTTTCGGAACTTAGGTCAGAACAGGGAAACGCAAAGGGAAATCTGGAGTACTCATCTATTATAGTAAGCATGTAACGGTTTCCAGTTACACTTGGCAGTGGACCCTTGAAGTCTATTCCAATCCTTTCAAATGGAGCAGTCGCCTTGATCAATGTGCCCTTTTTTCTAAGAAATCTAGGTTTAATTTCAGCACAGACAGTGCATGATCCCGTAATTCGCCTGACATCATCGACTGAGTATGGTAAATTTTTAGCTCTTACCCAGTGAACCATTCGAGTTATACCGGGATGGCACAAATTCTTATGTAATTCAAAAAGATTGTCGGTGATTGATTGAGTTGATGCTGTTATATTTGCACGTGAGAGGGCATCAGCTACTATGTTGTCCTTGCCTGGACGATATATAATATCAAATCTATAATTAGAAAGTTCCAGGCGCCATCGTTGAATCTTATCATTTTTAATTTTAGAGTTGTGTTTCTGATCAAACATAAAAGATACTGATTTCTGATCAGTTATCAGTTGAAATGTTTTACCCATTAGAAATTGCCGCCATTTCTTTATACTTTCTACAATAGCTGAAGCTTCCTTCTCTATTGCTGAATGATTACGTTCATGAGTGCTTAGGGTTCTGGAGAAAAACGCTACTGGTCTCCCTTCTTGGGTAAGAGCAGCAGCTATGGCGTGATCAGATGCGTCTGTTTCTACAGTGAGTTGTATTTTAGGGTCAATAACATTGATAGCTGACTTTGCTATTTCTGCCTTTAGCGATTGAAATGCTTGTATAGCTTCGGGAATCAATGGAAATTTATCTGATTTTGCAAGCAATCTTATTTTGTCTGAAAATTTTGGGATCCATTTCGAATAGTGTGCGAAAACACCCATGGTCCTTCGAAGAGAGGCCCGGTCATTAGGTATCGGCATATCCAAAAGAGGTTGGAGACGCCCAGGATCTGGCTTGATTATGTTGTTGCAGATATTATGACCTAACAAATTTATCTCTGTTTTCGAAAATTCGCTTTTCTGTAAGTTCAAAGTAAGATTATAGCGAGTAGCAACTTTTTGAAAAGAGCTTAATTTTGTGTCATGGTCATTTTGATCATAGCCACATATTGTAATGTCATCTAGATAGGTATACACGCCTTGTAAACGTTCTTTCTGTATGATGGAATTAATAGCTAGTTGAAAAGCTGCAACGCCATTTGTGACACCGAATGGTATACTTCGAAATTGATATAGATTTCCGCATGCTTCAAAGGCTGTATATGGTTTTTCACCTTCTAAAATTGGAATTTGATGGTAAGCGCTACTTAAATCAATTTTGCTAAAGACTTTATGCTTGGCTACTTTAGAAATGAGTTCATCCAATAATGGCAGAGGATAAGCATCTAGTTCGGTGTATCTGTTTATTGTTTGAGAATAGTCAATAACCATTCTTTTTTTGTGATGTTCACTAGATGTAACAAGAACTTGGGCTCTCCACGGTGAAAGACTCGGTTCAATAATTTTATCATGAAGAAGTTTTTGTATTTCAGCTTCGATAAACTGAGAATCTAAATCAGAGTGTCGTCTGGACTTAATAGCGATTGGTTTCTTAAAAGGTAATAAATTTGTAAATAAGCTTACTGGTTCGATGTTAGCTTCTGACAGAGCACATAGCTTGAGTGTTGGTTTGGATCCACCGAATTGCATTTCTAAGGCTTTGTGGTTCCGCAAGATATCGTGTCCGAGTATGATATCTGAACAAAGTCCATCCATAATCATGAGAGTGGCGTTGATAGTTTGGTTTTGTAAAGTAATTCTCAAAGGGCATGATCCATTCACATGCATACATAAGTTAGACGTTGCCATTGTAATCCTTTGCTTGCAGGGAGTGATATTCAGATTATACAGACTAACAAGACGCTGATCAATAAAACTTGCTGTGCTGCCAGTGTCAATTAGTGCTCTTGCTGTAAACTTTCCGTTTATGAGAACTGGTGTGGTGGCTCTGTTTAGTTCTGTTGCCGACAATATACAAGAAAGAGTATGTGTTGATGTGGCCATAGCGTGTTTGTCATGATCTTCGTCTTGTGTTTCGCTTGCTGCTACTCGGGGGCTTTTGCTAAGACAGACTTTAGAGTAGTGTCCCTTTTTTCCACAATTTGTGCAAATAGTGTAAGAAGCTGGGCACTCGGAGCGCTGTTGATGACGCTGATTTCCGCAGTAATAACATATTTCATATTTTCTTAGTTTTCTTGCAGCAGCGGTAGTGTTATCGTTAGTGGTGTAATTTACAACTGGCGTTAGCTCTTGTCGGTGATTATCATTTTGAATTTGAGCCATTTCTAAAGACCGTGCTTGTTCATATGCTTTAGCTAAAGTAAGTGTGTTGTTTTCTAAAAGCCGTTGTCGTATTCCCGGTGACAATAGCCCTGCGATAAAGGCGTCTCGAACATATTCGCTCTCATTTTGCTCAGCGGTAACTGATTTAAAATTACAATTCTTCGAATACAACTTAAGCGTTTGAATATACTGATCAATCGACTCTCCCGGTTGCTGTTGTCGCTTGGCTAAACGATATCGTGAGTACACTTCGTTTACCGGTTTTATGAATAGCTCATCTAGTTTCTTTATCGCTATGTCATATTCTTTCGATTCACTAATGCAAGTGTAAAGGAGCGGCGATAGGTGGTTAACTAGCAGCTGGTACTTGCAATCTGTACTTACTGAAGTTCCTTTTGATTCTATAGCATGTAGAAAATTGTTGAATGTTTGTTTCCAGTGGATCCATATTGATGATTGGTCTGAGCTTATTGTTGGATCCGCTTCGAACCTTTCGGGTTTTAGATATTTTACCATTATTTTTAAATGAATAAATTGTAGTAAATTAAACCATTCCGTAATATTATGGCTTTATTCATTTAAAATTTCACATGTACAATTATAAGTAATGACACAAGTATTTGTGTTCGATGTCATTTGAGACATAGGTAGTAAACCAGCCAGTTCGATAGAGGTTGCATATCACCTCATCCAGTCTATCAACTGATGCAGCTGAATACCAGTATTTTAAATGCCTGAGACTGCCTATCTGACCTCCATAGTACTGGGTAATACGATACCCTTGGTAAGGCAACCAGTTACCAAGGGTATCGTATTAATCAGACTCGGGCCACTGACTAAAAACGACTGTCAAAGATTTACAAATGACAGTTAGTTCGATACTAAGCCAAAAGCGGGTCAGAGTGATCTTTATGAACAACTTTAAATGTGGAACAAACCCTGAAATCGCAAAAAACCTCAGTAGTCCTCATTGATTTATATAATAGTACACAGTAGTATATATGTCAATGGTTTTCCTTCAAGAAAGTCACTCACAAGAAATAAACAAAGTCAGTCAGTCACTCATAAAATGTAGCCCAACCAACAGTGCTTCTAACCCCTTGTATGTTAATATGAATGTAATGCACTATAATTTTAAAAATTCAGGAAAAGAACTAAAGGACTTGTTACAGTTATTCCAAAAGTATAATCTAATTATCCAAAGTTTAAAAGTATTGTTACATAAGTAACCAATGAACCCGAAGAAATCTTAAAAACTCTGGTATCGATATCGATACTTTTTGGTTTTGATTACTTATGTGCTTCCCTAGCAATGGCAGCCATCTTTTGGCCGCAGTTGACAGTAGGTATGCACGCGTATTTTGTAGGTATTTCTCGTCCATATTATAAAAGGTCATTGCCTACCCATCTTCCAAGGAAACAATGACATGCCGTCCGGTCTCTTGCCATCGTCACGCGCCAGTCCAATGGGTTCCAATATGGCTGGAACGCCGACGGTGACAAGGGCTCGTCGGATAATGTCATTTAAGTTGGTATGTCGTGCAAAACGACCCGCACTACGGCTGCAAGAGAGACCATGGTGCCCGAGGCTGTTGACCGCTTCCCCACAATTACAGCATTATACAATTATTACATTCTTTTTTTACTTTTATTTATTTAAATAAAAATAAAAAAAAAATCTTGTCTTTATTGCCGACCACTTCTTATTGTTTGGGCGTGTACATCGGTTTTAAAGAATCCGTCGTTTTTTTTTTCTTTTAATTGCCCGAATTCACTTCACGCGCATTAATTTACACGATTATAAGTATACAGACTACGTCAAAGCAACAAATTTCATTTAATTAACTCAAATCGACCTTAGAACGTAAATTTCCTTAGATGCCCGTTTTTTTTTGCAAAAGAGTGTATATACTTTGATAATTTGATATTAACTAGACTACTCGTTATGGAAGTTCAACTTAAGATATTTGGTGAGGCGTGTAAATAGCCTGCACCTCTGTGAAAGGTTTTATAAAATTTTAAACTAAGAACCTATGTTTTATATGTAATGGCGGACCTCAAAATCAGTCAATTTCCATATTGATGAATCCTCGACAAACCAATACCAGAGAATTATTAGCAGCAAAACATGCCCACGTACCTTGGCAATCCAGAGATCCCACTCAAACCCAGGAAGATGTGGAGATACCTCGTTCACGTGCGCGGAATCACTTGCAGGTATGGGCTGCCGGCCGGCGAGCAAAATCTTCTTAAATCCACCGGTGGGATGGTTGAAACTCCAAAAATCAACACTGCACTTCATAAGTTCTCAATGAAGCATAGGTGCAGGTCTCTTTATTTTACAAGTATCGTCCAGATTTCACCAAAAAGGGAATTTTTATAGCGGAGCGCGGAGACGCCCGACCGTCTTCCTCGAACGGTAAACAGGACGCTCTCTTTCCCTCTAACGCCATCTATTGGCTTTTGCGAGAAAACTCAAGAAAGTTTAGAAACATGGGCGCTGCGACAATATAGATAGTGCGAAGATTCATCAATTGAGAAGTTTAATTATTTTAATTTGAAATACTAACATATTCTATTATATGGAGAAATCCCAAATTATTATTATTTTATTTTTTATATTGAAAGAAAGCCTTGACGCTTCACCATGCTCGGGGGCTTTGGAAGGACGCAAGTGCTTTCAAGAAGAAAGTGAAAAAAAAAAAAATGAATATTTACTGACTTTAAATTTAAGCTTTACGACTGAATGCGAGAAACAAATGATCTAAGTTATTTAATATATTTCCTAAATCTTAAGACTATGAGTTTCGTATAAGAGTTAAAGTTTATTGCGTTGGAATAGGATATAATTTCGCGCCGGCACGTTTAAAGTTACCAAACTTTGTCTTTACCATTGCAACACGAACGACATTATCCGTGCCTTTATAAACCTCAGTTATAACTCCTAGTGGCCAACTTAGAGGAGCTGAATTATCCTGTCCCACGAGTACGACAGTTCCAACTTCTACGAGTTTGTCCGGAGTTGCCCATTTTTTCCTGACTTGCAGCGTATGCAGATACTGTAGGTGCCATTTCTTCCAGAAGGATTGGACCATACTATCTAACAACTGTTTGCGCTGTGATAAATTAATGCGCTGACGAGACAAATCGGCTGCCGGCAAGTACTGCAGTGGAGTCGACATCAAAAAGTGAGCGACTCTATTGCTGACAAAGACTGACCAGCGGTGCGGAGAAGAGTGTATCCAAGATAAGGCTATCGTGGAATCCGAAAAGGCGTAAATTCCTGCAATAGGAATACGTAAAGCGTAAGTATCGCGAACAGTTTTGACCAATTTTGACATGAGCACGGCGGCACATAGCTCCAGACGTGCAAGAGTTGTGACTTTGGTGGGTGAAACCTTTGATTTCGCACAAAGTAAGCGGACTATGACACCAGATGGACCAGTAGAGTGTATATAAATCACACACCCGTACCCACCCATACTAGCATCAGCAAACGCGAATATACGAACGGAACAATCCTCGGTAACACCCACATGGGGTGGTGTGCGTACTGTATCTAGGAATGGAAACTCTCGCATGAGAATGTAGAAACGTTTAAAAATGTCACCAGGAGCGGGATCATCCCAACCAATATTACTCAGCCATAACTCTTTGATGAGTAACTTGGCATAAAAGATCACGGGGGCGACCAAACCGAGAACATCAAATAAGCGTGCGACTATCGAGAGTATATTTCTCTTAGTACATTTCTCGGCCACTTGAGCGGAAGTAAAGAAGAAATTATCCTGAGAAGGTTCCCACGAAAGGCCTAGAACCTTAGATACATCACTCCCTGCGTGAAAATCGAGGGACTTACGATGCGAGTCAGGAAGACTGTTTAAAAGAACGGGTGAATTGCTACACCATTTAATAAGGTCAAAATCGCCCGATTTAAACATCTTTATAAGATCATGCGATAGCTGCATGGCGGTATCTTCATTATTCACAGAATACACCAGATCGTCCATATAGAGACTGGTCTCTGCTACTTTAGCAGCTTCGGGATAATGCGGACTGTCAGAGGCCAGCTGTCGCACAGTGCGCATAGCTATATATGGACTTGACTTAAGTCCGAAAGGTAAGCGATTAAAAGCGAAGGTTAGCACAGGTTCGTGCTCATCGAATCGAAACAAAATGCGTAGGTTGTATACTATAATTTCTCGCGTTCGATTGAGACACACTCGAGCGTGCCAATATCTTTGCCTGATCTTGAACGAAGTTTATCAATAATTTCGTTGTGGGAATTTCAATATCTCGAATGGAAAGTTCAAACGATTGAATAGTCTGTGAATCGATTTTTCTCATTGCACAGTGCAAAAGAATAAAATCACCAAGATCCGTAATCCCAAGTTGTTTCAAGGCAGAAATAGATGCACTAAATGTTTCTATGAAAGAATCGAGACTGTTAGCGTTAAATGAACAACTTTTTAAATCCAATATATTATTTAAATAATGCGTACCTAGTGAGCGCTTCTCTTGATATTTTTTAACTAAACTATCCCATAAGAACTTGTAAGTATCACCCGTAGGCACAATTCCAGCGGTAACCTTCAATGCGTTGTGCGTAAGTCTACCAACCAAGTACTGCACACGCTGCGAGTCAGTCAGCTGATCATTATCATGAATATTCGACGTGAACAACTCGTAGAAAACAGGCCAATTCTCAGTTTTCCCGTCGAAAGACGGCAGCTCGATAGGAGGCAACTTTATTTTAAGCGGTTCAAAAAAAGTCTTTGAGTTACTACTGAGTGTAGATGGCGATTGATTACTGTTTATTTTATTCCTAACACGTTTAATATGAATGTACAAATCTTCAAAGGACTCTAAACAAGCATAATCGACACTTGCACCAGGTTTTACACTAATGTTTAATTGATTAATTTGATCAACAAAAGATTCAAATCGATCTCGAATGTCATCAATTGTCTCTGACTCAGTCATAAAACTTTCATTTTTCCTTGAATCGAACGACGATATATTTTTTGATAAATCATACAATCGATTAATGCGTTTAAATAACAATCCTTTCTTTTCATGAAGAATAGTTAAAAAATCTTCCGGCTTCAGTTGTTTATCCGTCATTTCGATAAATAACAAACGAAGACAATAACAGAAAAATACCTACCTGACGGTTTGCAATATTATCGCACCTACCAACTATGAGTGTGCATCTCTCTAATTATTATTACGCACAAAGCCGAGATGCGTTGGTAACTACCTACTTATTTTATTAATATCAAAGCGAATTTTTAAATGCGGATACCTACATAGAATGAACTTTACCAATAAATACGTAATGTCGTTCTATGTAAGCTAACAAATAATTGAACAGATTTACCAACAACTACGTAAATCTATTGTCAATGCTGCGTTATCTAAGGCAATAATTTACCAATGGTTTACGTTAACTAAATACCTATTGTGCGTTATTGAACCTATACGATTTTCACCAAACAATTACGCAAAAATCTAGGTAACGGGTATTAATCCGGCTCGAAGGACCAAAAAATTATGGTGAGGCGTGTAAATAGCCTGCACCTTTGTGAAAGGTTTTATAAAAATTTAAACTAAGAACCTATGTTTTATATGTAATGGCGGACCTCAAAATCAGTCAATTTCCCTATTGATGAATCCTCGACAAACCAATACCAGAGAATTATTAGCAGCAAAACATGCCCACGTACCTTGGCAATCCAGAGATCCCACTCAAACCCAGGAAGATGTGGAGATACCTCATTCACGTGCGCGGAATCACTTGCAGGTATGGGCTGTCGGCCGGCGAGCAAAATCTTCTTAAGGCTCCTCCAGACGCGAAAATAGGTTTAAACGCGAGTTTTATAATGCGTTAAAGTATATGATTCACTGCAGTTAACACAATCAGAAAAATATATGATATTCTTCAGGATATAATCTAGTTAAGTAGTGTGTTGAAAACATAATACAACAAATTTTAATCCATAGAAAAAAAATCACAAAGATACCTCTAAAAAATCTTTTAACGAATAAAAACCATATTAAAATACATACGATCATTCTGATTTTTTGACAAATTATTCAACAAGAAACATACTAACGAAATAGTGTTTTATTTTTTTAATCCAATCAATACATTTTCTGTAAATCGCGTATTATTATTTCGCAATATAATACGTACGCATGTGTGCGTAAACGCCTGTGTACCGACAGTGCCGGCCAACGCCTGTTGCTATATGGACGTGTCGCTTTTCTCGCCGATTTATTTCGACTCGTAATTGTTTGTAGTTATTGTAAAGTTTCGTCTGTAAATTCATTATTTTATTTATAAATTCATTTTTTATATCAATTTTCTATAAATAATCTTCTTTCTTGTAAATATAAAATACTTTAGGTTAAAATAGCGTAACTTGATTTCAATTTTATTTTATAAATATGGGAAATAAAGTGAAGCCAGTTAAAAGGACTAAAAAACGTTCATATAAATCAAACGCCGTACATATGAACGATGTTAAAAGGTAAGAATATTTTAGATTACTAAATTATTTCTAAAATATTATGACACATTATTGGAACCGTTTCAGTATTGAGCACTTTATTTTACTCGAACACGGTCAGTTATTTCAATACAATTCCTAAGTTCTATTAGCGTGTATAGTAGTGAATCGGATTGGCAACCGCCAGTGTCCTGGATCAAACCTAGGGTCTTATTTTGTCTTTTTTTTTGTCACTTCTATTTTATTGAAAGTACTTTTATATTATATTTAGATATTTTTGTAAATATTTTGTTGAATAAAAAAAGAAACGTTTTCATTTTTTTATAGGTGAAAGAAAGTCGAAAATGTCAACGCCGAAGTTATTTTCAATGAGTAAGTATCGACACATTATCTAGGCTATAATAAAGAATAAAACAAAGTAAGAAACATTTTGTTTCAAGACCGCGGTTTATTGATATGGGCAGTAATGTGCATGACAAAATATCTGATTGATCTGAAAATTCAGATGTTGCTTATTGTCATACATAACTAAGTAAGAGAATAGGTATGTACCTAACTATGAATGTTAGTTGCCTAATCTTTTATTTGTAGCTCAACAATTTTACGAAATGAATACAAAAAATTGGCCAAGTGCGAGTCAGACTCGCCCATGAAGGGTTCCGTAGTAACTATAATAATATAACATAATATGTATATTTATTGGACGAATAAAAAAAACCTTAAAAAATTCTTAAAACTAGCTTATTTACATTTTTACAACTACGCTAAATAACTTTGTTTTTCATAGTGTTTGTATGAATTACAAAGTCATATTTGCGGTTTTAGAAAATATGCTGTATCTCAAAAACTGCAGAACCGATTTCATTCAAACCAATTTTGGTTGAAAGTTTACATTAAGATCTACAGACATTTTTTTTTAATTTTTCTCTCCATTATTATAAAAGTTAGAGGGGGGACACACATTTTACCACTTTGGAAGCTTATATCTTTTAAACGATTGACTTTATGAAAAAGCGGTCTTAGAAACCCTCATATCATTTTTAAAGACCTGTCCATAGATACCACACACACATAGGTTTCATGAAAAAAAATATTTTCATTTCTAGTTCCATGTATGGGGGACCCCCCTTTATTTTAAGAAGGCTCCCCATATATGGAACTAAAAACTGAAAATATTTCTTTACATGAAACCTATGCGTGTGTGATATCTATAGACAGGTCTTTAAAAAATGAGATTGAAGTTTCTAAAACCACTTTTTCATAAAGTAAATCGTTTCCAAAGTGGTAAAATGTGTCTCTCCCTCCCCCCCTCTAACTTCTATAATAATGGAGTGAAAAATCTAAAAAAAATATATGTCTGTAGATATACACTTTCAATCAAAATCGGTTTGAACGAGATCGGGTTAGCAGTTTTTGTATTACAGCATATTTTCTAAAACCGCAAATATAACTTTGTGATTCATACAAACACTATGAAAAACAAAGTTATTTGGCGTAGTTGTAAAAGTGTAAATAAGCTAGTTTTAAGAAATTTGTAAGGTCTTCTTTTGTCAAATTAATATACATGTTATATTATATTATTATAGTTACTACGGAACCCTTCATGGGTGAGTCTGACTTGCACTTGGCCAATTTTTTTCAGTTGTTTCACAATCGAAACTCGAAACAAATAACAAACATGGTAAATAATGTCCCGCTTTAATTTGTAATGAATTTCATTACCACAAACTTTTTGTATTTTTAGATTGGAAACTGTGGCATCACAGAATGATCACGGTCGTGAAGTTATTGATAAAAGTACATATTCATCTGAGCAAGTACTAGAAGAAACCTTTAATACACAGGTAATATTCAAAACTTCAACCGCACGTTACAGTAACATAATTTTGCGAGTTGTGTAGAATTAGTTTTATAAATAAAAATGGTATAATTCAATTTTAGGTGGCTAGTGCTACTGAAGAAAGTCATTGTGATGTCCAACCTGAAAACCAAGAAACTGATGGGTTAAATTATAGTGCAGAAGTAAGTTATTCCGTGAAAAATACTTATTTAAAATTATTTTAAGTTAAAACAATGTTTTATGGTATAAAAAAAAATTATTCATTTATTTTTACAGACGGAAAACCATACTCCTAAAAAGAACATACAAATTGGACGCAGGATTATTAATGTTTCCTATTTTTTTTTAAAGTTGTGTGAGATCTCAAATCACGGGCCATTAGACTGCGCGCTATCTTCTCTTGAGTTAGTTGGTGAAAAGCTTCACGGCTTATCGTCCAAATTTACTTTTTTATGTAAAATGTGTAAACAACAATTTGTTATCATTAACGACAATGATAATTGTTTATCAATAAATACATGTGCTGTAGCTGTGCAATTTCTATTGGTTGTGGTCATTCTCAGCTACAAGAATTTTCATCAGCCATGAATTTGCCAATGATTTCCCAAAAAACATACCAAAAGAACCACAAATTACTGTCGGAAAACTGGCAGCAACTGGCACAACAGTCCATGGATCAAGCAGCTGAGGAAGAGAAAATTATGGCTATAGCAGAAGGCAGGGTCAAAGAATGGTACGCCTATCATAGATGTGATATCAGATGGTGTGTACGGTAAAAGGTCGTACAAAAAAAAATATTCAGCTTTATCCGGCGCTGCTGCAATTATAGGTAGAAAAACAGGCAAACTTTTATATTTGGGAGTCCGAAATAAATATTGCTACCATTGTGATCGTGCCGAAAAGAAAAAAAACAACAGTGCCTGAACATTTATGTTCGAAAAACTATTCCGGTCCGTCCACAGGAATGGAGAGCGAAATTATAGTGGAAGGTTTTAAGCAGTCATTAGCTACCCACGGTTTGATTTACGGACGACTAATATCTGATGGTGACTCAAGTACTTATTCCAAAATTTTGCAGGCAAGACCTTACCTTGATATTACCGTCGAAAAAGTAGAATGCAGAAATCATTTACTGAGGAATTTTTGTAACAAAATGATGACATTGCAAACTGAAACCAAATATTTAAAAAGTCACAGAAAATTATTGACCATATCGCGAGTTTTGAGCATGAGATCCTGCATAACCAAAGCAATACAAAAAAATAAAAATGATCCCTGCCCAGAAGAGCAAAAATTATTTGAGGACATTTTACAAGCACATCATCACGCTTTTGGAAACCACCTTGAATGCAAAACACATTTCTGCAAAAAAACGGGAGATTTGGAGCAAAATGATGTTCCAAGTGACTTTCAGCTAAGTTCTCTGTGGCAGAGAATTAGTATAATGATACAAAGTATTGCTGGCCATGCTCGAAGTTTACTTCATGACGTGGACAGTAACATTGTAGAACGCTATCATAGCATCATAGCAAAATATGTAGGAGGAAAAAGAGTTAATTTTTTCCTCAAAAACTCATATCAGACGCGATGCTTTGCGTCAGCAGTGTCGTTCAATGAAGAAAATGCACTTTCGAAGCTTTATAAAAAAATTACCAATAAGAGCCCAAGAGGCAAACTGAAACTGTGGGAAGAAAGAAAGAAGAAACAAAAACTCCTTAGTAAAAGATATATAAAAAGAAAAAGAAGGCTTGTTTTCAGTAAAAAACAAGACGATAAGGATTATGGCCAGTCCTGTGAAAAGCCCGATATGCTGGTAGGAATACTGGATAAACTGAAAAACGAGTTTATGAAAAAAATTAAAAAGTCTGATTTGGAACGAGCAACAATTGAAAGAAAAACTGTTTTACAAAGTGATAGTGGAGAATGGCTAGAGATGAGAAGATCGTTATTGACTGCATCCAATTTCGGCAGAGTTATAAAAAGGCGTATTAATACACCATGTGCTAATTTAGTCAAAGATATTCTTTATCGGAACAAAATTGACCACGTGGAATCTATTAGACATGGCCAATTGAATGAAAAAATCGCACTTGCACAATTGGCTGTACAAGAGCGCAAAACGATTAGACCCTGTGGTTTATTTATAGACCAAGAATAACTTTCACACAACGCCATCTAGTCCCAAACTAAGCAGAGCTTGTGGTATGGGTACTAGACAACTGATAAACATACATATATATTTCTAAATACATACATATTTTTTTTTTTTTTTTGTAACGTGGTAAAATTATCAAATAAGTCCTCCCACTCCGGGCAGGGTGGGAGGGACTGTCAGACTTTTACTGACTAAAATCCACGGTGTTCCTTCAATAGCCCTTTACGTACCGGGGCCACGGTAACGGGATGAGTCCCACGACCCCGGCAGGCTTCGGCCCTCTGCAGAGGGGGCCTCGTCATGTTGCTGACGCTCTTTGAGGCGCGCGTGGAACACAACGCGCCGTCGACCCGGGCATGGTCCATGGTCGGACAGCGAGTTGCCCTTTACTCGCTGTCCGCATGCCCGCGCCTACGGTGGCCGGAGATCGTCGGCCGACGTCCGACGCCGTGGGCGTCTACCACTGCGGCTGGGCTGGAGGGAGGACGCCATCCTCTCCCTCGCGCGGCCCGCCTCCTCCTTCGGAAGCATGACTGCTTCGCAGAAGGAGGCGACCGCCTCCCACTCCCTCTCGCCCCGCAGCATGGCCTCGACCAAGGCCGGGCGCGAGAGGTCTCCGCCTAAAATACATACATATTATAGATAAATTACACCCAGACAAAGAACAAATGACCGTGCTCATCACACAAACATTTGTCCTAGGTGGGAATCGAACCCACGACCTTGTGCATAGCAGTCAGGGCCACTGACCACTTTACCAACGGGCCTGTCTACTGCCGACTTCCATATAAAAACACTACAAAGGCAAAAATAACTTTAATTTCGGAAGGCGGTGTCAAAAATATAAAAGAAACTACAAAACAAATGATACCGACTACCGAAATTAAAGTTATTTTTGCCTTTGTAGTGTTTTATATGGAAGTCGGTTCTATTTTTTTGCTAAAATTTTTTTTGATAACCTAATGAATTAAATAAAAAATAAGAGAACAAAACTATGCACATATTTTAAAATAATAACAACACGAAAATATGTAAATATCTATAAATACATAATATTTAATAAATAAGACAACAAAAAGCTATACCGCGAATGAGATTCGATCTTGGTGATCGCCGCGGAATCGCGGCGCGAAACCCGAACGGTGACACACTGGACCGCTCGAGCTCTGTAAACGAGCCGCGAAATTACGATGTTAAATGTAATGAAAAACACGCATCGACGAAATTCGCGCGGTGCACCCCGCAGTAGGCGGGACTACTCGTGTCCCACTTCATCTGCTTCACCCCCTCAAATGAGGGGGTGCGCGGGGCATTCTCTGTGATGTGTCTGTGAGTGCGACCGTTTGAGCAAGGTCAACGGGATTATATTGCGTCTTAAATCCACCGGTGGGATGGTTGAAACTCCAAAAATCAACACTGCACTATAAGTTCTCAATGAAGGTCTCTTTATTTTACAAGTATCGTCCAGATTTCACCAAAAAGGGAATTTTTATAGCGGAGCGCGGAGACGCCCGACCGTCTTCCTCGAACGGTAAACAGGACGCTCTCTTTCTCTCTATCGCCATCTATTGGCCTTTGCGAGAAAACTCAAGAAAGTTTAGAAACATGGGCGCTGCGACAATATAATAATAATAATCATTTATTTCAGACAAAGTCCATAGAGTGTTAGTAACAATTTAACCTTATGCTATGTTAGTATAAAATAAAAACAAATAAAAAGGCAAAGATAACTAAAATAATAAGAATAAAAAATAAAAAATAAAATAAAACATACATTCAACTTAAGCCTATCGCTACCTCTATCCAGTGTCGCTGAATAGGGCAGTCAAATCTTGCCGCGATTGTCCTGAGGAGGCTGTTGCCGCTGCTTCGTAAGCGCTGCAGCAGTGAAGCTGCTTTTTTACGAATTATGGCCTGAAAGCCGTTAGTATGCGCTTCTGCAAACATGCCAGACGCACTGCAGCGCCACGGCAGCCCCAACAGCCTCCTAAAGACGTTATTATATTGGGTGCGCAGGGCTCTGTAAGCTTGTTGCGTATACTGTACCCACAGACCACTCGAGTAAAATGACTGGCAAAAAGCCTTAAAAAGTGTTATTTTCACTTCACTAGAGCATCGGAAAAATCTGCGAGTAAGCATATTGCCTCTCACTGCCAAAGCCCTGCGCTCCCGCTCTATATCCTCATTATCCCTTAAATCACTAGCGACTATGTGGCCTAGATACTTAAACTTATGAACTACATTCAGTGGCACACCATTAGATAGTGCGAGGATTCATCAATTGAGAAGTTTAATTATTTTAATTTGAAATACTAACATATTCTATTATATGGAGAAATCCCAAATTATTATTATTTTATTTTTTATATTGAAAGAAAGCCTTGACGCTTCACCAATATTTTCTATGTTTTTCAAGGGAATGTATCAGTATTATACATTTTTAGATTGCTCAAGATTTCTAGTTCATAACTACGTTATTTTGTGATGAAAAATATTTAAACGAATTTTTTAATATAATTTTTAATTGTCATAAGGAAATTTTACGTCTATTTAATTTTCAAGTTGAGGTTTCCTTGTTGCCGATGGCTCCCGATGTCAAGTTAATGACTTGTTTAGATACCTTACCTATTCAGTAATACAAGGAAATAAAAAAAAACCTGCGTCATTGCTGCGCCATTTCGAACTAGAAGCAAAAATGTCGACTTAAATATATTTTCACACGATATTTTCTTTTGCGGTGACCATTTTAACCACACGTATGATAAAAATCATGTTGCAAAGTTCTTATCTGTTGTTGTAATTATAATAAGTATTAGTGTTTTAACTGTTTTTATCAAATTTCTTATTGGTTTTGCACAAGTTACTGAAACTAGGGTCCTATAAATACTCGGGTTTGCAGCGTGTTCATCAAAGTGTTCGGATACCTTCCTTCGGTAACTGTGAATTTGCTGAAAAAAGTTTAAAATGAGTGAATTTGTGTGTTTTCGACGCGATATATGTGCTCAGATAATAAGCGGGAAAAGTACTTCAGATATTGAAAAATATTTGTTGGACAATTTCCATTTATCAACAACAGATGTGAGCACTTATTGGCTTGGTCCTTATCTTGTAATGCAAATCAGTAAGCAACATAGGCGCCGAGCGCTACATCTAAGCTAACGGCCAATAATTGATAGGCACGCGGTGCCGTCCCACTGTGCAGCCACAAAATAGATAGGTACAGAAGTCAATCTACATACAAAGCGCACTCGAGCAACGCACACATAGACACCGCTCACGGAGATGATATCTTGGCCACGGTAATTTTATGTATACAGTATTCCGACTTCATACAAACGGACGAAGCGCGAGCTATACCTACGCGCCTCGATCTCGGTGTGCGCTCGGTTTGATGACAGTCGCGACCGGCGACTGCGCCGCAGTGACGAACGGACGGTGTGTTGTTTTTTTTTAACAATAACCGCGCGATTTTTCGCTATAAATAAGTTCAAGTACATATTTAATATGACGAGTAGGATATATTGTGCTGTTTTTGGTTGCATGAATTCGTCAATAACGCATCCAGAGATAACTTTTTTTATATTACCTGGAAACTTTGAAAGGTACCTAAGACTAAAATAATTTTACTTACTAGTAGGTATGTACATAATGTGTTTCTTTTTCATGGATAAGTATTTCCTTTTATCTCCCGAAAAAAAAATGTCTGGATTAATAAATAAAGTGAATAGAGTAAAGGAAAGTGATTGACACGAGTGAAATAGGTAGTTATAGGCGGTTCATGAATCATGATACGGTAGGTACGCTTGTGTTAAAACCTCGGGGCATGTGTGTTTTGTTTTGTTAGTTTGTATAATTCAAAGTAAAGACGTGGTATTTTATTATTAATAATAGTTGTTTATTGTACGTTATGTATGAATAATACTAGAAAAAATATAAACATGTTGTTTTAATAATTAAATCTACCAATCAAAAAACAACACGCATTTTTATTGAACACTTCTTATTCAATTCACAAAATATTTTATTTGTTTATATAAAAATAGTATATTTACAATCACAAAACTAAACGGAAACGCAAAGTAGGCAATTGTAATTAAAATGCTGGAGGCATACAGCCCTATCGCATGTTTACGTACCGCGCGGCTGTAGGCATTTATTTCTAAGATACGGCCGAGTTACAATACTGTATGATAATATTACCATGTCTTGGCGCAATGCTAATAATAATAATACCAGCTGTTTGCAGCGAGAAGAAATGTACCATAATTCCGTACACAGAGAGTTGACATTGTTTTGCCCGCCGCGCGACCCACGAATGTGTTAGGGTTGTACCCATAAATATAATATTATATTTCTATGGTTGTACCTATGATGATATTGGTAAAAAAACGAATGTGGTAGAAAAACATTTTTTTTATTTGTTGATCAAATATTTTTCAGTTTAATAAAATGATAGATGCATTTTTTCCTTCCCTGATTTCCCGATTATTAAATTTTAATGTCTAAAATATCCGAAACCGCGCAAATAATTGTAATAAATAAGTAATCAAAATGGAAACAGTAGCAAAGCGGAGGAAAATCAATTGTTTCTAGGTCGATCCATTATGACGTTGGCAAAATTATTTAAAAAGGTTCAGGGCAGGCGTGCGGCAGCCCACTGTCGGATGTACCGACGGCGATACGCGAAGCGGTAGACATATAACGCGTGGCCATGAGCGAGTGACGGACGCCTGGTTTTAGGCATACTTAATCAGATCACTATAAGTTCACGTAGGTATAAAAATAAAAAAAAATGTGTGCAATTCACACGTGGTAGAAGTGAAACCTTCAAAAATGTTGGCTTTTTTTCTTATGAATTTATGTGTCTGTCTCTTTTTACTGTCACTTTTTCGTTTCATAAACTTTCAAATCACAACGATGCTAAAAAAGTTTTGATTTCAAAACAGGTTGGTAATAACGCTACTTATATATGTATGTGCTAATTATGAGATCAAAATAACAAAGTTCTACTAAGTACCTACGACAAACGACGATATGTACAAGTACAAACACACTCAGAATTCAACCGTGTCGGTCGGTGAAATGCGCTAGAATCGAAATATTATTTTTAATATTTTAGCGTCGAACATTAGTCAATATTAAACGTCAATATTTAACAGTATGTTGACAGGCCTGTTGGTCTAGTGGTCAGTGGCCCTGACTGCCATGCTCAAGGTCGTGGGTTCGATTCCCACCCAAGACAAATGTTTGTGTGATGAGCACGATCATTTGTTCTTTGTCTGGGTGTAATTTATCTATAATATGTATGTATTTAGAAAATATATGTATATATGTATGTTTATCAGTTGACTAGTACTCATAGCACAAGCTCTGCTTAGTTTGGGACTAGATGGCGTTGTGTGAAAGTTGTGGAATATTAAAAAAAAAAGTATTGTGCAACATTAATAGGGCTCAAAATTCAATGCATTCCGCGCGGTGACTACGAGAGTCATGTCGGTACACGATCAAACACCGCGTGGTAGTTATCTCTGTCACTTTCTTGCAGATGTTTTATGTGCTAAAATGCACCTTATGTCGAAACCGGTTCTTATAGGCTGATTAACCATTATTATTATAATACGAGTTAACCTTTATTGAGGGTTTTTTAACCTTTTCGCCGCCAACGTACACAAAACGCAATGCCTCGCCGAGCGCCAAGCTATAAATGTATAACTAAATATACAGTAAACAGTAGTGATGGGGATATCGTCATATCGATGAATAAGATTTGTACGCGTAAAGTTAAGATTTAAAGTTGATTTTACGAATATAAATAAAAACTGATTAAATATTTCCAGATTTGTTTTATTTCACAGTATCCTTAATAAGAAAAAACAGTATAAATTATGAGTATCAAAGAAAAGAAATCCATAACTCAATTAGAACTATAAGGAATGGGGTACATCTCTATTTGTTTCATGATCTCATTCTTTAACTTCATATCAAGTTATTGGCACTGAGGGCACGTTGAATTCGATTCTGATCAGGGATGGGGTCTATGGTCTTTCTTTCTTCTAGTTTTGTTTATTCCTGTGTTTTTTTAATAACTTCAGTCAACGTTTTTTACCGTAGGTATCTAAGTGGCAGAATTTTTAATTGTTTTTAAAGTGTTTTTTGAAATGGAAAGTAAGTATATATATATATATAGTATATAATTCTGTCACGCTTCTAGCCGTGTGTTATTTCTCTTTCAGAAGATTTTTTTGTGTTTTACTTGCACATATTAAAAGTTTTTTTTTTAAATTCCTTATTTAAAGTTAAATATATATACATATAAACAAACAACTTATTTTTTACTAGATTTATAGATCTTCTGTTTCTCTTTTCTCACCATTTTAGATTTTAGAGATGTAGAACTATTTCAGTGAAAGCTGACATTGCGGAAATAGTGAGTAAATATGAAATTATTTTCTATGGAACATGGTAAGTCTGGCATCTGCCGGACTGCATGTTTGTCACACTTACATTATTATAATGTTTCGATCATTATTAAACGAAGTGCAGTCTTAAATCTGCATAAGATTTCAGGTTCTTATAAAACTCGTAAATAATCATACGAAAATATAATACCTGGCTAATAATCAATAATACTATTATTATATTAGCTTTTTAATTTTTACTGTTTTTCAGAATAACTCTTAGACCCATTCAAAAAAACAGAATCATCATTCTTTTGCGATTTGACGCGCGTTGTGTCACTGTGTACGTGAGAGTACGAGGCTCCGCCCATTTATTCTGCGAAATGAAAACGCGTACAAGCAAGTCATACCAGATTTATTTTTGATTTGGGTCGAGAATCACTAACATAATCGTCAAATAATTTTTTTTTGGAGATTCAAAACTGCACCTTGAATATTTTTAGGGTTCCGTAGTCAACAAGGAACCCTTATAGTTTCGCCATGTCCGTCTGTCTGTCCGTGGTTTAGCTCAAAAACTATTGGTACTAGAAAGTTGTAATTTGGCATGAGTATACATGGTAATGACGCCAAAAAAGTGGTAAAATAAAATTTTGAAAAATACAATTATTTAGGGTACCTCCCCTACATGTAAAGTGGGATGATAATTTTTTTTTACGTCCTTCCCATAGTGTGGGATATCGTTGGATAGGTCTTTCAAAAATATTAGGGGTTTGGCAAGACCGTTTTTTGATTAAGTAAACCGTTTGTGACTTATCAAGCTTTAAAGTAACAATTTTCGTTAGAGTCAAGTGTCCCCCCCAGTATCAACTAAACGGTTGTAGTTAGAAATTCAAATGTCACGGCAGTAGTACCTATATATAACGAAGTTTAAAGGAAAACTATCACACATAAGTGGGCTTTACAAGTTTACGAGTAATAGTCGACCAATTGTATTTGACTCGAAAATTTAGAACAACTCCATAGAAATGTCGATAGATGGCGCTAAGCGTCAGTTGTATCACGCTATTTCTAAGGAAATAATTAGAACAAATGGCCCTAAATAGTCTAGTTCAAACCCAGGTTTTGGTGTGTATAGCAAATTAGCAACCCACGGTATTACATTGACATTGCTGGAGGTGACCACTGTGAAGCAGTAATTTTCGAAATAAATGCAGTGAAGATTATAGCTTTTTATAGATCACGCAAATGTCCCAACAGTCGCGCAGTAGGTCTTGTAAGTAATTTACTATCGCATAACAGTCCTTGCATAATATTTGGAGATTTTAATGAAGACTATCTCCGTAACGACAACTGCAGTTTTCAAATTAATAAGTGACGCTGGTTACCAGTCTTTATTACAACCACTTCCCTATACACGCGGTGGTACTCAAATAGATCATATTTTTTCAAATTTCATCTTAATTTTATAATTCCTTCTTCAGTTACTATCGCTCTATCTGGGCCCGTTTTTAGAGTGAATTCAAATTAATGTTTTTATTTATTGAAGTGAAAACTTCTTTAGCATCGTTGTGATTTGAAAATTAATGAAACGAAAAAGCGACAATATCTGTTTGGACCTAGGTCTAAACAGATATTGTCGCTTTTTCGTTTCATTAATTTTTCTACCTAACTTCTAGGTCTAGACCTAGACCTAGAAGTTAGGTCGCGGGGGTTGAGGTAGCCCTGAGAGGGGGGCGGGGAGTTGAGGGGAATTGAGGCGGGTCTCGTGGGGAGTTGAGGGGTGAGTTGAGGGGTGAGTTGAGCGGGGAGTTTAGCGGGGTGTTGAGTGGGGAGTTGAGAAGGGGAGTTGAGCGGGGAGTTGAGCGGGGAGTTGGGCGGGAAGATGAGCGGGGAGTTGAGCGGGGTGTTGAGCGGGGAGTTGAGCGGGGTGTTAAGCGGGGAGTAGAGCGGGAAGTTGAGCGGGGAGTTGAGCGGGGAGTTTAGCGGGGAGTTAAGTGGGGAGTTGAGCGGGGTGTTGAGGGGGGAGTTGAGCGGGGAGTTGAGCGGGGAGTTGAGCGGGAAGTTGTGCGGGTAGTTGAGCGGGGAGTTAAGCGGAGAGTTGAGCGGGGAGTTGAGCGGGGAATTGAAATGGGAGTTTAGCGGGGAGTTGAATGGGGAGTTGAGGGGGAGTTGAGGGATGAGTTGAGGGATGAGTTGAGGAATGAGTTGAGGGGGGAGTTGAGGGGATGTTGAGGGGGGAGTTGAGGGATGAGTTGAAGGGGCAGTTGAGGGATGAGTTGAGGGTTGAGTTTAGGGATGAGTTGAGCGGGGTGTTGAGCGGGCAGTTGAGCGTGGAGTTGAGCGGTGAGTTTAGCGGGCAGTTGAGTGGGGAGTTGAGCGGGGAGCTGAGGGAGGGGTTGAGAGAAGGTTGAGGGGGGAGTTGAGTGGGGAGTTGAGCGGGGAGTTGAGGGGTGAGTTGAGAATCTATTACAAAAGTAATTAAAATTAAGTTATATTTTATTTACCTTAATAAAACGGGAAACTCATTTAAATATTAGCCTTGAATAGCAGCAAGAAACAGGGTTTTTTGAAGTGAAAACTTATTTAGCGTCGTTGTGATTTGAAATTTTATGAAACGAAAAGGCGACAGTAAGAAGAGACAGACACATAAATTCATAAGATTTAACGTGGCAGATAATGAGATAGGAAGCATTATACAGTGTTTCTTATGTCCTGGAAAGGTTTCACTTCTACCACGTGTGAATTGCACAAATGTTTTTTTTTATTATTTTGCTATATAATATCAAACACAAAGCTCCCCCAGCAAACTACTTCCTCAATTTTATTTTTTTGTGACTATTGAGTAGTGTAGATCTGCGTCCTGTATTTAAATTCAAAACACCGGCTATGACAAGTTTTAAACAAATCTCTAAAAAGAAATTAAAAACATCCGTGCAAAATTGTCGGATCAGGTGAGGATTTGTATAGGAAGTCAAATTAGTTAGGTAGTCATGTTTGGCTTTTAGTTAGAGCATGGTACGAAACGATCAGTCAGCGAATACGACACGCATTTGGCTGTTATAAAAACTACGGAACCCTACACTGCGCGTGGCCCGACACGCACTTGACCGGTTTTTTTTATTTTTACTTTATCGTATACGATAGCGTTCTGTTTCAACATAGAAGTACCTATCACGTAGTATCGAGTATCGATATAGTATCCATATTTTTATTTATTTTAGGCATTCCAGTAAAGATTGGAAATTGAGTAATTTCACGTACATAAAAATAATATTAAAGTAAAAAGTATATTCAAAAAGTATAATTAGCAACCCTCCTATGAGAAAGCTCTCTGACTACTGTTATTGTAGGTTATCTGTTGAGAACACGGGCAGTGCAGTCGTGGGACCATAGACCACAGCTTAGTACCTACACACACACTATCATAATAAAGCACACAAGCTCAACGTACCTAAACCATTTTTTTGTTTTATTTTGCTGTTCGAATTGAAAAATAAAACATATTTGTGAGAAATATGTTTTATTTTATCTGAACTTTTATCTCCTCAAACCGTAAGGTTACCACTACTACAAGTTACGCTTATTAGGTATATGGTTTACCCAGTGTCTCCAGATTGGTAAAGTAAAATTATAATGTCCTAAACTACAGTATATTTTACAGTAACTAGGTACTTTATCAGATTTTAAGTATTTTTAACTATTAAATTGAATGCTTATTGTCTTTTCTTCATTATTTTTGATGTCGATAGACCACCGCCTTCATCACTTTCAGAAATAGTTTTCAGTTTATCCCCACGAGCACAGTGAACCTGTGAGCGCAACAAAACTAAACAAACATGATGAAGTCATAAGCATAATAACCTAACTAAAAGTAAACGCCTCAAATTGAAACCCATACACGAAACTAAAATCTAACTACATAATTTCACTAAGAAATAGCGACACAGTTTGCTAGATAATTCCCCTTTACGCAGAATAATATGACCAAGTATATATAAGCACAGAATAGGTACATAAATCATAATATCTACAATATAACGTTACGTTTCATCCATTTAGATGATTTTTATACGAATTGCAATTAGGTTTCCTTTTTTTTCATTGAAAAGGATTTCTAAAAAAGTTAAAATTACAGTGCTTTCATACACTGTATTTACCATAATAGTGTATAGAGTACAAAAACAGTACCTAAATCTACTGTAATTACAGTGCATCTGGAGATACTGGGCTCACCGAACATTTTACATACTTATTGAATTCGTACTCTTTGATGATTAAACATTATTATTATCATCCAGTTAGACATACCTCAGAATTATCTTCTGGTTCAATGTTCTCCACAAAATACTCCGAGTCCGATTCCACACCTTGCAAAACTTCAAGAAGTTCGTCCGAATCAAGTTCTTCACTCATTTTTCTATTTATTAAGTGAAAGAAAGAAAGATGCGTGCGCGCGAATCCGATTTTGTGCTGCACTATGCCAAAGTTACCTTGACAGCCGCACGCCTATGACGTCACTGACCAACTTCTATAGAAGTGCGTGGCACTCGGTGGCGCACAGGGGCATAGTCGACCAATTGTTTTGTAGAGATGGGAAAATAACTATCGACAAGAATTGGTAACAACTTTATAATTACGTATCGGCATCTACCTGAAGGTCGAAATTCATCTACTATCCTTTGTAATGAAGTAAATAACTAAGTTCATATTTTATTGACCTCAAATTGTTTTCGATATTCGTAACTTTCTGTATTTATAAATATTTCAATGGTGAAATCAACCTTTCACGGCACATCACTGGCCAACTTGATATGAAGTGATTGGCGTTCTGAGGAAAGTTACAAAATTCGGAGTTTCTGTTTTTTCCGATTTTAGGACAAACTAGGGCTTATTTTGTGTAGAAAAATAAAAAACAGGGTAGTAGACAGTGCTATCTTTAATAATAAAATGACACAAAGCTTTTAATCACAGTAAATTTATTTTAATAAGTGAACAACTTCTATAGAAGTTGTGGCGCTGGTGGCACGAAAATCCCGAACTTCTATAGAAGTGCATGGCGGCGAAAAGGTTAACCTAATCCTAAAAATTAACCCGGTTAAACCCCTCATACGGGTTAACCTTTCGGTCCCTGGTTCAAAAGGTTAAACAGCAAAATTGTCGAATTGTCAGTTTTTGACATATTTCGGACTGGTCGGATTGTCAGCTTTATTAATTAGGGCCCTAGTGACAGACAGACAATCAGCGGAGCCTTAGTAACAGGGTCCCGTTTTTACGCTTTGGCTACGGAACCCTAAAACTTGTTTTAGTTATTTTTAATATGGGTAGGTATTTGTAAGTACAGTACTGACCTTTATAAATAAAATACAAAATATTTACTTGTATCTATCAAAATTAAATTATATCTTCTTGTGACTCGATCACAACTAAGTATGTGACCACCCCCTGGCGCAAAGCTGGATCCGCCCTTGCCACTTGGAGGCGCGTGCCTCACGGTGGGCTGAAAAACGGCTTTCATAGACTTAGGCATTTTATTTTGCAAGTGCCAGTTTTTGTGCCGGATATCACTTCTATTTGTTATAACAATATACAAAAATGACACCAGAATTGATTCTGCACAAAAACGAAGGAATTATAATTTTTTTACGAAAATTTTGTATGGAGCTAGTATGAAAAATCGAAATATCTCTGAAACGGCAGCGATAACCGTAATATCCTTATAGGAGGTTTTAGTACTAATTATTTATGATTTTTTGACATACGTTACATAATGGTTGTAGATGCCTTTTTTTTTTAAATCGTCAAAATATTTTTATTTATTTTTACATATTAAACGTTCCTTTTAGTGTTTAAGTTGAAGAATTCAGAGCTTTAACAACTCTTAACATAAAATAGCATCACCCCTATAGACCTGAAGGACTAGACAGAGGTGTGTAGTATCTTGTTGATCTTGTAAGATTTCCAACAATACCAAATAGTTGAATATCAGTGTCAAAGTGCCCATGCTGTCGCTTCTTTTAGAAAGATAGGGGAATGAAATTGTTAATTGATCATACCCTAAAAGTATGATTACAACATAACCGGACACATAATAATATCGACACAAAAGGAATTTTAAAACCTTGCATACGTTCAAAATACAAAATAACATATTGTGTAGTCATCTAATGAGTCTGATGACAAGTAATTAAGTAATTAGAATGATGGTTGTAGTCTTCTGATTCTAATGAGCCTATTATGTGATTAAATGATTTGAAATATCTCGCAACAATACCAACTAAGAACTGCATTCACCTTTTTATAATTAGTGAGCTAATGTGATTTGCTAATGTTGATTAGTTCTACTATGAGTTCTACGAAATGTTTTTGACGATTATAAATTTTTATTATCATATCTTTTATAACTTTAATGAGGGTAGTTAACTAATTATTGACTTTATACAATAAAAGGGCTATAATTTTGTTCCATAATTTAGATTGTTCACAACCGTGTAACTGCTAACACTAAAACTATTTGCTTTGCGACTACAAAATCTTAGAATTAGTGTTGAGTAGGACTTACAAGAGGCAGTACATTTGTCCCATACATGACGTCAAAATGTAAGAGCGGCTCGGCACTATAAAATGTACTACTTCAAATTTTATGTCGCGGTCGCGGTGCACGCTCGTCACTCATCGTAAGGGTGAGAGAGACAGAAAGCGCGGCACATGCTGCATTAATACGAAATTTTTCAATGAGCCGAGGGCCGAAATAAGACGTGACTCGAGAAGTAATGATATATTTTATTCACTCTAATGCTAAATAAATGTACTACGATGAGGCATGAATTGAAACGTGTAGGTACGATTTAAATTTAAAATTTTGAATCTGCATTCGAAATTTTCATGCAAATTGTTTGATAAATCATTGTTTTTAATTGTTTGTCATTGCGAAATACGTTAATAAGTATTCTATCTAAGTGACAATAACATCAAATATCATATTCGTACTGGTTACTTCAAATGTATCGCCGAGCTTCAGTACGCCTCGCCTCATTTGAAGTGTCAAGTGGGACCAATGACGTATTATGACATTGTACCGGCTCAGTACAAAAAAGAGACTACTCTTACAAACTCTTTTTCAAGTCGTGTCCCACCTAGGGCTTTCAATACCGGTATTCCGGGATCCCGTAATACCGTGATCACGGATTTTATTTTGGCCTTTTACAATACCGGTATTGACGCCCCAATACCGTGATTACGGTATTACAAATATTAGATCTGAAAATGTATGTGATCTTATTCTCATACTAGTTTTCACCAGCGCAAGCGTCTCGCTGTAGTCGTAAACCGAAATCGAGCTGTACTTATGTCGTTTTTGTTATTGTCAATCAGTTTCGGGATAACGTACGGTACTTCTGATTCCACAAGATTGTATTTAAGAGCAAGTTGCTGGTGAACAATCCTAGCTACAAGGTTGTGTCTATGCAAATAGTCTCCGTCCATAATTGCACAGACAAAACCTTCGGTTTCCCCAAAGAGGTCACCAAAACGTAGCCAGGCTACGGACGCTAATGTATCTACGTCAGACCCATGAAGAGCCCGGTTATAGCGTCCATGAAGCTCCTTGCTCTGCCATACTTCTTTGCGGTCATTAGTATCTAATACTACAGGTTTGCGCCAATTCTCGCTACCTAAGGAGAGCGGAGTGAGGCCTTTGTCCACCGCTATCACATCTCGATGCATACCCACGTCGGCTTCTAGGAAATATTCCCTAAGGCTGCATACCTCGTGGTTGTGCAGGGTCTTTGCATTTAAAAAGCCACGACCTTCGTACTTCCGCGGGATATACAGCCTCATCACCGATGAACGTGGGTGAT
This sequence comes from Tholera decimalis, assembly GCA_943138885.2. NCBI lineage: Eukaryota > Metazoa > Arthropoda > Insecta > Lepidoptera > Noctuidae > Tholera > Tholera decimalis. Next base: position 18,998,020 of record OW964574.2, read on the forward strand.
GCATCCGATTTGCAGTCAGCGTTGTGCAGACCCGCCTGTCCAAGGCGTCTAGTTCAGTCTGAGTCCATTTGAGTATGCCAAAAGAGTACATCAATACTGGCATGACCCAACTATTGAAGGCACGCACCTTGTTTCCGCCTGATAGATGACTATTCAGTACTTTTTTCAGGCGGCCAAAGAAGCATTCCTTCAATGATTGTTTAACATAAGCAACATTGATGCCTAGTGCCTCTGACATACCCAAATACTTGTAGGTTTCAGTTGAGCTGAGGGATCTTAGGTGTAATATAATCTCCCCTCGCTTTACATGCATGACCGCACATTTTTCCATCCCAAATTCAGTAGCTCCATCAATTGCAAGTTGCTGGGGGCAAAAAGTTTCAAATCATCCATGTAAAGTAAGTGTGATATGACCTGACTACCTCTTCTCAACTGGTAGCCTTGCCCCGAACCCTCCAGCAGTGTACTGAGAGGGTTGAAAGACAGACAAAACCACAGTGGGCTCAGACTGTCGCCTTGAAAAATACCACGCTCAATTCTAATCGGTTCGCTGTTTTCCTGGCTCTGTCGACATCCTGGGTAGCAGAGTACCGTCTTCCATTGCCCCATACATGACTCAAGGAAAGTGCGTAGTATTGGTTTTATTATATTCCAATCCAACACCTTCATGAGCCATGTATGTGGAACTGAGTCATAGGCCTTCTTATAATCTATCCAGCATGTCAACAGATTCCTTCGCGAACGACGTACCTGTTGGTTTATGGCAATATCAATGAGGAGAAGCTCCTTAGTACCGTGGGACCCGTTCCTACATCCATTTTGAGAAGCAGACATGATTGAATTTGTATCAATGTGGTTATTAATTTTGGCTCTCATAATGGATGTAAGAACTTTATAGACCTTCGGTAAGCACGTGATCGATCTATAATTTTTAGGTTCCGCAGTTCTGCCTGATTTATGGAGCAGGTGGGTTATTCCTGTAGTTAGGAATTGAGGTAGCGATCCTAACTCTAAGGAAGACTGGAACTGGAATGCTAAGCGAGCGTGCGATCTTTGGAACCATTTAAGCCAAAAATTGTGCAGCCCGTCCGGTCCTGGGGATTTCCAGTTGGATAATGGACGGACTGCACGGGTTACATCTTGGGGGCTGATCGTGATTGCCCCCATTTCTGGTAAAAGATCGCACGTGCGCCTGATCTCCCGCATCCAGTCACCCTCAGTGTGACTGACAGGAGCTGACCAGATGCTGCGCCAGAACGAACACATGGCGTCATCATCCGGTAGGTACGTTAGCACGTATCAGTCACACCCTGGTCAGATCGCTCCCAGGCCCTATAAACCCACCTTTCATTGCTTTGGAATGTGCGATTCTGAGTGTATCGCTCCACCCGCCGCTTATATCGACGAATTCGATTTGCCCATGCATAGAATTTCTGCTTCAAGAAGTCGATACGCTCTGTGATGTGGGTTAGATAATCCCGAGGGCTGATATCAATCCCCGCAACGCTCGCCTCACAAACCGCATCACTCTAGGATGAGTGTTGCCCTGCCTGAAGCAGATAAGTTTACCAATGAGTGCTCTAGCCCCAGCGATACGACGTTCGATCCTGCACTGCCAAGCTGGTACCGCCGCCGGTCGAATAGCTCTGTCAGTCTTTGGGAACTTGACATGAGCTACCCGACATGCTGTTACAGCTCCACAGTACAGGACCAAATGGGTATCGGTGAGGTCTTCACTATTGTCAAAATAATTTGACAGCAGTGAATCTAGAGCACACACTAGCGCCCTATTTTTCTTATGCATGGGTAAACGAGGCAGACGAGGTCTAAGCTCAGGCTGTGTGGAGCGATACTCCCGTAATGCATCCTACAAAGCACTCCTCAATCTGTTACTGCACTGGGTACTCACGGTTATAGCCTCGTCATCATCATGTTCACTGCACGTCAGTGAACATGATGATCGGGTCGGGTCACGGTGAAATACTGGGTTGTAGTTGCACCGCGGCCAGTGGTGAAGCAGACGAGACACGGCTGCACCATGATTCGAGGCGTAGTCTATCAAGTACGGCGTCATCCAACATACGGTTACGCTGGATGACCCGCACCTGATCCGATAGTCGTTGGGCCGAAACGTTGACAGCTGGTAATTATTATTATTATTTTCAATAAATAAGAACAATAAAGATTGATTTGAAAATAAAAAACACGTATTTTATTGCTTTTATGAATGTCCTAATTGAACTTGCGTTTAATACTGGATTACCGGTATTGATACCGGGATCACGGTATTGACTTTTCCAATACCGGTATTGATACCGGTATTAAAAAAATCCGGTATTTGAAAGCCCTAGTCCCACCCAACACTACTCGTTACTTCAAATGTATCGCCGAGCTTCAATACGCCTCGCCTCATTTGAAGTGGGACATTGTACCGGCTCAGTACAAAAAAGAGGCTACTCTTACAAACTCTTTTTCAAGTCGTGTCCTACCCAACACTACTTAGAATGGAAAGTTTAATCACCAACTTAGATTTGTTTGTTCTTCTAAAAAGTGAGTGTCCTTCATTTAATCATGAAGTATTGTTTAGTGCAATTGTGTCCCGCATAGGCGATTGCCTTTCTGCCGAAGATCAAGTAACTCTCAAAGAATTTTGCCGGAGATTCACGCGAGCTGCTTTAAACAGGTGGCAGAAATCTAAACGATTCTTTGATAAGTTTAGAAATACGTACGGAGAGTGGTTGCAAGCAAATATTGATTGGCCGAGTTGCGTGCAAACTTTAATAAATCAAGAACCAACTGTTGATGAGATACCCAGAGCACGCTCAGTCTCTCCAGAACCTTCGACATCATCGACTGTTGGAACAATGACAAAAAGGTCCCGAAAACCATTCAAAGATCTGGGAAGCAAACAGAAAAAGAGAAGATCTAGTGAGCACATAGGCGAGGATTCCTGTGAATTGGCATATGCAGCTGCAGCACGTTTAAAAGAAGAAGGTTATGAAGATATCGCATCTGTAATCAATTATATGATCAAAAATCCAGAAGCTGCCGTTAAAATCAAGGAAAGCATTAAGAAAACAGTAATATTTACACCAGAGAAAGCACTTGGATTGCTTCTTTCACTTAAGCTTTCAAAGTGGCAATATATTACGTTGCGAGAGACTGCCATTCGGGAAGGTGCTAAGGATATTTACCCATCCTACTATAAACTGCAACAAACTAAGCTTGCATGCTACCCTCCTAATCAATCAGTATCAGTTACGGATTCATCAGCTAGAATTACACTTCAAGCTTTACTTGACATCACGGTGAAGCGGATTCTTCAAAGTCTTTCTGATAATGTGGAAAATAAGCAGTTAAAGCTGATATCGAAGTGGGGATTTGATGGTGCTTCCAATCAAAGCCGATACAAGCAGAAAATGGACGGCGAGCATGATGATTCAAGCATTTTCATGACCTCCTTGGTGCCACTGAAACTGACAGATGGAGATAATACTATATGGACAAACCCGAAACCATGCTCAACTTTTTATTGTCGTCCGGTTCAGTTCACTTTTGTAAAAGAAAGCCATGCAGTTGTCATTGATAACAAAAGAAAAATGGATGAGGAAATTGAGGCCCTTAACCCCACAGAGTGCATTAATAGTAACAGGGTGACTCATAAACTAATGATGACAATGATCGACGCAAAAGTCTGCACGTACCTTTCTGAAGCTAGATCAAATGCATCATGCTACCTGTGCTTAGCAAAACCAACAGAAATGAACCACTTAGATGCTGTAACATCAAAAACTGTGTGTTCTGACATATATGAATTTGGCCTATCATCCCTACATGCCCGTATAAATTGCATGGAATGTCTGTTACACATTGCGTACAGACTTGACTTCAAACAGTGGGCAGCAAGAAGTAATGAGCATAAAGATATGTTACAAAACAGAAAAAAAAACATTCAAAATAAATTTAAAGAGGAGCTCAATCTGTTAATTGATATAGTAAAACAAGGCTCGGGAACTACCAATGACGGGAATACCGCAAGGAAGTTTTTCGAGTTTCCCAATAAAACTGCAGCTATTACTGGGTTGGATCAAAACCTGATAAAAAGATTTGCTGTTATTTTGCAAGCAATAACATCTGGTGAGAAGATCGATGTCATCAAATTTAAAGATTTTGCTCGCAAAACAGCAGAAAAGTACGTGGAATTATACGACTGGTACTACATGTCATCAACCGTACATAAACTATTAATACACGGAGCTGACATAATCGAAAAAAATGATATTGTCCCGATTGGGACTCTCTCGGAAGAAGCCTCAGAGTCTCGAAACAAAGATTTTAGGAGGTTCCGGGAACATCATTCGCGGAAAAGAAGCAGGCAAGATTCTAATCAAGATATCCTAAATATGCTTGTTGTTTCTTCGGATCCTTTTCTAAGTGCACAAAGGCCGAAGTTAGATGCCAAAAGGAAGACAACCTTTTTTGCTGAAACTCTCGACCTAATACAGTTTCCGGAAAATGAGTTCGAGTTTGTAGGTATATCCGATCTGGATTCTGACTCGGAATTGGAGTCCGACAACGAAAGTTGTAAAGAAAACTTGTAAAATTTAATTATTTTTCTTTATGTTCTTTTGTTATTTATGTTAGTTTATTGTACCAATATGTTTAGTTAATAATTTCATAAATTATAGTTTCAAATATGTATTTTGTATAATTGAATTTATTAGATATTATTTTTGTTACTTCTGTTTTATTTAAATTACCTATCAATAAAAAGTTTATATACAGTCTTTTTTTTCACATATTCTTAATATTTGGGGAAAAAGCATGCTTCCTAACGATGTTCTTAACTTTGACACAGTTCATGGATCGTTTTGAACAGTTTCATATGTTAAAATAAATAATGTTAGTACTATAATCCCCTATAAGGATATTATTATTATTATGTGTCCGGTTATGTTGTAATCATACTTTTAGGGTATGATCAATTAACAATTTCATTCCCCTATCTTTCAAAAAGAAGCGACAGCATGGGCACTTTGACACTGATATTCAACTATTTGGTATTGTTGGAAATCTTACAAGATCAACAAGACACTACACACCTCTGTCTAGTCCTTCAGGTCTATAGGGGTGATGCTATTTTATGATAAGAGTTGTTAAAGCTCTGAATTCTTCAACTTAAACACTAAAAGGAACGTTTAAATATGTAAAAATAAATAAAAATATTTTGACGATTTTAAAAAAAAAAAGGCATCTACAACCATTATGTAACGTATGTCAAAAAATCATAAATAATTAGTACTATAACCCCCTATAAGGATATTACGGTTATCGCTGCCGTTTTAGAGATATTTCGATTTTTCATACTAGCTCCATACAAAATTTTCGTAAAAAAATTATAATTCCTTCGTTTCTGTGCAGAATCAATTCTGGTGTCATTTTTGTATATTGTTATAACTAATAGAAGTGATATCCGGCAAAAAAACTCGCACTTGCAAAATAAAATGCCTAAGTCTATGAAAGCCGATTTTCAGCCCACCGTGTGCCTTAATATAACGATCCGTCCCTACCTCTCGCCTGACTCATGGAGCGGTTGTAGTGGAAATGACGTATCAACACATTGTAAACGACTTTGTTCCTTTGCGCCGACACGGCCATTCTGGAATAAGGTCGCCCCCGACCTGAAAAATCAAACATAATCCGCAGTATCTTAATCTCACCAAAGCCTAACTCACTTCATTCTAAGATTCCAACCTAAGACACTTCATCCATTACCTTTTCAAAAGTCATACAATCCTGAGGGGGGTCTGTACACACTTAATACAATGAACTGCTCCAGTTCTATACAGGCTATTTCAATAGTTCGCTCAACCGACAGGCTCACAATATCCTTACGTTCTTTAAATTTAAGGTCATTACTTATTTATTAATAAATAATGACCTGTCTATTGTTAAGAGCTTAAGCTCTTTACAATAGACATAAGTATTATAAAAAAAAATATTAATTTATAAACCTTACTGAAAAATTGTGCTCCAGCAGTTATATCTACGAAAAGTAGTTCAGGAATAATTGAAATTATAGGTTATTTATGAACTTTGGTAAAATTGAGAAATAAGAAAACCATATTACTGTTAAGGTTTATTTAGTACTAAGAACATATAAGAATATAAAATCAACGCATTCATTAATGTAAGAGTAATCTAGAATAATAATAACATAACTAAAAGTAATGTATACTTAACAAAACAATTTGAAAGAAAAACAAAGGCAATTCTTTTATCTTTTTCTTAAGATAAAGATCTTGTTCAATAAAATAAAAATGTGTTTCTTTACAATAAAAATAAATTAAATCACAAATCCACCATATCTCGCTATATAGTAAACAAGGAAAATCGTAGGCGAAAGCCACAGTAATCATAAAAAAATCCAATCCTTTCCTGCGGTACTAAAATAGTTTTTTTCTCTCATAAAATCATGCTTTGAAATATTTCAATTTCATCATCTCAGTGGGGAATTAATCATCTCATGGGAACTTACGAACTTACCCATGATATAATTTATTTTGCTTAGGTAATAGTTTTTTTTTACTATCGTTTGTGGATTTTGTATAAATGCTATATTGTTTGAAAAGCTTGAAGACTCGGAAATTTGTTTTTGTGTGCTCTGGAAAACCTTTTAAAGAAAAAAAAAGCGTTTTAACAATAAATTTAACCGACTTGAAAGCAAATACACTTCTGCACAGTGAGCGAACAATGATATGTAAGATTGTTTCATTGGATGTCTGATTTCGTTTATATACTTACAGCGTGACGATTATCACATTAATTGAAACGATGTACTTTATGTTATGTATTTTATCATATACAATTAAAATAATTTAATAATAAACAATATTATAGCCGTGGGACCTTTTTTTCCATTTTAATACTTCACAACATCATGTTTTGCGTAAACGTAATCAGCTGACCAGTGACCAATAAGTAGATCAAAGACCCGTGGTCCGCCGCCGCCGGCGCCGCGGCGTTGCCGCTTTCACAGGTCAGTAAACTAATATTATAAAAGATGATTTATTTTTACCAATTGTAACGCCATTTATTTTGTTTGAAAAATGCATTTTCTTAATTTTAGTAAAATTAATTATTTTATTACTTTAACGGACTGATAACAACTTGTAATACCTGCTGTACAATTTAATGTGATAACCTAATCGCCACTCTGTATAAGGGCTAGGTACATACTCCTCCTCCTAGGTTCCTAATTGAGAACCTCCTCCTTTTTAGAAAGTTCGTTAAAATTAAGCTACAAATATAAACATAGCCTGGAGCTATAGCTTAATGCGTTTTCCGAGGCATCTAGTAATCTTTACATAAAAGCGTTGTTCAACTAAACCGCATACGGTTGTTATAATTTTACCACGAACTCCTCAAGACATTACAAACTATACAGTCAAACGCTTAATAGTCGTGTACCTACTGTTATTTGTTTAAACGCTATGCTATGTAATATAAAGTAAATTTATTTGCATAGGTACATAAAAATAGATATTACAATAAAAATGAGTGATCCTTGTACAATCTACCTTATCTTAGGCATGCAAACATTATTATTTAGGAAATTAAATTATTAAACAAAATTAGTCAATACATTAGGTATGTCCAGAACAAATTATTTTCACATACTTAATTGTATAATCTATAGTACTTAAAATGGTATTATCAATAAAAATAAAATTAAAAAAAAGTTAAGGCATTGATCCAATCATTAAAAAAAATTACATTATATTCAATTATTAATTATAATAACTTACATACTAACATACAATTACAAATGTCTACATAACACATTGAAATGAAATATTTATTTTGTAAATTTAATTAATTACAGGAGCCATTCGATTTTATTTTTAGTTGTAGTACGTTTACCCCTGCTTTGCCTTTAATGTTGATTTGTACCCTAGTTATTCATAAACATAATTAAATAAAAAAACGCTGCGGATATTTGCGCTTTTCGGAGTAATTAGTAAAAATGTGATAAAAGGCAGAAAACGGAAAACCGCTCGCTATCTATTGCGGTTTCAAATGTAGACTTTTTATATCAATACTTTGCGGTAAGACAAGTAAGTGGTAATACTAATGACGGTAATTTACTGCCCGAGGATTTTACACAATGTAAGCTGCTCTGCTGAAATTACAGGAGTGGATATAAATTTGATTAAACGTTTTTACATAAATCTGCAAGGTCTTTCACCACGTGTAATGATATATGCTGAAAAATTTAGAGACTGCCAAGATCTATGTGAGCAATTATGAATGGTACCAGGTGTAATGATATATGCTGAAAAATTTAGAGACTGCCAAGATCTATGTGAGCAATTATGAATGGTACTACATGCCATCTTCAGGTCACAAAATTTTGATTCATGGAGAAAGTGTCATAAAGCATTTTGCAGTGCTTCCTATTGGTCAACTTTCGGAAGATGCACAAGAATCTCGCAATAAGGATTATAAAAAAAATCGTCTGCTGATGTAGACGAAAAATTGGCATGATTGCCAGAAAATGCTCAAGATCCGCTACGTAGGAGGATGTATTTCATACTCTTCTTTATACTTCAGATCCTCACATAACCAGCAAGAAAAAAGTATACTAAAACGTGAAGGAACTTGATGAAGACAACTTAGATATTTTGAAAGTGAACGAATTAATTTTAGATCCCGAAGTTTATCAAGTAGGTATAAATAGCATAATTATATTAAACATTACAATTCATTAATAATCTGTATACAATTTTAATCACAACATTTTACACTTTTTTTTGCACAATTTTATGTTTTATTATTTAAATTGATTTGTTTTTTGGTATACTATATGACACTTGGTTCACTGTTAAAAAAATATATAATTTTTGATAGTTTTGAATTTGTTTTATTTTTTTAATGAATGTTTTTAAATTTAATAACAATTAATTACATTCCATTTCAAGTATTCTGTATTATGCAAAATTTTAGAACATAATATTTAGAAATAAAAAAGTTATAGATTTTTAATCAGAAACAGACCTTTATTTTCCATAGTACGCCGGCTGAATAAATTAAATATATATATATATATATATATATATATAATATATATATATATAAATAAAAAAGAAATCTAATTAAAAACGCGTGAACTACAGCCCGCATTTTCTTCAATTTTCACGGATTATTAGAAATTCATGGTTTTATTTTGAAACATGAGTTCTTCAAGTGACAGTGAAATGAAAGTATAGAATTAACTCCTGAAAGTATTAGAACTGACGCAAGAAATGTGATGGATAATCTATTACCTGCAAAATCCCGGGAGAAATAATTATATGAAAGCCTATGTTAATTTTATTGAATCGAGAAATGCAAGAGGCGCTAAGAATTTTTCAGAATCTGAGTTTTTGGCCTACTTCCAGTACTTAGCCAAAACTAAACAACCTTCCACTCTTTAGAGTACCTAGGTACTTAATGCTAAAATCAACAGTCAGTTTTAATAATGACGTAAAACTGGACACATATTCAAAATTAATAGCGTACCTGAAGAGGAAGTCTGATGGATTTAAACCTACAAAATCCAGTGTTCTCAGTCAAAAACGTGGGTACTTCCCCTAATGAGGCACCCGACAGTCTTTCTTTTCGTAAAAATAAGTAACTATGTATATGGTGGATTAGTAAAGAATAACCATAGTGTTTCTTCGATAGATACTTGTCTTATTCGCATTCGGTTTTGTTACAGGTGGCTTTAATTTTCGGAGTACATGGAGCTTGTCGTGGCAATAAACTTTTAAAAATAAAAATCATTAATAAAAATCAGTCGAAAATCACTCGGATGATTTACTGTTAATAAAGCTGACAGACACAAAAACAAATATTGACCGATCCTTCGTAATCCGAGGAGAATACAAAACTATTGTACAGAAATACCTGGACCTGCGTCCTACTGATATGAAGACCAATCGGTTTTTCATCCGTTATCAAAATGGCAAGTGTTTCAAACAAGTTATGGGAAAAAATAAAAATTCTAACATACCACAAGAAATCGCTACTTATTTGAAGTTACGTTACTTTTGGCAGATTCTGGAGTGGACTTAACTAAGGCTACACTCCAACCCGTTTTATGAGTAAGTGTATGCACAAGCCAAAACATTAAAGTAAATAACAACATTGCATAACAATATTGTCATTTAGGTACGATCTTTGGGATTTTTTCATAAAATTTGTGGACGTGGATAAAAAAATCGATTCTAATATTAGAAAATGTGCAATTAGGTTTGTTTTAATTGACGAGATTTTAGTGTAAAGATCGTTGAAGTGTTGGAGAGTGACATGGGGTTCTTTACTTCAGCTGAATGAAACCCGATCTCGCGAGCGAATCCACGGGCAGAAGCTAGTGCTATCATAACTCCACAAAACGTAGCTACATTATAAGAAAATAATAGTTTTAGTACCGCGGGTCCGGTAAGCTTGTTATGTAGTCCGCTTCGGCGAATAGAGAAACAGATGATAGCTTTAGACTAAAATTATCTCCAGTATGTTGTGTTAATTTTGTTTCAGAACATCAGACTTAAAACAAGTTCTATAAAAAAAATGTTTAATAACATTTAATATATTTATAAGGTTTTTCTCTTGTGTGTGTAAAAATTTCATTCATTTATTTCAATGATGTTTCAAAACATGATATCTAAAATTACTTCTATCAGAAAATCTTTTAGAACAATTAACACATTTATACGGCTTTTCTCCAGTGTGTGTACGAATATGAATTTTTAACTGACTGTTCAGACTAAAACTACTCTGGCAAATATCACATTTGTAAGGCTTTTCTCCTGTGTGTGTACGAATATGTCTTTTCAAATCACCCTTCAAACTAAAACTGCTCTGACAAATATCACATTTGTAAGGCTTTTCTCCTGTGTGTGTACGAATATGTATATTCAAATGACCCTTTCGACCAAAACTGCTCTGACAAATATCACATTTGTAAGGCTTTTCTCCTGTGTGTGTACGAATATGTATTTTCAAATCACCCTTCCTACTAAAACTACTCTGACAAATATCACATTTGTAAGGCTTTTCTCCTGTGTGTGTACGAATATGCATTTTCAAAACATCCTTCAAACTAAAACTGCTCTGACAAATATCACATTTGTAAGGCTTTTCTCCTGTGTGTGTACGAATATGTGAATTCAAATGACCCTTTCGACCAAAACTGCTCTGACAAATATCACATTTGTAAGGCTTTTCTCCAGTGTGTGTACGAATATGTATTTTCAAAACATCCTTCAAACTAAAACTGCTCTGACAAATATCACATTTGTAAGGCTTTTCTCCTGTGTGTGTACGAATATGTGAATTCAAATGACCCTTTCGACCAAAACTGCTCTGACAAATATCACATTTGTAAGGCTTTTCTCCTGTGTGTGTACGAATATGTGAATTCAAATGACCCTTTCGACCAAAACTGCTCTGACAAATATCACATTTGTAAGGCTTTTCTCCTGTGTGTGTACGAATATGCATTTTCAAAACATCCTTCAAACTAAAACTGCTCTGACAAATATCACATTTGTAAGGCTTTTCTCCTGTGTGTGTACGAATATGTGAATTCAAATGACCCTTTCGACCAAAACTGCTCTGGCAAATATCACATTTGTAAGGCTTTTCTCCTGTGTGTGTACGAATATGCCTTTTCAAAACACCCTTCAAACTAAAACTACTCTGACAAATATCACATTTATAAGGCTTTTCTCCAGTGTGTGTACGAATATGACTTTTTAACCCATGGTTCTGCCTAAAACTACTCTGACAAATATCACATTTATAAGGCTTTTCTCCTGTGTGTGTACGAATATGACTTTTTAACTGACTGTTCCGTCCAAAACTACTCTGGCAAATATCACATTTGTAAGGCTTTTCTCCAGTGTGTGTACGAATATGACTTTTTAACCGATGGTTCTGACTAAAACTACTCTGACAAATATCACATTTATAAGGCTTTTCCCCGGTGTGTGTACGAATATGACTTTTTAACTGACTGTTCCGTCCAAAACTACTCTGGCAAATATCACATTTGTAAGGCTTTTCTCCAGTGTGTGTACGAATATGTGTATTCAAATGACCCTTTTGACCAAAACTGTTCTGACAAATATCACATTTATAAGTCTTTTCTCCTGATTTTGTACGAATATGTGTTTTCAAATTATCCTTCCTTCTAAAACTACTCTGACAAATATCAATACACATATTTTTAACACTAACATTACTATGTCTGGAGTTGTGTCTCACTATATCAACACTGTTGATACCTTTATAATCACATATCTCACAGTTGAATTCATCTTTGTGAAGGTTTTTATTCTGTATAGATGCTGTATTTTCCTGAATTTTGGTATCTACAATATCTTCATAATTACATAAAGCATTATGACAAAATTTTTGTTTATTTCGCACAATAGTTTTACGTGAATCACATTGTTTTGGTTTTCTGCTAGCTTTAAACGTACTATTCTTCGTATTTTTAGACGTCTTTGAATGTTCTTGTCCCTTGTTCTTACGCTTGGGTGATAGTGAATGATCGCTATTATTCTCTTGCGGATCTAGTTTCTGTATCTTCGCAGCAGGAACACCTGTTGTAATATACATATCAGTAAGTCCTTATCAGTGATCCGAATTATATGTGAGCTGAAATACTTCAATTCCGAAAAAAAAACAGGGACGAAATAGAGATGCTTGCGAGAAGACGCTTTTTAGTGGGTCGATTTGTAATCGATCTAGTCACAAAAGGCGAAATGTCATCTACTTATCACCTTTTACAAAATATTGCTTTTCCCAATGTAGAGCCGTTAATTTTTGAGGAGTTCTCCTGATACCTATCAGCTCTACTTCACCGTATGCATTGTGACGAACATAAAGTGCCTTAACATTCATATTCAAGTAATCGAATCGCAATCCACGAAATACTTATCACCGAGTAATTTCGGTGGTCATCTGCGGTCTTCATCATCAGTTCCACTTCCCCAAATGGTGCTTTTCGAGAGCAACTGCACAAGGTACTATAAGAATTACCCAAAACGCTGTAAGTTTGTCTATAATATTTAAAGTAAAAAATATTTGAAGAGTTCCCTCGATTTCTCCATGATCCATCATCAGATCCTAACGTGTGTGACAATTGGACCAACTAAAAAGTATACCCTCTCAAACAAAAAAGAAATTTTCCAAATCGTAAAAAAAAGTTTTAATACGAATTGAGGACCTTCTGCTTTATTGAAGTTGGTTAAAAAGTATTCAGAAACAAGGGGCGTCAATAGTTCATATAAAAAATAATTTCTATGAAAAATAAAAATAAAAATCATTTATTGCAGGCTCGCAGGCCCATATAAAAATTAAAAAAATAATATTAATTAAATAATAGTACATTATGGTACAAGTGTGTAATGTTGGTGATTACCGCTGAGGCGCCATTGAGACCCGAGGACGGTAATCATCAATACACACGTGTATCATACGACGTTTTTCAACACACTTGTGAAGAAAATAATACTAAAATAATAACAATACCAATAATTTCAACAGTGAAAACGAGTTGTGAAATTTTTTCGCAATGGCGGGAAAAATTAATCAGTTTTCCTATGCGCGCGTATCTAACAGATCGGCCATAGACTAAAAGAATGAGGTTTCTTTTTTTTGGCTTTTCTCGGATAGCGTTTTAACCAAGTACAAAATGGGTAATTCAAAGTTTTCTTTATCACAGAAAAAACAAGTTATATTTAAGTGAAAGTTGTATTTATTAAAAACGTACAAGTTGAAATTTATCTATTTAAATACGAAGTTGCATGAAACTAGCAAGCAATAGGTAGGTACATTAATTTATTTGTACTATTGAACACGATCTTTTTTACCCGACTGCAAAGGAAGGGTTATGTTTTTCGCGCGTATCTTGTATGTATGTTTGTAATATTCTTTATTACCTCATATCTCCAGAACCACTGAACGGATTCACATAATTGATGTATCGTTAGATTTGTCTTAGCAGCCCAAGTGTTCTTAGATAGGTGACATTGGAAATAATCAAACATGGCGGCTGTGCGAAGTACATATACATAGTGAAAAAAAAAATATATTTTCGAATACCATAATATGGGTATCAAATTAAAGGGCTTATCACAAGAATTTCAAAAAGGTATATCATATTTATCATTAGTGTAATACTAGCAAATATAATACACTTGAGAGCAATAAAATCGCACACCTCTTGTAATTTGGTTTATAACTGTTTTTTTTTTCTTAAATCTAAAGATATTAGGTACAAATCATTAGGCAAAATAAAGAATACAAGCTTAGCTTTAAAAAAACACAAAATTAAAATCATTGACCTTCATGTAACTTACAGAAACCAGCCGTACACAAAATTCCCCAAATTCACCCGTTAGCATTGTCACTACTTGCACCCCTTACTCGCAGGAATAAAAGGGTCGGTTTTTTTGGAATTCTAATCAGTTGCATACCGAAGGTCAACGTGATAACATCTCTACTGAAAGCATACGGAAAAATATGGATACCACGCCCACAGAAGCCGCTCAAGTCATTGCCTTGCTCGAAGCAGGCCTTAATCAAAGTGAAGTTGCCCGACGACTAAATTTGAGCCGCTACTCTGTTCGTGGTGTGTACCAGAGGTTTCAAGAGACCGGTGGCTACATTCGGCGACCAGGATCTGGCCGGCGACGAAGAACATCAGAGCGTGATGACCGCTTTCTTGTGTCGAGGTCTTTAAGAAATCGGCAACTGAATGCGGTTCAACTGGGACAAGAGCTTCGAGAAGTTCGCAATGTCAGTATAAGTCGGTGGACAGTCAGAAGAAGACTTGGTGAAGCAGGACTGACTTCACATCGCCCAACAAATGGTCCCAAATTGACCACAGCTCACCGACAAGCCCGACTACAATTTGCCAGGGAAAATTTAAATTGGACGTATGACCAATGGCGGTCTGTTATGTTCTCTGATGAGTGCAGAATGACATTACATGGTCATGATGGACGCTCTAGGGTCTACAGAAGGCCATCAGAGCGATTTTCACAATGCTGCATAAGCAAACGTGTGGCTTTTGGCGGTGGATCGTGTATGTTTTGGGATGGCATAATGTTGGACACTAAAACTGACATTGTATTCATCACTGGAGCGAATACCGGCCCGAGATCGAGAGGTTTGACGGCTGCACAATACGTCGAAGAAGTGCTCGAAGGACATGTGAGGCCGCTTGCGTGGCTTATGGGAGAAGATTTTCTCCTAATGCACGACAACGCGAGACCGCATGTCGCTAGAACAGTTTGCGACTACATGGAAGACGTTGGAATCACCGCGATGGAGTGGCCAGCTCGTAGTCGTGATCTCAATCCGATTGAGCATGTCTGGGATGAGCTAAAAAGAAGAGTTCGAGCAAGAAGCCCTGCTTCTACGCGCCTCCGAGAGCTTCACCTTGCCATTGAAGAGGAGTGGAACGCTATACCACAAGATTTCATGGTAAAATTAATACGGTCCATGAAAAACCGATTAAGAGCTGTAATTCCTTGCTAGGGGAGGGAATACACCTTATTAATAAACAATTTGACCAAGAATTTTGAGTTTGATTTTCATTATTTCTTAAGCGAAATTGGGTAATTTTACCCGTTTGTTGGGTTTTGTGCCGTAAAACCTTTTTACACTGTATTTGATATCATTAGAAAGGTAATGAGGTACACTTTCAATTAGTGTGTGTTTTTTTTTAATATTTATTCAGATTCATGAAAAAAAACTGCCTTAACAAAAAAAAGTCAAGGTGTGCGATTTTATTGCTCTCAAGTGTACAAAGAGAAAGTTTAAAAATATGGACTTGAGCTCTTTCACTTTCTGAATCCGGTGGGTTGCCAATGTGACAAGACCGGGAAAATTAAAAAATTGTTGATTATTTTAACTGAAAAGTTGAAGTCATTTAAAAAATCTAAAAAACCCGACTGCTCAACTGAAATGCAAGGAACAAGCACATTTTTATTTTAAAAAGTGACAAGCAGTCCCGTCAAATTAATTCCCGTTAAAAAAAAAATACGTTTAATTGGGTCCCGCCTGCTTGTCACTTTTTAGGGTTCCGTAGCCGAATGGCAAAAAACGGAACCCTTATAGTTTCGATGTCTGTCCGTCTGTCTGTCTGTCTGTCTGTCTGTCCGTCCGTCCGTATGTCACAGCCATTTTATTCCGAAACTATAAAGACTATACATGTGAAACTTAGTAGGTAGATGTACTCTGTGAACCGCTTTCCGATTTTAAGAAAAAAAAATGAAAAAATATTTAAAATAAATAAATACATGGAACTAGAACTGAAAATATTTTTTTTTTATGAAACCTATGCGTGTGTGGTATCTATAGACAGGTCTTTAAAAATGATATGAGTGTTTCTAAGACCACTTTTGCATAAAGTCAATCGTTTAAAAGATATAAGCTTCCAAAGTGGTAAAATGTGTGTCTCCCCCCTCTAACTTCTATAATAATGGAGTGAAAAATCTAAAAAAATATATATCTGTAGATCTTAATGTAAACTTTCAACCAAAATTGGTTTGAACGAAATAGGGTCAGCAGTTTTTGAGATACAGTATATTTTCTAAAACCGCAAATATAACTTTGTAATTCATACAAACACTATGAAATTAGAAATTATTTATTCATTTGTTAACATAGGTAGAAAGTACAGATCTTATATTTATAAATAGAGCGCTATGTTATGCCAGGAGGCGTACAAATGCGGTGTGCAAATCCTTGCGAGTATTATTATTTCAAATATTGTAAAAATATCATGCATTATTTTAGTATTACATTTTAATAAATTGAGGATTTTAATAAAATTAGGAATTATTTATATCTAAAAAAATATATATGTCAAAATAATTAAAGTGCCAATAAATGTCAAATAATCAAAATGTCCAATAATTAAAATGCCAAATAATTAATACGTAAAATAATTGAAAGTCAACGAAATTAACATATCAATTAATCAAAATGTCAATTAATTAAAACGTCAAATAATAAAAAATACAGTATTAATAATTTTGGTACTAAA
Source organism: Tholera decimalis (assembly GCA_943138885.2). Lineage (NCBI taxonomy): Eukaryota > Metazoa > Arthropoda > Insecta > Lepidoptera > Noctuidae > Tholera > Tholera decimalis. Next base: position 19,015,127 of record OW964574.2, read on the forward strand.
TTAATTCGTCATTTAAGTATTCGTCAATGGTATAATAGCATTTGTTAATTAAGAGTAATTGCATTTTTTTCTTAAATTGTGTCAAATTGAAATCCTTTATGGAATCTGGAATTTTGTTATAAATGCGTGGAGCCATACCCAAGACACTTTTCCTTAATAATGCAGTCCTGCACTTATAATTACTCAAACAATTTTTGTATTGTTTACGAATTGGAACATTTCGTACCATTGTAATGATTTCAAAAAGGTTGGGATTTGATTTGACGAAGACACTGGTTTCCAATACGTATATCGCCGGTAGCGTAAGTATCTTTAATGCTTTAAAGTATGGTACACAACTGTCATCTGTTTTCAGACCACACATGGCTCTGATACACCTTTATGAAAACTTACGAAAACAAAGTTATTTAGCGTAGTTGTAAAAATGTAAATAAGCTAGTTTTAAGAAATATTTTAAGGTTTTTTTTTATTCGTCAATTTGTGGCGTCGTAGTCGATTGAACTAGAAGTCGACTACCACACTAATCTCTAATGTCTATGGTTTCACTGAGTGACAGCACTTTGCGGTGACCCGGCTATAAATTCTAATTCCTGGTCCGCGGAGCTTCTTTTACACCTGCTTTTTATTACAAGTAACTAATATAGAAAGCCCTCTGTGCCCAAGGGTAAGTGCTCGTCGTATCTGCCATTTTCTCCATCTTGCAAATCACAATCCTCTTATTTCGCCATAATCTGCAGCGTTTGTAAATTTATTTAATTGTCCGGTTGTCAAGATGACTTCTGTCGAGAACATAACTATGCTATTTCATTGTCATCTGTTTTCCACTAGTGTTTCTAAATTTGTGAAGCGTCCGCATGCCGCAGCATAACTTTCCTGCAGTGTCATAGCAGCTACGAGCTTAAACGCCTTGCACGCGGTTACCTTTTATATCGTTGCACGCGGCATGTGCACGCTTATCTCTATTTAACCTTTGTGAACCGCCACGATGGTGAGTCCCCCATTCGTTTCCCTGGTACTGTTCCTTGGGCTTACGGCTGGGAGACGCACGAATCGGTGGCGCTCGCGATTCCTGGCACCACGCTTACGGAAGCACCCTTCGTGTTGATTCCAGGGTTTTTTTCTCTTCTTTCTTCATTTCTACTATCAACTACCTCTACGTCCGCCGCTCGACGGGTGTCACGCTACCTCGGCGCCCGTCTGCGTGCTATTGCGTGGCCTGCCGGCATAACCTCGGCGCCTACCACGTGCGAGCTTCCTGCTACGGGGTCGGCCCGCCGGTCTGTGTGCGTCGCGGCCTGAGCCCAGGGCAGTACCTTCCTTAATCCATCGACCAGTGGAGAATCTTTGTGAACTGAACCCACCCCCCTTCAAAATAAATGCTGTAAACCTGTGGTCTGTTTCATTCCTCTACCACCTAAACCACTACGCCACAGTGGCGCCCACTCGGTAAGGTTCACAAGGTTTTCTTCACTGGTCGCTATTTACCTGTACTCACACATCGTGGCGGTAAGTACCTAGTGTGTGATTACTATATTATGTTCTGTATTTTTTTAAATTTGTTATTCAGCTACTAGGGTTTTGTTGTCAATTGTAAAGATCACAATGAGCGCTAACCCAATTAATTTTATCCACCTAAGAAAGGCCGAATTAGTACATGAGGTCATCATTGGAGGCGGTGAAAAGGGCACACTCAGACCATAGAAAACAAATTAACAAACCTTCTAATAATTAATAATTAATAATAATAATTAATGAATGACAATCTAACCTAATCTAGACTACATGACACTGAGGACATTTTGCTGTACGGGATGGATGAGAAGGATGATTTGAGTGGTCTGAGTCAGACACTAGAAGATTTACCTAATTATTTTTAAATACTGTTATTTATTATCAATTTTATCAATTCATTATTATCAATTGGAATTAAATTAATCAATTACTATTATCATTATTAATTAATTATTACTATTTACCTTTTTAAAATACTTACCAATGGCCAATGTAATACCAGCAGTTGACATACCCGTTCTACTGGGCATTGACTTCTGGAATATTTTTGAACTGTACCCTAAAAACAATAAGTCAATCTTTCTTATGAGTCATAATAAACAAATTAATTATGGTTAACTAATAAATTAAAACAAATTGATTAATTAATTTCTATAATAATTATTATTATTTATTGGTGACTAACGATACTTGGTTCCTAACAATCTATAATGGCTGTATACAGAGCCCAATCTCTTATCCTAATTATCTTATTAAGAATTACAAGTTATTTCGGTACATAAAAAGTAAATTCGCTATTTTAAATGAGTTTGACTGGAAGCAAATTATTCCATATGAAACTAGGTCTAAAGTTGTTGTTGACAACCATGCAGAACCCACTTCAGGTCATCTAGGCATTTTTAAAACTTATAACTTACTTACTTTTAACTTACTTTTTGTAGTGACATGCTGTTTCTCTAAGTATTGTCTTCTAATAAGACAATCATAACAGCTGTTTCTACCTATAACTTACTTACTTTTAACTTACATTTTGTAGTGACATGCTGTTTCTCTAAGTATTGTCTTCTAATAAGACAATCATAACAGCTGTTTCTACCTATAACTTACTTACTTTTAACTTACTTTTTGTAGTGACATGCTGTTTCTCTAAGTATTGTCTTCTAATAAGACAATCATAACAGCAGTTTCTACCTACATTATTAATAATGACCAACGCTCTTGGGATCTACATATTCCAGCTGTACAATTTGCATTAAATAACTCAACTAGTGAAGTTACTGGTTTCACACCTACATTCCTTCGCTCAACTTTCAAGAACTCAACAAATAAAAGTAGATAACATTATTAAACAATATGAAACTATATCTTCAAAAAAACTCAAAGTCCTTGGTCTTCACCTATACCTCCCACACCTAAAAGGGATGACAAATTGAGGTTCTGCTTAGACAGTCGCAAGCTAAATTCAGTAACTAAGAAGGATGCTTATAGTTACCTTATATCTCTGAAATTCTAGATAACCTACAGGATGCTAAATACCTAACAAGTCTAGATCTTTATAAAAGTTTCTGGCAACTACCCTTGAATGAAAAAAAAAAAACAAGACAAGCTTCCCGTAGGCCTAGCTAACTAACTAGTGTTTGACCCCATACAGGGTCACACGATGCCAAGGGAACACACACCCACGACCGCCTAACATACTGGTCGTGGAGGGTCGACTTGTACCTAACTACCTAAGTTAACTATAACTCTAGTTATAGCTAGCATATTTCACACCCACCTACAGTGTGGAAATCATACTTAAAACCTACTGACAAAAGACACCAAACTAATATTCTAAAAATAACTATATTTATTTATCTTTTAACAGAACTACACTAACTAACTAGGTTATAAGCCAACATAACTTCAGTTCCATGACCATCTGTCCGCTGACCACACACACACACACTACACATCAAATTTCTTTGATTATTTTTCTCTTCACGGCGTGACTATGAGAGGCTACATAGTGGGCCCTCAGGGCGATTAATTCTTTTGTTTCATGGCAGAGTAGTCTCCATGGTACACTACCATTAACTTTTATTTATGTTATTATGTCCTCATGGATGTCTTAAAGACGGCCCCCTGAAACATGGGTGTCCGCACACTAATTAATCTATCTACCACTTCTTATTTGTAATTATAACCTACTATTCTGAAAACAGCTTCAAGCCGGTAATTTCTATATAAAACACCGTACCTACCTATTAACTACTTACATAGTAGTCTATAACTTTATAGTCTAATTATAATTGAAAATCATTCTCACTACTAACCTTAAAACTTTTCATAAAACAATATATAGCATAGTCAATTGTATTGTCTTCTTTTTATAACCGCTGGTACCTATCTGCCACCACGGTTAAACTGTGTTCCAGTCTAACTTTAATCTAAGCACTAAACCCGAAACCTAACATGCACTAGGTACATCTCGTCGTTTAATAATAGCATCTACACGAAATATTCCAACAACATTTAGTCAACAAACTTATCTAATTTCTTTTACCTAAGCACTAAACAAGAAACCTAACTCAAACTTCATAGCATCGTTTAGTATTGAACAAACGTATCCAGAATATCACTTAGATCCAACCAGTCCTAATTAAATTAATAAATTCTCTTAGAAAATATTTCCGCGTATTCATAACATAACCTAATTAATTTAAGATCATATTTTGACGTTTACGTACTGACTTTGACATCTCGACGTAGTTGCCAACCTTGGATACTTGTCTTTTAGAATTTCGTCTATAACGTGCGGATATTCTCGCAACAGTATGGATATGGACTTGATTTATTTTTATAAATTACACTCACGTTCGGAAACTCACTCGAATAGACTTTGACATATGATGCGTATTCCAGTAATGAAACTTACACCAATTTGAACATATACATGGAACATCACCAAAAAAAAAAAATGTTTTTAACCTTAACAAATTTTTTTATTACCTTTTCGAAAAAAAAAAAAATTTTTAATTTTTTTTAAATACTCTTAGCTTTTAACTTGAACAAAATTTTTTTTACCTTTTCAAAAAAAAAAAATTTTTTTAGTTTTATTTTTTTTAAATACTCTTAGCTTTGAACTTTAACATAATTTAATTTAAAACCTAAACATAAAAATAGAACCTTAACTTATTATTAAATTGTTGTTGGAACTTTGATGATTTGATATTCAACGATGAACTTACTTCTTGCTTTGAAACCTAACATTAGCTATAGCCTGCAACAGTTCACCAAGGTTACCTAACCCTATGGAGATACACTTGCTTTATCTTGTTGTTTTTCCTACTGACTGTCTCGAGTTAAACTACTCTATAATTAGTTTACCTCTCGTATGGGATAGTAAGTCACTGACTTAGGACTACTTCCAAGTCAGGGACGGACATAGAATGGATGGATGAATGATTGATGGTATGGAAGCACATGAATGGGATGTATGAACGTATAGGTAGTCAGTATTAGTGGTTTAGGCCTTCTAGCGGATTTATCCTAGGCAAAATCCTTCGCTAACAGGCGGGGTACTGTGGCGTCGTAGTCGATTGAACTAGAAGTCGACTACCACACTAATCTCTAATGTCTATGGTTTCACTGAGTGACAGCACTTTGCGGTGACCCGGCTATAAATTCTAATTCCTGGTCCGCGGAGCTTCTTTTACACCTGCTTTTTATTACAAGTAACTAATATAGAAACCCCTCTGTGCCCAAGGGTAAGTGCTCGTCGTATCTGCCATTTTCTCCATCTTGCAAATCACAATCCTCTTATTTCGCCATAATCTGCAGCGTTTGTAAATTTATATAATTGTCCGGTTGTCAAGATGGCTTCTGTCGAGAACATAACTATGCTATTTCATTGTCATCTGTTTTCCACTAGTGTTTCTAAATTTGTGAAGCGTCCGCATGCCGCAGCATAACTTTCCTGCAGTGTCATAGCAGCTACGAGCTTAAACGCCTTGCACGCGGTTACCTTTTATATCGTTGCACGCGGCATGTGCACGCTTATCTCTATTTAACCTTTGTGAACCGCCACGATGGTGAGTCCCCCATTCGTTTCCCTGGTACTGTTCCTTGGGCTTACGGCTGGGAGACGCACGAATCGGTGGCGCTCGCGATTCCTGGCACCACGCTTACGGAAGCACCCTTCGTGTTGATTCCAGGGTTTTTTTCTCTTCTTTCTTCATTTCTACTATCAACTACCTCTACGTCCGCCGCTCGACGGGTGTCACGCTACCTCGGCGCCCGTCTGCGTGCTATTGCGTGGCCTGCCGGCATAACCTCGGCGCCTACCACGTGCGAGCTTCCTGCTACGGGGTCGGCCCGCCGGTCTGTGTGCGTCGCGGCCTGAGCCCAGGGCAGTACCTTCCTTAATCCATCGACCAGTGGAGAATCTTTGTGAACTGAACCCAACCCCCTTCAAAATAAATGCTGTAAACCTGTGGTCTGTTTCATTCCTCTACCACCTAAACCACTACGCCACAAATTAAATATACGTATTATATAATATTATTATAGTTACTACGGAACCCTTCATGGGCGAGTCTGACTCGCACTTGGCCAATTTTTAAAATAAAAATGTGCTAGTTCCTTGCATTTCAGTTGAGCAGTCGAGTTTTTTAGATTTTTTAAATAACCTTTTCTTGTTTCGAAACTTTTTTAAAAACAAAGCAACTCAACCTATTAAAAAAAACCTATAACTCACTTGTTAATAATAGTAAAGAAAAAGTCACAGTTTGATTACAGGTGTCATTATGTGCCTAATTGCGGTGAAATTAGAGCCATTTTATGAGCAAGTGTGTTGAAAAATACATTATCCACAAAAAATAAAAAGAAAAAATAATAATTAAATTTTACTAAGTAATTAATTAGCGGACATGTCCGGGTGGAATCTCCGATGATGGTGACAAATGATCATACGAGTGCGTGCGGTTGTATCCAGCGAGCCAGCATCGGGGAGTCCCACCGGTCCACCAGCGCTCGCAGGATGTTGTTGGGACTGCCGCGCGTGCCGCAACATAGATGCGCACCGCTTGCGCATAATGGCCGCAAAGCCGTCTGTGCCAGTCGCCGCAAACATCGCGGAGGCGCTGCAGTAGCGCGGCAGCCCCATCAGCACCCGGAACGCGTTATTGTATTGAACGCGCAGATCGCTGTATGTCCGCTGCGTATAGTTAACCCACAGACTGCAGGTATAAAAGGATTGCTAGCCTAGTGTCACGCCCTATGTTGCTTGGTGAATGATAATGGAAAGTTCCCATCTCTAGCGAATTTAACCCTTAACCACCTAGCGTCGGTCACAGTGACTCCATGCGATATATTTTTTCAAATATTTCCGTTATTACGCGGGCCACACACCTGTGACTCTGTGTACTTTTTCCCCTCCCTCTCCAGTTTGCGCTATGCTCTCGACCAAGCAACACGTGCGCGCAGTGAAAAAATTCAGGTAAATATATTTCGTATGCTGTCATGGTGACCGACGCTAGGTTGTTACGTTACTTTTAGTATTTACATTTTCTTGTTGTTTTTTTAGGTTTATCATGTCTCAATGTGATCAAAATATCAGTAGATGATTAGAAGAATGTGACTCAGATTCCGAGGATCAAAGGGACGCGCTGGAAATACCAAATGAAGATGTACCATTAGACCACGTCATTGATGGCGAGTGTCAATCAGACTCTGAAATTGATAACGATAATGATGATCTGCCAGTTAATGATGATGCATCTTCCGATGATGATGTTCCATTGGCAAGGTACCGGAACTATTTCGGAAAAAATCGGTTCCGTTGGTCGTCTCAACCTCCAGTTTCGCAATCACGGTCTTTGCGACACATCGTTTGCCAACCTCCAGGATTGAAAAGGAACTTCAGAGATGTTTAGAACAGAATTACAACACCATCCGATATATGGCAGTTATTTTTTACTGATGCTATGGGAGAAGAAATTGTTAAGCATACAAACGAAAAAATTAGAAAGATAAGACCTAACTATAAATTCAGACATGTGTTCAAGAACTCGACGTAGTGGAGCTAAAGGCTTTTATCGGTATGTTGTACTATACCGCAATTTTCAAAGAAAACCACACACATTACACATGTTGGTACAGCACAGATGGCACAGGAAGAGAGATTTATCGTTGTATAATGAACAAGAACAGGTTTGAAACATTGCTAAATTGCCTTCGATTTGATGATGCGAGCACCAGAGATGAACGCCGTAGCACTGATAAAGCTGCACCTATATCTCAGCTGTTTGATAAGCTGATTCAAAACTGCAAAAAAGTTTGTTGAATTGGCAGTTACGCTTGTGTTGACGAGATGTTGACGAGGTTTCCGTGGGAGGTGCATCTTCAAAATGTACATGCCGAAAAAACCCATTAAATATGGGTTAAAAATTATGTGCCTGACTGACACTAAAAATGGATACCTTCTTGATGGCTACCTATACTTGGGAAAAGACTCGGATAGCCAAGGCTTGCCCGTTGAATACCAAAGACTGAACAAACTCACGCAAGCAGTTTTGCGGTTGGTTGCATCGATTGAAGGAACCCACAGAAACGTCACGACTGATAACTGGTTTACTTCAGTGGAGCTAATGAACATCCTAAAGCAAAAACAGCTGACACTTCTGGGTACCCTTAAAAAAAAATAAACGGGAAGTACCTCCTCAATTTCTACCTAGCCGTCATCGGGACGTTGGCTCTTCGATTTTTGGATTCACGTCAGATGCAACATTGCTATTTTATGTACCAAAGCAAAACAAAGCCGTGCTTGTTCTCTCCAGCATGCATCACTCGCCCACCATCGATCCACAAAAACAAAAGCCAGAAATGATAACTTTCTATAATAGCACCAAAGGTGGCGTCGATACATTAGATCAGAAATGTGCCATTTACTCAACTTCTCGACGCACACAGCGCTGGTCAATGGTGGTTTTCTATAGAATGCTGGATGTATCTGCAGCAAATACATACATCATCAACAGCATGAACCAAGATTGGTTCATACTGTTGATGATGTATGTATTTATTTATTTTAAAAGTATGTATGTAGTAGTAGTTTGTATGTATGTATGTATTTTAAAAGTGTCCCAGACTGAATTTCATGAAACGACTGGCTGAAGATCTCACCGAACTCCATTTAAGACGTCGAGTAAACCAGTTTGGATTACAAAGGGAACTTCAGAATTCTATTCGCCGGGTTCTCAAAATAAATGAACAACCAAGAACATCTTCGGCAGACAGCTGCAACAAATTAGAAACACGCAAAACTTGCTCAACGTGTGACCCAAAAAAAAAACGTAAAACAATCCATTTGTGTTTTCAGTGCAAAAATGCAATTTGCGTTGAGTGTACTCAAAAAATGTGTGTAGGCTGCCGCGAGAAATTGTAAATACTAGGGAGCTGTAATTTTGTAATGATTGTGATTTGATTGTGCCAATGATAGTTTTATATAAGAGGTTATATATTTACGTTACTGAAATAATTAAAAACTAAGTAGCCTCATTGATTGTTATGGCTTAGATCTCAGCTTAATTAAAAAACCTATTATTTGTTAAAATATTTGTAAGTCAACTTTTATTAATACTTAATAATAAAAACGTGTGAAAAGTGTTAATTTGAAGAGTTTATTAAAACAATTTGAAATAAAACAATTGACTAACATGATGTAGTTTCGATTTGTAGCAATTTATGAGCTTTTTACCTTCTTAATAGTACTTATACGCAAGCGGTCACCATGACCGACGTTAGGTGGATGGCTAAGGGTTAACCGTATGTAACCTTTTATATACCTCGTACCACACATACCGCTATTTTGGTGAGGACTCACGCCTAGCTGGCTGATCCGTGGATTGGAAGGGTTCCTAGCGCCTAACGCCCTGCCGCAAAACCCTCCTGGCACCCTCTAAGATATAGTTAGTTATAAGTAGTTTTAAGGTTCGTCATTGTCACTGTGCCGATTAGACCATAGGGTCAATAAAAAGTGTTTAATTGCCAGAATGTTTTATTGTCAAACCACCGCGGCTGTAAGGTTGGGAGATTCAAACTTCCATAGCCTTATGAAAATATGAATCTCCCAACCTATGAAGTTCCAGGACATGGCCCTCCTCCCACTGTTTTTGACAGTACTGTCTGCCCACCTAGAAGTGATTTTTGTCAATAGCCGAACGGCTGGCTAATAAGTAATGTGAATTTTACCTACATTGCACCTTTTCTTTAAAAAAAAAAGCCACAATCTAAGATTATTCTGGCACGAGAAAAACTTTTGCTTACCTGATGCTTGCCTTTTCATATTTAGCTCCAACCGTAATATCCTCGCGCTCAACAGCTCATTTTTCTCCTCGACTTCTACAGACAGTGTTTGTTTTGTATACGTTTCGTCTTCTACATTTGAGGTGTCGTCTTCAAAAGTAACGAAATCAATGTCTTCTTCTTTTAAAATTGTATCATTATTATTGATTTGTATATCAGATTCAGAATCATTTGTCATTAATCTCGTTTTATCTGAAAATGTATCGTCATTTTGGGCTTGAAATCGAATGTCTTCTTTTTCTGTATACTCTTTGTCTTCTACATTTGAGGTATCGTCTTCATAATTATCGATACAATCAACGTCATTATCTTCTCTTGAAATTTCATCATTAAAACTCATTTCTACTTCAGATTTGTCATCATTCATCATGCTTGTTTCATCGGTTTCTTCTGAAAATGTATAGCTATTTTGATTTTGAAATCGAATGTTGCAGCTATTTACAGATAAGGAATCAGATTCAATCTCAGTTTTTACTGGAACATCTATGCAAGGCTCGTGCTCCTGAAATTCCACATCCGTGGCCTTCTCTCCTTCAGTAACTTTTAACTGAGTATAATTTCTTTCTATTGCTTTCGCATAACTTTGATTTTTTTCCGTTTCTTTCTTTTCACAGAAAAAATCTCCGAATGCAATATCAGAAGGAGTAAATATAGTTTGAGTGGTTAGAGTGGATTTTAGAGTACTGTGGTCTTGTTTTAATGTTACGATGTCTGATTTTTTTATGTGTACTAGATCTTGCAGCAGTGCATCGCTGAGCAGCGCTTTGTCTCTGAATGCTGCAGCAGCTGTGAGTCGCGCGGTGCACTCCCAACAAACTCGCTGCAGTACGCTGTCGTTTTTGTCGATATCCTGATAAAAGACAACTACTTTACTGGATGGATCACAATAATGAACTAGATTAAAGGCAATAGGTTGTGTTTAAATGGCCTTTTCACATTACGAGCCGCTGACTAAAGTACACTTCTGGACACATCTATTGGCCCACCTTGTATTTTCAGTTTCGTTTGGTCCTAGCTAAAATTTTATATTAGGTCGAGCAAAAAGTTTTTATGCAGTTTTGAACCTGGCACATTCACAATTTCATTCAATAGTCTTTTTTTGAATTTCGAACACAGAATTTAAAGAAACAAAAGACAATTTGGAGCCTGTTTGTTGATATCAAACAATCGAATACTAAGAAAACTTGGTTTTATTAGTTTACTTGGATTTAATTCTTGAAAAAGTGATTGATATCTTTGCTTTTGCAACAAACATTACTTATTCTTAACATTAAGGTGAGGTTCTATCAATAATCTATGGATACTTCACCTGAAGTCGCCGCCCAAGCTGTGGCACTTATTCAGGCCGGACACAGCCAAAGAAACGTGAGTGCTCAACTTAATTTAAGTCGATCTGCGGTCCGAAATGTTTATCGGAGGTACCTAGAGACTGGCGGCTTTGTTCGTCGCCAAGGAAGGCCACGATCTCGGGTCACAACTGAAAGGCAGGATCGATTCATCGTGACGACCAGCTTGAGAAATCGTCACCTTACCTCCATTGAGATACAAAACCAACTTCGCGACTTCCACGGAGTATCTGTGAGCGCTCGAACTGTTCGGAGAAGGTTAAAAGAACGCGATATGGTACCACACAAGCCAGCTAATGGGCCCAAACTAAAGCGAGCCCACCGAACAGCGCGCCTTCATTTCGCACGCAGTCATTTAAATTGGACACAGCAAGATTGGAGCCGTGTACTCTTTTCTGATGAGTCTAAAATTGTGTTACATGGCAATGATGGAAGGAAGACGGTCTACCGGCGTAAGGGAGAGCGTTTCGCACAATGCTGCTTTGAAGAGAGGGTTGCTTATGGCGGTGGCTCATGGACTGTCTGGGGCGGTATATCCGCGAGCGGCAAAACTCAACTTGAGGTTGTTACAGGACCACGGCTGCCAACATTAAATGCTGAAAGATACATTCGTGAGTGCTTAGAACCTCACGTGATACCATACGCGGACTATGTGGGCCCAAATTTCCTTTTTATGCATGATAATGCAAGAGCCCATGCGGCCGGCGTCGTCAGGGAATATCTTCGGGATGTGAACATCACAGTTATGGACTGGCCAGCCAGAAGCCCAGACATGAACCCCATTGAGCACATGTGGGACGAGCTAAAAAGGCGTGTTAGGGCTCGTCAGCCAGTTGCCCAGACGATGCAGGAGTTGAAAACTGCCATAGAAGAGGAATGGGAGATGATCCCTCAAAATTTCATAGAGCGGTTGATAAACTCTATGCCTAATCGTATGGGAGCTGTGGTAGATGCCCATGGAGGCAACACGCGTTATTAAATTAAACCTTTATTTGATAAAACATGTTTTTTATTCAAAAATTAATTGCCTTTAACAAGGCGCATATCCGACTTGTTAGGCGTAGGTCCATGTCGTATGGTATTCTGAATTCAAATTTAAAACTATACGATCGAAAAAGATGGTAAAATGTATCAGGTTTAAAACTGCATCAACAGTTTTTGTTCAATCTAGCAATCATATTTCGGTAGGGGCCATCGAAACCTAAACTCTAAGGTGGGCCAATAGATGTGTCCAGAAGTGTATATTGATGACTACAAGAACATGTATCTAAATGAATCATGATATTTATTTCCTAAATAGGCAAACAATAACACTTATATACAGTATGTTATCTAACAGAGGGCGTTCCCGTTAACCCGCAATAGTATATCATCCATACATGCTAAAAAAAATATTACCATTCGAAAACAAAATGTTTTTTTTTTTAATATTTAAATATTCACTAAAAATGATAAATTGATACGTAAAAGAAACACTCTGTACACGCGTACTTGAAGGACGGCAACGTCGCCATTTATTTATGAATGATGGCGTATGCGGCGATCTAATTGATGTGCCTAGAACTGCCCCTCCCCCGAATTTCGACCTAATTTTATTCGGAACAAATCTCACGCGCTGGCTGGACGCGTTCGCGCATTATTTTCGCATTGCAACATCTTGCGTCATTCTTGTGTGAAAAATGACACGTTATCAGTTCAATGCTGAGTATGTGAACATGGTGAACATGGTGCTCATTTATGATGAGTGTAATTATGATGGTGCACGTGCTCTGAGGATGTATGCTGAGAGGTACTCCAATGCACATCAACCGCGGATTTCTCGTGTTATTGTGAGTGCCCTGGTGCGTATTCGTAACAATGAACTGGTAGTGCCGCGTCGTTCTGGTGGCCCCCGACCCGTGATCTCTGTGCAGCAGGACACACAGCTTTTAATGTGACGAGTGCACTAAAATAACCGTCGGCGATTGCAACAATGTGTAGACAGAGGAGGTCAGCATATTGAGCAGTTCAAAATCTAGGTAAGTTTTTAACATTATTTAAATGTATCATAATACCTAAAACATTTCGAAAACATTAAAATAAAAAATAACACTAAACGACTGTGACACCAAATAAATAAGTTCAGAAGGTTCACTCTTTCCTAAAACTGCTTTTATACCCCGTTCAACGAACGTGTTACTACTGTGACGTTACACGATTGCTACGCATAAAGTAAAAGTTTTTAAATTTACTGTTATTGGAGAAAACATTCACTTGCTAACGTGTAATACCGTCATTATCATTTAAATCCTAGCCTAAACTGTGGTTTCAATAAATGAAACTTTCTCCATACTTAACCCTCGATCCGTCGCGTGGGGTCTTTGAGAGCCCAGGGTTTAGAAAATTGCGAAACACTTACACTTTGAATACGTTTACGGATCCCGTACTTTAGGTAGCCTCCCAAAAAGGATTACGCTACACGTTCGCACCATCAAACTTTAGTCTGCGCGGGCGCACTGTGAGGTACGGACGCGTGTTTCTACGCAAGGCTCCGAAAGACCCCGCGCGACGACTGGCGTAAGTAAACTTTTATTATTAAGTTACTTGTGTTTCTTTGTTGCCGTGTTTATATTTATGTTTTTATTTTTTGTTTCAGTATATTTATTATATATGTGATTTGCTGTAGTATTTATATTTGTATTTTTTTGTTCTAGAAAATAAAAACGGAAATGGATAATAGACAAACCCAACGTATTCTAAGTTGGTTAGATGAAGAAGATGAGGAGATAGTTGGTGGTGAGGAGGATGGTGATGAAAACATTGGTTATCCAGATGAAGTCAGTAAACATGACACCGAGCAGGAATATGAAGAAGATGGCCAACATAATCAAGTTGATCCATCAGTACCGTCAAGTAGCGAGGAAGAGGAAGATATGCCATTAGCGAATTTATCGTCGCGTAATTTTTATATCGTCAAAAAAAAACAAAGAGATGGTACTTATACGACTGTTTGCAAATGGAAGAAGACTCCCTACCCTTCTATTTACTTTCTTCGATTTTGGGGCACTGAATACAGTCAACCCAGCAAACAAGATGCAGCGGAAAGTTTTCTTGAAAATATTAGCATTTGAAATGTGTCACCAAGAATTGAAGTCACGGGCCACTGTTACGACGTTACCTCGTGAGTTGAAGTAGTTTATACGACGCTTTGTACCTCCTCTTCAGGATATCTCCCCTGATGATGCTCAGTTGGTACCTATGAGAAAGTGTTGCATACATTGTCCAAGACGTACAGACAGGAAATTCAAGTCCATTTGTCACTTTTGCAAAGGAAACATTTGTCCAAATCATACCAAAGCTGTATGTACCGATTGTGTCCAAAGAAATTATTAGGGTAACTTAGACATACAAAAGTATATATATGTTTTTATATTTCTTTGTTGATTTATATTTGATTTTATTCTTTAGTTCATTAATCTCAAATTAGTATATAAAAAGAAGAAGTACCTCATTGTTTTTTTTATTTTTAAGTTTATTTTAACATGGCCAAGCTAAAACATAAAAAAAATTTATGCCTATAACTTTAAGTTTTTTTTTTCAATATAAATAAATGTCTGATTTGCAAAACTTTTTCCTTTTTGTTTCAATGCAATCCTATCCAAATCATCGACGTCACAATAAAGTCGAAAATTTATGTCCTAATATGAATTGATTGCTATTTATTTTTGGGGTCTCTGAAGACCCCACGCGACTGTTCAGGTAATAATAAAGGCGCGACGGGCGGAGGGTTAACCGCACACTATTTATTAGCGGTACATTCTTTTTTAGATAAAATTAATATTTCATAATTAACACTGTAAGCCTGCACCACCACCGTGCACCGGTCAGAGTGACTAGGTAAAACAACGAATTAGGAATGATATAGAATCATAACTCTCTAACAGAGCCCGCTAAAACATGGTTCCAAACTCGTACCACTAAACTGATACCTAATACGAATGCAACACGCGCACAAAAAAAAAACAAAATACTTTGCTAAATTTATTTTCTGCGCATGGATCCGTCAATTCCTTCATTTGGGGGGCTATTTTATTTCGTAAGATAATGTTAGAGCGAAACTGAAATATCGAATCAAGCGAGTGCGAACGAGATGGATTTTTTCGTGACATCGAGCGGCGAGTGTTATGTACCGTTCTCTATAAGATAGGTATTATGCATTTAGTTTTAGGAATTTGAATATTCTTTCACCCCACAACTAGTACTCAAGCCTTTGTGTGTAGTAATAAGGGTCTGATTTGATTAACTTGTCAGCTTGCTTATCGCCTATTCGCTGAGCAATCCGATTGGTGTACGAAGGGCGACAGTGGCGCCGTTCTTCCGCGTTTTTTCACTTGAACTATGCGGCTCAACTCGTAAAACAACGTGCTCCGCGCGTTAAAAACTTTTTTCTAATAAAAAATGGTCCTTCTGTGATTTTCGTGCTACAACCCCCACAAGATACGAGAAATATAAACCAACACCTGTGGAAATACATGTGCAGTGAAGTTTAGCTGGATTTAGGGCGACTGGACACGACGCCGAGCCCATGGGATGCGCGAGGCAGTGGACGGGAGTTCGTTGGTAAGTTTTTCAAATCCACACCCACAAACTTCTACACATAATTGTTTGGTCCTTCGACCCGGACTTTATTTTTACGTGCTTGTTGTGGGGTTATTTTTCTTAGTGTTCTTACTTCATTTCATAACTTCATAGTTCATTTTGCGTCGGTTGTTCTATATCATTCCTAATTCGTTGGGTAAAACAAATTCGTGTACTTGTTCCGTGAATGGATCTTCTGTACTCGTACCTATCTGTTTATTTTGCTTCGTGAGTATTCGTAAGACGTTCGACATAATATCGTGTGCGGAATGCGACGTTGCCAGAGTGTACAATGCTAACTTACGCTATGTACTTTATCGCACCATTATTTTGATTTTAAACAGAAGGTTTCGAATTTATTGTCAATTAATTTTTTTTTTAATTCGGATTATTTTATGCTTATTTTTCTATGCTGATATTTTTATTTTAATGTATGAATGATATAGATTAACGAGTTTAAGGGAACGCCCTCTGTTATTTAACATACTGTAGAATAGATTTTATATAATATAGATGACAATCATTGACACTATCGTGTTACGCAGCTACTGGGTTGTGGAGGTCAGATAGGCAGTCGTTCCATGTAAAACACTAATACTCAGCTGCACCGGGTTACACTGGAAGCCGGCCCAACATAGTTGGGAAAACACTTAGCAGATGATGCTCTTTATATAATATAGATGACAATCATTGACACTATCGTGTTACGCAGCTACTGGGTTGTGGAGGTCAGATAGGCAGTCGTTCCATGTAAAACACTAATACTCAGCTGCATCGGGTTACACTGGAAGCCGGCCCAACATAGTTGGGAAAACACTTAGCAGATGATGCTCTTTATATAATATAGATGACAATCATTGACACTATCGTGTTACGCAGCTACTGGGTTGTGGAGGTCAGATAGGCAGTCGTTCCATGTAAAACACTAATACTCAGCTGCATCGGGTTACACTGGAAGCCGGCCCAACATAGTTGGGAAAACACTTAGCAGATGATGCTCTTTATATAATATAGATGACAATCATTGACACTATCGTGTTACGCAGCTACTGGGTTGTGGAGGTCAGATAGGCAGTCGTTCCATGTAAAACACTAATACTCAGCTGCATCGGGTTACACTGGAAGCCGGCCCAACATAGTTGGGAAAACACTTAGCAGATGATGCTCTTTATATAATATAGATGACAATCATTGACACTATCGTGTTACGCAGCTACTGGGTTGTGGAGGTCAGATAGGCAGTCGTTCCATGTAAAACACTAATACTCAGCTGCATCGGGTTACACTGGAAGCCGGCCCAACATAGTTGGGAAAACACTTAGCAGATGATGCTCTTTATATAATATAGATGACAATCATTGACACTATCGTGTTACGCAGCTACTGGGTTGTGGAGGTCAGATAGGCAGTCGTTCCATGTAAAACACTAATACTCAGCTGCATCGGGTTACACTGGAAGCCGGCCCAACATAGTTGGGAAAACACTTAGCAGATGATGCTCTTTATATAATATAGATGACAATCATTGACACTATCGTGTTACGCAGCTACTGGGTTGTGGAGGTCAGATAGGCAGTCGTTCCATGTAAAACACTAATACTCAGCTGCATCGGGTTACACTGGAAGCCGGCCCAACATAGTTGGGAAAACACTTAGCAGATGATGCTCTTTCTTACCTGATTACCCTGAGACAAACTCTGCAACACACTCAGAGGTAACAGCCTCTTTACAGTTTATACTTACTTATGATTTATGTAACTATGTATATTTTTCTATGGACCTTAGTTGCCTGAATAAATAAATATACAGGTAAACTAACAACTTACCGATATCCCTGTGATATTCTGGAACATTTCACTCAGTTTGGTGTCCTTTAAGTCATACATTTTGACATCTAATGCGAGGCACACTCGACACACCTAAAATGTAAGTTATTTTTATAAGTATAAAGTGAATAAAATACATCGAACTTAAGATATCAAAGTTATACAAAACTGCATCATTGATAGATAGGGTCGAAAACCTAAGTTCACCAAACCCGTTCCATCATCGGACTAAAAGACAAGACTACACTATGTAACGGCGAAGCGACATCGTTACATAGTGAACTTCCAACCCGTACGCATAAAATATTTTGGGAATATTTCATTATGCTTACAGCTTAGGAGTGGAATTCGCTGTCGGAGTCTGTGTCTAATAGGTCACTTCTAGGTAAAAGTTTCAGGCGTTCTTTTACGGACGCATTCTAAAAATTGATAGGTATCAAAATGCAACACTACATTGACACGGCTCAAACACACATAAATGCATAAATAGCTCCGGGAATTATGAGTACGTAAACTTATTTTGGTGTTCTATAATTTGGAATTCTCTATGCACGAATGCACGATGTCCGTAAAACCGGAATACACCATCTATCGGCGCTGCAACGCGTTCGTTTTTATACAAACAGAATGGAATCAGGCGTTACTTTGCGGAAATATATTCAAAACCAATACTTCAGAAAAATATATCTAATGTTCATTCCGCCAAAAACTAGATGATCAATCTTGCATGCAGTTTGTGTACTCCTTTTTGTCGTATACATAAACGCGCTAATCGCGGTTAAAACAAGGAGGATGTCGGCAGCTTAACCGGCCTTGCTACTGGGCTTATATTAATTAAATAAACCTTTTTTGCGGTCGGAGTAAACCTTCAAAAGGCGCCTGGATTTTCTGGGAGAAGACCATCGAGTGTGGGATTCTTACCTCACTAAAGCCACACCATTGATCACCAGCAGCACACAGAAAGGGCGCCATTATCTCTTAAAAGACTACTCCGGAGCCCACTCTTTGCAACGCCTGTTACGACACATACCAACCGACAAACTAAGCGACTACACACTATCGGAACCCCTTGTGGAGTATGAAGCTCGGCTTAGGGCGTCAGAGGGGGTATGGGGCAGATAGAGGCGGGCTGGATCGAACTACGGGAACGCATATTCCTGCGATGACCGAGTTATATTTCGACGTCGTCGGCTTGTCGTGTCATCCTCGTCTGATCCAGCCATTCCCGAGCTGCCCTCCCGCTAGGGTCTAGGGCATGCAAACCGAATACCCGGATAACCGAAAAAACCGGATAGCCGAACAATTTGAAACTCAGGTTTATTAGGATAACAAAACCGATTTTTTCGGTTGTTTTTCGTATGTTATTGACTTAATAATACTTTTATCGTCCCGAATAAAATATTAAATTTATCACTGAAACGAGCACAGGACGGCGAGGCGGCGTTAGTTCCTATTTCAGTCACGTTAATTTATATCCCTCGATGCACTTGTTTGTTACGGTCATTCTATATAAAAATAAAAAAATATAAAAGTATAAAAAGGAGTAATTTGGTTCAGCTATGTAACTTTATTTTAGACTAGCTTCCGCCCGCGACTTCGTCCCCGTGGAAAAAAAAAATCCCCCGATTTTGAAACATTCTTCATTACTGCTCCGCTCTTATTGGTGTTAGCGTGATGATATATAGCCTATAGCCTTCCTCGATAAATGGGCTATCTAACACTGAAAGAATTTTTCAAATCAGAACGGTAGTTCCTGAGATTAGCGCGTTCAAGCAAACAAACAAACAAACAAACTCTTCAGCTTTATAATATTAGTATAGATTTACTTTATTTTGTTAAATTAAGAATAAGACTTCGATTTTATTAGATATTTATTTAACTATTTTCATCGCATTTTACGTACTGTTGATTCTGCCTGTTTGTATTTTATGACAGTTAAATGGTTATGTAATATTCTGTGATTTTAGACCTTTGTGTAGTTACCAAGTGTTTTTATGTTAGGTTACTTTAAATTTTGAAGTATTTCTTAATTCCTAAATAATAAGCTTTATGTTATGTATAGAGAAAGGGATCTTGTTTATTGTTACTTAATAAAGGAAAAATACAAAAAGTGAATTTCTATTATAATTTATATTTTTCATTTATTTACTCTTTTATAACACTAAGTGAGATAAATGTTGAAAAATTCCATAACTATTATTTTAATTTCTTTGCACCGGTTTCACCGGTAGGTATTTATTTTCACTGCCCTTTATACAAGTTATTTTATAACTTGGTAAGGGTGCTGATTGCGACACCTACCTAGGACTTGCTTTTGTTAATTTTAACAGGCTATAAAATTGGTTCTAATATTAATTCAATTTAACCCGGTTTTTGCATGCCCTAGTACGTATTCCATACAGCCCGCCACAGGCATACGATTAAGCAGCCGTAAACTGTTTAAAATGGCCTGTTTTAGTAAAATATAGATAACCATAAAAGCTTATGGAAAAACCTATAATTATTTAGCATTCACAGACAGACATTTCAATTTAATAAATATATATATATATATATATGTATAGGTTTGAGCGAAACTACAGATAAAAGATCATAACATCATCGCAGGTAAAGATCGTCTCTTATAAATATATAACACACATTTTTCCGATCTTGATACAGAATGTTAACTAACAGAGGGCGTTCTCGTTAACCCGCAATAGAATAGCATCCATACATGCTAAAATATTATTACTATTCGAAAACAATTTTTTTTTTAAGAAACGCTCTGTACATGTATAGAGTCCGGTTGTCCGGTGGTTTTCCGGCCGAAAACGAAACCGAATATTCGGCCGCGGCTTCATTTTCGGCCGAAACCGAAACTCATGTGGACAAGTATAAAATTCCTTAAAATACTGAAATTTGGTGCATTTTACCCATTATTCTGCATTAATTAGGACATGAAATGGAAACACAGTATATTAATTTTGTTATACCGTATCATTTATTTAATATAATATGAAAAAAATATTAATAATATTTTTAATATTTTTTCAAATTAAGTTCTCATAGCAAAATGTTTATCAGTTATCAATAATCAAATCACTAATTGTTTTTTACATGTGACTTGATTTGTTAATAACAACAAAGCAAAGTTACCGACTCAATATTTAACCCTAGAAAGATAATCATATAGCAACTAGCGTAAAAGATAATCATACGTTTGTCAGACGTACCTTAGTTAATTAAGATTGTTTAGTAAGCCTACGGAAGTATTATCATGCCTTATATGTTGAAATAATTGTTTGTATTCTATTTAAGGAAATAAAACGATAAAATAGCAATAAAAAAGTTTAATTGACAAATTACAAACAAAAATCGTAAACTTCTTTACAAATTAACAAAAACTTAACTTATCTTCTATGGGAACATTTAAAATCACTTTCAGTCTTTATATTTTCATATTTTGTACTTTTACACTTAAATTAACGTAAACAATACCTACAACAATAATCAGTCTTTTAATTTCGGTTATTAAATGCACTTAAGGCACACAATTCTGTTGTGTTCTCCACACACGGGTTTTTTGCACTTCACGCATGATAATTTTGACATCCTACGGAGTTTAGATGGACAGTACGAACAATATCTCTTTTTTTACAAGTCTATAGTAATAGGATCGAACAATATTTATTGCTGAGGTTCTACCGTGACTTTGACCCTTGCTTGTGGCCCAACAATGCTTATTTTTACCTCTGAGTGTGCGCTGAGAAGTAATAATTATGCGACTATCAGATAGCGCAGCTTGGTCGGCAGTAGACTCTGAATGGTCTTCAGCAGAGTCTTCGGGTATATCCACAGCTTCATCGATGAATTCGTCTTCAGTGTCACTGCGCACATCGTTTTCTAAGAGGTTATCTTCGCATTCGCTTTCAGATTCTGATTACGATTCCTCTTCATTTTGTTACAAAAAGTTCTCAATTTGAGAACTATCCAACACCCTTCGGTTTGCCATTATAATATAATAATAATGAATACTTGAAAATAATAAAAAATTAGTGTAAATAACAACAATCAGTTCAAATGATTGCAAAAGTTACATTGAAGATAATCATACGTCTCGCGGACGTACGACATAGGTATATCTTTTATTTGAATGTACTCACCGTGTCGCCACTGCTGCTTAAGAGCGCGCCTAAAGCCAGCAAAATTTTAGAATTCACCCGCACTGTCCTACCCGCTCCTCACATCGAATACGATCGCGCGTGTACCTACGCGCTCGCTCGACGCGTATCTTCTGTAGTAAGTATACGTATAATATTCAGATGAAACAACTGTATTCAAAGTATGACTGCGTTATACAATATTACGAAATGTTATTATGTGTACGCGAATAATACGTAAATAGTAAGTTAGTAGGAGGTGACTATACCACTGATGCTGAACACGAATCAATATAAAATCAATACCAAAAGGAAATATTATATTATGTATAATATAATATTATTTTGGCGCGTGATTTTGGTGTGGCGTAAATAATGGATAACTCTGAAACTGTCGATTGGCCAGATAATATCTATCATTTACCCCACTTATATCGTCATATGCCCATGGATGACCAAATTATTGATATTTTTAATATTTTAAATAAAAATCGTACTTACTCTTACAAAATTAGGTACCATTTCTAAAATTGGTGATATTTTTTTCATTTTGTTTTTTTTTTTTATGTCTCTCCTGAATATTTGTATTATCAGATCAGTATCAAGATTTTTTATTACATTCTAAATCAATATTGCAAAAAATAGTTATTCTTAAATTTTAACATTTTTTTCTACGGAATTACGCAATTTTGGGCCCCTGTATCTATAGTTGCAAAACTTCTGAAAAATTCGGAATAATTCCGGAATACTTCTGGGAAAGTTTCTTTAAATCAGAATTATTCAAAATGAATTTAAATAAAGCCCTCTGTGCGCCGGCCGCTGCCACCGCGCTGCGATGGCGGTGCGGGGTGCGGTAAGAGGGGAGATGCTCCCCGGAGAAGTTTTCCCCCCGCGAGAAAGATTCGTACCCCGCAATCGAATGTTTCCGAATATTTCGCCCGAATAATTCAATCGAAATTAACGTGTTTGTTTGTTGTGTGGTGGGTGGGTTAATTATTGTTCAGTGCGAGACTACGTACGATACAAGAGTAAAATATAAATGTTTATCTATACTAATATTATAAAGCGGAAAAGTTTGTTTGTTTGTTTGCTTGAACGCGCTAATCTTCGAAAGTACTGGGTGGATTTGGATGAAATTTGGTATGGAAATAGCTTGAAGCTTGAGGAAGGTTATAGGCTACTTTTTACGCGACTGCAAAAAAGGCGAGTTATGTTTTTACCGTGATAGAATCCACGGGAGCGAAGCCCCGCGTGAGTACTAGTTTTATTATAAATGGGATTGATTAAGTATATATTGATATTTTTATAGGTAGATATGTTAGCCTGCGATTAACAGGATTTTTATTCTTTTGTTTCTAGGTAGGTACTCTACTTATTTCGAAATTGAATGCTATTTTTATAAATGTCAGTAGTTGAATAAAAAACCAGGCCTAGCATATTTTATTTGTTTTTTGAAAAAGGGTTACCTATGTTTTTGGTTAGTTTGTATGTAGCTCTGTACGCATCGCGAGTATTCGCGAGTCGCATAGGTAGGTATTAATCATTACCTACCTACTTAACGCGTTTAATAGCCCAGCCAATAAAAACAATTAAAGGCAAACCTTGCAAGCAAACACGTTTTGATGCGGTTTTCAGAAAAGTATTTGTTATACTTAGGTAGGAGCAGGTTTTGGTATATTAACCGACTTCAAAGGTCGATTTTCCTGGTTTCTTTTGGCAGTTGAAATATTCCCAAAGTTTCGGAATATTTCGGAATACTTCCGAAGTATACGACGGGAATGATTCGGAATTATTCCCGCCAGACTATATCGAAAAAAAATGTACTACACTGCGGTGACTCATTATTTTAGACTAGCTTTTGCCCGCGACTTCGTCCGCGTGGAATAGTTACTTTGGGCTAACGTTAAATTTAAGCCCGATTTTGAAGCATTCTTCATTGGTGCTCCGCTCCTATTGGCCTTAGCGTAATGATATATATAGCCTATAGCCTTTCTCTATAAATTGAGTATTTAATTAAAAATATTTTTTTCAATTCGAACCAGTAGTTCCTGAGATTATCGCGTTCAAACAAACAAACAAACTCTTCAGCCTTATATATTAGCATAGATAGCTGTTGCCCGCGACTTCGTCCACGTTTCCGTCGTTTTTCGTAAAAAAAAAGTAGCCTATGTCCTTCCTCACGGTTCAGTGATTTAGATGTAACACACAGATTAACTTTCGTAATTTAGTAGGGAAATATAATATGTCAATCTATAATACTGTTGAAAAATATATTTCATGTACAGAATTGACCTCTCTACAGATTTATTATAAGTATAGATAATTGCCTATTTAATGCAAATTCTAAAATGGTATAATAGTAACCAGTATCTTGATAAAGTACAAAGTTATTGCTGTTCGAATCTTAAAGGAGAATTTTTATACAAATTCAAAATTAAATTACTTTAACACTGCTGTAACTAATTTTAGACTCAAAGAGAATGAGAATTTCCTTAAAATTTGATCACTATGGGTTTGTTGACACCATAAAAGACATTAGTAATTAAACAAATTTATTGAAAAAGAAAATATACAAGATGTTCGAAGTGGGCTCCTTCAGCTGCTATACACGCTCTACACCTTCTTATGAAGGACCGTCTCAATCGGCGCGCAAATCCTGCCGACGATATTTCGTCAGCAGCCGAACGTATACATGCGTTGTCGCAGCTGTTCAACTGAAGTGATTTCTTCTTTATAAACTACCTCCTTTAAACAGCCCCAGTAAAAAAGTCCAATGGCGAGCGAGGTGGCCACATTCTGAAAATAAAATATTATTTCAAAACAAATTCCTTGTTATACAATCACGTCCACAATAAATTGATCTACAAAAATAGGGTTTAAATACCTAATGGGCATACTTAAATAGGTTCGTAATCGATATAAATATATTTCATCGAACAAACACGGATACCAACTAAAAGCTTGTGTTTATTTTGCATATACTATTCTGCCCGCGTTACCTACGACTACGAGTGACCATAGAAATATTAAATAAGAAGTGGTATAGGTAGATTTTTTTTTTTATATAGGATACTCGCAAGATCATTATTGTTGTCCATCCGTGTATCTAGATTTTTAGAAGATCTCATAACTACCTACATTATGGGAAAATGATCATAAAATTGTATCGTGAAGAATAACATAACAAAATAGCAAAAGTAAATAGCTACCTATTATGAATGTAATTTATTACCTATTATCCTAATAATCTAATAAAGTACCTACCACGAATTTTTGATATCGTCGTGTCTGGGTGTTGTTTATCTATATATGTATGTATTTAAAAATATATTTGTCTATGTATATCAGCTGTCTGACACCCATAGTACAGGGTCTTCCTAGTTTGGGGTCAGACAGCCGTGTGTGAAATGTCCCCACATATTATTATGTCTAGTTACCTACTCGGCCCACGAAAGTGCGTAGGTAAACGAATTTAGATCTTGTGTCTCACAAAATAAAATCTAAAATCACCTGCATAAACTTTCTCGAAAGTATAAAATGTATTTTTATTTTTTCAGTATATAACAAACAAGTAACTCACAAACTTACCTTCGACAATTAGCCATCCTGTCAATTTGTAACTTTTTTAGTTCTCTTTCAATGTTTTTTTTGTTTCCCATTTCACTATTTAGTTCGAACAACAACAACAATTACGATTGAAATGATTATAACTCGGCGCAGCTAAAACACTTGAGCGTAGTCCTCTCGTCTCAACAGAGCGGTAGCGACTGATGTGTGAAATAGAAATATGCTTGAAGCTCCCGCAACGAGCGACGGAAGATGACTTCTTGCGCGGAATAAAAACGTAGTATGCGCCAAAAGTGTTTTATCGTAATAAATCCAAAACTAAAAGGAATTACATAAAATGCCTAAGCAAAGCCTTTACTCTTGTTTAAATATAATTATTTATCAAATTTTTGTCGCAATAGGCATTACCATATCGAGTACAAAACGGAAAAACATGAGAATTAGAGGTTATTTCGTGATTTTTTTCTACCAAGGAAATGTTATTATTTTATGTTTTTGATCAGAGAGAGCCCTTGAAAATATGATGTAGTTATTCATATATTTTTATTTTAAGATTTGGTCTGGAATTTTTCATGTACAATCAAATAGAAAATTGGTAATTTTGCTTTATACGCGCTCTTAACACGAGCTCCGGTCGCCGACTGAGTTGACTCGCGCAGCTAGCGCGCTGCGATTAATAATAAAAAAACTACAACGAAATTTAATTTCACCACACGTCTCGCGGACGTAGATTATCTTTCTAGGGTTAACAATATAAATCATTCGAGTACAGAAACGAAACAAAAACTTACATGTAAACAGTTCCATCAAAACATAACCTCTAAAGTATGTTTGCGTCGGGCGATAACGCACTGACTAAGTTGTGTTGCTAGTAGCAACTTGCTACAGAGCTATCCGAACGGTGCACGACAATTCTCGAACGGCCGCCAGCGTCCGCCAAAGCGTTGCCGCGAGAAACGAAGTTAGGCGAGCGTGCACGACAACTTCCGAAATCAGTTTCGGTTTCGGCAAAAGTTTCGGCCAATTTTGGCCGAAACCGAAACTGCCACCGAAACTTGATTTTTGGCCGAAACTGAAACCGAACTTTCGGTCGGACACTAACATGTACGCGTACGCATTCATAAATAAATTGCTACGTTGACGTCCTTAAATTACGCGTGTACAGTGTTTCTTTTACGTAACAATTTAACATTTTTAGTGAATATATTAATATTAAAAAAAAAACATTTTGTTTTCAAATGGTAATATTTTTTAGCATGTATTGATGCTGTACTATTGCGGGTTAACGGGAACGCCCTCTGTTAGTTAACATACTGCATTTTCTTTATCTCAAGCAAAATTAAAAAAATGGCTATTCAATTGCTTGCACAATAATTATTAATTCTACCTAACCTAAATCGCCTCCAGATGCGTGGTGTATTTTAGTTCTACATCAACATGATACAGTACTCCGCGGACATTGGTGTGGGTTACATGTTTACCTCTATTACCTATTATTTCTATTTATTATTATTTGTTATTTACTAAAATTGTAATGTGGACAAATAAATAAATCTGTTTTATGTCTCAATAAAATAAAATATTTATTTCAGCTTTTACTGGCTTACCTTTAATTCTTCTGGGTCAGGAAGGGTCAGCTGAAATGAGAAGTTACTAATTCAGTTATAAATTCAATTGTTATGTTTCTTACTAGCATTCATGCGGGGCTTTGCCCGCGTGACTACACGACGTTATACCTCGGGGAATATGTTTTCCGAAATAAAAAGGAGCCTATGCCTATTCCCAAGGTCAGCGCTATATCTGAACCAAATTTCATTCAATTGGTTAAGTATATATAAAGATATTACAATAAATCAAAGTAAATCTGCAAAATAAATGATAATAATGATGTTTATTTTGCAAATAGGTGATAAATAACACTTTCACACGTAATTTTTTTCGTAAATGTAAACAAGATGAGGCCTGTGTTTCCTAACTGAATACTTTAAGAAGAAACACTGAAACAAACTCAGAGGTCAACGTCTCTTTTAAAGTCCATACAATCTGTAGTGATCAAAACATATGAGAGGCTTCCAGTTTAACGGGATAAAGCAAGTATTTTTACATGCGACTGCCTATCTGACTTCCCCAACGTAGTAGCTGGGTAATACGACTTCCCCTGACTAGACTAGTGTCTGGTGTACTGGCATCGTATACTGACTACACGTAATGACTGTCAAACATGTCCAAATGACAGCCGGGACCAAAGCTATGGCGTGCTGTCCAAGGCACGAGGGTATCACACCGCCAACTTCCACACTCCGGGCTACTACTGAGACATTCTTTACAGAAAAACCCAATAGCACTTTCAAACTGAATCGAACCCGAGACCTCGTGCAGTCGCGCTTGCGACCACTCAACCAATAGTCTTAGGAAAATAAGTCAAAACTAAGTCATATTTTCTCACCAGAGTTGGTACAACACCACTTTTGACTCTGTGATGAGGCTGTGTATCATCAAAGTCTTCTGCTAGAAAATGTTCAGCACACACAACAAGATTTTCAGTTATTTGGCATCCTGCACTGGCTAAGGCTTTCACCCACGCAGCTTTGTGGTGCGGCTCCTTGGGTAACCTGGAATATAGCATACATGCAAATGTTAAAGAAAAACTACATTGTGGACATCCCACCCACAATCACAACACATTTTGGGAATACATTCATTGTTTGTACGGCTAAGGAGTGTAATTCCCTGCTGGAGTCTGTATTTCCTGATAGCGATCCTGGTAGATAATTAATAACCAGGGTTATGTTCTCTTAAAATAGTTGAAATTTCATTCTTAAATATAACTTTACTTTCAAACTTTATATCAGTAGAGAACTGTTAATTAATTTGAATAAATTTCATTTCATCATTTTATGTAAAATTTACAAAGGCAGACTTAAAGCCTTAGGCATGATCTCTACCAGTGGTGATGAGATACCATAGGCGGTGAAGAGATGTATGATATATGAATAAAAAACTAAGTAGATAATATTATAATATTCAAAGAGAAAATTGTAAACTTACATATTCAAATGTAAATAAGTATTTATTTAATTATTTATGTCGATTTATATTTAATGGCACTAGCTTTCTTGTTCCTTTTTCTTTCAATGTTTTTGATGATTGATTATCACATACATAATTATGTGAAAAGACAGTAAGGGATGTGCAAACACCTCCCACATTATCTCTTCACCACTCATGGTTGACTGAGAGAGACTAGAGAATGCCTGCAGCTTTAAAGCCCGATTTACACTTCAACAAGTACAGTAGCGAGTTAACTTGCGTCATTGGCGAGTTAAGTTGTTAATGTACTACTACTTAACTCGCTTTTGCCGTTCAAACTACAATAACAACTTAACTCGCCGATGACGCAAGTTAACTCGCTACTGTACTTGTTGAAGTGTAAATCGGGCTTAAGTCCGCATTTGTACCTATGTGCATTAAGTGTAAATAAATAAATATTTTAGTAACATAATTAATTTAATTTCTTCATTCAGACAACATAAATCCATGATGTTAGTAAATATACACGCTTAAAACTAATGTTAGTATGTAAAACAAATATGAGCTACAAGCACAAAAAAATAATAATGAAATAACGAATAATTAAGAAGTACATCTTGCATGAGGGATGAACAGGTTACTTGGTCATCACCCATACAAGATGTCTCAAAATAGGGAAGTAAAAATACATAGCAATATATTAATAACTATGTATAGTATATCACTAATACTCAGCTGCATCCAGTTACACTGGAAGCTGAACACAACATAGTTGTGAAAACGCTAAGCAGGTGGTGAACACGGCAAAACCTTTCAGTTGTACGCGAACTGTTTGGGAAGCGAATGGTTAATACTCACTTATGAAACGTGATGCCAAGGCTGCCATTCGGTTTGGTCGTCGCTCTGTTCAAACAATTCTTTACACAACAATTCATGTTTTGCTGTTATTTGCTGGATGATGAATATATATGTTTCAAATATCAAAAATTCAAAACAGTATATTACTTCACTCTCTGATTCAAAACAAATTTAAGTTGAGACCGCGGCGGTCATAGATGATACATATAATTTATTACTGTAGGGCACAGACTACATAGATGCTGTAGGGAATGTAGGGATGGTAGGTACCACAGAGCTGGATGGTACGTATTTACGCGACAAGGTTTTTAGGCCGTGCGCGCACTGCCTTGCGGTGGCCGCAATTGCGGTAGTTCTACTTCTGTTCTACCGCACCCATATGTGTTCTGTGACCGCACCGGTAGAATGACCGCAATCTTATATTATATTCTCTTTGGCAATCTCAGGTGCGCGCACTGCGGCGAGAAAAACGCACCTTTTGTCTGACAATGTTGCCATACATACAGATTTCTTCGTATTTATACTTAGAGCATTTAACCTCCAAGTAAAATTAAATCTTAAATCCTTAAATCCTCCAAGTATTTATACATATTTTCGATGTGTGATTCAGATTAGCACTCGATACAGATTTTTATACAAATTTCACACTGTTTTGATAAAATTAACTGGTACAACTAAAGACAGAACTTGGCAAAATAAATTACCTAGATACCGCATTTATTACGTTACACACACCATTGTATGATTCTATTCTCTATAGTTATTCTTTTTTTTTTTAATTAAGTGTTCAGAACTGAAGACAAAACTATGGGACGGTATGAAGAAGCGTCAGATGGGATTCTATTTGGTTTAAGGAATGGCAACACTATTTGACGTTTCCATTCAACAGGTATGTTACCTGTGGTCATAATAGAATTGATAAGATGTAAATAATAAGAATACTTAGAGTTCTTCTAGTTTGTAAGCCCTGGCTGGGGGCCTTTAAATTTTAGAGGTCACCACAGGATCGCCCGGTTAAGTAGTATATTAGCCTTATCGAGCTAAACTACGAGTGGCCCTATCGAAAAAAAAAAAAAAAAAAAAAAAAAAAAAACTTAGAGTTACTTGCTTATACAAATATTTATTGAATCGATACAGAAATATGAAACTACACTTTGTCTCTTTTTAACCAATGAGTCATCTCATTTGAAGAAAGAGACGTCATGCTATTTGTTTATTCTCTGCCTGGCAACATTTTAACATTTCCGTAAAAGTACCTACCTCGCGTGCCATCCGCCATCTTTTGGATTTGGACGCGTGGTTTTGTAGTACATCAGCTGTCAAATGAACAACAACATTGGATTTGGATTGCGATTTTTAGGAATAAAAACGCTCCCAACTAAATTGTTTTGTGCTGTGAGTGTCTAGTGGTGCAAATTGAATATGCCTACTTGTTCAATAATTCTGTTTGGTGCAAGGAAAAACCATAATCAACCTCATTTGACCATGCACAGGTTAGTAGCCGTATTTTAAGAAAAACTTTATCATGCTGTTATTTTTTTTGTATAAGTATCCTTGTTTTATTTATAGAATAAAAGCTCCCACATGTACATACCAATTATATCTGATATTTAACTCTATTTGCTAAATTTATATCATGTTTTGTTTACAATACAAATGACAATTCAAAATAGTGATGTCTTTTATTTAATAAGCTATCGATAAAAACTAACTTTTTTTTTAGTTTGTACATTGTAGAGATCAGTAGAGTAGGGTTTCAAAATGAAGAGCTTGAAGAGATGGTTTTGAAAATAAAACTAACAATAGAAATAAAAATAGCGATAGTACTAAAACACAACAATGTCACTTCGTCATGCAGTAGTTGGTGGTTATTTAGTTCAGTCTCTGATGTGTTCCATGAACTGCATAAAACTGAAATCATGTTGTATGTTTTTTATTTGCACAGGTTCCCTAAAAATGAAGTGCTGCGCCAGAAGTGGCTTGAAGTCATTGGGATGGAAAATATCAAACCTGGACTTAAAGTACCACGTGTCTGTTCATCACACTGCAGAATCAACCTTCAATAAAACCCTTGATGTAATAAGGCTGCGTGACAGCGTGATGATGCAGTACCGTCAATCCACCCTGTAGTAAGTTAAAACAAATAATTAACTTCATTTTAAATTTCCCTACGAACCTGTCGGTTCATCTAATACTTTAGTATTAATGTTTCTCAATTTTAATATTATTAAATACCTGTTCATACTGTTATGTTTAGCGCTAGTAATAAAAAAGATGAGATTATTCAAGATATAAAAAATACTTTCAGTGTTAAAAAAAACACACGGGCTGGTTCTGCGTGAAATCATAAATTTCGAACAAGCGTTCTCCATGATGACCCTTACCAGTGAAATACCTAGATCAGATATATAAAAAGTAAATAAAATAAACTTTAATTTGTCGTTCGAAAAGTGTTGTACAACATACAACTAACATTTGCATATATCTTTAACCTTAACTTCTCTTTTAATTTGCTTTTTCAGATTTAACCCGAATCGTTTACTTCTGAGAATGCGTTACCGAGCACACCTGGGTCATAAATAAATTTCAAGGCCACTTTTAGTTTCTATAAAATTAAGCTCAATTTGAATGGGCAGTTTACAATGATTAGTAATGGTTTTGACTTTCAAAAGTGCCTAATAATTATCTAAATAAAATTGATCATTTTACTTTGACGTGGTGATTTATTATGGTGAATAAAGGAAAATTTTTCAAAATACTTTGTTGTTTTATTTCTTGTAATTACCTCAGATTTAGTATATTTCTACAATATTTATTATTGTTGTAAACAAATATCTCTATGGGCCGAAACTACGTAAAGCGATCGCCCACGCGGTCCCATACAAAAGTGCTCCATTGCGGGAACCCGCAAGTCGCGGCGAATCAGACCCCGCGCCCCCTTTTTGCTACGTAATAAATATTAAGTTTTCGTTCGACTCGACGACATGTACACCGTTAAAGTTGAACTAGTGACACTTTGCAGGTAATAATCCGGTTTCCGAAACATGACACACGCTCTTTACGCAGTTTCGGCCCTATAATATCATTATTTGCCTAACCTTTTTCAAACTTAAGATACAGGCCTGACCTAGTTTAAGAGATAGAGTATAAAACTGTGCTTAAAGCGTAACAAATTGTTACATGCTATATGCTATACGTAATGTCAAATATAGAAAGTGCAATGTGTTATCCTGTTTTATGAAATAAATATTTTTATTATTATTATTATTAACTATATATTAGGGTAAGATTCCAGTCTATCAACTGATGCAGCTGAATACCAGTATTTTAAATGCCTGAGACTGCCTATCTGACCTCCATAGTACTGGGTAATACGATACCCTTGGTAAGGCAACCAGTTACCAAGGGTATCGTATTAATCAGACTCGGGCCACTGACTAAAAACGACTGTCAAAGATTTACAAATGACAGTTAGTTCGATACTAAGCCAAAAGCGGGTCAGAGTGATCTTTATGAACAACTTTAAATGTGGAACAAACCCTGAAATCGCAAAAAACCTCAGTAGTCCTCATTGATTTATATAATAGTACGCAGTAATATATATGTCAATGGTTGTCCTTCAAGAAAGTCTCTCACAAGAAAAAAACAAAGTCAGTCAGTCACTCATAAAATGTAGCCCAACCAACAGTGCTTCTAACCCCTTGTATGTTAATATGAATGTAATGCACTATAATTTTAAAAATTCAGGAAAAGAACTAAACGACTTGTTACAGTTATTCCAAAAGTATAATCTAATTATCCAAAGTTTAAAAGTATTGTTACATAAGTAACCAACGAACCCGAAGAAATGTTAGAAACTCTGGTATCGATATCGATACTTTTTGGTTTTCATTACTTATGTGCTTCCCTAGCAATGGCTGCCATCTTTTGGCCGCAGTTGACAGTAGGTATGCACGCGTATTTTGTAGGTATTTCTCGTCCATATTATAGAAGGTCATTGTAAGAATAACTGAGGGCGTCTTCATTTAAAATTTAAATTTATTAGAGCTGAGTGTATTACGCAGAGATTACACATTAGATAATGTTAACGGCATTTATTAAGAGCACTGACAATTAGTTTTTTTCGGAAAACATTTTGACTTATATATTCAACAAGCTCTGCTGCATAGCAACCCATCTAAGGAGTATTTTTACTGATGTGCTATACAACCTCAACACTTTCCCTCATCAGTTGAAAAAACTATGCAGCCCCAATTTGGCTCTCATCTTGTTGAGCGTCGGCTTTGGAACTGCCTTGGTCATAAGGTCAGCTAATTGGTCAGTAGAACTGGTTTTTTGTACATCTACTAAACCTTCTTGAACACTCTCACGAACGAAGAAATGTCTCACTCTTATATGTTTCGTTCGCTTGTGAAATTTCGGATTGTGTGCGAGACGTATAGTTGCTTCGTTATCTACCTTTAATGTTGGTACGCCCTCTAATATTGTGAGTTGGTTATATAACCTTTGAAGCCATACCAGCTCACGTGCGCCTTCGCTCGCTGCAACAATCTCAGCTTCAGTTGTTGAAATTGCAACAGACGCTTGACGTTGACTTAACCAGGAAACAACTCCTCCGGCGAATAAACATGCTACTCCTGTAGTAGAACGTCCAGTTTGTTCATCTCCAGCATGGTCAGCATCACTATAACCTTCAATAATGGTTCTCGTAGAGTCACATGTGTATTTGATGCCATAGCTAGCTGTTCCCTTCAAGTAGCGAAATATTCTTTTCACTTTCAACCAGTCTGCTTGAGTAGGATTCTCTAATTTTCTTGATACGACCCCGACAGCATAAGCAATATCCGGGCGCGTACCTGTCATGAGATACGCCAATGCGCCTACAGCTTCTCTATAGGGAAACTTTTCTCCAGATTCTTTCTCCTCAACTTTCCCTGTTTCTGAAGTCCTCTCTATAGGTGTCGAAATAGGATTGCATTCGGACATTCCGAATCGTTCGAGAATTTTCCTGACGTAAGGTTGCTGTGTTATTATTACCAGTCCAGTTCCCCATCCAGATCAGATCCAGTTAATCTAGCAATCTCTAATCCTAAGTAGTAGGATGCTGGCTTGACAGTTATTTTAAGCGTATCCCCTAATTCCTTTAAGAATTGGTTCGCCAAAGCTTTATCTGTTGTGGCTACAAGCCCGTCGTCCACGTATAAAGCTATTATAATTTTCTTGTCTCCTATCTTTCTCATAAAAAGACAACAGTCAGCTGCATTCTGAGTAAAACCTTTCTGTAGCAAGATTTCCTCGAAGCAAGAATTCCAACAACGAGGTGCTTGCTTTAAACCATATAGACACCTTTGAAGTCGACATACTTTTGAAGTACCATCGCTAAATCCGTCTGGCTGTTCCATGTAAATTTCTTCCTGTAATTTACCGTTTAAGAAGGCTGTCGAAACATCAAATTGAGTCGGGTGCAGCTTTTCCTTTGCACTCACACTTAGTAAGGCTCTTATTGCAGCCATTCGAGCAACCGGACTAAAAGTTTGTTCAAAGTCGATCCCTTTCCGTTGCTTGAACCCCTTGACTACAAGTCTCGCTTTATATTTGTCAACGGTACCATCTGGGTTTCGTTTAACCCTGAAAACCCACTTGCATGGCAGCGCTTTTTTGTTGGACGGCAAGTCACACAATGTCCAAACCTTGTTGTCAGCTAGGAATTTTATTTCGCTCGCCATGGCCTTTTGCCATTCGGCACTGTCCTCCCTCTTAATTGCTTCATTATAAGTTTCTGGGAAGTATTCTAAACCCACAAAGCAAACATAGTCTTCGAGTTTCTTTGGTCGGTTAATTGTTGCTCGGTTTCTAAGGTTGTATCGAGTCTCTGTTAATGGCTCGACTACTTCTAATTGTTCTTGAGCATCCGTGAAATCTTCCTCATCCTCTGTTAGTATAGGAACATTGTCTTGAACTTGGTCCTCTGTTGGTGTAAGAATGTCCTCTTGAACTTGATCTTCAGTAATATCTCCCTCTAGATCAAGTTCTTGACTTTCTCTTATATTTTCAGAAGCTTGATCTTGTATGAGACCATGTTTATCGCTGTCATCTCCCTCTAACTTAATAGGGATACTGGTGGAAATCTTGAACTCGACATCAGACTGAAACGTTATGTCTCTAGACCTTAGCGTCTTTTTTCCATCCCAGATGCGATAGCCATCATCGTTCTCATAGCCTATCAGCAGTCCTTTAATGGCTTTCTTATCCATCTTCTTACGGCTTTGTTTTGGAACGTGAGTATAACATTCACTTCCAATAATTTTTAAATGACTAATCTTGGGTTTCCTACCGTGCCACAACTCGAAGGGTACTTTTGTATCTACTCTGGTAGGGCCTGTCCTATTCAAAACATATGCCGCTGTGTTTATGAGCTCTGCCCAGAGCACTTGTGGCATCTCTCCTCTCGCGTGTAGCATCGATCTTGCAGCATCTACAAGCGTGCGGTTTTCTCGCTCACTACACCCATTCTGCTCTGGCGTGTAAGGCATTGTCAGCCTATGCTGAATTCCGAACTTTTGTAGATTGATTTGTCATTATCACATTCGCCACTGTAGCAGCTAGTACTTACGCATAAACATGCAAAATAGAGGAGCTCATACGACCGCCCTGCGCCATGAGGCCGCGCGCACTAAGCAAGCCGAAGTTTTAGGAATGCGGACTGGCCGTCCGCATCATCGCGCTTGTTCCATGAAGGGAGCGCGGCACAAGTACCCACATTACCGAAATGTGTTATTAATGTACCCCATTTATTTTGATTATTGTATGACTGTCATAGTATATAAATAAGCGCTTCCAAATAAACCATACAGATCGTTATTCGCCTTCTTACTTAACACATCCTCATACATAAATAAAGTACCTAACGTATCTAAAGTGGTGACCCCGCGTTCGAAATGGCAGAAAGAAATAGTACTACGCTTAAAGACGTCGAATCGATAAGTGTCCAGTCAAAATGTTTCCAAGAACAGCTGAAGGAAGTAAGCACCGTGTGTTCCTGCCAGTGTCAAGCTTCAACGTCAGCAGTTCCAGCAACAGCGGTGGCATTCAAAATAGCGGCAACATCTGCACCTGCAAACCATAAACTCTTCAGCATGATCGAAGACCTGACCAAGGAAATTGCAACGCTGAAAATAGAACAATCCCGCAAATCTCAACGCCGATCCATCGATGACAGAAGCCTTTCCCGCTCGAAATCTTGGGGCAAAAGATATACCATATGCTATTTTCATAAGAAATACGGGAAGGCAGCGTACCGATGTCGAAGTCCGTGTAGTTTCAAAGGGATTTCGAGTGAGAAGCCCGAAAAACTAACAAAAACTCAAGCAGTGACGGTGGCCGAAGTCGACATTTTATCCACACACCGCCTATTTATATACGACAAATCATCCGAGAAAAAATTCGTTGTCGACACGGGAGCGAATGTTTCTGTTTTACCTGCTACTGCACGTGATAAACAGCGAACTCCAACGAACTACTTGTACGTAGCGAATGGTTCACAAATACTACATACGGCGAGCGAACCATTGTTCTCAATATCGGAATGAGGCGAGCCTACACTTGGCGATTCATAGTTGCAACAGTCAGTCGGCCGATATTAGGCGCTGATTTTTTGCACCACCACGCACTTATGGTAGATCTCCATGGACAACGATTGGTGGATAAAAAAACAAATTTATCAACACGTGGTTTCCTGTCACCGGCAGCAGAAGGAAGCATCAGAACCCTCGATGACAAGTACCCAGACATCACGAGGCCGAATTTAAAGAAACTGAGAAATAGTGAAGTCGAACACTATATTGAAACCACCGGG
Source organism: Tholera decimalis (assembly GCA_943138885.2). Classification (NCBI taxonomy): domain Eukaryota; kingdom Metazoa; phylum Arthropoda; class Insecta; order Lepidoptera; family Noctuidae; genus Tholera; species Tholera decimalis. The sequence continues at coordinate 19,052,226 of OW964574.2, forward strand.
CCGCCGGTATTTACAAAAGCAAGACCACTACCGCCACATAAATATAATGCAGCAAAACAAGAATTCCAACTCATGATGAGCGAAGGAATTTGTCGACCATCTAATAGCTCATGGGCAAGTCCATTACACATGGTTTTGAAAAAGGATGGTACCTACAGATCCTGTGGTGATTACCGTCGACTCAATGCAGTAACCACACCCGATCGCTACCCGATACCACGACTCCATGACTTCACACATAACCTCCAAGGCAAGAAGATATTCTCTAAAATTGATCTTCAGAAGGCCTACTACCAAATTAAAAATAGAGAAGACGATATTAAGAAGTCGGCCGTGATTACTCCGTTTGGCTTGTACGAATTCACGAGGATGTGTTTTGGTTTGAAGAACGCAGGCCAGACATTCCAACGTCACATCGACAATGTGCTTCGCGGCCTACCCGTTTTTCCTTTTGTTGATGACATTCTCGTCGCTTCTGAGAACCCAGAAGAACACAGAAGAGAGCTTGAAGAAGTGTTTAAACGACTCAACGACAGTGGTTTAAAAATAAACGTCGCTAAGTGTATCTTTGGTCAGTCTAAACTCGATTTCCTGGGATACACAATAAGCCCTGAAGGCATTAAACCTACTGAAGAAAAATTGCAAGCAATTCAATCTTATCCATTGCCAAATACGATCCAAGAACTTCGTCGTTTCGTCGGAATACTGAACTTTTATCGATCAAGTATACCCCATGCGGCTGAACATCAAAAGGAATTGAGTAAATACTTTCACAACGCCAAGAAAAACGATAAAACGAAAATACAATGGACCGAAGAAGCAAAAGAAGCATTTATTAAATGCAAAGAAGATATCAAGAATTGTGCATTATTGTCCTACCCATCACTGAGCGAACCTTTCGCATTGATGACAGACGCCTCAAACACATGTGCTGGTGCCGTTATACAACAAAAAATCTACGGCAAGTGGAGACCACTGGGATTTTTCTCAAAGAAATTCAGTGACGCACAACGCAAATACAGCACGTACGACCGTGAGTTGCTATCAATTTACATGGCAATACGTCACTTCCGTCGTGTGTTTGAAGGACGAGAGTTAATTGTTTATACGGACCACAAACCGCTGTGTAATGCATTAAATTCAAACAGCAAGTCTGAGACGCCCCGCCGAACAAGATACCTTGAATATATCGGACAATTCACGTCAAATATTCAACACGTAACCGGCCAGGACAACCAAGTTGCAGATGCACTATCACGAATCGAAACAATAACATGCCCCACGCCACTGGATTACACTGAGTTAGCAAGGAAACAAGACCAAGACGAAGAATTGAAAACACTAACAAACAAAGGAAAATACCTATTCAAGAAAATCGTCATTCCCAACTCAAATATCAAAGTTACTTGCGAGATGACATCAAGCATTGCTCGTCCATATCTGCCTCCAGATTTTCGAAAACTTGCATTTCAAGCAATTCACGACCTTAGTCACCCCGGCATAAGGGCGACAAGGAAGCTAGTCACTGCCCGCTATTGGTGGCCCTCCATGAATAGTGACGTAAATGTGTGGACGCGAGCGTGCGACGCGTGTCAGCGAGCCAAGGTGCAACAACACACGAAGACACCTATTGCGAGTTTCCCACAAGCAAACAGACTGGAGCATGTGCATATAGATATTGTTGGCCCGTTACCTATTTCTGACGGCTATCGATATCTACTAACCATAATAGATAGAGCAACCAGATGGCCCGAAGCCTGTCCATTGGAAGACATAACCGCAGAAAAAGTTGCTAATGCATTTTATAACGGTTGGATCACGAGATTTGGTTGCCCAGTAACCATAACCACCGACCAAGGCAGGCAATTTGAGTCTGACCTATTTAATAAATTAATGCAACGCATGGGAATACATCGTACCCGCACCACTGCCTACCACCCGCAGTGTAACGGCGTGATAGAACGATGGCACCGCTCACTCAAGACGTCACTCACTGCGAGACTAAAATCAACAACATGGTCACAAGAGCTATATACAGTACTCCTCGGTCTACGCGCCTCGATAAAAGAAGATGTTGGTGCAAGTACTGCTGAATTATTATATGGCCAAACGCTACGATTACCAGGAGAATTTTATGAAGAATCTACAAGACATCGCGACACAATTTCAAACTTCATGAATAAGTTGAATGGAGCGTTAAAAAAGGCCCAGGCGCAACGTAAATCAAACCAAACCCGAGCGACATTCATTCACGATGACCTACATAAATGTTCGCATGTTTACCTACGTAATGACGCATCAAGGAAGCCCCTGACGCCGACCTACAATGGCCCGTACGAAGTAATTAGTCGTAATGACAAGTATTACACTATCCAGTTATGCAACAGAAGCGCAAACATAAGTATAGATAGACTAAAACCTGCTTTCCGGATGAATACCGAGTCGGAAGCACCAGTCACAGATACATCCGCATATGTCACAAAATCAGGAAGGATATCAAAACCCTGTGTACGTTTCACTAGCGGGGGAATGATGTTGTCGCTCAGTAGCGTTTTCACTGTATGACCTGTTGTCTTAACTTCTTGCAACATTTGTAACAGCTTATCCTTAACTTCTGATTTGTGCTTTACGAAGTATACAAAGCGGTAATTTGAAAAGTCATCCTTAAATAAGACAAAATATTTATACTTTGAGATGCTATCAGCAAAAGGTCCGCACACATCAGTGTGAATAAGTTCACCTGGCTCTGTAGCTCTTTCCCTTGTTCCAAACTTTTTCCGTTGGGATTTGCCATATATGCAACCAAATTCACATTCACAACACAAAAACACATTTTGTGTTGTCTGGTTTTAAATCAATTCCAAGCTCCCTCTTAACAATATCGCGAACATGTCGTTTGTCTTGATGTGCGAAACGCTCATGGTAAAGCTGTAGTAGATTAGAACCAGTGATTGCGTTGACCTCAATGGAGTTTTTCTTTGCTGGCATGACCGTCTTCATGTCCACCTTGTAGAGTCCTCCATAAGGTACTCTCTTGCCAACAACTTTAGTTGAGCCTTCTATATCAAGCTTACATTCTCTTGTTGTCGACGTGAATACGCTATTTTGCATCCTATCCTGTGCTGCTAGCGTTGAAAAAAGATTTTTCGTAAGTGATGGTACTAACCACACATCTCGAAGCGTTATTAGTTCCTGCTTATCATTGACATTTGCATTGACCACTACGGTTCCTTTTCCTATTGCTGGAATCACGGTCCCATCTGCGGTTGTTACAGAGTGGTCTAACTGAAATTCATGAAATTCGAGGAAGAAATCGCTTCTTACTGCAATGTGTGTTGTTGCGCCATTATCAACAAACCAGTTATTTCTATCTTGGATTTGTTCTTGTGGGCACGCATTCACCATTAATGAAATTTGTTGCACTTGCTTGGGCTTTGAATTAGGTGCTGATGTGCCTGAAGATGGCTTAGGTGGCCTCCCATCTTTAATCCACTTCTTGCACTTGCGAACTCTATGTCCTTTTCCAGAACAGTAGTTGCAAATCAGCTGTTTGTCCATGCTTTGCTTTAACTCTCTTTTAATTGGTGTAGTCACTAACGCCTCCTGTTTAGAGTTCTCTTGACTGCCTAGCTCTCGTTCGAACGTGCAGAGGTGACTTGTTAAACAATCAATAGTCCTTTCAGTCTGCTTTAGCATCAGCCAGCTTGACTTGAAGTTAAATTACCTATCATCCAGCGTGTCCAAGACTTTACATATGAGGAACATCTCAGGAAGTTTAGCATTTGCGTCAATTCTGGAAACCTCGATCTTTAAATCATTCCAAACATTCTTCAGCTTTGATATGTGTGTGGGAATATCATCCGCCTTACTTTGTTTAAGTCCAAAGAATTCTAGACACAAGTTGTAGGCTCTGTCCTCTTCCTGTCCATCAAATAGTCTATGTAACTCCTGCCAGACATCACATGCAGTTCTATACCTCATTACCTTTTTTAATGTGTCTTCTGACATGTTAGTAGTTAGCATGAGCAAAGCGCTCGTTTCAGCCTTCCTATAACTAGCCAACGCTTTATTATAGCTGCTTACTTCAGCATCACCTGCTCCTTCGGCAAGGGTTGGTTTTTGGAGTTTACCTTTCACAGCATCTGTAGCACCTTCTGTGCCATCAAGCATTATAGAGATCTTATACTTCCAAGTTGACCAATTTTCTTTGCAATGTAACTTTCCTATGTCGATTTTTGTACTATAATCCATTTTTATTTACGTACGCTTTTTCCTTTTCGTGATTGGGCCCATAACTTATTAGAGCTGAGTGTATTACGCAGAGATTACACATTAGATAATGTTAACGGCATTTATTAAGAGAACTGACAATTGAGGAGTTCAAATTCAAAACCCGCTAAAACACTTTTCATTAAATAATGGTAAAACGTAAATAACCTTACAAATCATTATTCTAAACAACATCTTTAAAAAACCACAGTGACAGCTTTATATTGAGACCGGCAATACTTAAGAACCTTGTTTATTAGGAGAATAATTAAAAATAACGGAACAATAACCAATCATATTATTGTTTTAGCGGATTTTGATGTATACATCTGATTTTAGCGGGTTTTGAAATAAAGATTTTCGTTTTAGCGGGATTTGCAACTGACAGATTTTTACACGTGGGTGGTTTTATGCAGTCAACGGTCATGAATACTAAAATGTTGATGAAGCAATTTACATTATTTTATAAGATATGAAGAATCATGAAAATTAATAATACGGGTTAAAGTATGAAAATTATTTATTAATAAAACTAATACAGAATAATGGATGGAAGATTAAAGAAAGGAGTTCAGGAAGAATATTAAATATGTGTTTCAACATCTCCGAAACCATGATCACAGTAATGGTCTTCAATAGCATTGCCATTTTCAAAGCTACTGACTACTAAATCGACACTTTGCATTCTTTCTTCAATTTTTTTTGTAGTATTCCCAATTAGGTAAATATCTCCACTCTTTCCCGCAATGCTTTTCGAGAAGTTTAGCAACATCATCGACCTTGGCTTTCATCGGTAAAATTGTGTTTGCTAGTTTAAACTCTTGCTAGTTATAATCTTTGTGTTTTTGAGCGACAATAGTGACTTTCTTGGCACTTAAGTTTTTCAATGAAACATTCGACTGACACTCTTTTTGTCGCGTATTTTTGGGATTTTCGATCACCCCCTCTCTTTCCTACCAGATTCCTACCTCCAGTTTTATAAAATCTGCTCATAATACCCTTAATTTTATGTTTTTTAACCAGAAGAGCATCCAAAAACGTTTTTTGGCAAACTGGGATCATTTGACCGTGGTTTCCAATAACATGATATTTAATCACAATGTTTCTTTTAGAGTTTTCTTTTTATTATTAGCTTTATTAAGTTGCAGTATTTTAATATGAAATCGGCTTGAGAAATTTTAGTCGTACATTTATAAAAATTCCTATGAAATCTGCTTATATCCTGGCGAGTTAATTTTTTATGGTTAATAAAATTGGTTATGATTGCATTGCGGCAACTTCGGCAAACCTTTGCTTTCATACCTGAAACAATATGTTTTTAATTGATTAGGTCGGTTGGTGCATTTCGGTCGGAGTAGAGCGGAGAGCGGAGTAGTGAAACCACCAAACTGAAAATCAGGGTGAAGATTTTGAGCATTGTGCTCCGCTCTGCTTCGCATCAATGGAAACGTAGTCTTATACTGACTTATGGTTAATATAAGAAGATTTTATTGCAAAAAAAAAATGAAGTAATCTTCCTTTTTTATGATAAAAAAAGGAAGATTTGTGCAGGACGCCCAGCGATAGTTTAAATATTATATTCTAATTAGAATATTGGTTATTAGATCATAATGTAATAGAATCCAAGTTAGATTAATCGATAGAATATTATCATAAGTAATGTTGAATTTATGAGGAACTTTGTTATGATTGTACTAAAGTCAAGTCCAAAGCAGGAAAGAACCTGTCGAAACCTGCTCCCGTGACCCTCACTTTCTCCTCGTTTCTGATTGGTAGACCTTGAGTTATGCCCATGCGCAAACTTTCTAATTTTAGCTAATTGGTGTATAGAACATTGGCACATGGCGCAACCCACACGAGTTACGCCCATGTGCCCGAGTATAAGTATAGGGCATATTGATCGATTCAGCATCAGTTTGTGAATCCAGACTGTTCGACCCCAAGCCCAGCCAACGGTAACTGGTATGTCGAACCGTCCGCGATTACGCGGAGCCCTACGTTGCTTAATAATGATAACAAAAATGTATCACTAACCTGAACGCTGGGGACGCCAACTTCGACCTTCCAAGGTCACGCTCCAAGTGTGGTTTGTATGTAATATGAGGGTGAGTAATTGTAACGTGTGGTGAAAGACAAGTGTGGATGAACGTTCCCAAGGCGCCGATATCCAGGTAGCGGTCACAACAGCAATCACAGCTTAACTCGTTCCCAACAAACGCGCGCTACGCGTGGTAGACACAATAAGGCGATATGTTTCACGAAATATCAGTGGATTCTTGATAATCCGAGAATACAAAGTTTAATCAAGCACTGATCACAATTAATATGTTAATCTCACGTGAGATCCAAGCTGATTTCCAATTATATTCCGCGTGCCGGCCCGACCGACGACAAGGCGGCGTATGATTCAACGATATTCCGGGGTTTTCAATAACTGGGGAATACACTTCAACAATTAGATTATTCGCGACCCAATTATCGGCTTCAAACCGCGAATCCAAACAATATTTTACCAATTACAATCAAATCAAAGTCGCAAAACGTGCGGACATTTTTCCAACCAAACAAAGACAATCTGTCAAGTCAAAGTAATGTCAAGATCAAAGACAATAGAATGTTGCCACACCAAAAAGAGCGTTCAAAATTACATTTGGGACGCAACATCTACCCCCCCCGGACGGGCCTACCCGTCCGCTAATCAATTGGAAGTCTTGACAAGGTTGCAAATTCAACACAGCTTCAATGCGGCCAAATACCGTAGCTAGTTCATTAAAGGTGAGAACGGTGTCTCCCAACAATCTCCGCCAGCGTCCCTTTGCCGCTTTCACCGCGGCCCCAAAAATACCCCCCCAATGGGGGGCAGGCTGGCGGGTCAAACAACCAAGTGACCCCTCGGCGGGCCAAACTATTACCAATATCAACCTGGCTCTCATTAAGGAAGGCGTATAGCTCCTTCAAATAGTTACTTGTACCCTTGTAATTCGTACCGCAATCAGACCTAATCAACGAAGGTAACCCACGGCGAGACACAAATCTTTCCAAAGTCGCCTCAAAGGCCTCTGCCGAGAGGGAGGTTACCAGCTCCAAATGTACTGCCTTGGTTGACAGGCAGACAAACACACAAATAAGCCCCAACAATCTTGCTATTACGAAGGGTGGACGTCTTCAACAAAGGGGGACCAACAAAATCCGTTACGACGCCAGCAAAGGGCCTCGCCTCATTGACGCGATCAGCCGACAAAATCCAAAATTCTCGCTGCAGAATGGCCAACAGCGCATTGCAACCGGCATGCGAGTTCTTAGTGTGACGATCAGTCACCAATCAATTGTGCCAAGTTCAGTTACAACAAGGGCAGGAGCACCAATTTTAGGGTAAGGACAACTGACAAGGGTGACCTCAAACCAGGTCCTTCCCTCAACAGTGGTGTCAGCCGGTTCGCCAATTCCCCAAATCTTGCCTGAAAGGTCGTTCACCTTCAGGCCAACCTGTCCCGCTAACCAAGAAGACAAAAGGCAACCCCGGACTCCCGTCTCCAAAATGGCACAGACCACAATCGAGTCACCCAAGGGTCCCCAGACCGTGACCGAGGCCGTTGGCAACAAAACCGTCTTGATCGGGGGGTTCCTTTAGCGGGGCAGGCGTCAATCTCTTAGTGATGCCTGGGCGGCGACCGATCGCCGCTTCCAGGCTGCCTTCGTTCACGACGAGGCCAACAATCAAACCATTCGTCCGCGCGGTGTCCCAAGCCGCTCGCCATCACTGGAGGGGCATATCCCACCGGATGCCCGAATGGCGGAGGGCGCGACTCCAGCCGGGGACGTTCCGCCAACGGAGGGGAAAGGGAGCGGCGCCGACCCGGCCACTGCTGCCTAGCAGCCAATGCGCGTTCTCCCTGACGAGGGAAGACCAAATGGCGCTCGTGGGGCTCCCGTTCAACTTGCGCGGGGGGTGGAGTGCGGCGTACAGAATCGCGGGTCTCAGCCCGGTGCTCGTCTCCGGGGTACCCCCCCATGCGCGAACCCCCCTCAGAAGCTGGTCTGCTGGAGCGGTTCGCGTTGGCGCACAAAATCTCCAAGTGGGACCCTTCACAAATTCTACACGGGCGGGGGTCGGGGCAGTCCCGATGGAAGTGGGCCCCCAAGCACGAAAAGCACAAACGGCGTGCGTTGACAATGCGGCGGCGGGAACTTACGTGCAAATTCAAAAAGTCCCGGCAACGCGCCATGACATGTCCCGTTGCCTTACAAAAGTCACAATGATGAGGACTCCGGGCACCAGCAAAACGGGGGGCGGGGCGAACATCAACAGGCCCCCTAACCCGAGGACTCCGGGCGCCAGCCAAACGGGGGGCGGGGCGATCATCAACAGGCCCCCTGGCCCGAGGACTCCGGGCGCCAGCCAAACGGGGGGCGGGGCGATCATCAACAGGCCCCCTAGCCCGAGGACTCCGGGCGCCAGCAAAACGAGGGGCGGGGCGATCATCAACAGGCCCCCTAGCCCGCGGACTCCGGGCGCCAGCAAAACGGGGGGCGGGGCGATCAACAACAGGCCCCCTAGCCCGAGGACTCCGGGCGCCAGCAAAACGGGGGGCGGGGCGATCATCAACAGGCCCCCTAGCCCGAGGACTCCGGGCGCCAGCAAAACGGGGGGCGGGGCGAACATCAACAGGCCCCCTAGCCCGAGGACTCCGGGCGCCAGCAATACGGGGGGCGGGGGGAACATCAACAGGCCCCCGGGCCCTAGTCCGTCCCTGGACTCTGGGCTGAGAAGGTAGTGGGGGTGACCCCGTGGCGCCACGAGTGTTATCCGCAAACCGACACTCGTCTTCCAAAAATTTGAGGAGGTCGTCAAAGGGGGGAAGATGGGTGGCACTATCCCCACCATACTTCTGCTCAAAACGTGACCTCAACTCCGCGGGGAGCAACTGCAGCACTATGTGCACCAACAAGTAGGACCAATGTTCTACCGGTAACTCCAAGCGTCTCAAAGCGTTGGTCGCTGAGACCAACGGATTCAGCAAGTCAGTGCGCAACGTCGACGCGCTGACAATGGCCGGTAGCCCCAAAATCTGGTCGATGTGCACATCAACCAGGCAGCGCTTGTTCTGATACCGTCGGGAGAGAAGCTCCAGAGCGGTCGGGTAAGAGGAATCCGTCACCGGCAAGTGCTGCACCAAGGCTCTGGCTTCGCCCTCCAGGACAGACAATAAATAGGCCAGCTTCTGGGCAGGTCCGAGGTCCGAGCGTGCATCGACAAGACTCTCAAAGAGATCTAGGAAGCCCAGCCAGTGGTCCAAGCGACCGTCAAAACGTGGCAGCTCCAGGGTGGGCAGCCTACTCAATAGTCCAGGGCCTGCAACAACAGGGGTCTGCGGCTTGGCCGCATCAGGCACCCGGCTCTTCAAAATTTCCCGCGCTCGCAGACATATGACATCCCCCAGGTGGATAATCTGGTCATAGTCACCCAAAATCCTATCGCGGGCCATCTGATCCATCACCCCCAAATCCACGTCCATGATGTACTCGTTGAAGCGTATGAGCGCAGCATCAGCTGACTTGATCCTCTCAATCACTTGCCCATACCGAGCAAGGGTGAGCTCTTCCAATTCCACACGCTCAACAGTTGCAGCTGCCGATGTGAACCATCTCAACTGTGAGGTCAATCCCGCAGCAGCCTCCCTGACTGCCCTTAATGAGGCCATTGCAACAATCAAATATTAATACAAACAACAATCAATAACCAACAATCAAATATTAAACAAACAGCAATGACTTGTTAGCCGGCCAAGTAATCTCAACAAAATAAAAATTCAAATTCAATTATTTCAAGCCCAAATCCGACCCTGCACTTATTCCAAGTATGAATCTAGCTTGCTAAGGATGGCTAGTTACAAAATAAATAACAATTCAATGTATATATTGTGCAGGATCACACCAACAATTAAATACAACAATTGAAGTATAATATTGAGCCGGAGAATCTCTAACAAAATCCAATAAATACAAATAAATGCAATAACCAATACACACAATTCAAGTCCTATGTTGTTAGACTATGTGTAATTATTATTTAGATAACCTTTCAAATTCAGATCAATGACATTCAATTATTAATTGCCACAAAACCAAACAACTTTTACAACAATATACCAACTTATGTACCAAATACAACCAATTCCTAATTTCACAAACAAATCTTGTTTGTCAGTTCAATTCTAAGGGGCTAGCACTACAAATTACAGTACAAACTACAAGTACTATTTGAGCCCGGCTGACAAAGCAATATATTCAAACTTATCAAGTTATAAGTTGTGTTAAGTAATTAAACTCAAGTTTTAAGTTTTCAACAATATTCAAAACTTCCAATTAAACCAGTGGATCTTATATTATAAGAGCCGCGCTTCTGCTACCAAATTGTTCGACCCCAAGCCCAGCCAACGGTAACTGGTATGTCGAACCGTCCGCGATTACGCGGAGCCCTACGTTGCTTAATAATGATAACAAAAATGTATCACTAACCTGAACGCTGGGGACGCCAACTTCGACCTTCCAAGGTCACGCTCCAAGTGTGGTTTGTATGTAATATGAGGGTGAGTAATTGTAACGTGTGGTGAAAGACAAGTGTGGATGAACGTTCCCAAGGCGCCGATATCCAGGTAGCGGTCACAACAGCAATCACAGCTTAACTCGTTCCCAACAAACGCGCGCTACGCGTGGTAGACACAATAAGGCGATATGTTTCACGAAATATCAGTGGATTCTTGATAATCCGAGAATACAAAGTTTAATCAAGCACTGATCACAATTAATATGTTAATCTCACGTGAGATCCAAGCTGATTTCCAATTATATTCCGCGTGCCGGCCCGACCGACGACAAGGCGGCGTATGATTCAACGATATTCCGGGGTTTTCAATAACTGGGGAATACACTTCAACAATTAGATTATTCGCGACCCAATTATCGGCTTCAAACCGCGAATCCAAACAATATTTTACCAATTACAATCAAATCAAAGTCCCAAAACGTGCGGACATTTTTCCAACCAAACAAAGACAATCTGTCAAGTCAAAGTAATGTCAAGATCAAAGACAATAGAATGTTGCCACACCAAAAAGAGCGTTCAAAATTACATTTGGGACGCAACACAGACCATACAGTGAACAAGTAAATAGTAAACAGTGAACAGTTGTCAGTAGTAAATAGTTTAATCCAGTATTTCAGTATAACCTAGTTTTCAGTCAGTAGTGAAACAGTGTTTAAAGTGAACAGTACAATTTAGTACCGAACAGTGTATAGTTTTCAGTAATAACTTTGTACCAGTAAATAAGTGAACAGTAAATCTAAATAGTTATAGTATATTTGTGAACCTTTAACTAGAAATAAGTTTGATCAAGTGTAAATAAATAATCTTCAAGTTTTCGAAAGAGTTTTAATAACAAGTATCCTCCAATCCAGTGCAAATTAAATGTGAGACTAGATCCCTCACATTGTCTGGTCCTTCTTGAGCCGGATTCGAGGAAAACGTTATTTAATAAGAACAATTGAACCTCTTGAAGTGATACTTCAGTTAATATATTACTGAAAAATGCCAGTTACGAGGTCTACAGGGAAGAAAGGCCGACAGGCGTCAACTACAGCTACAGAACAAACTGAAACCGCAACTGAAAGTGCTACTGAAACAGCTACTGAAACCACTACTGAAACTACAGCTGAAACACAAGCTACGAGAACAACAGCTGACTCAGGGGAGGCACCGACTGCGACCGCGTCTACAGTCAAACGTGTCGCCACTCAACAAGAACCTGAAAACAAAGAAAGTGGTCGACACAGTAAACCTTCTTCAAGGAAAAGTACAAAAGAATCAAAAGCGCGTCGCATAGCTAAGGCAAAGGCGGAGCTAGCACAAAGGTTAGTGGAGTTAGCAAACGCACGCCTAGCCGAGGTCGAAGCTGAATCTACTGATGAAGACGCATCCTCAGTCGCCTCAGAAGCTGGAAACGATCAACGAGTGACTACTTGGCTACAAACAAGTCAGCTACTCGCCATCACAGACAGATCACATCGATCAGAAGTAAAGTCGTCGGCAGAACCTACGGCTCCAGTGACCACCGCCGTGTCCTGGACCATCCCGGCGAACTTACCGGCGGGAGTTAGCTCTCTGCACCCGCCACCTGAAAACCTGAACACTGAACCTGAAGACATGCTGCCAGTGAGTACCTCCGCCTCCTGGCAGCTGAACCCTGCGACTGAACAGCGGCACCTGAACCCGCCACCACTAATAGCCGCCTGGCAACAGAACTCCGTGTCTGCACAACCGAACTACGTGCCTTCACAACCGAACTACGTGTCTGCACAACCGAACCAGCAGCCAGTGATCACCACCGCATCCTGGCAACAGAACTCCGTGTCTGCACAACCGAACTACGTGTCTTCACAACCGAACTACGTGTCTGCACAACCGAACCAGCAGCCAGTGATCACCACCGCATCCTGGCAACAGAACTACGTGTCTGCACAACCGAACTACGTGTCTGCACAACCGAACTACGTGTCTTCACAACCGAACTACGTGTCTGCACAACCGAACTACGTGTCTTCACAACCGAACTACGTGTCTGCACAACCGAACTATGTGTCTTCACAACCGAACCTACAGCCAGTAATGAACGAACCTGTCGCATCCTGGCCACAGAACTCTACGTGTGTAACAACGAACACATCATGGCAACCGATCTATACTACGGCACCACATCACAGATATACCAACGAGACCCGGGTGCCGCAGTCCACGCCATCAATGCACACCGTACATCAGCCTTCAACACTAGCCGTCCAAGAACCAAGGACGGACATGAGAGAACTTGCTGCTGCGATCACACACGCCGTGCAATCAACACAGCACCAGCAGCCAATGAAGTACACCGAACTACCTAGTTTCAACGGAGCTCATCAAGATTGGCTCACGTTTCGTGCCGCCTACTGCGAGACAGCACATCGATTAACAGCAATGGAGAACATGTCTAGACTAAGACGAAGCCTTCGTGGTCTAGCCAAGGAAGCTGTACAGGGATTATTAATAGTGAACGCTGACCCAAACGAAGTTATGAGATCACTCGAGCTACGCTTCGGACGTTCAGACTCAATCGCAATGGCCGAGATAGAACGTCTACGAACTCTGCCACGCCTCACTGAATCTCCGCGTGAAGTTTGTACATTCGCTACCAAAGTAGAAAGCATAGTTGGGACTCTTCAAGCACTCAACTGCGGGCATTATCTTTTTAATCCAGAAGTAACGAAAGCTATTGTTGAGAAACTCACGCCAACCATGAAGAGACAGTGGTATCAGTTCTCAGCAATGCAGCCTAGAACAGAACCTGATCTTTTGAAGTTTACCCGATTTATCAAGATTGAAGCTGAAATATGCAGCCCATATGCATTGCCGGAAAACATCGCTGTAACAACACAACCACCTCAGAACACACAGCGACGCCAGCAACGAGTACACACCACGCAAGAAACAAATAAACCGAAGTGTGATCTATGTGAACGGCAGGGACACAGCATCATAGAATGTGAAAAATTCAAGAAAGCAACTACCAACACTAGATGGGATATAGCTAAGAAGCATCACTTGTGTTTTCGTTGCCTCAAACACAGAACAAAACAACACAGCTGTAAACCAAAGAAATGTGAAATAAACGACTGTGTACATTTACATCACAAGATGTTACACGCCGACAGCGCAGCGAACAAAAAGAAAGAAGAACCCGAGCACCCCAAAGAAGAACAAGAGAAGGTTCATTCAGCATGGACACCGAAGGTATCATTCCTGAAGATAATACCAGTACACCTATCTGGACCGGCGGGAGCAGCAGATACCTACGCACTCCTAGATGATGGCTCTACAGTAACACTAATCGATGAAAGCCTAGCCAATCAACTCGGAGCAGAAGGATCATACGAACCACTACGAATATCATCTTTCGACGGCGAACCTACGATCGACGTGACATCTCGAAGAGTGAACTTCACTATCAAAGGACTTCACACATCTGAACGCAAGCTACAAGCAAGAACAGTAAAGCGACTAGAGCTGGCTGCTCAGAAGATACCCAGAGAAGCAGTCAGGGATTGTGAACATCTTCGAGACATAGTCAAAGACGTAGTATCTGAAAATGCAAGACCTAGACTCCTGATCGGCCAAGACAACTGGGATCTCCTCATCACAACAGAAGTCAAGAGAGGAAAGAAGAACCAACCAGTGGCCTCACTTACACCACTTGGTTGGGTCCTTCATGGTAGCCACACACGAGCACTTGGCCACAGAGTGAACTTCATCAAACATACTAATACGGATGATGAACTCCATGAACTAGTGAAGGAATACATCACAATGGATAACATTCAAATCAATCCAAAGAAACCCACCAATGATCCTGATGAACGAGCACTTCACATCCTACAGCAGCATACAAAGAAAACCACAGAAGGACGGTATCAAACCGCTCTGTTATGGCGGGATGAGAACTTGAAGATGCCGGACAACTATGACAGCGCCTTAAACAGGCTCATCAGTGTGGAAAAGAAAATCGATAAAGATCCAGAACTAAAGAAGAGGTATTCAGAATAAATGGAAGCACTAGTATCAAAAGGATACGCCGAACCAGCTCCATCAACCACTTCAAAACATAGAACTTGGTACTTACCTCACTTCGCGGTTTTCAATCCCATGAAACCTGACAAGTTAAGAATCGTCTGTGATGCTGCAGCCAAAACCAAGGGAGTTTCTTTGAACGATCAATTACTCACTGGACCAGACCTTCTCCAATCATTACCAGGAGTAATCATGCGCTTTCGTCAGCACTCAATCGCCGTAACTGCTGACATTACTGAAATGTTCTTACAAATAGAACTACGACCTGAAGATCGGGACGCTCTGCGTTACTTATGGCGAGGAGATCGAAGAGACAATCAGCCGCCTGAACAATACCGTATGAAGTCATTAATCTTCGGTGCTTCTTGCTCACCAGCTACAGCAATATATGTAAAGAACACAAACGCCGAGAGATTCCAACATGAACACCCAGAGGCAGTCGAAGCTATCAAAAGAAAACATTATATGGATGATTACTTAAACAGCTTTGACACCTTAGAAGAAGCAGTGAAAGTCTCACAAGCAGTGCGTAACATTCATAGAGAAGCGCACTTCGAACTTAAGAAATGGGCATCAAACTCTACAGATCTTCTTGAAGCCCTAGGAGAAGCAACCAAGACCACAGACACCATTAACCTGGAAGACAACATCCAGACAGAACGAGTGCTCGGTCTGATATGGAAGCCAACAGAAGACTCACTTGCCTTCAATCTGAATCTGACACGCATACCTCAGAACATTCTACAGAATGACACGCCAACCAAAAGAGAAGCTCTACGAATAGTCATGTCTCTGTTTGACCCATTGGGACTAGTATCACCGGTAACAATCAGAGCCAAGCAAATACTTCAAGAAGTTTGGCGTCGTGGAACAGCATGGGACGAAGCCCTAGATAGTGACCTAGCCGCAAGCTGGAGGAAATGGATCGCTCATCTCAGAGCTCTAGAACATGTATCCATTCCACGAACTTATCCAGGCTTCAGCGCTACGGAGTCGCTACAGCTACACATATTCACCGACGCAAGCGAATCTGCATACTCAGCAACATTATATTGGCGAACAGTCACCAAGGATGGAAGAGTCTACGTCTGCCTGATCACAGCCAAAGCCAAGGTGGCAGCACTGAAGCTAACATCGATTCCTCGATTAGAGCTGCAAGCAGCAGTACTTGGCGCACGTATGGCAACAGCAGTTAAGGAAGAACATGAGAGAACACCAGAATCAACCACGTTCTGGACCGACAGCAGAACCACACTGTCATGGATCAGAACTGGAGCTAGATCTTATAAACCATACGTCGCTCACCGCATCGCAGCCATCGAAGAACATAGCTCCACCAGTGAATGGTGTTGGATCCCGACCAAACTGAACCCAGCAGACGACGCTACAAGAGACGTGCCAGAGCACTATGATCAAAATCATCGTTGGTTCAACGGTCCCGAATTTCTTCGTGGGCCCCCGGAAACATGGCCAACTGATGAGAAGAACCCCATCATAATTACAGGAGAAGAGAGAACCTGTAGTATAAGAGACAAGAACATAAAGATCAGCGAAGCTATAGCGAACGTTGACAGGTTCTCACGTTGGCAAAGATACTTACGAGCTACGGCACGAGTTCTACAATTTCTACATCTCTGTCGTCAATCAAAGCAGAACATAAATTACAAGAGAACCAGAAAGAACTGCAGCAACGACCCTGATTGGAGAAAGAATAAGCAGAAGTTACCAATCAAACCCAAAGAGAGGCAAGAGATCACAAACAAGCACCTACCTCTTACCGCTGAACTCCTACGCCAAGCTGAAAGTTTGATCCTGCGAGCTTCACAAGAACAATCCTTCCAAGAAGAGATAGAAGCTTTGGAAAACCAAAAGCCCATACAAAGAAATAGTCGCCTACACGCACTATGCATAGAACTCACAGAGGGAGAGATTCGTCTCAAAAGCAGAATAACTGCAATGACAGACGTCACAGAACGCCTAAAGAAACCAATGGTGCTAGATGGGGATCATATTACAACACGATTATGGATAGAACACGTCCACCGTAAGTTGCACCACGCGAGCACAGAGACCATAGTTAACGAGTGTCGTCAACAACATTGGGTGCTCCGTCTACGACCAACTGTCAAGAACATCATAACCACTGTTGCTGTGAAACCCACCTAAGTAAGTTAGACAGAGTCCAAAACGTTTGCATGAGGGTCATCGGAGGCTTTATAAGAACTACACCCATCCACGTTATGGAAAATGAATTAAACCTCCAACCGTTGAAGATTCGCAGATATTTTTTAGCGGATAAATACTGGCTCAAAGTAAAGTCATACGAGGATAATAATACTACTACTGTCTTAGAGGAACTGCGAGTAGTTTGTCAACAAACCCACTGGAAAAGAAAAGTACCGTTATTAACCAAAGTTCACGAGTCTCTAGTTTTACTACCTGTCTACATAAGCCCAAAGTTTGAAATGTTCTCTATGGATACTTGGGTTCACAGGATTGACCTATCTGAAATTGTAATTCCAGAAATAAATTGTTTGGTTGAGGCTAAAAAATGCTACAAGAATACTAAATTGAGCGAGTTATGCACTATGTTTTTAAATAACACTTATTCGGAATTCTACAAAATATATACTGATGGATCTAAAAACAAACTAGGTTCTGGAGCAGCATTTTTTGATCCACAAACTAACACTTCAGTGAAATTAAAACTAAATTTAAAACTTAATATAATGTATACAGAACTTATTGCAATAGACGAAGCATTATCTTACATTGACTCACTTGAAACTGGTAATTATGTTATTCTTAGTGATTCAAAGAGCGCACTGCAACATTTAATTCGTTGTACCATGAATTTTCGGGGAACTCCTATTGCATATAGTATAATTAAATCTTTGTGTAATCTCATTTCTAAGAAAAAGAATATTGTACTTCAGTGGATACCGGCTCATGTTGGCTTGGAAGACAATGAAATAGTGGATCGATTAGCTAAGGATGCATGTGATGATGGTTTGGTATGTCAACACCTTCCCGTGCACAGTGATTTATTGTATGCAGTTAAAGAAGAATGCACTAAAATGTGGCATGAACACTTCGACCAGAGGTCGCTTAGCAAGGGGATCTGGTATCGAACAATCCAACCAACTCTTTCTCGTTGTCCATGGTTCGACCAGGCAAACATGAGTCGATCAGAAATTGTTATGGCTCTTCGGCTTCGATCAGGACACATACCAATGAATAGTTTTGCCTACCTTATGGGTAAAGTTGCATCACCAAATTGTCCGGAGTGTAGTATTGTGGAAGACACTTACCATATACTGATGGAGTGCGTCCGGAACGAGGCCGAAAGAATTTTCATTCTACCCTTATCTATGGACGTTGGGAGATGTAACAGTATTCTTGCATCACCCTTGTCAAAGGATGCAAGAATTCTGTATAAATTAGCAAAAATAGGATTTAGAACATAAGGAATTTGTTTGTACCGATGAGGGTGGCATAATCATTTTCTGATTAAACCCTCAATAAAATAAATAAAGAGACAAAAAAAAAAAACATAAGCAAATGTCTGCGATGCCGTATTAAAGCAGCCTCTCCGCCTCAACCGATGACAGGGAATCTCCCTTCCTGTCGCCTAGCCCATCACCAGAGACTCTTCACTTACATCGGGTTGGATTACTTCGGACCGTTGATCATCACAGCAGGACGAAGCCATCAGAAGAGATACGTCGCGTTATTCACATGCCTGACCACACGAGCCATACACCTTGAACTTGTGGCATCGCTCAACACAGACTCGGCCATCATGGCACTAAGACGTATGATAGCACGACGAGGATGTCCAACGCAACTATGGTCTGATAACGGAACAAACTTTCATGGCGCGGAAAAGGAACTACGAGCAGCCATCCTTGCGGCTACAGCAGAAGAAGCTTCAAGAAAAATGATCGACTGGCGATTCATCCCACCTGGGGCACCTTTCATGGGAGGCGCCTGGGAACGTATGGTGAGGTCAGTCAAGACAGCACTAGCCGCCACGCTTAACGAGCAATTTCCAAGCGAAGAAGTCCTACAGACGCTGCTCATCGAAGCCGAACACACCGTCAACAGCCGGCCACTTACACATGTATCTGTGAACTGCGAAGATCCTGAAGCTCTGACGCCAAACCATTTTCTACTAGGGGGTTCAGGACGCATCCCGGCGCCAAGAGATTTCAACGACAGCGACTTACGCCTACGAGCCAGTTGGCGTGCAGCCCAAAGACTTGCTGATATATTCTGGGCGAGATGGCTGAAGGAATATCTACCAGAACTACGGAACCGCAGAGAACCACACACCAAAGGCACGATTCCCAAAGTAAATGATCTAGTACTGATCGTGGATGGTAATCTCCCAAGAAATATGTGGATCAGAGGACGCATCACCGCTACTTTCCCCGGTCCAGATGGAGTAGTACGCACAGTAGACGTATTCACGAAAGGAGGTATCCTGAGACGTCCCGTGAAGAAGATAGTGGTGCTATCAATAGACCACGGCGAGCCTGCACCAGCTTCTACTACTGCGACGTCGGCAGCGGACGACGCACGGCGGGAGGAATGTGCAGGACGCCCAGCGATAGTTTAAATATTATATTCTAATTAGAATATTGGTTATTAGATCATAATGTAATAGAATCCAAGTTAGATTAATCGATAGAATATTATCATAAGTAATGTTGAATTTATGAGGAACTTTGTTATGATTGTACTAAAGTCAAGTCCAAAGCAGGAAAGAACCTGTCGAAACCTGCTCCCGTGACCCTCAGTTTCTCCTCGTTTCTGATTGGTAGACCTTGAGTTATGCCCATGCGCAAACTTTCTAATTTTAGCTAATTGGTGTATACATTGGCACATGGCGCAACCCACACGAGTTACGCCCATGTGCCCGAGTATAAGTATAGGGCATATTGATCGATTCAGCATCAGTTTGTGAATCCAGACCATACAGTGAACAAGTAAATAGTAAACAGTGAACAGTTGTCAGTAGTAAATAGTTTAATCCAGTATTTCAGTATAACCTAGTTTTCAGTCAGTAGTGAAACAGTGTTTAAAGTGAACAGTACAATTTAGTACCGAACAGTGTATAGTTTTCAGTAATAACTTTGTACCAGTAAATAAGTGAACAGTAAATCTAAATAGTTATAGTATATTTGTGAACCTTTAACTAGAAATAAGTTTGATCAAGTGTAAATTAATAATCTTCAAGTTTTCGAAAGAGTTTTAATAACAAGTATCCTCCAATCCAGTGCAAATTAAATGTGAGACTAGATCCCTCACAAGATTATTTAATTTTTATTAAATAAAAATGGATTACTTGGATTTTACAATATAACATAAACAGTAAGCTACATATTATATATCTAGACAAAATCTCGATTTCGTTTCCCCAGAAATTGATGCAAGTAAAAAAAAAAGGATGTGTATAGACTACTCTCAGACAGTAAATAGATACACGCAACTAGACGCTTACCCTTTACCAAGTATTGAACAGATAGTCTCTAAAGTAGCTAAACATAGTGTCTACAGCAAAATTGACTTAAAAAGTGCGTACCATCAGATTCCGATTCTTGAAACAGAAAAACCTTATACAGCATTTGAAGCAGAAGGTAACTTATACCAATTCCGAAGAATACCTTTCGGGGTAACCAATGGAGTAGCGGTTTTTCAAAGAACTGTCAATAATATAATCGCAAAAGAGCAACTTAAAGGAGTATACGCGTATTTGGATGACATCACAGTCTGTGGAACTACCCAAGCTGACCACGATCAAAAACTGCAGCGTTTTCTTGATATTGCCAAACGGTATAACCTTACACTGAATCTTGAAAAGAGTGAATTTTCATTGAAAGAGATAAGTATTCTAGGATATACTATAAACAATGGACTAATTAAACCCGACCCGGATCGTCTACGTCCACTATTAGAGATGCCTCTGCCTTCAGACTCGGCATCGCTCCGACGAGCATTGGGATTATTTGCTCATTATTCTAAATATGTGCCAAGATTCTCTCATAAAATTCAGTCCCTCGTTTCGCAAGGCACATTCCCTCTCGATTCTGAGGCAGTAAACGCTTTTAACTCTCTAAAGCAAGAGATAGCCAGATCAGCAGTAAACGCGATTGACGACAACATACAATTTGTTGTTGAAACAGACGCTTCAGACTACGCTATCGCGGGAACTCTGTCACAAGAAGGCAGACCAGTTGCATTTTTCTCGAGAAGCCTTCACGGTAGTAAACGGAATCATCCAGCCATAGAGAAGGAGGCCGCGGCTATAGTCGAATGTCTTCGAAAATGGAGACAATTCCTCATCGGACGAGAATTCAAACTGATAACTGACCAAAAATCGGTCGCATTCATGTTCAATCAGCGGCATGCGTCAAGAATTAAAAATGACAAAATACAACGTTGGCGATTAGAACTTTCTGAATACAATTTTGACATAGTTTATCGCCCTGGAAAGGAAAATATAGCAGCTGATGCTTTATCAAGAGCCAATGCACCATTAGTAGCCTCTTTACATAGTTCAGAAAATGCACTCAAAGAACTGCATAAAACCTTGTGTCATCCTGGAGTAACAAGAATGCTCCATTGGGTTCGAAGCAAAAATTTACCTTACTCCACCGAAGAGATAAGACGTATTACTGCGAACTGTTCCATATGTGCAAAAGTAAAGCCTCGTTTTCAACAAAACATGGGAAAACTAATAAAAGCGTTGGCCCCATTTGAAAGAATATCGATAGATTTTAAAGGTCCACTTCCCTCAGATGGAACTGGGAACAATCGATATATCCTTACGATTGTGGATGAATATTCCCGATTCCCATTTGCGTATCCCTGCCCAGACTTGAGTACAAACACGGTAATTAATAAACTGACTGATTTATTTTCTATATTTGGAATGCCAACTTACGTACACTCAGATCGTGGCACTTCTTTTCTTTCAAAAGAGATGAAAGATTTTTTTCACCAGAAGGGCATTGCTACGAGCTACACTACACCGTACAACCCTCAGGGTAATGGACAAACGGAGAGATACAACGGAATTATTTGGCGAACAGTACTCTGGCAGTAATTGGCTCTGAAAAGCCATGATCTACCTATAACTAAATGGGAGTCAGTTTTAACTCAGGCTCTGCATTCTGTAAGATCGCTTCTTTGCACGGCTACAAACTGTACGCCTCATGAGCGGATGTTTTCTCACGCCAGGAGATCCTCAACGGGTCAGTCGATGCCTACATGGCTAAACATCCCAGGAAAAGTACTAATGCGAAACCATAATCGAACTAGTAAATATGATCCATTGGTTGAAGAAGTAGAGACTCTGGAAAGTAATCCTCAACATTCTCGTGTGCGTTTGAGCAGTGGTAGAGAAGTTGTCGTATCTAATCGACACCTAGCTCCTGCTGGGGAATGTTCTTTAGAACTGGATGAAGCGGATTCCAATGATGACGACGAGTTCATCGATGCAGTCGCTGGCGATGAGCGTGACACAGAAGGCCAGCGAGATTCCCAGAATGAGATGGTCCTGCGTCGTTCTGAAAGAGAACGACGTCCGCCTGCTCATCTAGCGGACTACGTACAATAATAATAAGCCCAGGAGAATGTAATGATATATATTAACTCCTTGGTTAATATTGAACGCCATATTTAAAAGAAGAAACTGAGTTGTCAGCATTGATTGTGTCATTGTATAAATTATGTTGAATTTTGTTAAATAAAACCTATATTACGGGTATATTCTTTACTACAAGAGGTCAATTGCACTTTGGTTTTGGTTGGGATCTGAACGACGAGTAACAGCTCCTGAGTTCAAGATGCATAAGTTATGTGAGTCTATTATATCTAGTAATTCCTCACCATGACAATTAGAGACAGAACAAACCCATGATTGGTGATGGCAATTAAAGTCCCCCAATATTAAGAAAGGCTTTGAAAGAAAAGAAAAGAGATTATTCATCTCTTGAAGAATAGAAGAAGAAGGGTGAGGAATGTAAATAGAAACAAGACAAGTTTGGTGCACTTTAATAGCTACAATAGAAATTTCCTCACTATGAGGAGGTAATGATACAATAGAGAAAGGAATAGAGTTCTTGATAAGTATAGCTACACCACCATACCCATCAGATCTATCCTCCCTAATGGTTAAATAACCATTAATTTTAAAAATATGATTTGATTTGAGCCAAGTCTCTGCTAAAGCAAAGACAAATGGCTCATATTTGTTTAAAAGGTATATAACATCTCTCTTTTTGTTTACTAGACTGCGGCAGTTCCACTGGATTATATTGGATGTGTTGTCCATCATGAATGGATTGAGGTACATTGAAAGTTGAGGCAACGTTGGACGGTGAGGAGATGTTGAACTGAGAAAGAAGATTGTGTAATGCAGAAAGGAAATCATTTGTAGAAAAGTTAACATCATTTTTATCATTATTTTGATTATTAGAAAAAGCACAACCATTAGATGGCTGAGGGATTTTAAAATCATTAATAATATCATTATGGGCCTCTTTATTATGACCTTGTATAGATTTGGGTGGGGAGCGTGGTTTCAGGAAGACAGTCTTTTTATAACAACTTGAAGCCTGCATTCAATTAGGTGAAGAGATTGATGGAGTATCTGCAAAGTTTTTAGAAGGAGAAGATAAAAGTGTGTCAGCATATGATTTAGTTACTGGGGGATATACTTTTGCTGCTTCAGCATAAGCAACTGAGCTATGTGCCATGTATGATTTAATCTGTTTTTGTCGAGAGAATTCAGGACAAGACTTATTAATGGCATAGTGAAAGCCAGAGCATAGACAGCAAGATGCATTTTCTAATTCCCTTTCACAGCTATCTCCAGTATGGCCTTGACCACATTTATAACAGCGAGGTTTAGATCTGCACTGAATTTTGGTGTGCCCAAAACAACAGCAATTGAAGCATTGTACAGTGGGGAAAATATATAAATCAACAGGTAATGCATTATAACACATAAAGATTCTTTTAGATAGAACCTGTCCATCAAAGGTAACAACTATGGATTGGGATGGCTTCCAAGTGGTTGTACCATCAACAACAGATTTAAAATTAAGACGTCTGACTTTTAAAATTGAACCGCAACTAATCGGAACTGTAATATTATCAATAACTTCCTCTGGAGACCATTCTGCAGGAATACCACGCACTAGACCTATCCTTGTAACATTAAAAGTGGGTATAAAAGCTTTGTAATTATATGTTTCCAGACTACTATGTGAAATAAAAGAATTTGCATCCAGAAAATTGGAAAATGCGAGAGAAATTTTATTACGCCCAATTTTTTTGACGCTACCATTAATTTTCTCAGCCCGTGATGTGTCTTCTGTTATTAAAAATATGTCTAGGGGTAAGTCACCCGGTCATGATAGCCTAAGTATAGAGCATTTGCAAAACGCAGGAGTCCATCTCCCAAGGATTCTTTCTTTACTGTTTAACTTGTGTATCAGTCACTCTTATTTACCGGTGGATCTAGTAAGGACTGTTGTGGTGCCCGTTCCTAAAAATAAGACCGGTGACATGTCGGATACCACCAATTACCGACCTATATCCTTAGCAACAATTACTGCCAAAGTGTTAGATGTTTGCTGGACAAATATCTGGCTAAGCATTTAAATATTGATGACAGGCAGTTTGGTTTTAGGAATGGGTTATCAACTGAGACTGCGATTATGACACTAAAGAGCACAGTACAATACTATACTGGGAGAAGGACGCCTGTCTATGCATGCTTTCTGGACTTATCCAGGGCATTCGACCTTGTTTCCTACGACATCCTGTGGAACAAATTGTCGAGTGAAACTAGCCTGCCGCCAGAAATAATTAATGTATTTAAGTTCTGGTATAGTAACCAACATAACACTGTGCGGTGGGCAGATTCCTACTCTGATGTATACAGGATAGTATGTGGATTAAGGCAAGGAGGTTTAACCTCGCCCAAGCTATTCAATTTGTATGTGAATAAGCTGATTGAGGAACTCAGCAGCTCTGGAGTTGGATGCATGATGGACGGAGTTTCCTTTAATAACATTAGCTACGCTGATGACATGGTGTTGCTGAGTCCATCAATCAGTGCGCTTAGGAAACTGCTGAACATTTGTGAGTCTTACGCTGGTGCTCATGGACTGAGGTATAATGCTAAGAAAAGTGAGCTGCTTGTTTTCAAAGCACATAATAAGAGCTATGAAATAGTACCACAAGTCTCGTTGTGTGGTACGGTGCTTAATAGAGTTAAGCAGTTTAAATACCTCGGTCACTGGGTTACAGAAGATGGCTCGGATACCTGTGACATGGAGAGAGAGCGCAGGGCATTGGCCGTAAGATGCAACATGCTGGCCCATAGGTTTGCGAGATGCGACAGTAATGTCAAGATTACTCTGTGTAGGGCATATTGCCAATCTTTTTACACCTGCAGCCTATGGACCAGATACACGCTGAAAACGTACAATGCCTTGCGCGTGCAATATAACAATGCATTTAGGATACTGTTGTCACTACCACGTTTTTGTAGCGCGTCAGGGATGTTCGCAGAAGCACGCACTAACGACTTTTCTGCAATAATGCGTAAAAGTTCTGCATCATTGCTGCGTCGTTTGCGTGACAGTGCCAACAGTCTCCTGACTGTGATTGTTAGTAAGACCGAGGGCAACTTGATGGGACACCTGTGCGCTATGCATGTGCTGCTACCTGGTGTTCCCAGAGGATGGTAGATCCTGGTCTTGTTTGTTTAATAGTTTTATTTTTTGTCGCAATTTATTATAAGTATATACTAACATAGTTTAAGTCATTACTAACACATTTATGGGTAATACCGAAATAAAGAATAAATAAATAAGTATCATTGGAACAACTCATTCCCAAGCCTTTTAGTCCTCAATATAATCTTTGACTGTGTAAAAAGCTTTTTAACATAGCTTACGTTTAATAAATAATTTGAATATAATTAGAATAAGTTACTTATCACTTAATAGCACACTAAATACCCATACTCACACACAGTTGTGACAATTAAACACTGAGTTTGTATTTAGATGACAATAACAAAAGTGTGGCGTTACCACCCGACGCAATTGCGCTGCGGGTAGTTCCTTGTAACAAATCGCCCTTCCTAGGGGTATTCAGTATTTTTTTAATACTGAATACCCGATCATTATAAGCAAAATGTATGTACGTCATACAATATCCTTAGATGCATACACTCATGCAATTTTAGTGGCCGACGCACACGAACGCATTTGCTTGAATTAAGGATTGTATTAATTTGTCATGATACTTGTTGTAAATAGTTTTAATCTCCATACGTTAAACCTCTTATATTGTATCTTAGCAACTGTTGTTGTCTGTCAGTTTTAAGAAAATGTCCTTCTGATTTTTATGATCTTACTAAATATATAAATCTGCGCATATCTCTGAAGCTCCCTTTCGTTTTATTTCCAACAGGTTTTGGGCCCAGTCCATAGCTTTGTTGACGCTAAATTTGTAGGGAGTGAGTAGAATTTGTTTCTTCTCAAGATGCAGAAAAGTGAAACGGTCACCATACAAAAATTAATGGGCCAATCCAACTATGGAACATGGTCGTTTGCAATTCAAATGTTTCTAATAGATCATGATTTATGGGATTGTGTTGGAGAAACATTTATTGTAGACACAAAAGCTGAGAAAAAGCGAGATGCCAAAGCACGAGCTAAAATATGCCTATTAGTTGCTGAAAACGTGTACCCCCTCATAACTAACGCTAAGACGGCACGTGAGACATGGTTAGCTCTGCAGAAAGCATATGCAGATGCCGGTTTGATGAGAAGGCTCTCCCTTTTGAGAAAGATGTTCAGTTTGAAACTGTCAAGTTTTCAAAATATGGAAGCATATGTCACTGAAGTACAAGCAACTCAACAAGCCTTGCATAGCATTGGAGCAGCTCTAGACGACGAATTTGTCGGAATCATCATGTTGGCAGGTTTGACAGATTCATATAATCCATTAGTGATGGCAATCGAGCATTCTGGTGTGAAAATAACAACGGAGTCGATTATATCAGCGCTACTAAAGGAGGGTCAACGCCAGCAGTCCCCTGATGTTCAAAAGATTGATGATTCAGCATTGGTGACTGATACAGCTGCAAGCGGCAGTGGAGGACGGAATCGAAGAGGAGAGATTATTTGCCATTCTTGTAAGAAAAAGGGTCACTATAAGTGGCAATGCAAGCAGTTTAAGGTCAAGCGGCAAGATAAAAACTCGACCGCAAATATGTTGGCCAGTAATAATGTTAAGTCGGACTTTTTAACTTTTTTATCTGCTCCAGGTAGCAGTGGTAGTTGGGTTATTGATTCTGGCGCTACGTCTCACATGACGCCTAATCGTACACTTTTGATTCCGGCTAAATCATGTTCCAAAATAATAACATGTGCAAATAATCAAAAGATAGTTTCCATCTCTGAAGGTCCTGTGAAACTGAGCCTGCGTCATGAGGGTCGTAAGTTGGGAATAAAATTAGATGATACTTTAGTCATTCCTGAATTAATAACAAATTTGATGTCCGTAAGTAAGCTTGCAGATCAAGGTAAAGTTTGCATTTTTGATAAAGATTATTGTAAAATTTTCGATTCTAATGTATTTGTAGATGGTAAACCTTTAATCTGCGCACCACGTAGAAACGGTCTTTATGTCATAGATTCGGATAGTGATGGGGCGACGGTCTTTTTAGAAGGTAAGGGTTCAGAAAATTTCGAACTGTGGCACCGTAGGTTGGGCCACCTATCTGCTCCTCAAATGGAGATTTTGAAAAAGATTGTCATGGGCCTACACTATGATAAAAGGGTTAAGAAAGATCCTTGTGTTCCTTGCAGTCAAGGGAAGCAGTGCGTGCAGAAGTTTGCTAGAAAAAAGAAAGGTTTCAGAGCTTCTGATATTCTGGAATTAGTTCATACTGATGTAGCTGGTCCTGTCAATGTGGAGAGTTATGGAGGTAACAGATATTTTCTATTGTTTGTCGATGATTTCAGCCGAAAGATTTTTGGATAGATTTTGAAATCAAAGGATGAAGTGCTACAGAAGTTTAAAGAGTTTCAAGCTCTAGTAGAAAACCAGACCGGTAAGAAGCTTAAGCGACTGAGAAGTGACAATGGGACGGAGTATACTAATAAGGCTTTCCAGGCTCATTTAGCCAAGTGTGGGATAGTCCATCAGACGAGCGTCCCCTACACACCACAGCAGAATGGTGTAGCGGAGAGGAGTATTCGCACGATTACTGAGATGGCAAGATGTATGCTTCACGATAGTAATCTTGATAAGAAATTTTGGGCGGAAGCAGTTGTTACTGCGATTTATTTAAAGAATCGATCGCCAACTATGGCTCTTGTGAGAAAGGTTCCTGAAGAAGTCTGGACAAACTGCAAGGTGGATGTGTCAAACTTGAGAGTGTTTGGCTCCACAGCACAGGTACTTATAAAGGATGGTAGTCGAAAGAA
This sequence comes from Tholera decimalis, assembly GCA_943138885.2. Taxonomy (NCBI): domain Eukaryota; kingdom Metazoa; phylum Arthropoda; class Insecta; order Lepidoptera; family Noctuidae; genus Tholera; species Tholera decimalis. The sequence continues at coordinate 19,080,675 of OW964574.2, forward strand.
GTTCGACTCAAAGACCTGTGAGCTTGTCTTCGTTGGTTATAGCGAAACCACAAAAGGGTATCGATTTGTTGACTTAAAGAATCCGCGTCGAATAATAACCGCACGTGATGCTGTTTTTAATGAGATGACTAAGACAACCAACCTGGAGGATGAATCGCTAAGTGGTAATCATTCTAATGCGACTTCTAAGATAAAGTCAGTCGAAGTGAAAATTCCTTTGTCTGCTAAGTTGGACTCTGATGAGGAGAGAAGTAGTAGAGAATTAGAAGAGTCAGGGACGACGACGTCAGCAGAAAATACTACTGAAGAATATTTTCATGACTCTTTGGATTCGGAGTTTCCGAATCCAGTGGTGAATCCTGAACCAGTCGGGGAAGAGAAGCCTGTTGCTAGGCGCTATCCTATCAGGATTCACAAACCTAAAAGATATGATGACATGGTATATAATTACCACATACAAAACGATCTAAACCCAAGCTCGGTTATAGAAGCGATGGAGCGTTCTGATAGGGATTTATGGAAAAAGGCCATGAAAGAAGAATATGATTCCCTGATGGAAAATAAAACCTGGGAATTAGTCGATCGTCCAAAGGACGTTAACGTTGTAAAATGCAGATGGCTATTCAAATTAAAAATTGGCGCTGATGGCACAGTCCAACGGCACAAAGCCCGACTCGTCGCGAAGGGGTATTCGCAAAAGTTTGGAGAAGATTACACAGAAACTTTTGCTCCCGTTGTTAAGTTATCTTCGATTCGTTTACTGCTGGGTTTGTCTGCAGAAATGAACTTAAAGGTGCACCATATAGATGTTACCACAGCGTTCCTTAACGGAGATTTGGAGGAAGATCTGTATATGGAACAGCCTGAGAGTTTTGTCTCGAAGATTAACCAGGGCAAAGTATGTAAGCTGAAAAAGGCAATATATGGCCTTAAACAAGCTGCACGTTGCTGGAACGTGAAGGTACATGACCACATTATTAAAAGTGGATTTTCTAGGTCAAATTATGACTCTTGTGTTTACATTAAAAAGGGGAAGGACTCCATTCTTGCTATTGCATTATACGTCGATGATTTTTATATTTTTGGAAGCCTATTGAAGGATATTGAGGACACCAAGAAGGCAATAGCAAAGGCTTTCAAGATAAAAGACTTGGGAGAGGTAAAAGATTGTTTGGGAATCAATATTTCTCGGACTGATGGGGAGATTCACCTTTCTCAGGCCAATTTTGTGAAGAAGATCCTAGAAAAATATGGAATGCAAGATTGCAAACCCGTAGTCACTCCAATTGAGCCTAACCTACGGCTTGCAAAAGGGGAGAAGACTGAGGATCTTCGCTACCAGGAAATAATGGGTTCTCTTATGTATTTGTCCTGTGGTACAAGACCGGATATAACATTCGCTGTCAGTTATTTAAGCCAATTTAACTCGTGTTGGTCAAACGAACACATGGTGGCACTGAAGAGGGTACTAAGGTACCTGAAAGGTACTATTGATTACAAATTATCTTTTAAAAAGACTGGTAAACCGTTGGTTGCGTATGCCGACGCAGATTGGGGGAGTAATGCGGATGGGCATTCGTTTACCGGCTATGTTCTTGTTTTTGGTGGTGCTGCAGTGTCATGGCAAGCACACAAACAGCTATGTATAGCGCTGAGTACAGCTGAAGCTGAGTACATCGCTATTTGTGAGGCTTCCAAAGAAGTAGTTTGTGTTAAGGGTCTTTGTGAAGAACTGACAGGAAATTTTGTAACTATTGATATGTTTAGTGATAGCCAAAGTGCCAATAAGATGGTCTATAATCCTATTGGTAAAAGATCTAAACATATTAATATAAAATACCACTATGTTAAGGAGTTAGCTGAATCCAAAGTGATATGCATCAAATACTGTGAAACTGGTTCTATGCCAGCTGATGCCCTAACTAAAGGTTTGGGCAGTGTTAAGTTTAAGTTTTGTTTGCAACGTATGGGGATTCAGTGGGGGTGTTGTAAATAGTTTTAATCTCCATACGTTAAACCTCTTATATTGTATCTTAGCAACTGTTGTTGTCTGTCAGTTTTAAGAAAATGTCCTTATGATTTTTATGATCTTACTAAATATATAAATCTGCGCATATCTCTGAAGCTCCCTTTCGTTTTATTTCCAACAATACTGTGTTTCCATTTTAAGTTAAATGAAAGATTTTTCCGTCAAAATTGAACACCTATTTTTTTATGACGGAAATCGATTCAGAAACCGATTCTGGACCAACTACTTTCAGGAATTGCGTTTATTCTGTTGCACGTTGTATATATATAGATTTAAAAGTATCGTCTATTTTATTAATGAGAACTGGCAGGGGGCCCCTTATATCCACGGGGCCCTGGGCTACAGCCCAAATAGCCCACAGGTAGATCCGCCCCTACTCCTCTCACACAAAGGTAATTTTATTTACCTTTTAAATTACACGTTGATAGATAGATATATATACTCTTTATTGTACACCATTGTTATGGTGTACAATAAAGAGTATATCATAGGAATAAAATGAGGACTTAAAAACTACAAAGGGTGTTACTATGGGCGGTCTTATCGCTAAAAGCGATCTTTTACAGACAACCTTTGGATGGATTTGACACAGCTTTTGAGTGTTTTGAGGTTAGGTTACAAAGTCATTTTTCTCGGAAACGGTGAGTTACCTTTCATGGGAGTGGTGCCAGGGAGGGGGCACAGAACCCCCCTCACCCCCTCAACCTGCAGCCGATTGCTAAACTTTTACCAAATATTGAGATTCCTCCGTGCTTCCAAAGCACGTCAAGCCGTTGGTGCGTAGTATTATAGTCACAGAACACTATTACCCTAACGGGTCCATATCACAGCACGCGCACCAGTGACTGGGGGATGCCTCGGGACTTAAGGAGCGCGTGTGCTGGCGCACTCACACATACACGATTTAGTTCAGTAGTAGAAATATCGATGATGGTACTATTGACCCGTGTTACTATTGTACCCGGTCTACCCTACCTTCTTACTTTGGTTTTGGATCTATTCGTTGTTGTTGTTTTTATAATTTATCAATTTTCATATAACTAATCGAAATGGAACGACTAATTGAAACCGTACGCGAATATCCTTGTCTATGGAAATGGAAAATTTTTGAGCAGTCGGTTTTTTTACTTGTAAATTGTAACTTGCAAAAACAGGCAGACTGTATTCCCACAGCACAGTTTGAGTTTTTAGACAGAAGTGCAATGTTCTTACCTTAAGCATACTGCAAGTCTTTCTTTGGAAGATATACATTGACGCATGTTTGTATTTTGTTTCTCAATATCTCTTTGAACTAAACTGTGAAGTGCGTCGAACACTTCTCTTGAGATTTTAAAATACTCATAGAACTTCTGAGAGATCTTCAAAAATATTAAATTCTTCACGGTCTTTCCTATTTTTAATATGTTTTTCTACCCAAATGGATCTTCTTCTAGAGCGTGCAAGAATCATATGCACATCAAATTCAAAATCGGAATCGTCATCAGATGAGCCATCCAATAAATCTAGCAGGCAAGCATGAGCCATAGTTAAATCACTCTGTATATTGGTTCAACACAGGACACGTGCAGTCGCGACGAAAGCTTACATATTATCGTATCTTCGTCGTCTGTGATGGCCTAATATATATTAATTTAAAATCTTAAGATAAAATATTATAGTATCTTAGCCGTGTGTAGCGCGCTTAACTCGATACGGATAGTCAGAAGTCAGAAAATCTGAGACTGGTCTGACCAAGGGATGTTGTTACCCAGCAGCTGCTCCATATACTTAATACACTAAGTGCGCTTACGCACTAGCGGTTAACCGCTTTTCCAGTTTAATACGCAACAGCTTATGATTGTACGCACTAAACCACCACAAAATTTAACCGCGGCGGGTGAATGGAGGGCCGCGGCCCGCTTCGCTGAAGGATACAATCACGAAATTTAGTACCATCTTGTCCTTTGATGGTGTCATATAAAACTGTTAGTAATTATTCAAATGACGAAACACTCATTCTAACATAGCCGAATTTATCTTGGTGCTTATTTTATTTATTTATTTATGTACACACATGACACTAATAAGAGAAAAAATTAAATACAGACAAAAGAGCACAACGGTGCTGCTTATTTCCTAAGAAATTTCTTCCAGCAGACCTGCGACAGGAGAGTTGAAGAGGAGATGATAGACACAGTGTGTATAAATACTAATTACGATATAAAACATACTTAGCTATAAAATTAAACTAAAATGATATATTTAATAAATATATACATACATAGAATTAAAACTTCAGTTCTTGAAAACAACTTGCGAACTGGACAAATTCGTTGCGTGTTTCTAGTAAAGGATGAATCCAGTATCTCCTTTTATTTTACTTTCGTTGTTTTCGGGAGTAAAAATAAATAATATAAGCTATCTCGATGGTGTCCATTTTGTTTATAGGCCACGCGCCTTCGAGCTCGGCGGTTCGTTTGAGCGGTCCAACCGCTTAAGGGTGCGTTTCCACCAGAGATGTGCGATGGAAATGTGTCGTGCGAGGATGTCTAGCTGTGCTGTGAAAATGTGTGGGGGTTTCTACCAAAGCTGTGCGATGAAAATGTGCCTACGAGGATGTATAGCAGAGCTGTGAAAATGTGTGGTGCGAGGATGCGCAAACCTCGCAACACATCCTTCTCAACACACATTCCTCGCAACACATCCCTCGCAACACATCTCTCGCACACATCCCTCGCTTGTTTTGTATGCGCAAAAATCTAGCTCCGCTGAGCCGTTTCCACCAGAGCTGTGCTGACCGAAGGCGAGGTAAAAGAAGCGATTCTATTGGTTCTTTACAAACACATCCCTCGCTACGCATCCTCGCACATCTCTGGTGGAAACGCAGCCTAACTCGGTTTCATCGCAACTGACCGCTATGGCGGCCAACCGCTAGTGCGTAAGGACCTTTAGCTGGATCTGGTTACATCATAGTTGGGATGATGAAAAAAAATTAAACACAAGACTAATCGAAAAAAAATAATTTATTTAAATACAAAAAAAATTGTCTTAAATATTAAAATCTCGCTTAACGTAATATTATAGCAACCCGTTTATACATAATAAGGCTTTTACTCAGGGATACAAGCATACTTCTATGTTACTTGTCAAAATATATATTTAGAGGTCGAAAATGTAGGGGACAGTTACCCGTCGGCTCAAAGAGAATATCGCGGAAATCCAATATAGGGAAGATATACAAGGTGGGGATGATAATACGACAGTAAATGAAAACACCGACTAAACTAATGCCCAGAAACATAATGAGAGCCTAAAATAAAATGTAATATCAAAACCGACTTCCATATCAAAACACTACAAAGCCAAAAATAATTTTAATTTCGGTAGTCGGTGTTATTGGTTTTGTATTTTCTTTTTTTTCACGCCGCCTTCCGAAATTAAAATTATTTTTAGCTTTGTAGTGTTTTGATATGGAAGTCGGTATTATTTTTTGCAAAAAAGTTTTTATTTTCGCGCTTTTTAGTGGGTCAGTGAATTTTCAAATCGGTTCGTAAATGACGGAGTTATGCGCGAACAAAAAACGCAATGCAGAGTAAACGAAAAGATCATCAACGTAAATATTTTTTTAGACTTTTGTTGATTTTTCAGAAACGGCTTGTCCGATTTCGATAAAAATTTTATGGGACCATTTTGGAAGTATACCCTTTTCAACAAAAAAAGAATTTTTCAATTTGGTTGGCAAGCGACGGAGCTATGCCCGAACAAACATAAAAAAAAAACAAACAAACATCCGAATTGAGAACCTCCTCCTTTTTTAGAAGTCGGTTAAAAATAAAATACACTGCCCATTACAAATGTACCTACTCCAAATATTGCAGGGGTTAACAAGATTGTAAGTAATGTAAATTTTACCCACATTGCTAATAATCTTTTTAATAAAATAAAAATAAATAAAATATTTGTCCAATAAACTAAAAAATAGGAGTTAAAAGTATGAAATTGGCGTTTTATAGTAATACTTTCAATTGACATAAAACTCATGGTGTGAGCTTTTTTAGGATATTTGACCCTGCTTTGAAGTACAGTAACTAGTTAAATAGTGCCTGTGGAAAAATAAATACCCTGGATAAAATTGAATAAATTTTTGTGTACAGACTAAGGGCATCATAGTTTAGGCTATGTTCAATTTATTGTAGTATTTTCTTCCCCACTTTGTATAACACATCTCTTCGCCACAAGGCGGCCCTTAAATAATTATATTTCGCCATATTACGAATCCTTCAATAATATTGACCATTTAGGGTTGATATTGAAGATTGCGCTAAATTACTGAAAATCTAGATCTGATAGACGTATAGTTTCTTAGAGGATTATACACTATGTATATTTCTTTTTGAAATTAAAACAATTTTTTTAACCTGTTTTTTTTTAATATAATATAACAACAGATGTCTTTGTAACCGACAGTGGCGAAGCAAAATGTGCAGTAATGTTTTTAATTTCATTATTTATTTTATTACATAATATTTACCTATTAAATACTTATGAAAGCTTGGTAATTTCACATTCTTGCGGCTTGCAAGTAGTGACACTACATATATCAAAGTGTCAAGTGTCACACTATCAATCTTAGATATTATTTTGACATCTCGAAAATATGTATCTATATTATCGTAAAATTGCAAAATCAGTTATATTATAATCTATCTCGAGAGATCGGTACCTAAAAACGCGTTACATTGAAAGCAGTATGGGAATAACTATATGAAAACGATTTATGATTGCTGTTAAATATACGCCGAGATATTAGTTTATTAGCTAGTATTCGGTTATTTATAAGATTTTTATTCGTTTATTGAATTTTTAAGGGCCTGAAATATTATATCATGGTCTTTTTCGAACCACGCGAATCTTAAACACTCTGTATAATGTACAGCATGTTTTTTTTGTTCAGTACTCAATATCTGGTACAAATTTTGTATTGGTATAACAAAACTAGGTAGTGTTTGTATATCAAAGACTCTGCATTCATAAATAGTGTGTGTTGTTATCAAATCGTAGAATTAGTCATTTCATAATTTGCACGAACTTGCTTTTTTGCTTGTTTTTTTGCTCCAACTAAGCTAAATATGCTTGTGTAACCTCTCGATCACAAGTCCGACACCTTAGCCATTACGCTATTGACGCTTGAAGTAAGGTTAGTGAGCCGTTATTTCATAATCTATCTAACTGTGAAATGGCAATTTATGAAATGTGGGTACTTTACGATTTGACAGCGACAAGTGTAAGTATATAAGCTTTAATATTCTAGATCCTTCTAGAAGGTCTTGCGATGGACCGCTCTGTGTCCTTCTTCGTCGTACTCTCTCTTAGAGACCCACATCTTACGGAATGTGTCGAGTGACGCAAGAATCGAACCCCCGATCCACGTGGAATAAAGACGCTCTTGGGGCGCTGAGATCTGTGGAGGAAAAAAGAAATTATTCTACAACGTGTAATTTAAAGTGTATACATACACTTTAAATTACACGTTTTCAATTCATACCAAGTGCACGGCTTCTTTGGATGGTAATAAACGATATGGCAAGGGTTTTATAATCCTATGTCTACATGTGTGGAACTTATTAGAAATTTCAATACATTGATACCAGAGAACGAATTTTTTAAATTAAGAAGTACGAAGAGAATTGTCGTTTTATTGGCAAGTGACGTGGAAAGTGATGACCCTCATAGTGCTGTGACACGTTTGTTATTACTGGTATTCAAGAAAGATATGAAACCGATAATTTGGTGTCTTTTCTGTGAGTCACTTATTTTGAGCTGAAACTTCGCATAGAGACTCCATACCAGATGTTGTCTTCAGTCCTTTTGGATAGATATGGGGTTTCCGTTACATGTTGTATATTTGAAAACAATGTAGGTACTATGCGTTTCAAATGCTAATAGGAACGTAAATGACCTCTACCTGTCAAATGTCACTCAAAAAGGACGGTTTGCAGAGAAAATTACTTAATAACAGTTTTTTTGCTTTGTTTAACCGAGTCTCACATCATATCTAAATATATTTAATTATCATTATATTTAAATATTATTTAGTCATAATTAGATTTTTTAATATACTTTTCTCTCTTATTTTCATTGTTGGCACCAATTCGCCTCAAAATAACGAGAACGCATGGCGCAAAGGGCCAGAAGTCATGTCAAAATTATTAAAACTTTATTTTTATTTAAAAATATAGAAAGAAGACTAATTTTGTTTCGCTTAATATTTGTAAATAAGTATTTTAATAAAGTCTTGTTTTGTTCACTCTACCCAAACTGTTCGATTTGACAGCTACGACGTCACAATATGGCGCTAAGTTTTTCCTATTATTAGTTTAAACGCACTGTATGGTCCACCTGTACCGTAATTCCAAACACCCTGTATAATAATTTAGCAAAACAAAAAGTTAGCTTACCCTAATCTTCATATCTTTAGGCGCTAATCTCCTAATCTCGGCCAGCAGTCGATCCCCAAAGCCTCGGAATAGGGTACTGCCTCCGCTTAATACTATATTCTGGTACAGCACCTTCCGAAGATCCATGTCTGATTTCTGTATAGCGAACATTAGTACCTCGTGAAGACCTGAAATGAAAACGTAATTCTCTTTCATTTATTATTTACTAGAGGTCACCCAGTTGACGAAATTTAAAAGCTCAGTTGCCAATCATTTTCATTCAAACTTATAATTATGCCTTCGTTTTCTCTCCACACGATGTTAAAGAACACAATATATTTATATATCTTATGTACTTATGTATTTTATTAATGAATATATACTTTATTATACATCTTACAATATTTCTATGGAAACAAAAAGTAAAATTAGTGTACAATGGGCGGTCTTATCGCACAAGGCGATCTCTTATAGACAACCTTTGGATGGACAAAACTTAAAGGAGACAGATTTAGGGCTGTCAGTGTACAAATATCATAAATAATATTAATTAAACATAATAATATAAAATACATACAATAAAAAAAACATATACTAATACATATCAAATTTATCATTGAAAAAGGAGGGGAAAACTATAGCGAGAGGTAATGCTCCTTCACCATTCTTTTAAACGTTGGTTACGTTTGAGCACGCCTTCTATGGGTAATGCATTCCACAAACGAGCTGTTTGAATAGTAAAAGATTTGTCAAAGTTATATATTTTATGAGTATTAGCAGTACACTAATTTAGCCCTCCCCATTTCAATTAAAGCTTGTAAAGTCCTTCCAAAGGTTGTCTGGAAGATATCTCTCTCAGCAATAATAATAATATTCCACAACTTTCACACAACGCCATCTAGTCCCAAACTAAGCAGAGCTTGTGCTATGAGTACTAGACAACTGATAAACATACATATATATTTCTAAATACATACTTATTATAGATAAATTACACCCAGACAAATAACAAATGATCGTGCTCATCACACAAACATATTTTGTCCTGGGTGGGAATCGAACCCACGACCTTGACCATAGCAGTCAGACCCACTGACCACTAGGCCAACAGGCCTGTCTAATAAGAACGCCTTTGTAACTACAGTTTCAGTAATTTTGTTAATTAGGTGTGTTTATGTGGAAAGTTCCACGGCCGTTTTAACACAGTCTGCTTCATCGCTATCAATGAAACGTTCACGAAACCATCTGTCACCGACAAGACGGCCGTCATGCAAATGGCGGCCCCGCTTTTTGACGTTACGGTGTCAGTTACCGCTCTCTAGGAAACCGCGCCATTTTGTTTACATAGACAACGTTCTAGTGACGTCATTCACCGCTGTATTACGGCCGCTATTTGGGCGCTTTCAATTTATGCGTTTCTTGACGGCCTGCTGCGGTGCCGAAGCGGTGCGTTAGTCGTACAGCGCACGGACGATCCTTTTTTTTCATACAAAACGCGCGGCGCGGCAGCAGTGCGGCGCCGGTACCGCGAACGCTCGACAACAGGACGGCAACGTCACAAGCATCACGTGTTCATTTCGGTGTTGAATAGTGCGGTGAATAGACGTCGGAGTATCATACCTAATTCGTTGCGTCGGAGCTAATTGCATCAAATTTTCATGTACGCATTTGCTAAAAACGTGGAAGATTTTATAAATGAATCTGATTTGAAATAGTAGTAACTCATACATGACATAACATGAGATTTATAATATTTTACAGATGATATTTCTAAATAATCATTTTTGTTTTGATTTTTCTTTTCACGGTTTGTCAGGGATTTTTATTTGAAAGTTGTTTGTATTTAATTATTGATTAACTAACTGTACTAATTATATATTGATCATACTAATTTTCTTAATATTATCTTATTTATTAAAATATTGTATGAAAAAAAAAACAACCATAAAAATATCGTTTTTGTTTCTCTTTGATGATTTTCTACAAGAGCACTAACAGTAATGTTTTTTCGTCAGAGTCCATGGCTTGACTGATGTCACATCACTGGGATAAAAACGCACGGCAGTAAAATACGCTTTCAATTTAGGCGTCCGGTGCCGGACTGCTACCGTACTGCAGCGGCCCGACAGCGAGATATAACCTGCGGTACGTTAAGCGTGCGGCAGCGGTCCGACACCAAACGCATAAATTGAAAGCGCCCTTTGACGGCACCGCTATCCTAGAAAACCAAAGTTTAACGGACGCAAAAAAGCAGCCATCTTTACGGTGACGACATGTGGAAAGTTCCACGGCCGTTTTAACACAGTCTGCTTCATCGCTATCAATGAAACGTTCACGAAACCATCTGTCACCGACAAGACGGCCGTCATGCAAATGGCGGCACCGCTTTTTGACGTTACGGTGTCAGTTACCGCTCTCTAGGAAACCGCGCCATTTTGTTTACATAGACAACGTTCTAGTGACGTCATTCACCGCTGTATTACGGCCGCTATATGACGGCACCGCTATCCTAGGAAAACAAAGCTTGATGTGGATTTTACCCACATTGCTGGTTCTCTTAAATAAAATATATAAGTTGTATCTATTCATACACGAAATATTTTAAGAGACATACCTATAGGTGGTAAAGAAACTAGAAACACGAAAAAAAATTGAATAGCAATGTTTTTTATTAACTGACTTCAAAAAAAGGAGGTTTACAATTCGTCTTGAACTTTTTTTTTTATGTATGTTACCTTATAACTCGGAGACGGCTGGACCGATTTGGAAAATTCTTTTTGCTTTTGAAAGGGTATACTTTCTAGTTGGTCCCATTGTTACGAAATCAAGATCTGATGATGGGATCCTGGAGAAATCGAGGGAACTCTTCAAATATTATAGGCACACCTATAGCGTTTTGGGTATTTCTTATAGTACCTTGAGCAGTTGCTTTCGAAAAGTACCATTTGGGGAAGTTGAACTGATGATGAAGACCACAGATGGCCACTGAAACTACTCAATAATAAGTATTTCCTGGATTGCGATTCGATTACTTGAGTACGGATGTTAAACACTTTATGCTCGTCGCAATATATACGAGTATGGTGATGTAGAGCTGATGGTCAAGTACCAGGAGAACTCCTCAAAAATTAACGGCTATGCATCGGGAAAAGCAATATTTTGTAAAAGGTGATAAGTTGTTGACATTATGGCTTTTGTAACTAGATAAATTACAAACCGACCCACTAAAATGCGTGAAAATTTTTTTTTTACAAAAAATTGAACAGACTTCCATATCAAAACACTACAAAGCCAAAAATAACTTTAATTTCGGAAGGCGGTGTGAAAAAAAAAAGAAAATCCAAAACCAATAACACCGACTACCGAAATTAAAGTTATTTTTGGCTTTGTAGTGTTTTGATATGGAAGTCGGTTCTATTTTTTGTAAAAATTTTTTTTTTACGTCATTATTATAATTTTCATATGATATAAAAGAGAAAAACTCTCTTTAATCATCATAAAAGCCGCGCAGCGTCTCAAATACCGCCGCCGCCAGCGTATTGGATGTCAAAAAATAAGAAGGAATCAGTATTTATTATGTGTGTCAAGCAAGAAATATTAAATTAGTTTTTTTTTTAAATAATATACCTAGATATTTTATTTGTTGCCATGGTTTCTTTACCAGCTATAAGTATATCCCTTAAAATATTTCATGTATGAATAGATACACCTTATATATTTATTTACTGGTTATATTATTTATAATAACTATTGGTTTTATAAATACCTTCACATTCTTCGCCAATGAGATCAGGTCTGAACAACACTTCTGGTGCCCGGAACCTGGCTGGACCAATCTGTAATTATAGAAGAAGGGAATTATGTAAAAGCTATACCAATATTTTAGAACGGAAAAGTTAGTGAAATGAAATGAAATGAAATATATATTTTGTAAATTGGTTATAAATAACACTTTTACACGTCATGTTTTTTGCGTGTTAAGTTTAGCTAGATGAGGCCGGTATTTCCTAACTGACTACTCTGAGAAGAAACACCGAAACAAACTCAGAGGTCATAGTCTCTTTTAATGTCCAGACAATTTGTATTTGTATATGAGAAGCATGTAGGTTCATGTCTGTGGTATTTTTTTGAGGAAATAACCACGCAAGTTTGAGCGGACCTGTCCAGACAGTGCAAGCATTTGTCAGTTATCATGTAGCTCAACTAGTTGGTTTAAACGCCTGATAGCGTTTCCTGATCGCTATAACCTGAGGTCTTTAAGTCAAGAGTGAATAGGTTACTTCTAGGTAAGCGTGCTCCATCTTCGACCACATCATTGCTTAACATCAGGTGAGATGGCGGTTAAACGCAAGCCTATCAATAATTTAAAAAAAAAAACCGGCCAAGTGTGAGTCGGACTCGCGCACGAAGGGATACGAAGGGATCTATAAAAAATGGCAAAAAATCACGTTTATGGTATCAGAGCCTCCTTAAATATTTATTTAATTCTGTTTTTTTAATATTTGTTGTTATAGCGGCAACAGAAATACATCATGTGTGAAAATTTCAACTGTCTAACTATCATGGGTCATGAGCAGTGATCGGAGTAGGTAGATTGATTTTACGTACTTGCATCATGAATAGTCATAGAAATCATAACATGGATAAGCTTTTCTGCGGGATTTAATTTTGGTACTTACGGGATTTAATCAAATATTGTGAATGTAAAGATTTTTAAACTACTACATTTGAAATTTAAAGAATGCGATAGAAAAACAATTTTAAACGTTTAACTGTAAACGTTTAAAATTGTTTTTTTTTTCTTATTTATAAAGTAATAAAGTGAATCTTACTTTTGTGCGTCCATTCGAAACTTAATACATATGACTAATTTAGTAGTTATTTCTTACAAGTTTATTATCTGCTGCTTGTAATTATTATATTCTTGAAAAAATAAATAAAAATAACTTTTTATACTCCTTAATTCAGCCATGCCATTTTATTATAGAAATCCGATCACATATTCTATTAAAAAGACAGCAAAAGGGTTAAACATTTCTTATTCATATTGATATATTCTTCATCCCGGAATCCCGAAGGCATATCCATATTAATATATACGTGCCAGTTCATTGACCTCAAATCAATCTACCTACTCCGATCACTGGTCATGAGATACAGCCTTGTGACAGACGCACAGACAGGGGAGTCTTAGTAATAGTGTCCCGTTTTACCTTTTGGGTATGGAACCCTAAAAAGTATTGGTTGTTTCATGTGATGAATGATACTATTAAAAAGACTGCCCCCTTACCACTGCAACCTGAAATTCATAAAATTGGATACAGATACAGGAGCAAGTTGCACAAAAATAAAAATAAAATATTATCATGATCTATTAGTTTTAATTTCATGTCATAATCATATTGTACTTTTTGTTAATTTAACTAAATTCAATAAAGTTGATTCTTCTCTAATTTGATTATCATGCAATAGATTATTATTTAAATTGTTTATTCTAAAATTGGTTATTATTGACTGTTTTGTATTATACAATGTGTAAGAGATTAAGCGCAATACCTCAGACACCCCAATTAGAATATTAAATTATAAGTCTAAAACAACATCCGTAACTGAATAAATTGAAACCAAACCTAGACATTTTTTAACCGACTTCTAAAAAAGGAGGAGGTTCTCAATTCGGATGTTTGTATTTTTTTTTTGTATGTTTGTCCGCGCATTACTCCGTCGCTTGCCAACCGATTTGAAAAATTCTTATCTTGTTAGAAAGGATGGTCCCATGAAAATTTTATCGAAATCGGACAAGCCGTTTCTGAAAAATCAACAAAAGCCTAAAAAAATATTTATGTTGATGATCTTTTCGTTTACTCTGCATTGCGTTTTTTGTTCGCGCATAACTCCGTCATTTACGATTTATGAATATCACGCACTGGTCACTCTAGTGCCCGATCTAGATGTGTTCCACGATAAACTACGTATATTTAAAAAGAAAATTAGTAATGTTTTATATAAAAATTAAGTAATTTATATCTAATTTACAATTGAGTTCTAATTTGTTCATAAACCTATTATAATGTATTTCTTCCATTTCAGTTTAATGTATTTAATTAGTCACTTTTATCATAATCGTAATTATAAATGTATGTCAATATCTAAATGTATAATACAAATTATAAGTTATTTCATATTTTTTAATATATTTTGTGAATAATTTACTGTAGAATAACCGATTATAATTGTAATTTTTATGTACGCCGTAATTGTCATGTACATCAGACCAATTATCTGTAATATTTTTTTTGTGAATGTAAAATGTGCATGATGTGGCAGTGCTTTAAATAAATAAATAAATAAATAAATAAATTTACGAACTGATTTGGAAAATTCACTGACCCACTAAAAAGCACGAAAATAAAATCTTTTTTGCAAAAAATACAACCGACTTCCATATCAAAACACTACAACGCTAAAAATAATTTTAATTTCGGAAGGCGGTGTGAAAAAAAAAAAGAAAATACAAAACCTGTACAATAACACATAATAAACAAAAATACAATAACACAGAATTTTTCAAATCGGTTGGAAAGCGACGGAGTTATGCGCGGACAAACATAAAAAAAAAATACAAACATCCGAATTGAGAACCTCCTCCTTTTTTAGAAGTCGGTTAAAAGTAGTTATCCTTACTAAACGCAAAACGTTTGTGCGTCATACAATATCCTTACGCAGACGCATACACTCATGCAATGTTAGCGGCCGACACGCACACGAGCGCATTTCCTTGAATTCAGGATTGTATTAATTTGTCATGATACTGTGAGTAATACTCCATTTACTCCATTTTAAATTAAATGAAAGATTTTTTCCGTCAAAATTTAATACCTATTTTTTTTTGACGGATATCGATTCAGAAGCCGATTCTGAACCAACTACTTTCAGGAATTGCGTTTATTCTGTTACAAGTTGTATAATATTAGTATTTTTCTTGGTCTATACTAATGTAATTACATATTTTGATGAATATTTTATAATTCGAATGTTATGAATTTGTATGCTATTGGCTGTGGCAAGACACAGATACATTTATAATATACTAGCAGTTGCTCGCGACTTCGTTCGCGTGGGTAATTTTTCCCGTGTAAATCCCGATCCCGTGGGAATTTCTCAAAATCCCGTCTTAGCGAGCATCTACGTACACGGAAAGGAACCCCCATGCAAAATTTGAGAGCCCTACTACTTGTAGTTTCTGAGATTTCTTGATTAATCAGTGAGTGGTATTTCGCTTTTATACAACGTGTAACGGAAACCCCATATCTATCCAAAAGGGCTGAAGACAACATCTGGTATGGAGTCTCTATGCACAGTTTCAGCACAAAATAACTGACTCAAAGAATTGATACCAAATTATTGGTTTCATATATTTCTTGAATACCAATCATAACAAATGTGTCACAGCAATACGAGGGTCAATAACTTTCCACGTCACTTGCCAATAACACGATAATTCTTTTCGTTCTTCTTAATTTGAAAAATTCTGTCTCTGGTATCAGTGTATTGGTATTTGTAATGAGTTCTACACACGTAGATTTAGGATCACAAAACCCTTGCCATATCGTTTGTTATCATACTTATCATCCAAAGAAGCCGTGCACTTGGTATGTATATACCCTGTAAATTACACGTTGTATATTAAGATAGATATACAAATTTTATTCATTGATTGATTATATTAAATAAATATTTTTTAAATGGTTTTTCGATTTTATTCCCAAATGGATTAATTTAGTTACATCACAATTTCCTAGTCGATATTATCTTACAGCTCACTGAATTGAATTAAAAGTCTCGGTATAGAAAGGACTTGGCGGAATTAGATTGTGCAATCCCATCGCTCACTCCCCGAAATAACAATAGAAAATGCCATGTCTAGCTATCATTGTGCGTCTATGAGGTTTTATTAAACTGAACAAAAGTAAAATAAAATATATATCAAACTGTATCTTACCTCCAAGCCGGTTCCATCAGGCAGTGTGTATTGGGCCCTCTCTGTCTCCAAAGTCTCTTCCTTCAGAGGGTTCGGAGAGAGGTAGCAAGCCCTCTCTTTGATCGCCTTCACTATTTCCAATTCAGCTGAGGTACGGAGATTGACGCCCTCTTTGCGTAAAAGGAGTCTGTAAATAGTTAAAGTATATTTAGAAATGGTCCGGTAAAGTATTGACCGAATATCATTTACAAAACAATAAAAAAATTGGAGGCACGCCCATATAAAAGTAAAACATATTAATAACTAGCTTTTGCCCGCGGCTTCGCCCGCGTTAATTTACACTTTGTCAATAGTTCTTGTTGTCAATCGGTACACCTTTTTAGGTGATTAAAAACGCATATAATATTAAAAAAAAACATCACCAGAGTCCGTCCAACAGACAGACAATATTTAAAATTTATCTTTTTAAAACCAAAAACGTAGTGTAAAATACATTTTTGTATACTGCGTTTCTTGTTTTCCCGTCCTTGGCTAAAACGTGTAAATTTTGTGGGCTTGGTACTCGTGAGCACGCCACATACAGCCCATGGTAAAAGCAGTGTTTTTTCTTGTCAATCGGTACACCTTTTTAGGTGATTAAAAACGCATATAATATTAAAAAAAAAAAAAAAATTCACCAGAATCCAGAGACAGACAGTTAGTATTTAAAATTTATCTTTTTAAAACCAAAAACGTAGTTAAAAATACATTTTTGTATACTGCGTTTCTTGTTTTCCCGTTCTTGTCTAAAACGTGTAAATTTTGTGGGCTTGGTACTCGTGAGCACGCCACATACAGCCCATGGTAAAAGTAGTGTTTTTCTAAATGTGGACACCTGCGACTTTCAGTATGTGTCCTTTTTTTTAAGGATGAGAAATTATCCAATGACTGCCTCTCGAACTGGGTGAAGCGGGGGGGTGTGTCAGACTTGTACTGACTAAAATCCATCCGTGTTCCATCATATGCCCTTCGTGTTCCGAGGCCGCGGTAACTCTTTCGAACAATTCCGCAACCCCGGCAGGCAACGACCCCCTTGAGGGCCCCGACAATTTGCTGACACTCTTTGAGGCGCGCGTAGAACCAGGCCCGCGCCTACGGTGGCTGGGGGTCACCCTGTGACTCCCGACGCCCGGAGCGTCTCCTGCGGCGGCTGGGGCGCGAGGGCTGTGAGACCCGCCTCTCCCTCGCGCGTCCTACTCGATCACAAGTCCGACACCCTATCCATTAGGCTATTGACGCTTTACAACTAGTTTATGAAAACAAAAAAAAAAGAAAGTGTTTTGAAGCTTAAATACTGGTTACATTAAATGGAAACCTTCGAAAAAAAAGTGTTTTGACGCTTAAATACTGGTTACATTAAATGGAGACCTACGAAAAAAAGTGTTTTGACGCTTAAATACTGTTACATTAAATGGGAACCTTCGAAAAAAAGTGTTTTGACGCTTAAATACTGTTACATTAAATGGGAACCTTCGAAAAAAAGTGTTTTGACGCTTTAATACTGGTTACATTAAATGGAAACCATCGAAAAAAAGTGTTTTGACGCTTAAATACTGGTTACATTAAATGGAAACCTTCGAAAAAAAGTGTTTTGACGCTTAAATACTGGTTACATTAAATGGAAACCATCGAAAAAAAAGTGTTTTGATGCTTAAATAGTTAAATTAAATGAGAACCTTTGAAAAAAAAAGTGTTTTGACGCTTAAATACTGGTTACATTAAATGGAAACCTTCGAAAAAAAGTGTTTTGACGCTTAAATACTGGTTACATTAAATGGAAACCATCGAAAAAAAAGTGTTTTGATGCTTAAATAGTTAAATTAAATGAGAACCTTTGAAAAAAAAAGTGTTTTGACGCTTAAATACTGGTTACATTAAATGGAAACCTTCGAAAAAAAATGGGTACCTTCGAAAAAAAAAGTGTTTTAACGTTTAAATACTTGTTTTAATTATATGGGAACCTTCGAAATAAAAAAAAGGGTTACTAGCTTACCTGAGGTACCGGGTGACATCTCTGCCGGCCACATCGACCCGCATGATGCTATGGGGCATAGCGAACCCTTCGTAAATGGGCACCGAGTGGGTAACACCGTCTCCCGAGTCTAATACCACGCCTGTGGTTCGCCCAGTGGCGTATCTGTCGACATTTATTATTAATATTATTTTATTGTTTGACCATATGATTAAAAACGCACTACACATAGGTACTCATATCACTCCTACATGCACAACAATATAAATAGATAGATATACTCTTTATTGTACACCATAACAGAATTAAATAAGGACTTAAAAACTACAAAGGGTGTTACAATGGGCGGTCTTATTGCTAAAAGTGATCTTTTACAGACAACCTTTGGATGGATTTGACACAGCAGGAGAAAATAAATACGCAGGTAGTCCATGGTGTACTATTCACTTATTATACAATAAATAAGTAATAACCTATGTAGGTTATTACTTATTTATTGTATAATAAGTGTTGTAGTAATACACATATACATATATATACATAAAAAGAACAAAGCTGAGATATATAAAAAATAGTAACAATATTACAATTACCTAGTTTTATTCATTCTTATTAGAATTTTTAATTTGTTTTTAGTTTATAGTTAGTTTTCAATATTTTTTGATGTTAAATCTTTTCTCCTCGAACAATAATTAACTTGAACGCTGTCGTCTTCCTCTTGGAGGTGGGCGTTAATAGCTGCGACACAGTTATCAACTAATTTGGATATTTTCGTACGCAATGTTTTTTGTACAATGTGTTTTTGTTCCAATAAATTATCTTATCTAATAATAAAAATCCATAGATGTGTTAGTAGAATGCTTAGGCTAGGGTTAGTATTATATGTACTCCGACAAATCTTCCGCATGCTCACCTTTAAGGCTATAATCGCATAGCACGGCTCACAACTCGATCGCCTAATGCATGTATTTTGACCAATAGGATGCACAAACCGTATTTCAGTAGTGTTCGTAATAGTAAGTGTAGTGTATGTAGATATCAATATATCACACTACAAATCGATAACAACGATACAACGTTATAACGTTGATATAACGTTGCCTCGGGCGCATACGTCGCTAGGTTATAAATACCGGTCCGCGTGGTGGGGAAGTCAGTCGTTGTCGGACTGTCGTCCTGTGCGGTGGTGCGTTGGCGAGTCAACTATGGACTATGGATATGTGTCTACTATGGACTATGGAAATGTGTCTACTATGGACTATGGATATGTGTCTACTATGGACTATGGAAATGTGTCTACTATGGACTATGGATATGTGTCAACTATGGATATAAATAAATCAGCATATTCTACATTGGCGACGAGGATAAAACCGTGAGTTTTCAAATTTTATCAACCTAAAAGGGAGATTATTGTGTTGTGTTCAAAAGAAATAACATTTATTTTTAAAAGTAAATTGAAATAAACTTGTTTTTCTTACAAACAAAAAGCCTATCTGGCGCTTGTTTTGATTATCGATCAGTCTGTCTGAGAGTTTGCCTATTAGGGGTAGGAATCAGACATTCATTGTATGGACTTTATGGCATAATTGTGTCTCTGGTGGGTGGATGGATTTATTGTTGAGAGTGAACGTGAGAAAAACAAGAGGACAATTTATATTCTCTTTTCTGGAACTGCAGATAAGTAATGAATCGTTATATTCCGAAAAAATAAAGAATCCTGTCACAATATTGCTATGTAACTAATTAAATGCCATCCTGGTGGTAAACAAAAACATACTGATTTAATTGGGATAGGCAGAGATGTGTGATGCCACCACATTTCAGCAGTCACGTTAAGCATGCCGTGTGCCATTAACCGGATGCCAGTTCAGACTTCTCTCTTTTATTGGGAAGATCCTAATGGAGAATTTGTGATATATGATTTGTTTATCTACGGAGAAAATATTATATGCAAGTATTCAGGAAAATGGAACAGCAGTTTTACTACGGGTGGGAAGAAGATTTCTAATCTCAGATACGCTGATGACGCAGTATTGCTTGCACAACATACGTCAACAATGAGATAAATGCTGGAAACTTGAGACATAAAGTGAATTGTTGGGGTTATCCGTCAACAGAAGCAAGACCAAGCTCATGATTGTTGATAGCGCCGGCTCACTTAGTAATATCGACCCTGCTCCTAGCATAGACACTCTTAAAGGGGTTTCATACCTAGGCGTCTATATAAAGGATGATGGTGGTTGTGGCCACGATATAAGACGGAGGATTGGAACGGCAAAAGATGCTATGACCTGATTGCAGAGAATCTAGAAGGACAGAGGAATTTCTTAGAAAATGAAGACTCGTCTAGTCCGTGCGCTTGTTTTCCCGATTTTTCTGTATGATGCTAAAACATGGACGATTAGAGAATCTGACAGGAAGAAAATTGATGCAATCGAAATTTGTGTCTGCACACATGTGTCTATTCTAACGGATTGCAACAAGTGGAAAAGCCTAACAAGCCACTGGAGGCTGAATAACCATTATTCGAGATCGCGATCTTCAGCCATGAAGAATCAACTGCAGAGAGAGATATGATTTGTTTAAAAATAGATCAAAGAGCAAATAAATAAATAACTTTTAGAAGTGTGCAGTAGAATATACCTACTGGTTATTAGATTGATAGTTATCAAAGGATAACGGAAATTGCAATAAAATACTTACTGGTCATTAAATTGAAAGTTATCAAAGGATAACAGTAATTGCAGTAGAACTCCTACTGGTCATTAAATTGACAGTTATCAAAGGATAACGGCCATTGCAATAGAATACTTACTGGTCATTAAATTGAAAGTTATAAAAGGATATTAGTAATTACAGTAGAATATCTACTGGTCATTAAACTGACAGTTATCAAAGGATTTCGGTAATTGCAGTAGAACACCTACTGGTCATTAAATTGACAGTTATCAAAGGATAACGGTAATTGCAGTAGAATATCTACTGGTCATTAAATTGACAGTTATCAAAGGATAACGGTAATTGCAGTAGAATATCTACTGGTCATTAAATTGACAGTTATCAAAGGATAACGGTACTTGCAGTAGAATTCCTACGGGTTATTAAATTGACAGTTATCGAAGAAACTTGACTGCTAGCATGAGCCAGGGCTGAAAGTATGAGCCTCCATTAAATTGGGAAACTTGTCTAGAAGTATGAGCCTTCATTAAATTGGGAAACTTGTCTGGAAGTATGAGCGTCTATTAAATCGAAAAATTTGGCTGAAATTATGAGCCTCCATTAAATTTGGAAATGTGGCTGGAAGTAAGAGCCTTCACAAATTGGACGAAATGTGGGTGATATTTAATTATGAGGACGATATGAGGACTAATGGAGGTTCCCTACCTTCAGTAGGAACGAGATGAGCATGCTAGAAGAATGCTAGAAGCGGGCAGTCTCGACCTACCTGGAAGCTGCTAACATCAAGAGTTTGTGAGAAGAAACTTGCTGCACTGCTGTGCAAGACGATCTAATTTCAGAAAAGAGTTTAGGAAGACAATTCTACAAACAGGAGACGCAATAACACTATTATAATTGTTGAAGTAAAATATAACTACTCTTGAAGCCGTAAGTCGACATATAGAAGATTTTGGAGGATCAGCACATCAACTGGGGACAAGATAAGGAGCATGAAATCAGAAAAAAAAAAGAGAAATAATGATAACAATTGGAAAAGAAAATCAGGATGTGGAACATGTGGGAGCTCAGGACTCGCGTCTCAAGACAGCAAATTACCAACTAAGATTGGTACAAATGTGGGCCAAACAGACATTTACAAAATACTGAAAGACAATGAGATATGATAACACGGTACTGAAGGAATAAAAGGAAATTAAAAAAAAAAAAAAAATATATTAAAAATGAAAAGAGACGACAAAATGATGTCTGTTATCGTGAATATTTGAGGGCATATCTGAACACGTCAAGGAAGTTAGTGATAATTGTATCACTTGAAAATTAACCAAGCCGCACTCCGAAAAATTTCAAATATGATAGACAGTGATACATTGACTAAAAGCGCTCGACTCGAAGCGAGTTAACAAATACCCTCCATGAGCTTATTAGAGGTTCCTCGAGAATTAGATGTCATAGGTGATGAGTGGTAACGGCGTGTGCACTCATAGTCAAAACCCTTGACCGCAGCTCAGGAGTATCATGTGGCGATGAATCTGTTTATAAGGAACCGATGAAATGATTCCAGTAAGATGATGGGCAGGTGCTTTATATGAGGGACATATCTGATAGTGTATCTATTGAGAATCGTTGGTACGATTACAGCCTATAGCTGTTCACAGATTACGTAACGGTTTTGCCAGGAACTTCGTTTTGTTTAACGTGTTTATTGGACCTTTTCTTTTAAGGAAGAATACTGTGCAGGAAGCACTGTGGAAAACCCTAGCAACAGGGCATTGTGCATAATCAAAGTTCATTATGGTATGAAGATGCACCTACGTTGTTATTGGCAATAAAGTAATGAAATTAGTGTTTGTGAGAGAAATTGGACGAAATTTAACCCAAAACTCATGGGGCCATTTTGGACGGTGACCGTTATACACTGAAGTCTTTAAGTTTTAAGCGTACCCACAAATATGTACATGCCAATAAGTCAAGGAGGATGCCAGCAAGTCACGTACGAGTTGAAGTTGATTAATGTTGATGTTGATAATATTGAATTTGTTGATGATGAGAAACCTTCTGTTGTGGTAGAAGTTCGAGTAAGGGGTTCTGTCGGTCATATTTTGCTCGGCCGTACCAGTAATTATTACGTAGTCGTAGTCCGGTAAGAATCGGGTTCTCTTGAGGCAACTCAAGTAGTCCGTATGTGCGCGATGCGGATTTAACTATGGCGAAGGTCGGGGTCTGGAGAGACCGTAGAGTATAGTCGGCGGGCGATGTTTGACACGGGCGATTCACATCATAGAAATGCGTACAGAACTTTTAATCCATGCGCTGGATGTGTGACAGCAATGCGATTATTGGTCGGCTGGAGAACCATAGCGTCAGAGCTCTTACTCAAGGGTTTCTGTAAGCATGGCAGTTTTGGTTGTAGTAGAGTTGGAGATGTACCATATCAGCTGCCATTTGATAATGATAGATAGATCTGCAGTGAGGAGTTAATAATATGCCTGAAAGAAATATAGTTATGCACACATGGTATTAAGAAGAAAGGGACAACGTTTAAACAACGCGTTTTGGACGCAACATCCCATACTGCGGAAGAGTAAAGGCGGAGACAAAAGTATTAGAAACTACATAACTGGGAAACTATTGTACAACTGGTCCAACTAAAGAAATTAACAGAGGAGAAGATACAAATAGATCAGAAAATGGAATAGAAAAGAAGAGCAAGGGTAAAAGTAAATAGTTGAAGATGTGAATTAATGATGAATGAAATAAATACCTCATTAAACCTTTCTGGTTAAAAAATAAAATTAATTAAAACAAGGAAGGGATGTAGTGTATGTAGATATCAATATATCACACTACAAATCGATAACAACGATACAACGTTATAACGTTGATATAACGTTGCCTCGGGCGCATACGTCGCTAGGTTATAAATACCGGTCCGCGTGGTGGGGAAGTCAGTCGTTGTCGGACTGTCGTCCTGTGCGGTGGTGCGTTGGCGAGTCAACTATGGACTATGGATATGTGTCTACTATGGACTATGGAAATGTGTCTACTATGGACTATGGAAATGTGTCTACTATGGACTATGGATATGTGTCTACTATGGACTATGGAAATGTGTCTACTATGGACTATGGATATGTGTCTACTATGGACTATGGAAATGTGTCTACTATGGACTATGGATATGTGTCTACTATGGACTATGGATATGTGTCTACTATGGACTATGGAAATGTGTCTACTATGGACTATGGATATGTGTCTACTATGGACTATGGAAATGTGTCTACTATGGACTATGGATATGTGTCTACTATGGACTATGGAAATGTGTCTACTATGGACTATGGATATGTGTCAACTATGGATATAAATAAATCAGCATATTCTACAGTAAGTATTAATATAATGTTACACGCCCTGTACTCACAAAATGCATATTGTCTCTAATTGGGCGAAACCAGGAAGGGATGTGGTTTGTCACTAGCTGCGCTTCCACAGAAATATTTTAAGTGAGCATGCGTATCTTTGGCCGATAATACATAATAACAACTAAATAAGTTATAATCACCTTTATGGGAAGTAACGATCAATTTATGGTAAACGTGCCCCGGTTGATCGTTATTCCCATAAAGTGAATCATGAAAGGAGAGTCTAATCTCTCCGCCACAGACGACAGAATGCTGTTGTGACTCCTAACTTTTTATAATTAATTACATGTTTATTTTAGATTTCTCGTAATATCGCAAATCTTTTCAAATATTGTTCATTCATTTTCACACATGATTAGAATTAAGAAATTAATTAAAAATCACTGATAAACGTCACTTGAGAATCTAGAACAACTACTAAAAACACAGTCGCTAGCTGAACTTTCGTCTAATTTTTACAACATATTTTTGTTTTTCACTCTGTTATTTTAAAAGTTACACAAGGTAAATTAAACCTATATACAGACACCCCGCTCGCATAGGTTGGATGATAAAGACTTCGTAGTTCCAGTATCATGTATAATCCTCAATTTTACACATTTATTTTTTTATTTTTGTTTATAAATCGGAAAGCTGTTAAAGCCTAACAACAGTTTCGGAATAAAGTGGCTGTGACATACGGACATATGGACAGACTGACGTGACAAGTCTTTTAGGGTTCCGTTTTTAACCGACTTCTGAAAAAGGAGGAGGTTCTCAATTCGGATGTTTGTTTGTTTTTTTTTTTATGTTTGTTCGGGCATAGCTCCGTCGCTCGCCAACCGATTTGAAAAATTCTTTTTTTTGTTGGAAAGGGTATACTTCCCAAATGGTCCCATGAAAATTTTATCGACATCGAACAAGCCGTTTCTGAAAAATCAACAAAAGTCTAAAAAAATATTTACATTGATGATCTTTTCGGTTACTCTATATTGTGTTTTTTGTTCGCGCGTTTTTAGTTTTTTGTAGTTGACATTTTGGCTTTTATAACTAGATTAATTACAAATTGACCCACTAAAAAGCGCGAAAATAAAAACTTTTTTGCAAACAAATAAAACCGACTTCCACATCAAAACACTACAAAGCCAAAAATAATTTTAATTTCGGAAGGCGGTGTGAAAAAAAAGAAAATACAAAACCAATAACACCGACTACCGAAATTAAAATTATTTTTGGCTTTGTAGTGTTTTGATATGGAAGTCGGTTTTATTTTTTTGCAAAAAAGTTTTTTGGCCATTCGGCTACGGAACTCTAAAAAGGGTAGAGCATAAATACTCACAGACTCAATACTGCTTGCATGGAAAGGAACAGAGCTGGTACGTTGAAGGTTTCGAAGAACACCTCGGCTGCCTTCTCCCTATTTCTTCGAGGATTTAGAGGAGCCTCCGTGAGAAGTACTGGGTGCTCTTCGGAGAAAGTCGACAACTGGTCCTAGGAGTCAAATAATATAATTAATAAAGAATATAATAAAATTGTAAAAAAGTGTGTCTGTATATTTAAATTTTATACAAAAATAATAAGAAACGGTAACATAGCAAAAAATGTCTGTCTGTTTCTGTTTGTACACGCTAATCTACTTATATCTTTGCCTACTGGGGTTGCGGGAATGTTCTAACGAGATACCGTGGCCCCGGAACTTAAGGAGCTGAAGGAACAGGGTGGGTTTTTAGTCAGTAGAAGTCTGACACTCCCTTCCGCTCCACCCCGAGCGGGAGAAGTTATTCGATGATATTTCCCAATCAGAAAAAAAAACTGGATGGATTTTAATGGAATTTGATAAGCAGCTAATTGACATCCTGGAATAACACATAAGCATTTTCATCCCCGAATTCCCACGGGATCGGGATTTACGCGGGAAAGTCTCCCACGCGAACGAAGTCGCGGGCGGCAAGTGGCGCAGCGCTGTGTTTGTGATGCCGTCCGCACCGGGCGCCTTGCGCGGCTTCGTGCGTTGGATGGCGCGTCTGACTGTGCCAGGCGGGAAGAAGATTAGGTCTTCCTCGGGAGCTATCGGCGTAGCGAAGTACTCCCCAAGGTGTTTCTCTACTGCTGCAGTTCGTTTATTATTTTTCACATTAAAGATCACTACACAATATTTAATTATTATTAAAATCGAATGAAGCTGGTGAAATTCAGTAATTAATTGGTTACAACACTAGTATTTAAAAAAATAAAGACTGAGAACGTAACTGTTTCTCAGACGTTTCGTAATAATTAGAAATTGCATGCTACTATAAAGTAAGCGCTAAAAGAATACTCGCAATATATTCCATCCTATTATTTAACACTTTATGTAATTAATTATTATTTTATTCTTTCTTTTAGTTTCGTTCCATGTTACATTCTAGGGTCTTTCTCAAATGTCAAAACGAGCCTTTTATTTTTTGACAACTATAGTGTACATGGAGCGACTGCTTACCTGACCTCCACAACCCAGTAACTGGGTAACACGATACATCTTGGCTACTTGGCTAGACCAGAGTCAGATTTGGCTTCTGACTACCCGTGACGACTGGCAAAGATGTTTGTAACAGCCAGCACCAACGGCTAAACGTGCTATCTGAGGCATTGCTACTGAGAAACTCCTTACAGAACAACCCAATAGCACTTTTAGCTAGGGTTTCCGCGTGTTGCGGGATTACGGGCGCGGTATCCGCGGGATTTGCGGGACTGAAAAAAAGACATGCATGCGACCTCTCACTAGCGCGATAGGTCGGTGACTGGCGGCCGGCAGTATTGCAAACAACGCGGATGTCGCCCTTTTTTTACAGTTTAAGTAGCCTAATATAGCCGAATTTCAGTCAGTTGTAGCCTAAGTATATAGCCTAAAATATCAGTAAAGTTATTTATTCAGTATTTGTTACTGTTTTTTGTGGAGAAAAAACGGTGTAATTTGATTGATTTCATACTAATAGTAATACGTAAATAAATGTGGAGTTAGTTAATTAATTAATTGTTTTATTTGCCTTATATAAATGTGAATATTTCCAATATGCGGGATCCCGCAAATACCGAGATTGAATTCAGGCTGCGGGATTGGAAGCCCTACTTTTAGCCCGACCCGGGAATCGAACCCGAGGCCTCTTGCTTAGCAGAAAATATAAATCTTTAAATTTGATAATTAGAACGAGTCAAAGTAAATTTGATAATTAGAAAGTCCGACATAGTCGAGTGTGACGTCAAAGTCTATAAAGCTCATACAGCTGTAAAAAAATGCGTTTTCGCGAAAGAGAGATATATTCGTTTAAAATAGTTATAACTGGTTTTTCGGTCAATTTTCTATTCTGTTTTCACTGTTATTATGTTTATGTATATTTTATGGCTAACTGGCTGCATGATAAATATTTCTTTTTTTTTATTGATAACTAGCTTTTGCCAGCACTTCGTTCACGTGGGAGGTTTTTCCCGCGTGAATTCCGATCCCGTGGGAATTTCGGGATAAAAGGTATCCTGTGTCCGTCTCCTGGTTCTAAGCTAGCCCCCTACCAATTTTTAGCCAAATCGGTTCAGCTGTTCTTGAGTTATAAATAGTGTAACTAACACGACTTTCTTTTATATATATAGACTAGTATTTGCGTGTTGCGCGAGGTGCAAGAACCTAGCGTGCTTATGAAAAAAAAAAAAGTGGGGGGGGTTGTGATGGGGGGAGGGTTGCACAATTATTTCGACTAAAGCATTGACCCTCTAAATGAATCTGAAAAAAAAATGTTCCAAGTCTCTTAATTTCCGAGATCCGCCTAAAGGGGGTGAGAAGGGGGGCAAGGGGGGCGACTTTGAAAAATGGTTTTTACTTTACCGAGCCTCCTCTATACGAATCCGTAAAAAAAAGAAAATACGGGTCTCGTAGTTTCCAAGATGCGATAGTGAGGGGGGAGAAGGGGGGTGAAAAGGGGAGGTTTGGCACTTTTCCCGTAGGTTTGAGAGTTACTTGTTTACGAATCTGTCAAAATATACCCACCTCCCCATCCACCATCTGGGAGAACAATTATGTCAATGAGTCAGTGAGTGAGTCAGTGGTAATTAAGCTTTATATAGTACTAGTACTAGTATTTGCGTGTTGTGCGAGGTGCAAGCACCTCGCGTGCTTGTGAAAAAAAAAAGGGGGGGGTGATGGGGGGGGGGGGGGGGTTGCACAATTATTTCGACTAAAGCATTGACCCTCTAAATGAATCTGAAAAAAAAATGTTCCAAGTCTCTTAATTTCCGAGATCCGCCTAAAGGGGGTGAGAAGGGGGGCAAGGGGGGCGACTTGGAAAAATGGTTTTTACTTTACAGAGCCTCCTCTATACGAATCCGTAAAAAGAAAAAAATACGGGTCTCATACTTTCCGAGATACGATAGGAAGGGGGGAGAAGGGGGTGAAAAGGGGAGGTTTGGCACTTTTCCCGTAGGTTCGAGAGTTACTTGTTTACGAATCTGTCAAAATATACCCACCTCCCCATCCACCATCTGGGAGAACAATTATGTCAATGAGTCAGTGAGTGAGTCAGTGGTAATTAAGCTTTATATAGTACTAGTACTAGTATTTGCGTGTTGTGCGAGGTGCAAGCACCTCGCGTGCTTGTGAAAAAAAAAAAAGGGGGGGGGGGGTGATGGGGGGGTTTAGTATGTGCGTGTTGCGCGAGGTGCAAGCACCTCGCGTGCTTGTGAAAAAAAAAGGGGGGGGGGGTGATGGGGGGGGGGGTTGCACAATTATTTCGACTAAAGCATTGACCCTCTATTTAGAGGGTCAATGCGTTAGTCGAAATAATTGTGCAACCCTCCCCCCATCACAACCCCCCCACTTTTTTTTTTTTCATAAGCACGCTAGGTTCTTGCACCTCGCGCAACACGCAAATACTAGTCTATATATATAAAAGAAAGTCGTGTTAGTTACACTATTTATAACTCAAGAACAGCTGAACCGATTTGGCTAAAAATTGGTAGGGGGCTAGCTTAGAACCAGGAGACGGACACAGGATACCTTTTATCCCGAAATTCCCACGGGATCGGAATTCACGCGGGAAAAACCTCCCACGTGAACGAAGTGCTGGCAAAAGCTAGTTATCAATAAAAAAAAAAGAAATATTTATCATGCAGCCAGTTAGCCATAAAATCTGAAAAAAAATGTTCCAAGTCTCTTAATTTCCGAGATCCGCCTAAAGGGGGTGAGAAGGGGGCAAGGGGGGCGACTTGGAAAAATGGTTTTTACTTTACAGAGCCTCCTCTATACGAATCCGTAAAAAGAAAAAAAATACGGGTCTCATAGTTTCCGAGATACGATAGGAAGGGGGGAGAAGGGGGTGAAAAGGGGAGGTTTGGCACTTTTCCCGTAGGTTCGAGAGTTACTTGTTTACGAATCTGTCAAAATATACCCACCTCCCCATCCACCATCTGGGAGAACAATTATGTCAATGAGTCAGTGAGTGAGTCAGTGGTAATTTAGCTTTATCTATACTAATATTATAAAGAGGAAACCTTTGTATTTTTGTATGTTTGTATTGAATAGGCTCAAAAACTACTGGACCGATTTCAAAATTTCTTTTACCATTACTTAGAGGGATTCTTCCGAATCCGTATAGGCTATATTTTATCCCGGAAAATAGATAGGATTTTTCGTGGTAGTGAAAATTGTGGAGTAAGGCGTCGAAAAAACTGCCGTACGTTAACGATTCTCGCGATTGCATCCGTGCGAAGCCGGGGCGGGTCGCTAGTATAGTATAATAGCTTTATATAATATAATAATAAATAGGTATGCTCACATTTGACTACCATGTCACTGTCACCTGATGGTAAGCGATGATGTGGTCGAAGATGGAGCCCACTTACCTATTCACTCTATCACACTCTTTTAAGGCTCCCAGGTATCGGGAAACACAGACTCCGGCAGGGAATTCCACTCCTTAACCATTTGTCACGCGTAATCCGTTTTGGAAACGGGCTCTAGCTTCTAACGTTTTAAGCCAATGTGGTATCTTCCAGGGTTGCAGATGTACTAACGACAGGCCGCGACCCTGAACACAAGGGCAACTGAACGAACTTTAACCGACTAAAACCCACCTTGGTTTTAGTCAGTTAAAAGTCTGTCAATCCCTCCCGCTCCACCCAGAGGGAGGAGTCGTTATTTTTCTATGTACGTGCTGCTTTTATGCGACTATGCGCAAGCGTAGTGCATCTCTGGTGCGCAGAGTGTGGACTAGCTCCAAAATGCTAGACTGTCCCTATATAAGCCCACTACATAAGGTTCAGTTGAAAACCAGCGTCAGGCAATTTGCAGTTGTCTGGCATTTTGCTGAATTGGGCCTATTTGGCACAGCCGTGAGGCACACGCAACGCTGTTCTATTTAATTAAGTTGTTTTTTTAGTTTTATGTAATTATTATTATTTTTAGTTTTAGCTTTTTTTTGTATTTATTGTGTCTTTACATCGGGGCCAAATAAATTTTATTTTCTTTCTTTTATATATGAGATTGTTGTGGGAGACCATCTGTTTTGCATGTTTTTCTTGTTTGTTGTCATTTTTCGTATTTTTTATGATTTCGTGTGGATGTTTAAGTTAATTTATAATGTAATGTATCTATCTGTATAGAACTTTTGAATCCTGAATTAAACGTATTTTATTTTATACTAGTTGCTGCCCGCAACCTCATTCGCGTGGAAGGATTTCCCGCATAAATCCCGATCCCGTGGGAATTTCGGGATTAAAACTATCCTATGTCCTTCCCAGGGTCCTCACCTATTTCCATGCCAAATTTTATCTACATCGGTTCAGCGATTTATGCGTGGAAAGGTAACAGACAGAGTTACTTTCGCATTTATAATATTATAGTATGGATTTTCTATGTTAAATTAAATTATTATTAAATCGAGTACAACTAACCTTACTGTAGATATAATTCCATACTCGTTCCATGTCATTCCAGTCGGTCACAATCCCATGTTCCATTGGATATTTGATGCTGAGCAGACCTCGATGTTCTTCAGCACGAGGACCCACGAAGAGCTCTCCTTCTAAGGCACCAGCCATTACCCTCACATGCTTCGGTCGGCCTATACTGTGGGACAAAAAATGTTTTGATAAAACATACAACGTGATCTGCATTTTATGTATGTACCAGTTTCTGCTTAACTTCGTTCGCGGAGGAAGGTTTTCCCGCGTAAATCCCGATCCTGTGGGAATTCTGGGATAAAAAGTAGCTTATGTATTATTCCAGAATGTCAACTATCACATCATCCTACTAATCCTTCCTACTAATATTATAAATGCGAAAGTTTGTGAGGATGGATGGATGTTTGTTACTCTTTCACGCAAAAACTACTGAACGGATCTAAATGAAATTTGGTGAGTAGATAGCTGACATTCTGGAATAACACATAGGCTACTTTTTATCCCGAAATTCCCACGGGATAGGGATTTGCGCAGGAAAACCTTCCCACGCGTACGAAGTCGCGGGCAGAAGCTAGTAGTACATAATTTTTATGTAGCATCAATAGTTTTCTCGACGCAAGCCAAATAATGATTTTTTTATAGGCAACATTTTGCTACTTGGGTTACATTGAGGGGCGGTCCGAAGGCGGAGGTCACAGGGGACATGACTCCCCCCCCCCCCCCCCCAAAAATCGTACACGTCAATTGAAAATTGAACAATATTCTAAAAATTTGCAAAATAAGACGTCCCAAATATTACCATCCGATTTGCCAATAAAAATAGAAGACTTCTATTTGTTTTATAATGTGTGCATTACAATTATTGTGTATTGTGCAATAAAAAAACGAATTTACTCGACATAGTTTATTATTAGTGACCCGCCTCACCCGCAAAATTGCAGGCTGAGGCCGCACCTGGCTACATTATTGCAATTTTCTTAAGGATCCCTATTGCTTTTCAAAAATATATTTAGCCTGTTTCATTCCCATTAGGTACTTTTTATTGGTGAAAAAATGGTTCAAATCGGTCCAGTAGTTTCCGAGCCTATTAGGTATAAACAAACAAACAAAAAATCTTTCCTCTTTATAATACACTAGCTGTGCCCGCGACTTCGTCCGCGCGGAAGTGTCTTTCGACAGCATTTTTAATTTCTTAGACCAATTATTAAAAAAAAAACTCATACATAAATAAGCTGTTTACAATATTTACTAACCAAGTCTAAAAAATAAGTTTCAAGCTTCTTGCTTTAAAAATGACGTAATCTCCTTACACACTTTCATCCCCCATTTCAATCCCTTACAGCCCTTTTTTCGCATTAAAAAGCAGCCTTTCTCAGGAGTCTAGACTATGTCCGTACCAAATTTCATTTAAATCGGTTCAGTAGTTTAGGCGTGATTGCGGAACACACAGACAGACAGAGTTACTTTCGCATTTATAATATTAATAAGGATTGTATTAGTATAGATGTTACTTTACCAGTATATTAATAAGCATATATTTGTTTATATCCTGTTGTTAAGGTATTCCTTCGCTTGTCCCTAGAGGTTCATTGGAACCAGTATATTATCTACTAGCTTGTGCCAGCGGCTTCGCCCGCGTGGGAAGTTTTTCCCGTGTAAATCCCGATCCCGTGGGAATTTCGCAAAATCCTTTCTTAGCGGATGCCTACGTCATAACATCTACCTGCATACCAAATTTCAGCCCGATCCGTCCAGTGGTTTGGGCTGTGCGTTGATAGATCACTATGTCAGTCAGTCAATCAGTCAGTCAGTCAGTCAGTCAGTCAGTCAGTCAGTCAATCAGTCAGTCAGTCAGTCAGTCAGTCAGTCAGTCAGTCAGTCAGTCAGTCAGTCACCTTTGAGTTATATATATATAGATCTGGCATTAATCCTGAAATGGATTTTTTTGGCACAGCCGTCAGGCACATACTGTCTTATTAGTTTTACTGTTTCTTTTTTTCTATTCAGGATGAGTCCCCTCTTGACCTCAATCTCGCCTGAGATAGATGAGGTCTATAATAGGACAAGCGATTCCAGAAGATGCCTGTCCACTGTTCACACAAGGCTGAAAGACATAAGTGGCAGGGAACACAGAAGCCGGCAGAGTTTTACAACTTGGCTGTACGGACAATCTATACTAATATTATAAAGCTGAAGAGTTTGTTTGTTTGTTTGTATAAATGTTTCGTTCTTTATTTCTTAAGTTTCTCAACTATATTACGGTTGGTCCAGTCTAACCGTACGCAGCTACATACCGGTATTTATAATGAAACATCTTTATTTTAACAGAACGGAATCTGGCATTAATTTATGGAAATCCGTACCAAACTACTATTTTTTTTGTTGATTGTCTGTGCCATGGTTTTTCTTGTTTGCTTTTTAGGGTTCCGTAGCCGAATGGCAAAAAATGGAACCCTTATAGTTTCGACATGTCTGTCCGTCTGTCTGTCTGTCTGTCCGTCCGTCCGTATGTCACTTTATTCCGAAACTATTAGGACTATACATGTGAAACTTGGTAGGTAGATGTATTCTGTGAACCGCTTTCCGATTTTAAGAAAAAAATAAAAAAAAATAATTAAAATAAAGGGGGCTCCCCATACATGGAACTAAAACTGATTTTTTTTTTCATGAACCCTATGTGCGTGTGGTATCTAAAGACAGGTCTTTAAAAATGACATAGGGGTTTCTAAAACCACTTTTTATAAAGTCAATCGTTTAAAAGATATACGCTTCCAAAGTGGTAAAATGTGTGTCCCCCTCTCTAACTTCTATAATAATGGAGTGAAAAATCTAAAAAAAAATATATATGTCTGTAGATCTTAATGTAAACTTTCAACCAAAATTGGTTCGATCGAGATCGGGTCAGCAGTTTTTGTGATACAGCATATTTTCTAAACCCGCAAATATAACTTTGTAACTCATACAAACACTACGTAAAACAAAGTTATTTGGCGTAGTTGTAAAAAATGTAAATAACCTAGTTTTAAGAAATTTTCAAGGTTTTTTTTTCGTCAAATAAATATACATATTATATTATATTATTATAGTTACTACGGAACCCTTCATGGGCGAGTCTGACTTGCACATGGCCAATTTTTTTTTATAATGATTAAAACCTGTTTTTTACAGGAATTCGCGAATTATGTGGGAGAATATTGACACCTACACATACATAGCTCTGGGCACAAATACAAATAATACATGGTAATAATATTACTACCATTGTACAAGCATACTATGACCGGGACATGACCTGCTCACATAAATATCTTCCAAAACAGGACATATCTGTTCCATTGCTAATAAAAGTTCATAGTATTTTGGGTTTTGTAATGTTTAACACATTCACTGTCTATGATCCACCTGTGGGTCATTTCGGGTTGGAATAAGACATCCATGCCACACATGTGGATCACTGAATTATCTGCTTCTACGTCATATGGGTAACTCTGCAAATTGGTGGTAAAGGGTCCCCACCCACTTTTATAGCTCTTATGGACCTGAAGTGGTATAAAGGCAATTATCTCAGTAAATAGGAACGAAAAACTAAATTGGATGTGAGACATAATTTCGATATTGCGGTTGAACAGCGAATGTGTTAAGGTAATTCAGGCTGCAGCCAACTAGCAACAGCTGCAGCAAACCAGACTCTGTGGTACTACAAAACTCCAATTTGTTATAGATACATAGATTTATTTATTTGATAGAATCAATACGAATATTATATAGCAGAAAAGTTTGTTTGTTTGTTCAAACACTCTAGTTTTCAAAAGTACTGGGCGGATTTCAATGAAATTTGGTATCAAAGTTGCTTGAAGCTTGAGGAAGGTTATAAGCTACTTTTACCAAAGCTTAAGTAAAGTTATGTTTTTATTGTGATAAATTCCACTGGAGCGAAGTGCGCACATCTGATAGTATTGTTATAGAGTTGTTACCTATGATATTTTATCCATAATATTCAGCAGTTTAAAGTAGTACAAATATTTAAAGTATAACATTTATTTTAGATGAGATCACTCTTGACCTCAACCACCCCTAATGGTAAGTGATTGATGAGGTCTAAGATGGAATGAACAAGCCCAGAAGATGCCTGTCCACTCTTACTGTAAGGCTTACGGTCATATGTGGTAGGCAACACGGAAGCCGGCAGAGAGTTCCACACGTTTACATGAAAAAAATATGGTAATGACAAGAATACATAATGAGTATTATTAATTTGAAAAAAAATATATACTTACTAGTTTGGAAACCTGCATTTCGGTATCTGATCGCCGGCGAAGCCAGCTTTGATTACTCCAGAACCCTGGCAAAACCGGCAAAATTAAGAATCAAAGGAATTAAAACGTACACGGCACATATATGGCAGGTATAAAAAGATGACTCATTTTCGACCACTAATGTATGAAAGTGAGTCTACAAACTACAAAAAACCCTTAATAACAATGTATTATAAATAATATCCATTAGAGATAGCTCTAAAATCGATTCTAACAAGATTTATTGGATGAAAACTGGCATCGTCGACTCGATGAAAATAGTTAGCGTTAACGTAATTAAATAATATTTACATTGTCGATCACGACGGGTTGATTAACTATAACATCATTTAGCTCCATAGTTGACTAAATTACAAAACAATTTTATATATTAACTCAGTTTTATAACAATTTCACTATTGTGAATTCCACATTCGGGTACGTTTTTTCATTGAAAATGTTCCAGGTTTCAGTTTAGTTTTGAAAGGCATATAGTATTGCTACACTGGTCACACGCATACAGATTGTGAATAGGTTATCCTGTTCTAATGCAGTAAAGTGTCGACAGATATTGTCAACTTGTCACCGAAACTGAAGAATGACATCAGTGTTTCAGTGTTGCTATTGCATAAGTCAGTGAAAGGTTAGTAAGAATGTTGCTATTAGTAGTAAAGCAAATCCAATAAAAAATCTAAAAAAAGCCGACTGCTGAACTGAAATGCAAGAGACAAGCACATTTTTATTTTAAAAAGTGACAAGCAGGCGAGACGAGACTAGGGATGGTACGTATTTACGCGACCAGGTATTTACACCAGGTATTTACTTCCAAGTACGTACACCAGGTACCGATCCGAAATACTTGCAAGACTTCAAAGTATTTTATACGGCTACTCGGAGTCGGACTCGCTCCGGTGGGGGCTTGACGATCGCCCGACTATGCGATTATGCTCCTTATCTGTAAGAGACTACGTAACAATTTCGTATGCAAGTCTATTCTAGTATATGGATTGTCTTTGCAAGTATTTATATGTAAACGCGATTGTGCTTCTTATTTATAAGAACTCACGGGTCAATTTCCTATGCAAGTATTTTTTCATTCAACAGGGCTTGGATTGAGTAAAAGTAGAAACGTTCGTCTCTATGCAGGTATTTATTTGTAAACGCGATTGTGCTCCTTATTCTTAGGAAGTCACGGTTCAATTTCCTATACAGATAGAAAATACTTTCAATTTCGTATGCAAGTCTATTCTAGTATACGGTTTGTCTTTGCAAGTATTTATATGTAAACGCGATTGTGCTTCTTATTTATAAGAAGTCACGGGTCAATTTCCTATGCAAGTATTTTTTCATTCAACAGGGCTTGGATTGAGTAAAAGTAGAAACGTTCGTCTCTATGCAGGTATTTATTTGTAAACGCGATTGTGCTCCTTATTCTTAGGAAGTCACGGTTCAATTTCCTATACAGATAGAAAATACTTTCAATTTCGTATGCAAGTCTATTCTAGTATACGGTTTGTCTTTGCAAGTATTTATATGTAAACGCGATTGTGCTTCTTATTTATAAGAAGTCACGGGTCAATTTCCTATGTAAGTATTTTTTCTTCCAACAG
Source organism: Tholera decimalis (assembly GCA_943138885.2). Lineage (NCBI taxonomy): Eukaryota > Metazoa > Arthropoda > Insecta > Lepidoptera > Noctuidae > Tholera > Tholera decimalis. The sequence continues at coordinate 19,118,030 of OW964574.2, forward strand.
GGCTTGGATTGATGTGAAAATACTTGCATAGGAAATTGATTCGTTTTGCTTCAGCAAAAAGGAGCATAATCGTATCAGAAAAAAAAAATACTTGCAAGGTTCAAAGTATTTTTCATTTGCAAATGCGATTGTGTAGTATTTCTCTAAATATTCCAAAGTTGTCTGAGTACATAAACCGAAATCTGTGTAGGTGTGTGCATCAGGGAACTTTTTCTTTTCTTTTGAGTAGTTTGCGGCGCCATTCACCCTAATGACTATTAATAAAAGACACATTATTGCGTGAACGAAAGTATTTTAGAAAATATTTTGTTATGTTTACGTTTTTTATTTTTCTTTCGTCAGTTGTCGTTTGAGTGAGTGCATAGATGATACATATAAATACTGAGAAGTGAGTGCGAGCTTGTTATGCAATTTACCAACTGACCGTGACTTTCTTATTTCGCGAGTTTATTGAATTTAAACTATTAACAGTTAGTGTGTAAATAAACAAAACTGCTTTTTTTATGTGTACGTGACTTTGTTTATTAGTTAGGAATGTAAATATTTAAATAGGTAAAAGACGATTTTTGAACGTAGTTGAATGTAGTTAAGTGTTTTCTTTTAAAATTGATAAGACTTACTAGTTGTAAATAAAAATACAGTTACAAACCATGGCTCCTAAGAAAAGTTTGGCTAAAATAAAGCTGAATGTAAAATGTGCAAAGCATTAATATCATACAAATCGGGAGTGTCAAACCTTATGCCTTATGCTTGCATGTGCAAAGAAAACATATTTCCGTGAATTTTAAGTGAGTGAATTATTAATTTCTGTAAATTAAGTAGGAAGGAAAGATTTCATCTACAAAAGCCGTACTAGATTGTGGCATGGTACGACCGGACTAGTAGACTGAAATCCGAAGTGGCTCAAAATACTTTCTAGTATTTTAATACCTGGTTTCCAACCCTGGTATTTTTACAGACTCGTACTTGCAAGCCCTGGTATTGATATTTGCAAGTATATCTCATCTCTAGACGAGACCCAATTGAACTTTTTTTATTACTGGGATGGGTCCGCCTGCTTGTCACTTTTTAAAATAAAAATGTGCTTGTCTCTTGCATTTCAGTTCAGCAGTCGGGTTTTTTTTAGATTTTTTTAAATTTCTTTTTTTTTCAACTTTTTAGTTAAAATATTAATTAACATTTTTATAGTTTTCCTGGTCGTGTCACAATGGCACCCCACCGGATTCAGAAAGCGAAAGAGCTAAATCCATATTTTTAAACTTTCTCTTTGTATTATTTTTGCTAGTATTAAACTAATAATAAATATTATATACCTTTTTGAAATCCTTGTGTTAAGCCCTTTAATTTGATACCCATATTGCAGTATTAAATTTTTTTCATTGTGTATAATGGCTTCGCACAGCCGCCATGTTGGCTGCTAAGACGAATCCAAAGAGTAAAGTAATATACAGGGAATCTAACGATACGCTAATTATGTGAATCCGTTTAGCGGTTCTGGAGATATGAGGTAATAAAGAATATTACATACATACATACATACATACATACATACAAGATACGCGCGAAAAACAAAATACCGACCTATTATAATTTTATGTTGGACGTTTTTTGCTGAGCCATTAATAATAAATAAATATAATATTTATTATAAATGGCTGCAAATTAATCACGAAATCTCAGAAACTACAAACAGTAGGGCTCTCAAATTTTGCATGGGGGTTCCGTCTAGTACGTAGATGCTCGCTAAGACGGGATTTGCGAAATTCCCACGGGATAGGGATTTACACGGAAAAACATCCCACGCGAACGAAGTCGCGAGAAACTGCTAGTAATTGTTATTAACGTAACTTTATGGTATTAATTGGAAATAAAGAATAGGTAATAATAAAAAATTGATATTTATTTTTCTCCACCACATAATTCAACATATAAATAGATCCTTATATTTATGTTGAAGACACTGGAGTCTGCGCTAGGAATAGGTAACCATGTGTTACCAGTTACTACGCTACAATCTTCACTAATATTATAAAGCGGTTTGTCTTCACTAATCTTCGAAAGTACTGGGTGGATCTGGATGAAATTTAGTATAGAAGTAACTTGAAGCTTGAGGAAGGTTATAGGCTTTTACCCGACTGAAAAAGAAGGAGGTTATGTTTTTATTATGATAAACCCCACGGGAGTAAAGCCCCGCGCGCCTGACAGTATTTATATAAAACTAAATTTAAAATGTCGCTAGAAAAACTACCCAAAAAATGCGTAGGTACCTATTTTGTGTGTATGTATAGTATGGCGTACGTAGGTCTCAATATGGTGCTAACTATGAGATGATTTCAGAGTCTCCCTGTAGGTTGATACTCAACTCTCAAGGGACTTACATTTAAATTTTATTAGAAGCTCACGGCGCACAGTGGGCCCATACTGAAAATTAGTGGACTTAGGCAACAAAGTTCCAATTTCAATGCGATTTTTTTTTTATATAACGTATTATGATATTCCTGACAACTTTTATTCTTATAAAATTTCTTCTAAAGTTGATAGTATGTCTTGAAAAAATTAATTAGATTTTTTGTATGGAGCGAATCACGTTTCATTTTTTTTCTTCAATTGTGCTAATATGTTCGTTGTGTGGCGTGAGTATATAATAGCTAGGGTCATTATCTATCCACGAGAAAAATATCAGCGCCGGCCATCTGCGGCAGCGCGAGTAATCATTCAGTAAAAAAATATATATTTTGTATGAAATTTTTTTCGATTTAAAATAAATTCATAGTATATTTTTTGTGTCATTAGGCTGATTGACCCTCTATTATTAAATATATAGTTTTAATAGCGCATAGGTACTTATAACTAACTAGCTTGTGCCAACGGCTTCGCCCGCGTGGGAAGTTTTCCCGTGTAAATCCCGATCCCGTAGGAATTTCGCAAAATCCTTTCTTAACGGATGCCTATGTCATAACATCTACCTGCATGCCAAATTTCAGCCCAATCCGTCCAGTGGTTTGGTCTGTGCGTTGATAGATCACTATGTCAGTCAGTCAGTCAGTCACCTTTGAGTTTTATATATTTAGATTATTCTGGTAGAAATTTAGTTATTATTGCTTTGTTATCGGTAGCACCTGCATTGTGATTGATGACTCATTTGTTTGTGCGGTCGGCAAAGCGCATAACTAATGAGTCATCGAAATATGCTCGTCTCTGATTGGCTGAATAATTTTCACTCACTGTTATGTCCACTACTTGAGTAATTAACACTGACTATAAATATAAAGACATTCATTAAGTCCATCTAACGGGTGTGCGTTGCCGTTCACTTTTGAACAGGCGCTTTCAACGCACACCCGACCAACTACGCCGAAACTAGGCAATCCAACGACGGTCCCGTATTGACGGGACACGGTACAGCTCCCGCGGTCGGGGGGCGAAGCCCTGTGGCCGCTCGCCACGCCCCTAGCGGGGCGCAGCGACTGCCAAGAGAGAAGTCCATCTAGTTTTGCTCTTGTCGCTTATTTGTGAACACAGTGAAATACTTTTATTTTTATATTTACATTAGAACTATGGCTGGATTTTGTACCAACCTAGTTTTTTTTGTGAAAGTAAGAAGTGGCGGTGATCTGAAAAATCATATGTTTCTATATGAAAGTATCATTTCTGTATTGACTACCGAAGTTTTTGAAGAAGACAAGAACCGAATCAAGGAGTTCTGTCGACTTTTTTGTGTAAATATAAATAAAAAGTAGATAGAGTCAAGTAGAAATCAAAAAACTTTTATGAATCGTGTAAGTAATCGCAAGTGGTTGGAAAAAAACATCAACCGGCCTATTTGTGACCTGAGAAGTGAGATGGGCTTTTCAGACGCAGCCTTATCTGAGCCTGTGGATATAGATTCCCATGTTCCTACTCTTGCAGTATGTACTGCGGAAGCGGGAACATCTACAGAAAAAGAACACAGAAAACCGTTCGAAGAGTTAAGTAATAAGCAAAAAAAAAGACGTTCTACTTCCATAGTAGAAGAAAATTCCGAGAAAGAGTTGCAGAACTGGTACATAACAAAATTGAAAGACAACGGCAAAACGAATCTGGCAAAAGTGGTCGAATACCTTTCCAGTAATCCAGATGCGCTATCCGAAGTAGACGAGCGACTATTCAAAAAGCAAAGCTTAAGTACTGTCTCTGAAGATAAATGTTTAGCTCTTTATACATCAGTTGCGCTCTCGAAATGGAAGTAAGAAGAAAACTATGTTGCCTTTCCATCTTATCCGAAGCTTGTAAATGCCAAGAAAATATGTTACCCACCACAAGAGAGTAGGGAGATTACCGGAAAAGGAGCTCAGATTAAATTGCAAGTGGACCACACTGTGGAGAGGATTTTACTTGATATGAATTCTGTTTATAGGTCTCAAAATGAAGAACTCAAGTTGACCTGGAAATGGGGACTTGATGAACCATCAAGTTCGTCGCAGAGTAATTATAAACAGAAAACGTCAAACACAGCTACAGAGTTCGATGATTCATCAGTAGTCATGATAAGCATCGTCCCTCTTCGGCTAGTGTCTATTAGCCCCTCATCTGGGAATGAAAATATAGTTTGGGAGAACCCCACACCTTGTTCAACTCTGTATCAGTGAAGTTCACTTTCACTTCGGAGACAGCTGATTTTATAAAGTCTGAAGAGTGTGAGATGAAAAAACAAATTAATGAACGAACACAGTGTGGAAATATTATTGTATCACATGAATTGCATATGACCATGATTGATAGAAAAGTGGCCAATATTATTGCTGAAGTACCATCATATACAACGTGTCCCATTTGCTTGGCAAAACCGAGCGAGATGAATAATTTAGACGCTTTGACTTCCAAACCACTTCGTGAAGAAATTTACAAACAAGGAATTTCTTCACTGCATATGAAGATTCGGTGTATGGAATGTCTTCTCCATATATCTTATAATCTGGATTTTCAACGATGGACTGCTCGAGGTGAACATAAGGCTTTGAAACAAGCTAAAAAAAATATCACGCAACAAGAGTTTCGTGAGAAAACTGGAATGCCGATTGATATATTCAAACAGGTATGTATTTAACTTTCGCTCTTTTTATGTTGTTTGTGTATTATATCTCTACGTATTGTATACTGCAGTATTGTTTTCCCATTTAAGGGTTTTGGAATTACAAATGACGGGAATACTGCGAGGCGTTTTTTCCAAGATTACAAAAGATCATCCAGAATAACGGGAATTGACGAAAATATGATTTTCAGATTTTCCGTAATTGTACAAGCCATATCATCAGGCAAAAACATTGACTGTGAAACATTTAGAAGATACTGTAGAGAAACAGCTGATGTGTACTTGCAACACTATTCGTGGTACTACATGCCAGTTAGTGTACATAAACTTCTAATGCACGGTGCAGACATCTGTAACCACTTTGGTGTTTTGCCAATCGGTAAGTAAAAAGTAAATATGGTTTGATGTATTATTTGACGATTGCGTTTTGAAATTAAAATGTATGTACTTATTCGTTTTAGGTACCTTATCTGAAGAAGCTTCAGAAGCCCGTAATAAGGACTTCAGAAACGTCAGGGAGAGGCACACTCGGAAAACGGGGAGAATAGCAACAAACGAAGACATCCTCCATGGACTTCTAATAAGCTCTGATCCCCGCATATCCTATGTAAAGCCTAAAATAACGAATCAGGTTCATAGTGAGTTATTGCCTGAAGCAATTCAGTTGTTAAAGACTACTGAGACTCCCTGTGACAGTGAGATTATGGAGAAAGAAGAATACCTCATAGCAGAGTCCGAAAATTTACCGGACCCACTAGCACTTCTGGAACAAGAAATAATGTGATCCGGCTCTAGATTATTCCCACAAAAGCCCATTAGGGCTAGGAATATGACTAACAGCCCTTTTCAGGGCTAAAATTACTTCACAGTTCCATATGCTTGAATAAGTAGATAATTATCAACGACTTGTCCGTACAAATTTAAATTATTTCACCTATCATTAACAAAATGAGTATAACCTGAAACTTATTACGATATTTATTCAACAATAGATAACGTGCAGTTAAAAAAATAACACAGCCAATCAGGGACAAGCATTTTTGGTGACTCGTTTGTTATGCGCTTAGCCGAGCGCACAAACAACTGAGTCATCAATCACAATGCAGGTGCTACCGATAACAAAGCAATAATAACTAAATTTCTACCAGAATAATTAGTTATAAGTACCTATGCGCTATTAAGACTATATATTTAATAAACAGAAGGTCAATTTTTTTAATAAACTAAGTACACAAAAAATTGAATTTATTTTAAATCGACAAAAATTTCATACAAAATATTTTTTTTTACTGAATGATTACTCGCGCTGCCGCAGATGGCCGGCGCTGATATTTTTTTCTTGATTAGAGAATGACCCTAGCTATTACATACTCACGCCACACACTCAACATATTAGGACAATGGAAGAAAAAAAATTAAACGTGATTCGCTCCATACAAAAAAATCTAATTATTTTTTTTCTAGACAAACTGTTAGCTTTAGAAGAAATTTTATAAGAATAAAAGTTGTCAGGAATATCATAAGGCGTCATATTAAAAAAAAATCACATCGTTATTTCAACTTTGTTGCCTAAGTCCACAAATTTTCAGTATGGGTCCAGTATGCCATGAGGCACGCTGAACTACGTGACATTTTATAAGGAAATCAAAAATATAAATAATTATAATGATTATACCTATGTGGTTCAGAATAAAGGGCTTTATTATTATTATTATTATAATGAGCATTAACAAAATAAAAAAAATGGAAGTCCAAAATTTAAATGTAAAGTACAGTACGCCGCGCCGGCTGAAACATTTGTCATAAATATTTTACATCATACTGAGCTAAAAAAAGGCAGCTGCAAGGTGGAGAGGGAATTATGCGTCAGCCGCTCGCATGAACTTGTAAAAGAAACACGTAAAATAACGTTATAGTACGCCGGATGAAAAACAAAGTGATTGTTTAAATTATCAAAAGTACGAAAACAGCAGTCAGCTCGTGGGTAGCGGTGGAAAAACCGCCAGCTGACGCGCTAAAGATACAGATTATTCGAGTAATGCACAGTTTTTTTCGGGGACCAACTAACAGAACTCCCCTGTCTGCACCCAGCTTATTTTTTAAGGATGGGAAATCATTCAATGACTGCAGCACGGGAGATTTTTTTTTTTACTGACTAAAATCCAGCCGTGTTCCATCATATGCCCTTGGTGTTCCGAGGCCGCAGTAACTCTATCGAACAATTCCGCAACCCGGCAGGTCTGTACCCAGCTGACTAATTGTTTTTGGAGACGTAACTATTATACTACAGTCTTGTCAAATTTCAATCGGCATAGTGAAAATTGACAAGACTGTAGTATAATAGTTACGTCTCCAAAAACAATTAGTCAGCTGGGTACAGACCTGCCGGGTTGCGGAATTGTTCGATAGAGTTACTGCGGCCTCGGAACACCAAGGGCATATGATGGAACACGGCTGGATTTTAGTCAGTAAAAAAAAAAATCTCCCGTGCTGCAGTCATTGAATGATTTCCCATCCTTAAAAAATAAGCTGGGTGCAGACAGGGGAGTTCTGTTAGTTGGTCCCCGAAAAAAACTGTGCATTACTCGAATAATCTGTATCTTTAGCGCGTCAGCTGGCGGTTTTTCCACCGCTACCCACGAGCTGACTGCTGTTTTCGTACTTTTGATAATTTAAACAATCACTTTGTTTTTCATCCGGCGTACTATAACGTTATTTTACGTGTTTCTTTTACAAGTTCATGCGAGCGGCTGACGCATAATTCCCTCTCCACCTTGCAGCTGCCTTTTTTTAGCTCAGTATGATGTAAAATATTTATGACAAATGTTTCAGCCGGCGCGGCGTACTGTACTTTACATTTAAATTTTGGACTTCCATTTTTTTTATTTTGTTAATGCTCATTATAATAATAATAATAATAAAGCCCTTTATTCTGAACCACATAGGTATAATCATTATAATTATTTATATTTTTGATTTCCTTATAAAATGTCACGTAGTTCAGCGTGCCTCATGGCATACTGGACCCATACTGAAAATTTGTGGACTTAGGCAACAAAGTTGAAATAACGATGTGATTTTTTTTTAATATGACGCCTTATGATATTCCTGACAACTTTTATTCTTATAAAATTTCTTCTAAAGCTAACAGTTTGTCTAGAAAAAAAATAATTAGATTTTTTTGTATGGAGCGAATCACGTTTAATTTTTTTTCTTCCATTGTCCTAATATGTTGAGTGTGTGGCGTGAGTATGTAATAGCTAGGGTCATTCTCTAATCAAGAAAAAAATATCAGCGCCGGCCATCTGCGGCAGCGCGAGTAATCATTCAGTAAAAAAAAATATTTTGTATGAAATTTTTGTCGATTTAAAATAAATTCAATTTTTTGTGTACTTAGTTTATTAAAAAAATTGACCTTCTGTTTATTAAATATATAGTCTTAATAGCGCATAGGTACTTATAACTAATTATTCTGGTAGAAATTTAGTTATTATTGCTTTGTTATCGGTAGCACCTGCATTGTGATTGATGACTCAGTTGTTTGTGCGCTCGGCTAAGCGCATAACAAACGAGTCACCAAAAATGCTTGTCCCTGATTGGCTGTGTTATTTTTTTAACTGCACGTTATCTATTGTTGAATAAATATCGTAATAAGTTTCAGGTTATACTCATTTTGTTAATGATAGGTGAAATAATTTAAATTTGTACGGACAAGTCGTTGATAATTATCTACTTATTCAAGCATATGGAACTGTGAAGTAATTTTAGCCCTGAAAAGGGCTGTTAGTCATATTCCTAGCCCTAATGGGCTTTTGTGGGAATAATCTAGAGCCGGATCACATTATTTCTTGTTCCAGAAGTGCTAGTGGGTCCGGTAAATTTTCGGACTCTGCTATGAGGTATTCTTCTTTCTCCATAATCTCACTGTCACAGGGAGTCTCAGTAGTCTTTAACAACTGAATTGCTTCAGGCAATAACTCACTATGAACCTGATTCGTTATTTTAGGCTTTACATAGGATATGCGGGGATCAGAGCTTATTAGAAGTCCATGGAGGATGTCTTCGTTTGTTGCTATTCTCCCCGTTTTCCGAGTGTGCCTCTCCCTGACGTTTCTGAAGTCCTTATTACGGGCTTCTGAAGCTTCTTCAGATAAGGTACCTAAAACGAATAAGTACATACATTTTAATTTCAAAACGCAATCGTCAAATAATACATCAAACCATATTTACTTTTTACTTACCGATTGGCAAAACACCAAAGTGGTTACAGATGTCTGCACCGTGCATTAGAAGTTTATGTACACTAACTGGCATGTAGTACCACGAATAGTGTTGCAAGTACACATCAGCTGTTTCTCTACAGTATCTTCTAAATGTTTCACAGTCAATGTTTTTGCCTGATGATATGGCTTGTACAATTACGGAAAATCTGAAAATCATATTTTCGTCAATTCCCGTTATTCTGGATGATCTTTTGTAATCTTGGAAAAAACGCCTCGCAGTATTCCCGTCATTTGTAATTCCAAAACCCTTAAATGGGAAAACAATACTGCAGTATACAATACGTAGAGATATAATACACAAACAACATAAAAAGAGCGAAAGTTAAATACATACCTGTTTGAATATATCAATCGGCATTCCAGTTTTCTCACGAAACTCTTGTTGCGTGATATTTTTTTTAGCTTGTTTCAAAGCCTTATGTTCACCTCGAGCAGTCCATCGTTGAAAATCCAGATTATAAGATATATGGAGAAGACATTCCATACACCGAATCTTCATATGCAGTGAAGAAATTCCTTGTTTGTAAATTTCTTCACGAAGTGGTTTGGAAGTCAAAGCGTCTAAATTATTCATCTCGCTCGGTTTTGCCAAGCAAATGGGACACGTTGTATATGATGGTACTTCAGCAATAATATTGGCCACTTTTCTATCAATCATGGTCATATGCAATTCATGTGATACAATAATATTTCCACACTGTGTTCGTTCATTAATTTGTTTTTTCATCTCACACTCTTCAGACTTTATAAAATCAGCTGTCTCCGAAGTGAAAGTGAACTTCACTGATACAGAGTTGAACAAGGTGTGGGGTTCTCCCAAACTATATTTTCATTCCCAGATGAGGGGCTAATAGACACTAGCCGAAGAGGGACGATGCTTATCATGACTACTGATGAATCATCGAACTCTGTAGCTGTGTTTGACGTTTTCTGTTTATAATTACTCTGCGACGAACTTGATGGTTCATCAAGTCCCCATTTCCAGGTCAACTTGAGTTCTTCATTTTGAGACCTATAAACAGAATTCATATCAAGTAAAATCCTCTCCACAGTGTGGTCCACTTGCAATTTAATCTGAGCTCCTTTTCCGGTAATCTCCCTACTCTCTTGTGGTGGGTAACATATTTTCTTGGCATTTACAAGCTTCGGATAAGATGGAAAGGCAACATAGTTTTCTTCTTACTTCCATTTCGAGAGCGCAACTGATGTATAAAGAGCTAAACATTTATCTTCAGAGACAGTACTTAAGCTTTGCTTTTTGAATAGTCGCTCGTCTACTTCGGATAGCGCATCTGGATTACTGGAAAGGTATTCGACCACTTTTGCCAGATTCGTTTTGCCGTTGTCTTTCAATTTTGTTATGTACCAGTTCTGCAACTCTTTCTCGGAATTTTCTTCTACTATGGAAGTAGAACGTCTTTTTTTTGCTTATTACTTAACTCTTCGAACGGTTTTCTGTGTTCTTTTTCTGTAGATGTTCCCGCTTCCGCAGTACATACTGCAAGAGTAGGAACATGGGAATCTATATCCACAGGCTCAGATAAGGCTGCGTCTGAAAAGCCCATCTCACTTCTCAGGTCACAAATAGGCCGGTTGATGTTTTTTTCCAACCACTTGCGATTACTTACACGATTCATAAAAGTTTTTTGATTTCTACTTGACTCTATCTACTTTTTATTTATATTTACACAAAAAAGTCGACAGAACTCCTTGATTCGGTTCTTGTCTTCTTCAAAAACTTCGGTAGTCAATACAGAAATGATACTTTCATATAGAAACATATGATTTTTCAGATCACCGCCACTTCTTACTTTCACAAAAAAAACTAGGTTGGTACAAAATCCAGCCATAGTTCTAATGTAAATATAAAAATAAAAGTATTTCACTGTGTTCACAAATAAGCGACAAGAGCAAAACTAGATGGACTTCTCTCTTGGCAGTCGCTGCGCCCCGCTAGGGGCGTGGCGAGCGGCCACAGGGCTTCGCCCCCCGACCGCGGGAGCTGTACCGTGTCCCGTCAATACGGGACCGTCGTTGGATTGCCTAGTTTCGGCGTAGTTGGTCGGGTGTGCGTTGAAAGCGCCTGTTCAAAAGTGAACGGCAACGCACACCCGTTAGATGGACTTAATGAATGTCTTTATATTTATAGTCAGTGTTAATTACTCAAGTAGTGGACATAACAGTGAGTGAAAATTATTCAGCCAATCAGAGACGAGCATATTTCGATGACTCATTAGTTATGCGCTTTGCCGACCGCACAAACAAATGAGTCATCAATCACAATGCAGGTGCTACCGATAACAAAGCAATAATAACTAAATTTCTACCAGAATAATCTAAATATATAAAACTCAAAGGTGACTGACTGACTGACTGACATAGTGATCTATCAACGCACAGACCAAACCACTGGACGGATTGGGCTGAAATTTGGCATGCAGGTAGATGTTATGACATAGGCATCCGTTAAGAAAGGATTTTGCGAAATTCCTACGGGATCGGGATTTACACGGGAAAACTTCCCACGCGGGCGAAGCCGTTGGCACAAGCTAGTTAGTTATAAGTACCTATGCGCTATTAAAACTATATATTTAATAATAGAGGGTCAATCAGCCTAATGACACAAAAAATATACTATGAATTTATTTTAAATCGAAAAAAAATTCATACAAAATATATATTTTTTTACTGAATGATTACTCGCGCTGCCGCAGATGGCCGGCGCTGATATTTTTCTCGTGGATAGATAATGACCCTAGCTATTATATACTCACGCCACACAACGAACATATTAGCACAATTGAAGAAAAAAAATGAAACGTGATTCGCTCCATACAAAAAATCTAATTAATTTTTTCAAGACATACTATCAACTTTAGAAGAAATTTTATAAGAATAAAAGTTGTCAGGAATATCATAATACGTTATATAAAAAAAAAATCGCATTGAAATTGGAACTTTGTTGCCTAAGTCCACTAATTTTCAGTATGGGCCCACTGTGCGCCGTGAGCTTCTAATAAAATTTAAATGTAAGTCCCTTGAGAGTTGAGTATCAACCTACAGGGAGACTCTGAAATCATCTCATAGTTAGCACCATATTGAGACCTACGTACGCCATACTATACATACACACAAAATAGGTACCTACGCATTTTTTGGGTAGTTTTTCTAGCGACATTTTAAATTTAGTTTTATATAAATACTGTCAGGCGCGCGGGGCTTTACTCCCGTGGGGTTTATCATAATAAAAACATAACCTCCTTCTTTTTCAGTCGGGTAAAAGCCTATAACCTTCCTCAAGCTTCAAGTTACTTCTATACTAAATTTCATCCAGATCCACCCAGTACTTTCGAAGATTAGTGAAGACAAACCGCTTTATAATATTAGTGAAGATTGTAGCGTAGTAACTGGTAACACATGGTTACCTATTCCTAGCGCAGACTCCAGTGTCTTCAACATAAATATAAGGATCTATTTATATGTTGAATTATGTGGTGGAGAAAAATAAATATCAATTTTTTATTATTACCTATTCTTTATTTCCAATTAATACCATAAAGTTACGTTAATAACAATTACTAGCAGTTTCTCGCGACTTCGTTCGCGTGGGATGTTTTTCCGTGTAAATCCCTATCCCGTGGGAATTTCGCAAATCCCGTCTTAGCGAGCATCTACGTACTAGACGGAACCCCCATGCAAAATTTGAGAGCCCTACTGTTTGTAGTTTCTGAGATTTCGTGATTAATTTGCAGCCATTTATAATAAATATTATATTTATTTATTATTAATGGCTCAGCAAAAAACGTCCAACATAAAATTATAATAGGTCGGTATTTTGTTTTTCGCGCGTATCTTGTATGTATGTATGTATGTATGTATGTATGTAATATTCTTTATTACCTCATATCTCCAGAACCGCTAAACGGATTCACATAATTAGCGTATCGTTAGATTCCCTGTATATTACTTTACTCTTTGGATTCGTCTTAGCAGCCAACATGGCGGCTGTGCGAAGCCATTATACACAATGAAAAAAATTTAATACTGCAATATGGGTATCAAATTAAAGGGCTTAACACAAGGATTTCAAAAAGGTATATAATATTTATTATTAGTTTAATACTTTTTTTTTTTTTTTTTTTTTTTAACGTGATAAAATTATCAAATAAGTCCTCCCACTCCGGGCAGGGTGGGAGGGACTGTCAGACTTTTACTGACTAAAATCCACGGTGTTCCTTCAATAGCCCTTTACGTACCGGGGCCACGGTAACGGGATGAGTCCCACGACCCCGGCAGGCTTCGGCCCTCTGCAGAGGGGGCCTCGTCATGTTGCTGACGCTCTTTGAGGCGCGCGTGGAACACGACGCGCCGTCGACCCGGGCATGGTCCATGGTCGGACAGCGAGTTGCCCTTTACTCGCTGTCCGCATGCCCGCGCCTACGGTGGCCGGAGATCGTCGGCCGACGTCCGACGCCGTGGGCGTCTACCACTGCGGCTGGGCTGGAGGGAGGACGCCATCCTCTCCCTCGCGCGGCCCGCCTCCTCCTTCGGAAGCATGACTGCTTCGCAGAAGGAGGCGACCGCTTCCCACTCCCTCTCGCCCCGCAGCATGGCCTCGACCAAGGCCGGGCGCGAGAGGTCTCCGCCTATTGTCGCCGTGAGGACACGTCGGTGCTCTGCCCAAGCTGGGCAGTCCTGCACCGTGTGCTCGACTGTGTCCTCAGGGCGACCCTCGCAGTGGTGACACCCAGGCGTTTCCTCCTTTCCCATCAGACACAGGTACCTCCCGAAACTTCCGTGTCCGGTGAGGACCTGCGTCATGCGGTAGGTCAGGACGCCGTGACGCCGATCTAGCCACTCCTCAAAGAGGGGTCTTACCGCCGCAATTGCGGCGTGCCCGGCCGTCGGTTGCGACAGTCGTTCCCTCCATACTGCCCTGAGATCACGCCGGAGCTCTTCCCGCCGTGCCTCGACTTCTCGAGGCAGCGGGGATACGCCCCGGCGCTGCGCCTCCACGCGCCATTCATAGACGCGCTGGAGGGCAGTCGCCTCCAGATCCCAGGGCAGCAATCCGGCAAGGAGGTTGGCCGATTAGTTTAATACTAGCAAAAATAATACAAAGAGAAAGTTTAAAAATATGGATTTAGCTCTTTCGCTTTCTGAATCCGGTGGGGTGCCATTGTGACACGACCAGGAAAACTATAAAAATGTTAATTAATATTTTAACTAAAAAGTTGAAAAAAAAAGAAATTTAAAAAAATCTAAAAAAAACCCGACTGCTGAACTGAAATGCAAGAGACAAGCACATTTTTATTTTAAAAAGTGACAAGCAGGCGGACCCATCCCAGTAATAAAAAAAGTTCAATTGGGTCTCGTCTAGAGATGAGATATACTTGCAAATATCAATACCAGGGCTTGCAAGTACGAGTCTGTAAAAATACCAGGGTTGGAAACCAGGTATTAAAATACTAGAAAGTATTTTGAGCCACTTCGGATTTCAGTCTACTAGTCCGGTCGTACCATGCCACAATCTAGTACGGCTTTTGTAGATGAAATCTTTCCTTCCTACTTAATTTACAGAAATTAATAATTCACTCACTTAAAATTCACGGAAATATGTTTTCTTTGCACATGCAAGCATAAGGCATAAGGTTTGACACTCCCGATTTGTATGATATTAATGCTTTGCACATTTTACATTCAGCTTTATTTTAGCCAAACTTTTCTTAGGAGCCATGGTTTGTAACTGTATTTTTATTTACAACTAGTAAGTCTTATCAATTTTAAAAGAAAACACTTAACTACATTCAACTACGTTCAAAAATCGTCTTTTACCTATTTAAATATTTACATTCCTAACTAATAAACAAAGTCACGTACACATAAAAAAAGCAGTTTTGTTTATTTACACACTAACTGTTAATAGTTTAAATTCAATAAACTCGCGAAATAAGAAAGTCACGGTCAGTTGGTAAATTGCATAACAAGCTCGCACTCACTTCTCAGTATTTATATGTATCATCTATGCACTCACTCAAACGACAACTGACGAAAGAAAAATAAAAAACGTAAACATAACAAAATATTTTCTAAAATACTTTCGTTCACGCAATAATGTGTCTTTTATTAATAGTCATTAGGGTGAATGGCGCCGCAAACTACTCAAAAGAAAAGAAAAAGTTCCCTGATGCACACACCTACACAGATTTCGGTTTATGTACTCAGACAACTTTGGAATATTTAGAGAAATACTACACAATCGCATTTGCAAATGAAAAATACTTTGAACCTTGCAAGTATTTTTTTTTTCTGATACGATTATGCTCCTTTTTGCTGAAGCAAAACGAATCAATTTCCTATGCAAGTATTTTCACATCAATCCAAGCCCTGTTGGAAGAAAAAATACTTACATAGGAAATTGACCCGTGACTTCTTATAAATAAGAAGCACAATCGCGTTTACATATAAATACTTGCAAAGACAAACCGTATACTAGAATAGACTTGCATACGAAATTGAAAGTATTTTCTATCTGTATAGGAAATTGAACCGTGACTTCCTAAGAATAAGGAGCACAATCGCGTTTACAAATAAATACCTGCATAGAGACGAACGTTTCTACTTTTACTCAATCCAAGCCCTGTTGAATGAAAAAATACTTGCATAGGAAATTGACCCGTGACTTCTTATAAATAAGAAGATTCGCTCCATACAAAAAAATCTAATTATTTTTTTTCTAGACAAACTGTTAGCTTTAGAAGAAATTTTATAAGAATAAAAGTTGTCAGGAATATCATAAGGCGTCATATTAAAAAAAAATCACATCGTTATTTCAACTTTGTTGCCTAAGTCCACAAATTTTCAGTATGGGTCCAGTATGCCATGAGGCACGCTGAACTACGTGACATTTTATAAGGAAATCAAAAATATAAATAATTATAATGATTATACCTATGTGGTTCAGAATAAAGGGCTTTATTATTATTATTATTATAATGAGCATTAACAAAATAAAAAAAATGGAAGTCCAAAATTTAAATGTAAAGTACAGTACGCCGCGCCGGCTGAAACATTTGTCATAAATATTTTACATCATACTGAGCTAAAAAAAGGCAGCTGCAAGGTGGAGAGGGAATTATGCGTCAGCCGCTCGCATGAACTTGTAAAAGAAACACGTAAAATAACGTTATAGTACGCCGGATGAAAAACAAAGTGATTGTTTAAATTATCAAAAGTACGAAAACAGCAGTCAGCTCGTGGGTAGCGGTGGAAAAACCGCCAGCTGACGCGCTAAAGATACAGATTATTCGAGTAATGCACAGTTTTTTTCGGGGACCAACTAACAGAACTCCCCTGTCTGCACCCAGCTTATTTTTTAAGGATGGGAAATCATTCAATGACTGCAGCACGGGAGATTTTTTTTTTTACTGACTAAAATCCAGCCGTGTTCCATCATATGCCCTTGGTGTTCCGAGGCCGCAGTAACTCTATCGAACAATTCCGCAACCCGGCAGGTCTGTACCCAGCTGACTAATTGTTTTTGGAGACGTAACTATTATACTACAGTCTTGTCAAATTTCAATCGGCATAGTGAAAATTTATTTCGGGCGAAAATATTTGGATTTTTTTAGTTTTATTTTACATAGATGAAAGAAATGCATAAAATATGGAGAGTAAAATGAAATTACACCTAGTTACTAGGTACCTATATAAAAAAAACGTATAAATCGCTTTCTTTTGCTTCGCATAGACTTCCTAACATTTAGGGCGTTCAATTTAAATATTTTTATTTTTGTATGAAAATCTGGTGAACTAAAATATGACGAATTTTTAAAAGTCATAGAACAAAAGTTGTTGATTATGATGTTAGTAACATAGTCCTGAGAGGTTAACGGTGTTTTACAATTAACCCTGTAGAGATGGAAATAATAATATTAAATTGTTTATTTTCGATAACTTACAACAGCTACAACATAACTTACATAGGAGTCTCCTTTTACGTAAGTAATATACTTATCCTAGGAGGCATCGCTCATCATAACAAAAACAATAGACTGTAGATGTGTTATTACTGTTACAATTTAGTATTAAATTAGGGATATTAAACTAAAGTTTAAAAAAATATAAAAATAAATTTGGAAATATTTTGACTTGAACTTAGACTTGACTTAAACTTAAAAATTTAATTTGTGTGATGTGTGATTAGGTAACTAAGAAGTAAGAATGTTTATCATAAAATCCATTTATTTCAGGCAAACTTGGCCCATACAAGTAAAATACTTACACAACTAATTTAAAAATAACTTCAAAAACTAATATATATTACTAAAATTATGTTAAACAGAATACATAAAATAATCTTATACTATTATAAACTAATACAATATTGAAAACCTTATATCAAATCAAAACTCTACGGATATTCTTTTTAGAAAAATATTGATTTTCACTATCTTTGCATAATAGATACAACTTTTTTTAAGTATGAGAGGACAGTATAGACCAATTGACATAATACGAGGTAATATAACTAATAAGAAATGAATGCACATGCACATTAAAAATTAGCTCTATAAAACTGCTAATAAACTAAAGCAAAGCACATAAAAACATAACCCTTCCTTTGCAGTCGGGTAAAAAATATATACAAGTAAAATTAAATAAAAATAACAACTATCACTATCACTTCTCTATAAAACTGTCACATTACACGCGTCACGTTTCGCTGCGAGATGTCGCGTAACCGTCTTCGGAAACGTCGATAAACTACAGAAGATCCTTGGCTCAAAGTCCACCTTCGTCTGTAGTTGTTCGTTTGTACATATCGTACCACGAATGACCTAATGTTGTTGTTTATGTGTGTGTGGTGTTTGAGTGAGGATATGTGATGTGTGTGGAAATGCCGAGACCCTATTACTAAGTCTCCGCTGTCCGTCCGTCTGTCTGTCTGTCTGTCCGTCTTTCCGTCTGTCACCAGGCTGTATCTCATGAACCGTGATAGTTAGACAGTTGAAAATTTCACAGATGATGTATTTCGGTTGCCGCTATAAAAACAAATACTAAAAAACAGAATAAAATAAATATTTAAGGGGGCTCCCATACAACAAACGTGTTTTTTTTTTGGTCGTTTTTGCTCGATATCGATAAGGGCAACAGGTAGACGCTTGAAATATTTACAGAATATTTAGTTATGTATTCACTTTAAAAATAAATAAGCAAAATAAAATAAAACAAATATTTAAGAGGGGCTCCCATACAACAGACATGATTTTTTTGCCGTTTTATAGATTCGCGAGTTCGACTCGCACTTGGCCGGTTTTTTAAATATTAATCCGATTCTTCGTCTCTCTCTCGTTCCGTCGGGTCGTAACTCTCAACGATGCGTCCATTTTCAACACAAACTACATGTTGACTAAACTTAATTTCAGGCATCATGTTAACAACACTCGTACTCTCTATAGCTTTGTTATATAATTCACTTTCCTTCGTTAAATAACGTCCTTCTTTGGACGTCATCCACCATTTTTGTATTTCATCATGGTATCTCAGGAATATTGCTTCCGATTTCATTTTTGGATTGTTTAATTTTTCCTGCTTTGATCTATTTTTTTCTATCTCGTCTATGATTTTCTTTTCAACCTCGTTCTCATCACCTTGGTTCGTATAAAATACGAGTTTGCTGACAAAATCTTTAACTACAGCATGTTCATTGTGATCGCTTCTGTTTAGTACAAGTTTTGGGAACACTTTAGCTCTCATATCAAATTTATATTCATGAACATTTTCAATATTGCTCTTCAGTAATGTATGAAATCTTTTAGCTATACATTCTAGCGATTCAGAGTCTTCAGAGAGTTTAAATAAGTTAGAGTTTTCATCAAAAACTATAAGATTACCCATAGCAGAAGCTATACCACCGTGAAGACGCAAAAAACCATCCTCCATAGAATCGTCAATAGTTATTATTTTTCCGTCTGCTTTTTCTATCAAGTCGTTAAGTTTCTTACATACATGTCCCAATCTTTTTTCGATTTTAGCGTCACTACCTCTGATAGCTAGATCTTTGTTTCCAAATGTAGGAGGCACTTTGAACTCTAGTGAGTCATTGAGACATTTCTTTACAGCAAGTTCAACTGCTTTGTACTTTAGGTTCACGTTATTCTGGTTGAATTCATCCAATTTTGCTTTATAATGATGTAGTGGTAACACCTCATCATATAAACGTAACATCTTATCACGAAACTCAAGATTTCCATTTTTAAATGTAATAATGTTTCCTCTTATCAGCTCTCTCAGGATTTCATTATCATCGGTATCTGTTAGGAAACGTGCCAAAAGGTCTTGTGCTTCATTCTTAATATCAATCTTTCGTCTTTCCAGAATCTCGGAGCAAAATACATCTTTGAATATCTGTATACATTTTTGTGATTTCACAGAAAAGAAGTCTGTTCTGAAGCTAGCTATTCGTTGTCCTTCGGATGTTATGTCGGATATGTTGAAAACTTCTTGAGCTAATATAAAATGGTATTTTAAAACGAGCTCATCGTTCATTATTTGCTCTGCATTATCCAAAATATATCTCGCTAGCTTCACCGCCAGCGTAACAAGCTGTTCTTCTAAAACTTGTTGACATAAAAGTATTAAGTCTTCATCAGTGTAGAATGGCTGACAACCCGGGCTGCCTGTGCCAATAAGTTTGTTCAAATATGTTATCAAGTTGTCTTCACATATTTTACCACTACCGTCATCTTTTGCTGTTGTATACATGACAAAAATGCAATCCGTATCGCAAAATGCTCCTTTAAACAGCACGTCATCATTATTTGGTAGAAATCTGCGTTTGATTCTTAAATAACTGTCAAAGTAATTAGACAAATCTTTCATATTGTCAAGCATTAGAATTCTATCGTTCTCTCGATGTTTCGCTTGTATAAAGACGTTGATAGGCTTTTTAAATTCTTTTAACTTGGCTCTCAAACAAATATCATCAAACATGCCGAGTCCATCTACGTTTGTTGCTAAGTAAAATTCTTGTATTTCTTCATCGTGTAAAGCTTTAAAATAAATGAAGCCTAGAAGTTTGGTCTCGTACAGCTGGCCTCGTATACCCGATGTGCCAGCACGTTTTGTAAAAATTGTCCCCTTTGCTGTCTTTCCTGCATTTTTTTCTTTTTTTTTCTCGTGGCTAGTTGAAGGTTTGGTTGAGGCAGACATTCCCGCAGCAAATTGTCAATCTGTAAATAAGAATGATGAATAAGTATTTTTAAGAAATTAATTATTTTAAACTAGCTGACATTGGGAACTTGTACCGCCATTATTTTCTGTACGATTTTTATTAAATTTTCTTTTATAATATAAAGAAGCTAAGAGCATTTCATACATTTCGGCGATATATTTTTATTTTTACAACAATAGATAGTAGGATATATTATTATTATATTAATTCAGCCTATAACATTCCCTTTGATGGGTCACAGAACTCCTCCTTTTGAGAGGGGATGGGCCTTTATCTTTATCCAATATATGTGGCTAGTGCAGTTTGGTGGATGTCACTTGTATTCGAATTTGTTATACTCTTAGGATAAACTGATCCTTCTGCGAAACAGGGAGGTACCTGTTTCGGATTCAGCGGGCGGACACGCCCGGATGTCAACATTGCATGGACCCGGAGGACACTGTGGAACATGCGGTGGAGGTGCGCCCTGCTTGGGCGGAGCACCGCCGTGTTCTCGTAGAGGCGATTGACGACGTCGACCTCTCGTGCCCAGCCCTGGTTCAGACCATGGTGCGGAGCGAGAGGGAATGGGATACAGTCGCCTCCTTCTGTGAAGCAGTCATGCTAGCGAAAGAGGAGGTTGAACGCGTGAGGGAGAGACAACTCTCTTCCTCACGCCCCAGCCGCCGTGGGAGTCACCCCGGGTGTCGGGGATCGTAAGCTGATCTCCGGCCACCGTAGGCGCAGGCGCGCGGGCGGCTGGCAGAGGTAAGTAGCTCACCGTCTGGGAAGGACCCAAGCCCGTGTCGGCGGCGAGTTGTATTCCACATGCGCCTCAAAGAGTCGTCAGCACTAGAGATGGGGCCCCTTGGTCTCCATTTATTTTGGAAAATCTCATTTCATCATCATCCATACTAATATTATAAATGCGAAAGTAACTCTGTCTGTCTGTTACTTTCACGCCAAAACCGCTGAACCGATTTAGATGAAATTTGGCATGGAAATAGTTTAAGACCCTGGGAAGGACATGGAGTTTTTATCCCGAAATTTCCACGGGATCGGGATTTACGCGGGAGTCCCCTCCCACGCGAACGAAGTCGCGGGCAGAAACTAGTACTTAAGTTCATACTAAGTAGTTGTTAAATGCAACAACAAACAAAAATAAAACAACTTATTCGCATTTACGAGTGGCACAGACTTAATTTTATTTTAAAACCATAGAACAAACAAACATGTCTACCGACAATGCACGACAGATGGCAGCACTAGTAACATTGTGTAGATATTAGGACCTTTAACAGAAAGTTTGTGGGGCTGGGGATAGACGGGTGTTTGTTTGTTCCTCTTTCGCGCAAAAACTACTGAACGGATCTGAATGAAATTTGGTTTGTAAATAGCTGAAGCCCTGGAATAACACATATGCTACTGTTTATCTCGGATTCTTTTTTTATTTTTTTATTCCTGATGAGTACACTCTTGAATTCGATCGCGTTTGATGGACAGCGATAGATGAGGTCTACGATGGAACGAGCGAGCCCAAAAGATGATGTCTGTCCACTCTTACTTTAAAGGCTGAAAGGTCATAAGTGGCAGAGAATACAGAAGCCGGCAGAGAGTTCCACAGCTTGGCTGTGCGCACAATAAATGTGGAGGAGAAGCGCTTGGTACGACAAGACGGCATATTAACCAAGTGTGTGGATGGAAGCAGCATTTTACTTAAAAATGCTCCTTGATCGTATGTGTTTATATGGAATTTTTGCACTAATGCCTCTCTCACTCTTTTATATTTTTAACATTATGCAAGAATGTGCTGTACATCGTCCACCATGCCACAAACGTCGAAATTAGGGGTATCACTTGTGTTCATTAAATACGTGACATCACACTACATCACCCTTCCAAAGTAAAAAAAAATGACAGCTATATATTAAACTAGCTTTTGCCCGTAACTTCGTTAGCGTGGGAGGTTTTCCCGCATAAATCCCGATACCATGAGAATTCCGGGATAGAAGTATCTATGTACCAAATTTCATTGGGATCCGTTCAGTTGTTTTTGCGTGAAAGAGCAACAAACATACCTACATACATCCTCACAAACTTTCGCATTTATAATACTAAGTAGGATAGCTAAAATCTCGATACTAAGAGAATTCCGGGATAAAGCCTACCTATATGTTGCCCTATAACCTCCTCTATTATCGTGTGAAAGTCCTATTAAAATCGCTCTAGCCATTCTAGATATAACCGCGGACAAACAAAAAATAGACAGACACACAAAATTATAAAAAGCTTTGTGTTTTAGCATCGTGTTAATAATTATTTAACTCGAGAAAATCATTTAGAAGTTATTTTGAAATCACCGACAAACATTTCAATTGTGTTTATACATATGTAAGAGTATGTTTAGATTTGAACAGAAATAGCTTATAGATAAACACAAGATCGCCCCGCTCTATTATCCTTCAGCAAAATTTTGTGATAAAATATAGACAACTAGCAGAGGCGCGCGGCTTCGCTCCCGTGGACTTTTTTTTATTATTTATGTAGGTACACACAGTAAAATACATTAGGATTGAAGAATATGGGAGTAGTCTGGATACCGGGAATGAAACAACAACTTGACTATATGGCGTATAATCGCAGACTGTCATACAGTTGCGCGGTTACAAAGATGTATATCGAAGTACCCACTATTACAATATATCACACCTCCACTGCAATACAACAATACTTAACCTAACTTATTCTAATACACAATTGTACTTAAATGTAATTAGTTATGTAATCCTAAATCTGTCTACTGGTCTTCGTGTCCGCCTAGACTGGCGATTCACCGGCGACGCAGATTGCGTTGGTGACTGAGCTAAGTCCTGATAAGAATGCTCATTACCCTGATCTATGCTTCCCTCCTCATTAATTATAGTCACTTCAGGCGAGACTACCTGGTCCACCCCCTCGTTAAGCGTCTCGACAACATTCTCTCCCCCACGTTCTGAATTGCTTGTGGGCTCGGGACAGATAACATCAGATAAACGAGATCTGCGACGCATTTGATCGACATGTCTTTTTAGAGTCTGACCGTTATCCTTTACTATTGAATACCTACGTGTACTGTCTACCCCTTCAACCTTACCTTTGACCCACTTGTCACTATTACCGTACTCACGAGCCCAAACAGAGTCCCCCTCCCGGAAACTACGATCCGTTCCCCTGGCGTATTCAACTTGCCGTTTTTGTGCTTGGCGTACTCTCTCTTCTGTGACACGTTCGGTACGTAATAAGTCTAGTCTAGAGCGTAAGGTACGCCTCTGCAACAGCATGGCAGGGGTTTCCCCGGTAGTACCGTGTATGGTATTCCTGTAAGCTAACAGAAAGGTTTGAAGGGCGGTGTCAACGTCTACCCGATCCCTATGCGCTTTCTTAATAGCCCGCTTGCATAATTTTACTGCATTCTCCGCTGCTCCGTTCGAAGATGGGTGGTACGCCGGTGAGAAAGATTGTTTAATACCATTGTTTTTCAAGAAACTTTTAAATTCTGAGCTAGTAAATGGTGGACCTTGATCAGATACTAGCTCCTCAGGCAAACCGAACCTTGCAAAAGTAGATCTTAGAATCTTAATAACACTCGACGCATTAGTTCGTGTCATTTCAAAAGCTTCTAACCATTTTGAAGTTGAATCAATAATAATCAGGAATGTGAGACCTTTATACGGACCTAGAAAGTCTATGTGAAGTCTACTCCAGGGGCGGGTGTGATACTGCCATGGCTGTATGGCTGCCCGGCGCGGCGCGTCTGCCTCCGCCGCACAAGTGTCACATTGCTTACATAATGTTTCTACGGCCGCGTCTATGTTTGGCCACCATACATAGCTACGAGCTAGGCTTTTCGTCTTTACAATTCCCATATGACTACTATGGAGTTGTTTCAATATGGTTTTTTGTAACGTAAGAGGTATAACCATACGATATCCCCACATTATACAGCCACACTCGGTATATAATTCATTCCTTCTCATATAATAGGGTTGAATACATTCATCTGTACATGTCACCGGCCATCCAGATTGTATATAAGTTAAAATCCTACTCAACACTGTGTCGGTGGCAGTAGCTTTCTTAATATCATGGCTCGTAATTGGTAAAAAATCTTCTACGAAATTAACGTAAGTGTTTTCTTTCCCTACTTTTTCCTTCGCTTCCTTACTCGGCAGGCGTGATAATGCGTCAGCACAGTTCCTATTCGACGTCACATATTCGATGTCATAGGTATACCCGGCTAACAACACAGCCCAACGCTGTAACCTAGACGCGGCCATCACCGGAATACCGACTTTATTGCCTAAGATATAGGTGAGAGGCTTATGATATAAATTTACGTCCATAAAGATACTGGTGAAACTTACGCACGCCAAACACAATAGCCAGTGCTTCGCGATCTCTCTGTGAGTACGCTCGCTCCGCCTGTGTGAGTGAGCGCGACGCGTACGCCACTGGGCGCTCGCCGCTCGCGGTCGAGTGCGATATCACGGCTCCTATACCTACACTGCTCGCATCTGTTGTTAATATTATGGGTAACTCCGGTTTATAATGTATCAGCACTTCACTGCAAGTCAACAATTGCTTAACTTTACTGAACGCATCTTGACACTCCTTATTCCAGCTGTACTGAACCCCCGTCTTAAGCAACCTGTATAATGGAGCTAGAATTGTACTAACATTTCTTATAAATTTCCCATAGTACATAACCATACCAATAAAAGCGCGTAGTTCCGAAATATTCGTAGGAGCAGGCGTTTCAATTATAGCTTTAACTTTATCGGGACACGTGTGAATACCCTCTTTACTAATTATGTGACCTAAATAGTTAACTGATTCTACAAAGAACACACACTTATTTTTTTTTACTCTAAGACCATTTTTTTTTAAACGGTCAAACACCTCACATAAACTGCGCATGTGCGCCTCCCTGGTAGGCCCTGTAATAATAATGTCATCCAAAAATACCCCTACATGTGGTAAATCCGCAAACAATTGCTCCAAGCGTCTTTGAAAAATACCCGGACTTGAAGATAGACCATACACTAACCTATTATACATAAACAATCCTTTATGAGTGTTAATCACCGTGTATTTCCTCGTTTCATCAAGTTCAAATTGTGCGTATGCTTGCGAAAGATCAATCTTACTATAATGCTCGCCACCCTTTAAACGAATCAGCAATTCCTCCACCCTAGGTAACGGATAACGGTCAACCTCTATAACTTTGTTTAGTGTTAATTTATAATCTGCGCAGATCCTAATGTTACCGTCTTTCTTGACGACCGGCACGATAGGCGTCGCCCAGTCAGAGCGCTCCACGGGCGAGAGAATGCCGTCGCGCTGCAGCTGCTCCAGCGCGCGCTCCACAGGCTCGCGAAGCGCGTACGCTAGCGGCCGCGCGCGCATGAACACAGGCCGCGCTCCCTCGCGCACGTGTATGCTCACCGTGCCGCCGCACGGTGGGCTGAAAAACGGCTTTCATAGACTTAGGCATTTTATTTTGCAAGTGCCAGTTTTTGTGCTGGATATCACTTCTATTTGTTATAACAATATACAAAAATGACACCAGAATTGATTCTGCACAAAAACGAAGGAATTATAATTTTTTTACGAAAATTTTGTATGGAGCTAGTATGAAAAATCGAAATATCTCTGAAACGGCAGCGATAACCGTAATATCCTTATAGGAGGTTTTAGTACTAATTATTTATGATTTTTTGACATACGTTACATAATGGTTGTAGATGCCTTTTTTTTTTTAAAATCGACAAAATATTTTTATTTATTTTTACAATTAAACGTTCCTTTTAGTGTTTAAGTTGAAGAATTCAGAGCTTTAACAACTCTTAACATAAAATAGCATCACCCCTATAGACCTGAAGGACTAGACAGAGGTGTGTAGTATCTTGTTGATCTTGTAAGATTTCCAACAATACCAAATAGTTGAATATCAGTGTCAAAGTGCCCATGCTGTCGCTTCTTTTAGAAAGATAGGGGAATGAAATTGTTAATTGATCATACCCTAAAAGTATGATTACAACATAACCGGACACATAATAATATCGACACAAAAGGAATTTTAAAACCTTGCATACGTTCAAAATACAAAATAACATATTGTGTAGTCATCTAATGAGTCTGATGACAAGTAATTAAGTAATTAGAATGATGGTTGTAGTCTTCTGATTCTAATGAGCCTATTAAGTGATTAAATGATTTGAAATATCTCGCAACAATACCAACTAAGAACTGCATTCACCTTTTTATAATTAGTGAGCTAATGTGATTTGCTAATGTTGATTAGTTCTACTATGAGTTCTACGAAATGTTTTTGACGATTATAAATTTTTATTATCATATCTTTTATAACTTTAATGAGGGTAGTTAACTAATTATTGACTTTATACAATAAAAGGGCTATAATTTTGTTCCATAATTTAGATTGTTCACAACCGTGTAACTGCTAACACTAAAACTATTTGCTTTGCGACTACAAAATCTTAGAATGGAAAGTTTAATCACCAACTTAGATTTGTTTGTTCTTCTAAAAAGTGAGTGTCCTTCATTTAATCATGAAGTATTGTTTAGTGCAATTGTGTCCCGCATAGGCGATTGCCTTTCTGCCGAAGATCAAGTAACTCTCAAAGAATTTTGCCGGAGATTCACGCGAACTGCTTTAAACAGGTGGCAGAAATCTAAACGATTCTTTGATAAGTTTAGAAATACGTACGGAGAGTGGTTGCAAGCAAATATTGATTGGCCGAGTTGCGTGCAAACTTTAATAAATCAAGAACCAACTGTTGATGAGATACCAAGAGCACGCTCAGTCTCTCCAGAACCTTCGACATCATCGACTGTTGGAACAATGACAAAAAGGTCCCGAAAACCATTCAAAGATCTGGGAAGCAAACAGAAAAAGAGAAGATCTAGTGAGCACATAGGCGAGGATTCCTGTGAATTGGCATATGCAGCTGCAGCACGTTTAAAAGAAGAAGGTTATGAAGATATCGCATCTGTAATCAATTATATGATCAAAAATCCAGAAGCTGCCGTTAAAATCAAGGAAAGCATTAAGAAAACAGTAATATTTACACCAGAGAAAGCACTTGGATTGCTTCTTTCACTTAAGCTTTCAAAGTGGCAATATATTACGTTGCGAGAGACTGCCATTCGGGAAGGTGCTAAGGATATTTACCCAACCTACTATAAACTGCAACAAACTAAGCTTGCATGCTACCCTCCTAATCAATCAGTATCAGTTACGGATTCATCAGCTAGAATTACACTTCAAGCTTTACTTGACATCACGGTGAAGCGGATTCTTCAAAGTCTTTCTGATAATGTGGAAAATAAGCAGTTAAAGCTGATATCGAAGTGGGGATTTGATGGTGCTTCCAATCAAAGCCGATACAAGCAGAAAATGGACGGCGAGCATGATGATTCAAGCATTTTCATGACCTCCTTGGTGCCACTGAAACTGACAGATGGAGATAATACTATATGGACAAACCCGAAACCATGCTCAACTTTTTATTGTCGTCCGGTTCAGTTCACTTTTGTAAAAGAAAGCCATGCAGTTGTCATTGATAACAAAAGAAAAATGGATGAGGAAATTGAGGCCCTTAACCCCACAGAGTGCATTAATAGTAACAGGGTGACTCATAAACTAATGATGACAATGATCGACGCAAAAGTCTGCACGTACCTTTCTGAAGCTAGATCAAATGCATCATGCTACCTGTGCTTAGCAAAACCAACAGAAATGAACCACTTAGATGCTGTAACATCAAAAACTGGGTGTTCTGACATATATGAATTTGGCCTATCATCCCTACATGCCCGTATAAATTGCATGGAATGTCTGTTACACATTGCGTACAGACTTGACTTCAAACAGTGGGCAGCAAGAAGTAATGAGCATAAAGATATGTTACAAAACAGAAAAAAAAACATTCAAAATAAATTTAAAGAGGAGCTCAATCTGTTAATTGATATAGTAAAACAAGGCTCGGGAACTACCAATGACGGGAATACCGCAAGGAAGTTTTTCGAGTTTCCCAATAAAACTGCAGCTATTACTGGGTTGGATCAAAACCTGATAAAAAGATTTGCTGTTATTTTGCAAGCAATAACATCTGGTGAGAAGATCGATGTCATCAAATTTAAAGATTTTGCTCGCAAAACAGCAGAAAAGTACGTGGAATTATACGACTGGTACTACATGTCATCAACCGTACATAAACTATTAATACACGGAGCTGACATAATCGAAAAAAATGATATTGTCCCGATTGGGACTCTCTCGGAAGAAGCCTCAGAGTCTCGAAACAAAGATTTTAGGAGGTTCCGGGAACATCATTCGCGGAAAAGAAGCAGGCAAGATTCTAATCAAGATATCCTAAATATGCTTGTTGTTTCTTCGGATCCTTTTCTAAGTGCACAAAGGCCGAAGTTAGATGCCAAAAGGAAGACAACCTTTTTTGCTGAAACTCTCGACCTAATACAGTTTCCGGAA
This sequence comes from Tholera decimalis, assembly GCA_943138885.2. Lineage (NCBI taxonomy): Eukaryota > Metazoa > Arthropoda > Insecta > Lepidoptera > Noctuidae > Tholera > Tholera decimalis. Next base: position 19,147,153 of record OW964574.2, read on the forward strand.
ACTGAGTTCGAGTTTGTAGGTATATCCGATCTGGATTCTGACTCGGAATTGGAGTCCGACAACGAAAGTTAAAAGAAAATTTGTAAAATTTAATTATTTTTCTTTATGTTCTTTTGTTATTTATGTTAGTTTATTGTACCAATATGTTTAGTTAATAATTTCATAAATTATAGTTTCAAATACGTATTTTGTATAATTGAATTTATTAGATATTATTTTTGTTACTTCTGTTTTATTTAAATTACCTATCAATAAAAAGTTTATATACAGTCTTTTTTTTTCACATATTCTTAATATTTGGGGAAAAAGCATGCTTCCTAACGATGTTCTTAACTTTGACACAGTTCATGGATCGTTTTGAACAGTTTCATAAGTTAAAATAAATAATGTTAGTACTATAATCCCCTATAAGGATATTATTATTATTATGTGTCCGGTTATGTTGTAATCATACTTTTAGGGTATGATCAATTAACAATTTCATTCCCCTATCTTTCAAAAAGAAGCGACAGCATGGGCACTTTGACACTGATATTCAACTATTTGGTATTGTTGGAAATCTTACAAGATCAACAAGACACTACACACCTCTGTCTAGTCTTTCAGGTCTATAGGGGTGATGCCATTTTATGATAAGAGTTGTTAAAGCTCTGAATTCTTCAACTTAAACACTAAAAGGAACGTTTAAATATGTAAAAATAAATAAAAATATTTTGACGATTTTTTTAAAAAAAGGCATCTACAACCATTATGTAACGTACGTCAAAAAATCATAAATAATTAGTATTATAACCCCCTATAAGGATATTACGGTTATCGCTGCCGTTTTAGAGATATTTCGATTTTTCATACTAGCTCCATACAAAATTTTCGTAAAAAAATTATAATTCCTTCGTTTCTGTGCAGAATCAATTCTGGTGTCATTTTTGTATATTTTTATAACTAATAGAAGTGATATCCGGCAAAAAAACTCGCACTTGCAAAATAAAATGCCTAAGTCTATGAAAGCCGATTTTCAGCCCACCGTGCGCCGGTGAACCGCCCTAGCCCTTCCGCGAACACCTCACAGTATTTGGAACTGAAAGCCGACACATCAAATACATTGTTGCACATTACGACATTATTACAATCATAGTTAACTATGGGTAATTGTATCTTTAGCTCTGCCATCCATTGACGGCCTAAAAGAATCGTTTTTCCGTTTTTTATGACATATAACTCTAATTTCTTACATTTATCTTTGTATCTTACTAGTGGCCGTATAACCCCTAAGGGTTTCACTGATTCGCCTGTATAATATCTGAGTGCTAACTGGCTGGGTTTCAAACTTAAATCCTTAAATTGACTTATATAACACTCCCAGCTTATGCAGGACACGGCACTGCCCGTATCGCATTCCATTCTTATCTCGATACCGTTCACATTTAAAACTACATACATAGGTTTACACTGCGCCGCGGATAATCTGCTAACATTTACAATGATTACCTCTTCACTTTCCTCGCTATCGCATCCGTTTCCATCTCGTAGTTGCATGTCCACGTTGTAGTGCCCCGTCAAATTCGGACACATACGCTTCAAATGCCCTTGCTGATTGCAAACTCGGCAAACGTAACGCGCAAACTTGCACCTGTTTGCATCGTGACGCGCGCCACATACTCGACACTGCTGCTGCTGCGCCCGCTCCCCCAGCATGGCGGGCGCGGCCGCCGCCGGTGCGCGCGCGCCTCGCCACCGCCTGGCCTGCGATGTCTGCGATGTAGTCTCGCGTGGTAACCGCACCCCGCTGACGTCACGAATGTCCACCGCCGCACCTTTCCCGCGCACGCCCGGGGCCATCGCCTGACAAGCCACCGTCGTCACTGGTGTGGCGCTGCTGAACTCGTTGCGCGCCTCCACGGTAGCGGCATCTTTTTCCGCTGCTTCTATGCTAACCGCTAACTTATACGCCCTCCCGAAATCCAAATTGCTTTCGGCGAACAACCGTTGTCTTATGGTTTCATTCGCTACGCCACAAACTAGCTGATCCCTCAAGCTTTCTTCCAACCAAGATCCAAAATCACAAGTTTTGGACATCTTCTTTAAAACAACCGCGTACTCCGACACCGTTTCCCCTTCTTTCTGCTTCCGTTGCCGAAACTTGTAACGCTCCGCCAACTCACTTGGTTTAGGTTGCAAGTGTTTTTCCATGACGTCACTGATTTCTGCAAACGTTTTGCTTGTAGGTTTAACCGGTGTGCACAAATTAACGAGAAGTTCATAACACTCCGCGCCCATCACAGTTATCAACGTAGGCACTTGCAATTCTTTCGGTATCTTATTCACTAAGAAATACTGTTCTAAGCGTTCCACATATAACCGCCAATCGTCACTGTGCACTTTGAACTCTGCTACTTTACCGATCGATATTTCGTGTTATTTCTAATAACAATAATGTTTTAATTATTTATCGCACTGATCACGCATAGAATCGACTGTCCTCGTCGCCACTGAAGAATATGGGAGTAGTCTGGATACCGGGAATGAAACAACAACTTGACTATATGGCGTATAATCGCAGACTGTCATACAGTTGCGCGGTTACAAAGATGTATATCGAAGTACCCACTATTACAATATATCACAAGGATAAGCATAATTATAATATTTAATTACAAAGGTACTGAAATTTCTTCTAGCAGACCTACGAAAGAAGAAGTGAAAAAGAAATGTAGACAATACTGTGTGAGAACAAGAAGAAAAATAAATATGAATATGTGAAGTCTAAATCGGCTAAATACAAATTCACATTGTATTTTCCAAAAAGACTAGATGCTAGGCTAGAGTATGGAGGGAACGACTGTCGCAACCGACGGCCGGGCACGCCGCGATTGCGGCGGTAAGACCCCTCTTTGAGGAGTGGCTAGATCGGCGTCACGGCGTCCTGACCTACCGCATGACGCAGGTCCTCACCGGACACGGAAGTTTCGGGAGGTACCTGTGTCTGATGGGTAAGGAAGAGACGCCTGGGTGTCACCACTGCGAGGGTCGCCCTGAGGACACAGTCGAGCACACGGTGCAGGACTGCCCAGCTTGGGCAGAGCACCGACGTGTCCTCACGGCGACAATAGGCGGAGACCTCTCGCGCCCGGCCTTGGTCGAGGCCATGCTGCGGGGCGAGAGGGAGTGGGAAGCGGTCGCCTCCTTCTGCGAAGCAGTCATGCTTCCGAAGGAGGAGGCGGGCCGCGTGAGGGAGAGGATGGCGTCCTCCCTCCAGCCCAGCCGCAGTGGTAGACGCCCACGGCGTCGGACGTCGGCCGACGATCTCCGGCCACCGTAGGCGCGGGCATGCGGACAGCGAGTAAAGGGCAACTCGCTGTCCGACCATGGACCATGCCCGGGTCGACGGCGCGTCGTGTTCCACGCGCGCCTCAAAGAGCGTCAGCAACATGACGAGGCCCCCTCTGCAGAGGGCCGAAGCCCGCCGGGGTTGTGGGACTCATCCCGTTACCGTGGCCCCGGTATGTAAAGGGTTATTGAAGGAACACCGTGGATTTTAGTCAGTAAAAGTCTGACAGTCCCTCCCACCCTGCCCGGAGTGGGAGGACTTATTTTGATAATTTTACCACGCTAAAAAAAAAAAAAAAAAAAAAAAAAAGGCTAGAGTTGCAAAAAAAACTAGAATCGTACTAAGTTTTTTAGAATAGTTTCGCGTATGACTATCATCTCATCTGATGGTAAGCGATGATATGGTCGAAGATGAAGCACGCTTACTTAGAAGTAACCTATTCAATCTTCACTTAAAGACCCCCAGGTTATAGTCATCAGGTACAGACTCCGAAAGGGAGCCGTACGCACAATGGAATCTTCACCTTGTAATGATGGCGCATCGCTGTTTGTCTTATAGTCCGATAATGAGCTGGCTTTTTTTAAAATTAAAAATAGGTTTTCGTTTGACCACCATCTCACCTGATGGTAAATGATGATGTGGTCGAAGATGGAGCACGCTTACCTAAAAGTAACCTATATTGTAATTGGATTGTACAATTTCATCGCACACTCCCCGAAATGTAAGAGATAATAAATTAATAGTTTAAAAAATACTAGGAAAACACGCTTTTATAAATGCACGTAAAAACAAAAAAATCTTTAGGTTTGTTTTAACTTTGAAACCTGTACCTCTACCATGAGTTTACGCAATCAAAACTCGCTAGCGTCTCCGTAAATTATTTGTATGAAATATTGTACAGCGCCCCTAGCGGTCACAGAAAGAATTAAAGTTCGTACCATGAGCACTATAGATTACAATAGGTTTAAAACCTAACGTAATCTATACGATAGTCACTAACGTTTTTTAGCTGTCACCATACAAAACGGTACCATGAGTCACTAATTCGATAGGCGCTAGCGAACGATACGCTTACGGTAGTAGTTACGTTGCTCACTAGCATTTTGGCGTGTGAAACATGTGTTTACATTAACATTTAATACGTTTTGAGTAAAATAAAGTTATAATAATGTCTGCAAGAGCATATTTAGCGTGCAATATGTTAGTGGCCGCTGAATTTAAAGATCAACGACGTGAACAACGTGAATTTCAAGCCAATATGAGAATTTATGTTGGCTACCAATTGAAAAATATTACTGAAAGAAAGTTTATTAAACTTTACAGACTCTCAAAAGACAAGTTTGAAGATATATGCATATTATTAAATAATGTTTCGGATTTGAAGTCAACACAACGAATTTCTTTAGAACTAAAAGTAAGTTGGTACCAATGATAATAATGCAGCTATCTCAAAACAAATTACAATAATTTTCATTTGTATGTATTTTCTTACTTACAGGTTTTAGCTGATAAGGTAGGGTAGGGGCAGGGTAGGGGCAGGGTAGGGGTAGGGTAGGGGCAGGGTAGGGGCAGGGTAGGGGTAGGGTAGGGGTAGGGTAGGGGTAGGGTAGGGGTAGGGTAGGGGTAGGGTAGGGGTAGGGTAGGGGTAGGGTAGGGGTAGGGTAGGGGTAGGGTAGGGGTAGGGTAGGGGTAGGGTAGGGGTAGGGTAGGGGTAGGGTAGGGGTAGGGTAGGGGTAGGGTAGGGTAGGGGTAGGGTAGGGGTAGGGTAGGGTTGGGGTAGGGTAGGGTAGGGGTAGGGTAGGGGTAGGGTAGGGGTAGGGTAGGGGTAGGGTAGGGGTAGGGTAGGGGTAGGGTAGGGTTAGGGTAGGAGTAGGGTAGGGGTAGGGTAGGGGTAGGGTAGAGGTAGGGTTAGGGTAGGGGTAGGGTATTGGTAGGGTAGGGGTAGTGGTATCGGTTGGGTAGGGGTAGGATACCACGCGAACGAAGTCGTGGCGGGTCAGCTAGTATAATATAAATATATACATAAGTAATTAACACAGTTAAGAGGAAAGGTAATGCTCTTTTAATCGACATTTGAATAGAGATATATAGTTTTTAAATCACGAATGCTAGTTTAATCTTGATAAACCATACATAACATAATCTCTTTCTTTTGCAGTCGGATAAAAAGTGGCCTACAACCTACAACCTTCCTCAAGCTTTAAAGCTACTTACATACCAAATATCATCCAAATCCATCCAGTACTTTCTAAGATTAGCGCGTTCAAACAAACAAACACACTTTCCGCTTTATAGTATTAGTCACAGAACAGATTTTTATCTGTTCTGTGGTATTAGTATAGATTGTATAGATATTTTTTATAGCTATGGCTCGCGTTTGAGTTTGTTTCAGCATGAAACTTGGCAATTATAAGTAGATTAGATGACAAAACAATATTATGGTATCATCGAGCTGGTCTGATGATGGAATTGGAAGGTGGCTGATGGAACCTTGGACTGCTTACTAGTAAACATATCGAGTTTGGGCTCATTAGATCATCTTAACATATTCTGTCCATTTGTCCTCAAGACGAGGACATAATTATGATTAAGCGAGTATTTTTTTAAACTATTAATTTATTATTTTTGAATTTTATATTAGCGAAATAAAGGTATATTATCTTTAGTATAAATATAAAAATAAGATATAATATAGGTACTAACCTCAGTAGGTAATATTTATTGAAATAACTTTATCACAGTATTATCACAGTGTATTTATTATCCTTGAGTTGTGTTGGCCGGCGCGCAGACGAAATGATAATAACTAACAATAGTGTTGTGATTCGATATCATTTAGTTGTCAAGTCGATAAATTGAAATTTGAATCTAGAATCGACCGACTCAATATAATCGTCGTATTTTTACAACGGTAGCCATTTTGTGATTGTAAAAATAAATAAAATGTTAAAATAGTTTATTTACGAGTCTAACGGGACTTCTCTCCCGATGAATTTAACACGATAAAAACATAAGGCCGTGCGCGCACTGCCTTGCGGTGGCCGCAATTCCGGTAGTTCTACCGCACCGCAAAATTTGTGAAGTATGGAGTGTCATAAAAGTGCGCGCACTGCGGTCAGTCTATCGGTGCGGTAGAACTACCGGAATTGCGGCCACCGCCAGGCAGTGCGCGCACGGCCTAACCGTCCTTTTTTGCAGTCAGTTGAAAAGGAAGTCTGTAATCTTTCTCAAGCTTCAAGCTACTTCCATACCAAGTTTCATCTAAATCCACTCAGTACTTTCAAGATTAGCGCGTTGAAACAAACAAACTTTTCAGCTTTATAATATTAGTAGTAATAGATAATTTAACTTTATATTAAGGTATTTGAATATTTGTTGTTGATTAATTGATCAAGCGCAGGGCTAAAAGGCTTATAGGCGACGAGGCGCTATCGGGCAAGCTTCATAGTCTGGCTCATCGGCGAACCGTTGCTTGCCTGTCGGTTTTCTACAGATTGTACTTCGGGGAGTGTGCGTAGGAGCTCCATGACCTGATCCCTCCATCTCCCTTTCACTACCGGTCTACCAGACGCATGGCTGGCTACCATCCACACTTGGTTGATATGGGGAGATTCAAAAATTTAGTACAACTCTCATTTTGGCATGTCCTTCAACTTCTTTTTATTTTCGTAGGAATTTCTTTACTTATTTAAGTTAAAATAGTCTCTCAATCGAAAATGTACCTTATATACTACGTTTTCAACTAAATCCCAATTAAATCTAGCTGAAACTAAATATTTGTAAATTATTTTAATCAAATACACCCATTCATTTTGGCTTGTCCCCAGTAAAAATTCAAACTTTAAGTTAATTTTTTTCAATCTTTTATGGAACACCCGGACATGTTGTGTTGTGTTTATAAAAGATAAACTGATATTAAGTATATTGTTAATAATTATTAAAGATTTAATTCCTTTTATCTATTTAAAACTTAAAAACAATTAGTGTCCCCGAAATTTGTTACATCCGGACAAGTCAGGTTCGTTACGTCAATTTCTTTTAAAATAATCTACCTAATGATTATTTTTTGGCTTTCTAAATATGGAAATACTATAGTCTAAAGATCGGTCATTTTAAAAATTGAACGCCAGTGTCATTTCGTCCTTAATGAGGGTGTGTTTTGTTACCGATTGGACTGAGAAGAAATTCGTCGTCAGGTTTGTACTACCACAATTAATTACTTATCCTTACTTTACTTATAATTAAATTAATTACGAAATGCATGGTTTTATACTGAACAACTTGTATTATGTAGTTTACCTTAGCGAGAAACTAGACCGCTAATATATTTTTTTGAAGGTTAGGTTAACACATTATGTTACTTCGGTTTTGTTACTGCTGTTACGGTAACATATAGTTGGACCCAAAAAGTAACAAAACCGACAGCATAAAGCTAAGTTTACATAGTGGTTTTATTTCTATAACTTCTTTTCTTACGCTTGCCTACCATTTCGCTTCCAGGTCGGCCAAAACTTACTAAATTATTTCAATATTATTTTATTTTAGTAATACATATATATATTTCTTACAGATTGATTATCTTCAATTAATAAAAATGGTGATTTTTGTGGACATCGATAAAGTTTTAACAAAGGGTGAATTTCAACAAATGCCATTTTTTTTATCATATCGGTGAACTTTTTCAATTATATTTTTTTTTGTATATTTTTCAGGTTTTTTGTAATCTTTAGGATATCAAATATCCCCAAATTTAATATCATCAACGTATCATTTAAGACCAAGGAGAAAATTCAGTTTGAATTCTGGTTTCCACCGGTATGACAAACCAGCAACGATTATTTTTTCTGTACACCGATATGATAAGTTTATCCACTGAAATGTTGTACATATCCAGCGATATGATAATCTATCCACCTTTGAACATCAAAAAGGAAATAGTTAGTAGATACCTATATATTTTTACAAGGGTGACTTAGAACTGAAGACCTGAACTTAGGGTCTTATGTAAGTAGATCACATCCAAAGAGATCCACCTCACCATCATCATCTCAGCCTATAGACGTACATTACCGAAAACAGACCTCCCCTAATGATACATTTATACAGCTTCTACTACCCAGTGGTATCGTAGTAATGATTTTGGCAGTCTATGTAGGTAAGTATGTATGTGTCTGTATGTTTGTATGTTCCATTGTTTCTTTGTAAACTTAACGAAATGACATAGATGGGATCTACAGACATTGGCGTATCTAGAGATATTTCCCAGGGGGGGCCTGGCCCCCAGTAGTAGAAGCGATTGGACAGATTTTTAATTTTTTTAGTAATAATTGTTTGTTAGTAAAAATTCTCAGGTGGGCACCAGACCATTCTGGGGTGGGCACGGCCCACCTGGCTCCCCCCCTTCCTACGCCTATGTCTACAGATATGATAAAACGACTCACCGAGATGATAAAATGATCTACCGATATGATAAAGCAATCCACCGATGTGATAAATCTGTGCGTTGATCATGAATCAAAACACCGATATTAGATATAAGACACCGATTGTTTTTTTCTTATCATTTCGGTGTAAATTATCACATCGGTGGTAATAAAGACCACCGATTACAGCGATATGAGAACAGCGACGTGAGAAATAACACACTTTTTAGAAAATTAGAAAAAATGCATAATATCTACGATAAATTCAATAACAGACAATGAAGCTAATTCACTTACTACCTCTGTTAGAACCAAACAACAATAATAAAACTACTCATTACACTAGAAAATGCAACCACCGATAATATAAAATAATTGTCCAGGAGCAACTTAAATGGCGTACTTATGTTATTGGCGGGAATATGCAGCGATTTCACACACGTCCATCCTGACTACGCACTAGCACACACCAACGAGGGAAATACAATAGGGAAGATGCCAATATAATATTTATGAAAATTTTATGATTGAAATGTTAAAAAAATATAAAAGAAGGGCCACTGCACCATTTTTGTTTTACATAATGTTGATTTTTAACAATAATTACGAATTAAAAATGACTTGAACCGAAACGTATTTCAAAACACCAATCAGCGCTTAGTGACGTCACTCCTGTTATAACAACTTATTTGAGGTTATGATTGTAAAAGTGAATATTATTTTACGGGAATATTAATTGCGGTTTTTTAATAAAAATTGAGGTTGGGTTTATCAAACCAGACTCTAGGAATTTACCAAGAGTTAGTCGAAAGTGCAGAGTTTTCAAGTGTAGAAATGAAAGGGACTAAATTACTACGGTACGTATAAATCATAGTTGTTTAACTTTGTATTTTATTCAGCGGCTTCTACATATATCAGTTATTTCGATCGTTCGTTTATAAGGATATATAGACACCTGTACACCTTTATCATATGATATTTTAATATTTTAAGAACCATGTGTTTCTGTGATTAATGAACACTCTGAAGAGGGATCTGAAACATGAAAGACATAATAATATAGTTCTTCATTAGAAAGCATTATCCTTATATTATTATAAATTTGAAAGTTTGAATGTTTATTTGTCTCTAGTATAAGAATAAATCTGAAAAAATAAATCAAAATAGTACCCGGTGTATTTCAATGCTTTCAAGAATTTCACGTTTTTTCCTTTTCATTATTACTGATTTAGGTTTCAGTGGCATCATCCTGTTTTGGCATTCAAAAACATGAGGTACCACACCTTTTTTCAGGAAAAGTCTTCCTCAACACATTTTAAACTTTATCCAATTTTCGACGTCGTTCTCCAACTGCAAAATTAAAATGACGTTATAGACAAGTTTTGTACATAAGTATTAGGTAGGTAACTAACGTATTTTTGCGTACAAGCAGATTAACTGCAAAATATAACAAGTATATCGCCGACTTACGTTAAAATGATCTTCACAGCATCGAATAATGGTCTTTGGGGAATAATTGTCATTTCTCTTTGCAGCTTGTAACCACTTTTTTCTCAGTTTTGGGTAAGAAGAGGTCCAGTCACAAACAATTTATTTGGAAACTTTGTTGAAGTAGTTAAACGAAATTTAGAGTCAACACAGCTTTTTTTTCGGAATATTAGTGATATTGTTATGATCACCTGATGATTGATAGATAGTCCATTTTAAATTTTCACAAAAAACATCGCGAAAGTTAAAAAAATATGCATAAGTATGAGCCAGCGACGAACAAGTACGACCAGTGACAGACAGGAATGACGTCATCGGAACTATAGGTCCGTTTTCGCGCGAAAATTTATACTGTCAATTTAAAACCGCGTTTTTTCCGATAAATTACAAAGATTTAATTTTTTTATATATTTGTGGTCTATTCTACATGGAATTCTTTAAAATGAAAACAAAAATAAAAATATTGCATCTTCCCTATTGGGGTGGAGACGCTGTCGGACTCGTCGATGTAAAGTTAGATTTAAATTACTTTTGTCCAGGGATATGAGAACATTTTTCAGGACCAATACGTTTGTGCCTCTCAGCAATAATAATCGTTAATTATGTATTAAAATATGCTATATATTAATAACAAAACTAATATTCTATGAAATAAAATAAGTTATATACTTAACTTACTTATTTTTATTAGTGTATAAGCTGTTTTGTTTGTAAAAAAAGTAGAGGGACAGCACCGATTTGAAAAAAATAGAGGTTTATGTATTTATTTCTACCTTTGTAATAGTCCCAGGAAAATTATATTTTTGCCACAACCCAATAACTACCTATTGATTACTAAAAAAAATAATTCAGAACAATATTCTTTTTTTTTCAAATACAAATTTCACCGAAGACAAAAAAATAAGTCATTTGGGAAATTCACCCCAAAATATGATTTGCTGTTATATTACCACTACAATTTAAAGTGGCCATGGGCTGAGACACATTTCATACTTTCCTCTATGTGTGGGAAATGCTATGAACATGTAACACATACAAGCGCTACGGGAATCCGACCACTTGACCTTATTAATGAATAAAAATGATATAGAAATATTGTTAAATCGTTTACAATTTTGTTTTCACTCCTGTAATGCGTTGATTTACGATCATTTCCCAAAAGACGAATGAACATTATGTTCTTAGAAACTGGGAGAACATCTAAATAAATATTGAAAAATAGTGCCTTAATCTAAATCTTAGCTGTATTAAAACGTTTTGTTAGTGAAGAATAATAATTATATTACTTGGAAATATTGATTGCTTATAAAACTATAACTATAATTTTAAAAAGACTTATGGAAAATTTAAGTTGATTATTGTGTAAGAAGCATAGCATGCTTTTTTTTTTTTTTTTTTAACGTGGTAATATCATCAGATGAGTCCTCCCACCCCGGGCAGGGCAGGAGGGACTGTCAGACTTGTACTGACTAAAATCCACGGTATTCCTTCAATAGCCCTTTACGTACCGGGGTCACGGTAATGGGATAAGTCCCATGACCCCGGCAGGCTTCGGCCCTCTACAGGGGGGGCCTCGTCATCTTGCTGACGCTCTTTGAGGCGCGCGTGGAACACAACGCGCCGTCGACCCGGGCATGGTCCATGGTCGGACAGCGAGTTGCCCTTTACTCGCTGTCCGCATGCCCGCGCCTACGGTGGCCGGAGATCGTCAGCCGACGTCCGACGCCGTGGGCGTCTACCACTGCGGCTGGGCTGGAGGGAGGACGCTATCCTCTCCCTCACGCGGCCCGCCTCCTCCTTCGATAGCATGACTGCTTCGCAGAAGGAGGCGACCGCTTCCCACTCCGTCTCGCCCCGCAGCATGGCCTCGACCAATGCCGGGCGCGAGAGGTCTCCGCCTATCGCCGCCGTGAGGACACGTCGGTGCTCTGCCCAAGCGGGGCAGTCTTGCACCGTATGCTCTACTGTGTCCTCAGGGCGATCCTCGCAGTGGTGACACCCAGGCGTTTCTTCCTTCCCCATCAGACACAGGTACCTCCCGAAACTTCCGTGTCCGGTGAGGACCTGCGTCATGCGGTAGGTCAGGACGCCGTGACGCCGATCTAGCTACTCCTCAAAGAGGGGTCTTACCGCCGCCATTGCGGCGTGCCCAAGCATAGCATGCTAAAAAGTATTTTTTTATATAGATATTTACCTAAGTATTAATGACAGGGCTTATACTATTGAGGCCCAATTAAATGTTAAACTAAACTCAGAACGAGTTGCTAACACTAGGTTAATTTGGCAGTTTAACTTACAATATTATCAATTTAACTCCATGCTAACAATTCATGTCGAGAATTAGTTTTCGTGCAAGAGGGTCTAATATGTACCTATATAAAAACTTTTTACCAAAAAATTAAACCGACTCCCAAAAAACACTGCAAAGTGAAAAATAACTTTAATTTCGGTAGTCGGTGTCTTTAGTTTTGTATTTTCGTTTTTGGCACCGACTTCCGAAATTAAAGTTATTTTTCACTTTGCAGTGTTTTTTGGGAGTCACTTTAATTTTTTGGTAAAAAGTTTTTATTTCACTCTTTTTAGTTGGATGATTTTTAATTTACCTAGTTACAGGAGCCTAAATGTCAACTACTTATAACCATTTACATATTATTGCTTTTCCCAATGCTGGGCCATTAAATGTTGAGGAGTTCTCCTGGTACTTCACCATCAGCTATACATCACCATATGCATTGTGACGAGCTTAAAGTGCTTAACATCCATATTCAAGTAATCGAATCGCAATCCACGAAATACTTATTATTGAGTAGTTTCGGCGGCCATCTGTGGTCTTCATCATCAGTTCCACTTCCCCAAATGGTACTTTTTGAGAGCAACTGCACAAGTTACTATAAGAAATACCGAAAACACCATAGGTGTGCCTGTAATATTTGAAGATTTCCCTCGATTTCTCCAGGATCCCATCATCAGATCCTGACTTGGTGACAAATGGTACCAATTTCGAAGTATACCCTACGAAACAAAAAAAGAATTTTCCAAATCGGTTCAGCCGTCTTCGAGTAACCGGTGATCATACATTTAAAAAAAATATATATCTACGCGTCCAATTGATAACCTCCTCCTTTTTTTGTCGTTGGTTGAAAAATTGAAAAAAACTATGAATTGAATAATGTGTAATAAATAGATTAATACGTAAATACCTACTTACCGTGTTCCTACTTACGGATCTCAATAAAAAATAAGATTTAAGCTATACTATATTTAATGAGTGCATGTTTTAAGTTTACACTTTTAAGGTAATGTAAACTGAGCCTAAGAATTTTGTTACCGTCGGTTTTGTTACTGTCCCTGTTTTTTTCTCGAGGGTTTTATATGATTTTATCGTAGAATTTATTACTTTTAGAAGTATACTTGGTTTTGGTTATAAATATTACTTATTTACAACTTTTGAACATGTTTATAATATGATATTATTCGTTTTACACTATAAGCATTAAAAACAATTGTTGACATTGAGACTGTGGTAACAAAGCCGATACATAATTCTTGAGTCTACTTGGAGTCTTGTGTCAACCGTGCAAACGAGTAGACGTGTCAACTTAAAAAGCGATTTTTAATAGTAACTTGTTGAGTGTAAAGTGCAAAAATCAGATAAACATACATTGGATTATTTTCCTAAGGAACAAAAATGCCTAAAGTGCAACGAACTCCGACTAAGCCTGTGGAACATGAGGAGACTCTTTCTCCCAGCAAGTCAGCACCGGACGCTAAGGGTAAACAAATACCAATCACGAACTGGGTCGGAAATCGACAGAGTAAAAAGAAACGTAATGAAGACTCAGACAGTGATTCCTCTATATCGCAAGAACCTAGGCGACACAAAGCAGCATGCTGTTCACCTAGTAGCCTGCATGTGACACTCTCAGCTGTACAGAAGGAAGTCAAAGCAATGAGTTTGCTATTAAACTCGTTAAAGGAGGATCAGGACTCACGCTTCTTACTTCTGCAAAAGGATATGACGGCCATAAAGACGGAGATAAAAGAGCTGAATAAATCTAACATCGAGTTCGATAAAACTCTGCAGTTTTTAAGTGCCAAATATGATGAAGTGGAGAAATTTAAAAAAGAAACAGTAGAAAAGAACAAGGTGATGGAAAACAGATACAAGGATCTAATACAGCGAAACATATATTTAGATAAATGCAACAAAGCGCTGGAAGAACGTATTGGATATATTGAACAAAAGGAATTGGCCAAAAACATCGAAATAATGAATTTAAAGGTGCAAGAAGGAGAAAAAACCGTTGAGCTGGTGAAAAAATGTGCCGAAATCTTAAATCTAGATAAAACGCAAATCGAAAACGCATGGAGGGTAGGATCCGAAAAAAAAGAAGCCCGGCCTATAGTGGTGACAATTCGTTCAATAGCGGCGAGATCAGAATGGCTCAAAAGTCGAAAATCAACACTCACAAATCACATGATATTTCATAACAACGACACATCACGTATCTTCATCAACGAGCATATAACTAGGCAAAACAGACAGTTATTTTGGGAAACAAAGACAAAACTTAAAGAAATTTATAAATATATATGGATCCAAAATGCTAAAATACTAATAAAGAAGAACGATATTGATAAAAAAATATATCATATTCGAAATGAGAGTGACATTGAGACACACATAAGGCAACAATAACATAATTAGTAAAATATAATAATGCAATAGTGTTAAATATTTTTGATCACATTATGGCGGGAAACTTGGATTTACAATCACAATTGCTGGATATCGAGTATCTGAGATTCACAGATATTAAAGAATGGACTAATTACGTAGTAAGTTGTGAAACTAAAATACAAATAATACACCTTAATATTTGTTCTATCAGAAAACATTTTAATCAATTAACTGTACTTCTACAAAACGTTTACAATAAGCTGGATGTATTGTGTCTATCAGAAATTAATATTAAGCAGGATGAAGTGTCTATGTATGCAATTGATGGTTATAATATGTTTTCACAAACTAGGGAAACTAAGCGAGGCGGAGGCATACTTGTTTATGTCAAGAATTGTCTCCAGTTCACTCCACTACAATCCGGTATAACTTCGACGTTTGAGTTAATATACGGTCACCTGACTAAGAATGTATATAACGCTTATATCTTGGTAATCTACAGGCCGCCGCACACTAACAAACGCACTTTTACAACAGAACTAGAAAACATTATCCGAGAGCTGCCAATGAACACTGACATTATACTAGTGGGCGATTGCAACATCAACTTATTAGAAAAGGAGTTAGATTCTTCCGCAAACTTATATTTAAATACGTTAGCAGATTTAGGACTTCACTGTGCCATTCAAGATATAACACGCGAGGCAGTGGTCGGACAGCGGCGCGTCGCGTCATGCATCGATCACGTCTTCATGCGAAATGTAAGTGGCGGGGCAAGCGACGTACAAGCATACACACTCACTAGCCAGGTAGCCGACCACTATCTAACGGGAATCTCAGCGGTTATTGATAACGTAATAGACATACCATCTATTAGTAAAATAAAGTACGACAACAAAGCTATTCAAGATAAATTAAATAACATAGATTGGTTAGTGCTGTTAGAGATTCAAGAACCGAATGAGTTGTACACAAAAATATCCGCGATTTTTGGTGATATTTATAACAGTTCTATAAAAGCAAACTCGGTGACTCCTAAACGCAAATCCCAACCGTGGGTTACTGATAAGTTGCGCAGGCTTATAGAAGATAAAGATATTCTTTTCAAACAGTGGAAAAGCGATCCTAAAAATAATAATAAGCGATTACAGTATACAAGGTGCAGAAATAAAACTCAGAAACTCATAAACGCGGCTAAAAACAAAAGCAGACGTGAAATTATAACGAGGTGTAAGGGGGACATGAGAAAGATTTGGAATAATATAAACAATTGGCTCGGTAGGTCTAAAGTGGGAGTAGATACTATAATAGAAAAACATTTGTTAAAAAGCGAATCAATGGAAACTATTTGTAACAATTTTTGTGAAACCTTTACAAAAGAAATCGATATAATTAAACACAAGTGTCAACTTAATTTCTTGGACCGAAAAACCTATGTTAATGACAGTAATGTAAGTTTTAGGTTTCAACAAGTGTTACCAAAAGACGTAGAAACTGTAATAAATAATTTAGATTGCAACAAGTCGCCGGGATCAGACGGTATTAGAAGTAGAGATCTTAAACAAATTAAAGCGCAAATTAGTCCAGTAATAGCTCATTTAATCAATACGAGTGTTAAAAAAACTCAATACCCGCAGGAGCTCAAACAATCTATTGTAAGACCAATTTATAAACAGGGGTCGCATAGGGATTATAGCAATTATAGACCTATAGCAATTCTAAATACATTAAACAAAATAGTTGAAAAAATTATCGTTAAACAGCTTACAACCTTTTTAGAAAAATATAATATTTTAAATGATGTGCAACACGGTTTTAGGCTCAAAAGAAGTACTGCTACCGTATTGGAGAAATTTACTGACGAAGTCAATAACCGTCTTGATGAAAAAGACATAGTTATGGTTATATTTATAGATTTCAAAAAAGCGTTTGATACACTGGACCACGGTGGCTTGTTGCGGGCTATGAGTGAATGCGGGATAAGAGGTCCCATGAATGAATGGTTTAGCAAGTACCTAGAAAACCGATCACTCAGGGTGTGTATCAGTGGGATTGAAAGTGTGCGGGGCGATATTAAATTTGGTGTACCGACCGGCTCAGTATATGGACCATTAGGATACATAATGCACGTCAATAGTATGTCAAATGTTTTAAAAAAATGTAAGGCTTTTATGTATGCTGATGACACTTGTCTTGTTTATAGTCATAAGAGTACCGATGTTTTACAAGAAGCTATGCAAAACGACTTTGATCGTGTGGTTCAGTGGGCACATGATAACGGCATTATTATTAATATTAGTAAAACGAAATGCATGTTGATTCACTCGCCGTATCATAAAAATAAAAAAAACCTATTCGTAAATGTTAAAGGACATTCATATGAATGTCTTCATAACAATAAACAAAACTGTAAATGCGTATGTTTATAAACAGTTTCTTCTTATAAGTACTTAGGTTTGGTAATAGATAACACATTCACATGGAATTTGCATGTAAATTATGTATGTAATAAATTACGCGCCATTTTAGGAAAATTAAGAAGCCTGAAATATGTTGTGAACTGAAAGGTCATGTATGCGGTATATTATGCTCTGGCGGACTCAGTTATTGATTATGGTTTGGGTGCATATGGTCTTGCGTTCCCTACACACTTAAATAAAATTAACACCTTACAGATTAGGATCCTTAAACTGCTTGTCGACAAGAAAACTAAAGATAGTTTAAATAAAAAATACGGCGAGTTGTTCAAAATTTGTAAAACGCTCCCAGTTCATTTTAAAATCAAGGTGGTTATCTTGTCGGAACAATTTAATAACGAATGTAACAAAGTGGAACGTAAGCGTATATACCCAACACGTCTGTCAAAACAAAAGTCATTCGCTGTTCCCAAAGTGACCAACTACTATGGAAAACGCACGCGTAAATATGTGACGCCGACATTTTACAATGAGCTACCGCCGGAGTTGTTATCGCATGCTACAACCAAAAAACGTCATAGGAACATTTTAATAAAGCATTACTTATCAATGTGCCCATAGGAATAAGCAGTTTACAGATTAGAGATAAATTGTATATAGAAATAATATAATATAGAATATAATAATGTAATAATATGTGTTTATTAGCATGAAAAAGGTGGTAAATGTATGTATAATGTAAGTTTCACTTTTGTTTTTGTTTAGTGTAAGTAATAGGCTGTAAGTTTATAACTTGTTAAATAATTCGTTTTTTAAATATGGGTTATGCTTGTGTAGGATGATACAAGATGAGCTGCCGACAAACTGTTTTACAGTTTGGCAGAATTAAAAAATTGTATTGTAATTTGATAATTTGAGTTAAATAAATAAAAAAATAAAAAAAAAAATTGTATTTTAAGTGATTTTTAAAATATATTTTTAACTTGTTGATTTGTTAAGTAATAAAGAAAGACTGATATTTTCAAATAAATATATTAAAGTGGTAGAATCCTGCATAGTTTTATTTATTATTCAACTCGATGTTTAATAACAAAACTGACATAAATTCATACTTAGCCTTCACATTTTTGCAATTTAAAAAAACTTTTTTGCAAAGAAATAAAACCGACTTCCATATAAAAACACTACAAAGCCAAAAATAATTTTAATTTCGGAAGTCGGTGTTATTGGTTTTGTATTTTCTTTTTTTTCACACCGCCTTCCGAAATTAAAATTATTTTTGGCTTTGTAGTGTTTTTATATGGAAGTCGGTTTTATTTTTTTGCAAAAAAGTTTTTATTTTCGCGCTTTTTAGTGGGTCAATTTGTAATTAATCTAGTTATAAAAGCCAAAATGTCAACTACAAAAAACTAAAAACGCGCGAACAAAAAACACAATATATGTAGAGTAACCGAAAAGATCATCAATGTAAATATTTTTTTAGACTTTTGTTGATTTTTCAGAAACGGCTTGTTCGATGTCGATAAAATTTTCATGGGACCATTTGGGAAGTATACCCTTTCCAACAAAAAAAGAATTTTTCAAATCAGTTGGCGAGCGACGAAGCTCGAACCCGATGCCCGAACAAACATAAAAAAAATAAACAAACATCCGAATTGAGAACCTCCTCCTTTTTCAGAAGTCGGTTAACAAATAAATACTATTTTTACGAAAACAAAATATAATTTTTTGAAAACTAGAGAATATAGGTACCTATGTTATTTCAGATATTAAAAAAAACCTATGGTGTCAAAAAAAATTGAGTCATATTTTCATCCGTTGTACTAAATTTTTGAATCTCCCCTTATACCGTCTTGTCGTACCAAGCGCTTCTCCTCCACATTTATTGTGCGCACTTCCAAGCTGTGGAATTCTCTGTCGGCTTCTGTTCCCTGCCACTTATGACTTTTCAACCTTTAAAGCAAGAGCTTTTCATATTAATGTTCCCTTTTAAAAAAAATTTCACCAGATAGCATGATTTTAAATAAGAAATATGAAAGGGGGCCATAATACCTGCGGGGACCACATTACGAGTTACGACCTTCTCCTCTATTAATTTTTAACTTGTTTACTCACAATATAGCAATTGTATTCAAAATTATTTGTTTTCTGTTTAAGGTCTTTATTTTAACAGTGCATAGGTTAGGTCTGTACATCTAGGTAAGCGTGCTTCATCTTCGATCACATCATCGCTTACTATCAGGTGACTGCCATCTCCCCTGATAAAAAACGATAATGTGGTCGAAGATGGAGCACGCTTACCTAGAAGTAGCCTATTCACTCCTGACTTAAAGACTCCTAGGTTATAGCTATCAGGAAACACAGACTGGCAGAAAATTCCACTCTTTAGCTGTACGCACAATGAAAGTATTCCAAAAACGTTTTGTGCGTAAGGTTGGGATGTCCACCATGTAACAATGGCACATTGCCGCTCGTCTTGTAGTCCAATGATGGAACGGGCTTGGTGGAATTAGATTCTGCAATTCCATCGCACAATCGAAATGTAACCGATAGAAAACCGATAGGCTTGCAACATGTCCTACCTTTTTTTTTTTTTTTTTTTTTTACCAGAATAAAGTTTTCGTTTCACGTATTAAATTATTGACAGATATTATCAAAAGTATATTATAATAAATTATATTTGTTAGTTAGGAACAGCACTATCAGTCAGCTACGTTATGACTCGGCTAATCTGTTTATTTATTGCGCGCGCGCATATAGGACGGGTTATAACCATACTAACACATCGGTTGTTGCCAGATCTAAAAAGGCCAACGCCCAAGACAGTATACAAAGAGGTGTAGGTAATGACTGTAATGTAATAAAATATCGCTAGTATGAAAAAGTGTTTTGCAACTGTACATGAATCTCCCAATAAATAAATGAATGATAAATGGTCTTTATTTTATAAATTGGTTATGGAATAACACTTTTACACGTTATTTTTTAGGGTTCCGTAGCCGAATGGCAAAAAACGGAACCCTTATAGTTTCGTCATGTCTGTCCGTCTGTCTGTCTGTCCGTCCGTCCGTATGTCACAGCCATTTTATTCCGAAACTATTAAGACTATACATGTGAAACTTAGTAAGTAGATGTATTTTGAACCACTTGCCGATTTTAATAAAATATCTATAAAATATTTAAAATGAAGGGGGGCTCCCCATACATGGAACTAAAACTGAAAAAATATTTTTTCATGAAACCTATGCGTGTGTGTATCTATAGACAGGTCTTTAAAAATGACATAGGGGTTTCTAAAATCACTTTTTCATAAAGTCAATTGTCTAAAAGATATACGCTTCCAAAGTGGTAAAATGTGTCCTCCCCCCCTCTAACTTCTATAATAATGGAGAGAAAAATCTAAAAAAAATAAATGTCTGTAGATCTTAATGTAAACTTTCAACCAAAATTGGTTTGAACGAGATCTGGTAAGCAGTTTTTGTGATACAGCATATTTTATAAAACCGCAAATATAACTTTGTAATTCATACAAACTCTATGAAAAACAAAGTTATTTGGCGTAGTTGTAAAAAATGTAAATAAGCTAGTTTTAAGAACTTTGTAAGGTTTTTTTTCGTCAAATAAATATACATATTAATATATTATATTATTATAGTTACTACGGAACCCTTCATGGGCGAGTCTGACTCTCACTTGGCCAATTTTTCGTAATTTAAACTAGATGAGGCCGGTGCTTCCTAGCTGAATACCCTGAGAAGAAACTCAGAGGTCAAAGTCTCTTTTGAAGTCCATACAATCTGTGCTTGTCAAATTATATGAGATCCTGGTAGGTTAATGTCTGAAGTGATCTTTTGAGGAAAGATGTATACAGTTTTGAGTGGGACTGTCCAGATAGTGTAAACATTTGGCAGATAACGTATAGCTCAACTTAAAACTTTTAGGAGCTCATCGATTTAACGAACAATACCAAGGTATGTTTGTGTTGGGCGCAAAAAGTACTCAAACTACCAGACAATCACGTTTATCCTTACTAATAATATTATAAATGCGAAATTAACTCTATCTGTCTGTGTGTTAGGCAATCACGCCTAAACTACTGAACAAATTTTAATGAAATTTGGTATGGATATAGTCTAGAGCCTGAGAAAGGACATAGGATACTTTTTAATGCAAAAAAAGGCTGTAAGGGGTTGAAATAGGGGATGAAAGTTTGTATGGAAATTACGTCATTTTTAAAGCTTGAAATTTATTTCTTTTTTGGCTTTTGATTAGATATGAATAAAAACGATATTTAAGTTACGTATGAGTTTTATTTTCAAAATAATTAGCCTAAAAAATTAAAAATGCTGCAGAAAGTCACTATTCCGTGCGGACGAAGTCGCGGGCACAGCTAGTTTCAAATATAACAACCTAAATAGTTCATATTCACAATAGATTATGAAGATTATGCAAATTACAGTCTTAAATGGCCTTTTGATATCTCAAAAGGCCATTTAAAACTGTAATTTTACTTGTACACTGAAGAGCTAGATATGATTTACTTTATAATTTTATAGTATAACTAGTATTTGCGTGTTGCGCGAGGTGCAAGCACATCGCGTGATTGTGAAAAAAAAAAAGGGGGGGGGGTGATGGGGGGAGATGGGGGGGTTTAGTATTTGCGTGTTGCGCGAGGTGCAAGCACATCGCGTGCTTGTGAAAAAAAAAAAAAAAGAGGTGGGGTGTGATGGGGGGGTTTAGTATTTGCGTGTTGCGCGAGGTGCAAGCACCTCGCGTGCTTGTGAAGAACAAAAAAAATAAAAAAATGGGGGGGGTGATGGGGGGGTTTAGTATTTGCGTGTTGCGCGAGGTGCAAGCACCTCGCGTGCTTGTGAAAAAAATAAAAAATAAAGGGGGGTGGGTGATGGGGGGGGGGGTTGCAGAAGTATTTTGACTAAAGCATTGCCCCTCTAAATGAATCTAAAAAAAAAAATGTTCCAAGTCTCTTAATTTCCGAGATCCGCCTAAAGGGGGTGAGAAGGGGGGTGGGGGGGCAACTTTGAAAAATGGTTTTTACTTTACCGAGCCTCCTCTATACGAATCCGTAAAAAGAAAAAAATACGGGTCTCGTAGTTTCCGAGATATGATAGGGAGGGGGGAGAAGGGGGGGAAAAGGGGAGGTTTGGCACTTTTCCCGTAGGTTTGAGAGTTACTTGTTTACGAATCTGTCAAAATATACCCACTTCCCCATCCACCATCTGGGAGAACAATTATGTCAGTGAGTCAGTCAGTGGTAATTTAGCTTTATATAGTATAACTAGTATTTGGGTGGTGCAGCAACCTCGCGTGCTTGTGAAAAAAAAAAAAAAGGGGGGATGATGGGGGAGATGGGGGGGGGCTTAGTATTTGCGTGTTGCGCGAGGTGCAAGCACATCGCGTGCTTGTGAAAAAAAAAAAAGGGGGGGTTGATGGGGGGGGAGATGGGGGGGGGGGTTGCACAAGTATTTCGACTAAAGCATTGCCCCTCTAAATGAATCAGAAAAAAAAAATGTTTCAAGTCTCTTAATTTCCAAGATCCGCCTAAAGGGGGTGAAAGGGGGGCGGGGGGGGGACTTTGAAAAATGGTTTTTACTTTACCGAGCCTCCTCTACACGAATCCGTAAAAAAAAAAATACGGGTCTCGTAGTTTCCGAGATACGATAGGGAGGGGGGAAAAGGGGGGGGAAAAGGGGAGGTTTGGCACTTTTCCCGTAGGTTTGAGAGTAACTTGTTTACGAATCTGTCAAAATATACCCACCTCCCTATCCACCATCTGGGAGAACAATTATGTCAGTGAGTCAGTGTGTCAGTCAGTGGTAATTTAGCTTTATATAGTATAACTAGTATTTGCATGTTGCGCGAGGTGCAAGCACCTCGCGTGCTTGTGAAAAAAAAAATGGGGGGCGGGTGATGGGGGGAGATGGGGGGGGTTTAGTATTTGCGTGTTGCGCGAGGTGCAAGCACCTCGCGTGCTTGTGAAAAAAACTAAAGCATTGCCCCTCTAAATCAAGTATTTGCGTGTTGCGCGAGGTGCAAGCACCTCGCGTGCTTGTGAAAAAAACTAAAGCATTGCCCCTCTAAATCAAGTATTTGCGTGTTGCGCGAGGTGCAAGCACCTCGCGTGCTTGTGAAAAAATAAAAAAAAAGAGGGGGGGGGGTGATGGGGGGGGGGGGGTTGCACAAGAATTTCGACTAAAGCATTGCCCCTCTAAATGAATCTGAAAAAAAAAAATGTTCCAAGTCTCTTAGATTCCGAGATCCGCCTACAGGGGGGAGAAGGGGGGCGGGGGGGGGACTTTGAAAAATGGTTTTTACTTTACCGAGCCTCCACTATAAGAATCCGTAAAAAGAAAAAAATACGGGTCTCGTAGTTTCCGAGATACGATAGGGGAGGGGGAGAAGGGGGGGAAAAGGGGAGGTTTGGCACTTTTCCCGTAGGTTTGAGAGTTACTTGTTTACGAATCTGTCAAAATATACCCACCTCCCCATCCACCATCTGGGAGAACAATTATGTCAATGAGTGAGTCAGTCAGTCAGTCAGTGAGTGGTAATTTAGCTTTATATAATATAATTATAGTCTTAAGATAATAAACATTGATATACCAAAAACCCAAGATGCACACTCAACGTCTCAAAACCGTCCGCATAAAATGAGTGCTTAATTCTAAATGATGCGCTCATTTCAAATAGTATCGCGTCAAATTTCAATGGCCACGTTTTCAGTGTCAAAATTTTGTATTATGGCATCTTTTTTATTTTAGTCGCATAATAAAAATTACCCTGTTGAACAAATAATGGGGTCGATTTTATTTTATTGTAAATATTTATTTTTTATTAATAAGTTGTAGCGTGTTAGTCGATTAAACTAGAATCGAATTAACACGCTCATCCCTAATGTCTATGGTTTCACTGAAGTGACAACACTTGTGCCGGCTATAAATTCTAATCCCCGGTCCGCGGAGCTTCTTGGAAAGTCTCGTGGTTGTGATGAGTGGACGTGCCTAGCTAGTGCTTTCCCACTCAGAACGCTCGGACCGACACGTTAGTCTCTCTTTGCCCTCACGTGAGTAGCTCTGCCGCCCACGTAGTTCAAAGAAGACTCCCTGCCGCCCGGTGGACCTCCACCGAAGCGGTCGCGTTAACCACGACACAAGTGCTTTAGTTTAGTTTACCATGCCGAAACCCAGCGACCGCGGCTCTTTGAGTCGCGACAACGCCCCAACGCATCCCAAAGAGGAGGAAGAGGAAGCCTTAGAAGAGGAAGACGAAGAAGAAGGATGGACGCTGGCTCACCGAGCGTCGTCGCTCCCGAATGTCGGGTTCACGACGGCCGGCCCATGGACCAACGCTCCGAAGCCCATCGTGAAGACGACGACTGCCGCCGGCCCGTCGGCACCGCCGGCACCTGCGCGCGCTGTGCCCGCGACGCCGCCGAGCCGCCCGCAGAAATCATCATCACCTAAGAAAAACCCCAAGGTAGGTAGTTCACAAACTCGCCAACTACCTACCTCGGCCCCGACGCAAAGCGCGAAGTCACCGCACGGTGCCGCGCCCCACCGCGCGCCCGCACAACCCGCGATAACGCCGTCTCGCTCGTACGCGCAGACGGCCCGCGCTGTGCATACCGCGCCGCCCGCGCCCCCGACCGCCGCCCCGCGGAACGCCGAGTCACCGTACAAGCCGCTGTACTCCCCGCCCGCGACCGCGCGCCCCTCGCCCGCGCACGTCGCCGCTCCGGCGCGCGCGAGCCTTCGAGAAGCTTCGCTCCAACACAATCGAGCGAGCGCGCCACCGCGCTCGGCCAGTGTAGCCCCGGGCGCGTCTCGCGATCCACGCCTGCGTCGGGCGACCGCGCTACCGACGCCGACCTCACCCGCGCCTCCACGCACCGCTGCGTACGATTCACCGGCGATGTGTTCGACCATGGCATCGTGCGCGGGGTCGAACATGTCGCTGGCATCTTATGGCAGTGAAGTGCCTGTCAGCACGGACTCCGAAGGAGAGACTGCGTACCCACGCAAACCGCGCCCCCAGCGCCGCCGGCGCAGTACAAATAGTGAAGAGGAGGCGAAGCGCTACTGCCTAGACCCGCCGCGCACCCCATGTGTGCGCAAGTCGCAGGATCAGGGTACCGACTCGCGGTGTGGTACTAAGTGGTACTAATACTTGCCCCCCCCAAGTGTCAAGGCAGCCCCCCCCCCCGATAGCAGCCGCGAGTAACGCGGCCCAGGGCGGGATTCCGGGGAAGAAACGGGAGCGCTATCCGCCCCTGGTAGTGGAGCGGCTACCGGACTGGGCGACGCACTTCCGGGCCATCACCACCCAACTGGGCCAGCCACCGAGCGCTCGTCCATACGGCACCGGCATCCGCTTTATGCCGACGACGGGAGAAGAGTATCGCCTGGTCCAGAGATACCTGACGAAGTTAGAAGAGGAGACAGGGCTCAGCTGGTTCTCCTACTCACCACCAGCTGAGCGCAAATTGAAGGTAGCAATACGGGGGCTGCCAGCCGACACGGATCCCAAGGAGATCGAGGAGGAACTCCGCGCCCTGGGATACGAGCCGGAGTACGTGCGCCACATAAGGGCGCGCCAGGGACGACCCGGCTGCGTATTCCACGCAGTACTTCAACGTACAGAGAACGTACGTAGCATCTATGACGTCACGACATTTATGTATATGCGTGGCGTCAAGATCGAGATGTGGCGGAGAAAACGTGGGCCCGCCCAATGTCACCGGTGCCAGAAGTTCAGGCACTCGTCCCACCAATGCCACCGGCCGCTCGCTTGCGTCAAATGCGGAGAGGGGCACCTGGCCAGGGATTGTCCCCGGCCCAAAGAAGAACCGGCCACCTGCGCAAACTGCGGTGGCCCCCACCCAGCCTGCCACGTGAAGTGCCCCGTCTTCCAACGGGAGATGGCAAACAAGCGAGCGGGGACTGTCGCCGTCACCAAGACAGCGACGCGCCGCACAAAAGAGATCGTGCAACCCACGACCACGGAGGCCACCGAAGAGGCCCAGGGCGCGTCGCTGATGGCGGCAGCCAACGGGCCCACGGACCGAGACGGAGCCACCTCCTCACGGCGGAGGAATCGGAGGCGAGGGGGTAAGGGAAGAAACCCAAAACCCCCAAAAACCCCAGCGACCCAAGAAGAGGTCCCCACGGCCGCTCCTGTCCCTACAATGGCGCAGGATAACTCTACAGACGACAACCAAACGACGCAGACACGGCGCGCCGGCGCACTTAAGAGCGCCGGCACACGCGCCGACGCCAACGCCGAACACACCGACGCTGAGCCCACAAGGAGGCCGATAAATGAAGAGGCCACATCCTGCGCCATAAGAATCCTACTCGGCCTCATCACAGCGCTGAGAAGGGGACAGGACATAAAACAAGTCGTGCTAGACGGCCTAGCGGAGATGGCAACACTTTGCAGTCGCTAGGCCGCCGAGCACGACCAACAGAAGCCCGCGGCCCACGGGGAAAGCCGCCCACTCCGCCTCTCCTTGGTGAGTAATAAAAAATTTTATTTATCCCCTCCCCTATTGACACCTGGGTAAGTCGCCTCCACACTACACGCGGCTTACCTAAACATTGATACTAATCATAATATTCACACCACGATACGTAACGTGTTCTAAGTTAATATAGGCACGTTACGTACCGATTCATACAAGCGCCACTATACACACAAGTATACACAACAGCGCCGGATAGCTAGCTATTCGGCGCCGACGCACTGAGCGATGACTCACAAAACAAGTCGCTCACACACGCATAACACGGCTCTGCGGCCCGGAACGTAACCGGCTAGATCTGGAAGCGTGACGGGCGAGAGCCACGCATCTAACTGTAGGCTCGCCTAAGCCGGCACCCTCGCCGCTGGTCGCGCTCCGCTAGGCCTCCCTCAGGCAACTGGGGGTCTCACCAGGCGGGCGCCGACCGCCGAGGTGTCGTGAAGAAACGACGCCGAATTATCGGCGTCGTGGCGCGCTTACAGTTTACACTTCATAAACATAATATGTGTGCGCGCCCGCCGCGCGAACTACGCGCAGGCAGGGCGCGCGCGCAAACAGGTCACGCCTATATGGCAACCCAGCGACGGGCCCGCTGTCGCGGGCCGCGGCTGGCCACCGTGATCGTGGGGCATACGCCCCGATATCACTTGCCGCGCCCCCTTCGGGGGCGCAGCGACTGTTACAGTTTGCAGTTTGCGGAGCTTCTTTCTCACCGCCTACTGTTGCAAGCTGCCATTTTCTCTCCATCTTGCCAAATCGTAATCCTCTTATTTCGCCATAATCTGCAGCGTTTGTAAATTCATATAATTGCCCGGTTATCAAGATGGCTTCCGTCTGGAACATAACTGTGTTATTTCATTGTCATCTGTTTTCCACTAGTGTTTCTAAATTTGTGAAGCGTGCGCGGGCCGCAGCATTACTTTCCTGCTGTGTCATAGCAGCTACGAGCTTAAACGCTTTGTCACGCGGTTACCTTCTATATCGTTGCATGCGGCATGCGCACGCTTACCTATAACCTTTGTGAACCGCCGCGATGGTGAGTTTCCCATTCGTTTCCCGGGTACTGTTCTTTGGGTTCACGGCTGGGAGACGCACGCATCACTGGCGCTCACGATTCCTGGCACCACGCTTACAGAAGCACCCTTCGTGTGATTCCAGGGTTTTTCGTTTTCGTTTTCTTTCTTCTCTACTTCTACTGCCTTCGGTCTCGAATATCAACTACCTCTGCGCCTGCCACGTGCGAGTTGGGTGTCAAGCTGCCTCCGCGGCTACCCGCAGGAGAGACATCCACTCGCGTGGCCTGCCCTGCCTATCCTCTGCTTCGGACACGTGGTCGCTGCCGGCTTCGGGATCGGCCCGCCGGTCTGCGTGCGTCGCGGCCTGAGCTCAGGGCAGTACCATCCAATACCCTCGACCAGTGAAGGAACCCTCTGTGAACCGAACCCACCCCCCTTCGAAAATAAATGCTGTAAACCTGTGGCCTATATCTTTTATTCAACTCCACCTAAACCACAACGCCACAAAGTTTATGCTTTATTGTCCATATTGTCCATACTAATATTATAAATGCGAAAGTAACTCTTGTCTGTCTGTGTGTTACCTTTTCACGCCTAAGCCGCTGAACCGATTTACATAAAATTAGGCATGGGAATAGTTTAGGACCGTGGGAAGGACATAGGATAGTTTTTATCCCGAAATTCCCACGCGATCTGGATTTACGCGGGAAAAGCCTCTACGCGAACGAAGTCGCGGGCAAAAGCTAGTATTTAGAATAGATTAAAATAAACTTTATTGTACACCAAAAGTTAAAAACATCTATTTTACAATAATTAATACTAAT
The DNA here is from genome assembly GCA_943138885.2 of Tholera decimalis. NCBI lineage: Eukaryota > Metazoa > Arthropoda > Insecta > Lepidoptera > Noctuidae > Tholera > Tholera decimalis. Next base: position 19,175,868 of record OW964574.2, read on the forward strand.
GATACAACGTGTGTCTGGAAGCGTGTGCGTTAACATGAGTGTGTGTTTTGAATAGCTTAATTTACTGTACTGACGAAATGATTTTTTTAATATCGTCATAGCTCAAAGACTGAAGCCATGGTTTTAAAATTTGTTTGACCTTATGTCACATAAGCTTCTAAATTGGGATAGTTTTATTTGATCTATTGTAGATCCTAGAACTTAATGCCTAAAAGTATCTAGACGTAAGTTTAGTGTGACATTTGGGAACTTTACAAAACGGGAAACCCAGTGCGTTTGCTTATTAAATCTGGGCTTACTTGTAACAATCTGTGTAGAGTCTACGTAGTATGGTACGGAGGATATATATTGGGAACTGTAAGTACTTGAGCTTCCGAGTATAGCAGTCCAGTGGGATAAATTTGTTTTTTGAACGACATCACTTTAAATATTGCCCATTGTGCGCCTTCCGCTCTTAGTATTACAATTTAAACGTCCCTCCCCATACTGGAATAATTTAAATGATTTAATAATAAAATAAAAATATATTTTAAGTATATCGATTCATCATGGGATAACTTATGGGTTCACGACATGCGATAAAAGTGTGTGTGAGTGTTGCTTTGGCGCAACACCAATCTCATTAAAAACTTCTTATTTTTATACTTTATTTTTTCTCGTGACCAAATACGATGTGGGGAACCAGACATCAATAGTAAGCCAACATTAAAAAAAAAATTGCCATAAAAAATCTCTCGCATTTGCGAGAGATTTTTTTATAGCTAATTTTATTGATGACGATATTATGTATATCACGGCAAAAGGTATAAGCTTTATTTAATTTAAAAATTATTAAACGATTTTAACAGTTAATAGGTATTTGTTTCATTGATATACACATGTTCTACCCAAAAACATTTACGCTATAATTACGTCTTTAGAACACAATTTAAAAAACTTATAATACTAACAAAAATGTCTTATAAAAAAAAATTGTATAAGGTGTAAGTCTCCACTCAAGACCTTGTCCTATCGAGCAACGTCAGTCGTAAAATTTGATTGTCTTTCGCACACTGCTTTGTAAAAACAACTTTAAACACTTTTCATAAGATGGAATTTGCAAAAACATATTTTATACTTATAGCATTACTATTACTACGTAGGTGGTGAGTGTTTGGCGACAGTTTCGAGCGTCACTTTTCTTCGAGACTGTGCATCTTGGGTTTTTAGTATATCAATGATAATAAATTAATAAAATTATGCTTTATTAGCTTCAGCCGACGACTAACTGTAGAAGTAATAGAATATGTGTTATTCCACAATGTCAACTATCTACTTACCTGTTCACTCAGATCCGTTCATGCATCCTCACAAACTTTCGCGTTTATAATAATAAAGTAAGGAGTAAGAAAAGATTCTTTGCAGTCGGTACGCTCTTGCCAGAGCGGTTGTTGTCGTCATGTCATGTTCCAGTTTTCCGGGCCGTTGTCATCATCTTCAGAATTTTACTCCAATTGTGCTTGTTACCGCTCATTTTGGTACACTCATGCAATGGGCTGCCCACAGCAGAATTGATTTGATCAGACCATCGTATGGGTCATCTACCACGTGGCCTGGTGCCTTCAACTTTACCTTGAAAAACGAGGCGTTCGATGGAATTGATATTTCGCCTGGAGACGTGACCGAAGAATTGAGAATGCGAGTTTGAACTTGGGCTGATAGACGTTGAAGATAAGATTGGAGATGCAAATCTTGGTAGGTAAATTAATAGCGGCCGGATGCAACTGGGTTCAAGGTTATAATGACGCTCGCTTTTCAACCGACGACAAAAATAGGAGGTTATCAATTCGACGCGTATATATTTATTTTTTTTTATGTATGATCATCGAGTACTCGCAGACGGCTGAACCGATTTGGAAAATTCTTTTTTTGTTCGAATGGGTATACTTCGAAATTGGTACCATTATCACCAAAGTCAGGATCTGATGATGGGATCCTGGAGAAATCGAGGGAATTCTTCAAATATTATAGGCACACCTATGGCGTTTTGGGTATTTCTTATAGTAACTTGTGCAGTTGCTCTCAAAAAGTACCATTTGGGGAAGTGGAACTGATGATGAAGACCACAGATGGCTGCCGAAACTACTCAATAATAAGTATTGAGTGGATTGCGATTCGATTACTTGAATATGGATGTTAAGCACTTTATGCTCGTCACAATGCATATGGTGATGTAGAGCTGATGGTGAAGTACCAGGAGAACTCCTCAACAATTAACGGCCCAGCATTGGGAAAAGCAATATTTTGTAAAAGGTTATAAGTAGTTGACATTTAGGCTCTTGTAACTAGGTAAATTAAAAATCATCCAACTAAAAAGAGTGAAATAAAATCTTTTTAACAAAAAATTAAACCGACTCTCAAAAAACACTGCTGTCGGTGCCAAAAACGAAAAAACAAAACTAAAGACACCGACTACCGAAATTAAAGTTATTTTTCACTTTGCAGTGTTTTTTGGGAGTCGGTTTAATTTTTTGTTAAAAAGTTTTTTTGTAGTGAAACTCTATAATATGATGTATAAGTATCATTGAAGGATCTTTTTTATTATTCAGAATGAGCTCACTCTTGAACTCAATCTCGCCTGATGGTGCACGATAGATGAGGTCTACGATGGAACGAGCGAGCCCAGAAGATGCCTGTTTACTCTTGCTTTAAAATTTAAAAGGTCATAAGTGGCAAGGAACACAGAAGCCGGCAGAGAATTCCACAGCTTGGAAGTGCGCACAATAAATGTGGAGGAGAAGCGCTTGGTACGACAAGACGGTATATCAACCAAGTGTGGATGGTATCCAGCCGTGCGTCTGGTAGACCGGTAGTGAAAGGGAGATGGAGGGATCAGGTCTAAAAGCAATCCTTTGTTTAATATACAAAGTGGAGCAGGACGATTGACATTCCTTTGAACCACGTAAAGAGTGGCATGCTTTTTACCCGTATACAAAAAATCAATCAGATCCAATGAATACTTTAGCCACAGGAAATTATTTTTCATTTTCTTATTTTTCAACATGATATAGATCTGAGTCCGTAATAATAGGTAAACATTGTAAGGTCAAGTACCTACGCCCAGCACCGCCGCTGCCCGCTGCACCCCGCACCACGCCGCGCAATAGGTCAGTGACTTTTCGTAGATAAAGCGTGTTTACTTTTTATGCAGTTGATTCTGCTATTTATTTTGTTTGAAAATTGCTATTTTTTAATTTTACATTAACTACTAATCTTCGTGTTTTAAAATGTTTTGATGGACTAGTACTGTGCTCGTTTTAATTTAATGTCGTAATTCCAGATCCACATTGTATACTTATTATTAAACTAGCGACTCGCCCCGGCTTCGCACGGGTGCAATGTTTATATTAAATATAGGCAGCGTTCGCGAGAATCGTTAACGTACGGCAGTTTTTTCGACGCCTTACTCCACAATTTTCACTACCACGAAAAATCCTATCTATTTTCCGGGATAAAATATAGCCTAGACGGATTCGGAAGAATCCCTCTAAGTAATGGTAAAAGAAATTTTGAAATCGGTCCAGTAGTTTTTGAGCCTATTCAATAAAAACATACAAAAATACAAAGGTTTCCTCTTTATAATATTAGTATAGATAAATAACTGCCGCACGAGTCGATCGTAAAGTCTAAAGCCTGCAATACATGTTGGCCGAGCGTAGGCCAACGCGAGCGTTGGCAAATATGTACAAGGCAAGAAATAATGTCCACACGTTCGACAAGTTCGTCGAACGCCAATGCAGACGACCAATGTAGAAGAGGGTCTGTAGAGCTGCCCACACGTTGGCCGAGCGCAGGCGAGCGCCTTTGATTTGTGACCAAAAACCAACACCGATCCGAAGTGAGGCAAGTGATCACGAGCAACGGCGAGCGAAGACAAGTTGCACCAAATGAGCTCTATACACGTTGGCGCTGGCCTCCACTCGGCCAACTAGGCAAGTGACACCGAGCGATAGCAAGACAAGGCAAATATACCGTCTACATGTTGGTATTGGCCTTCACTCGACAACGCTCGGCCAACATGTATTGCAGGCTTAAGCAATGCCTGCCCAGGGTCAAGCCGTGGATTGATGACGTCTTTACGTCATCGTCGTCGTCTTATTAGAAATACTATTGTAAAAGTGAATGTACTTAATGATGTTTCGTGGTCTGAAAATTTCCCTTACAAATTATTTGTAATTTTAATGTTTTAGTGCCAAAACATAGCAATAAAACCAAATAAAGTAGATAAGATAAGATTTCTTTAGTTGCTCCAAACATGTGTACTCATATAGAATAAAAACGCATGTGAGATAACATAAAAATGAAAATAAAGTTCAGACATGTTTGCCTATACGATGGCGTGCAAATGTTTTAAATAATTAATTTGACAATTTTAATTTAAACCCAATAATATAAATTGATAGAGATTAGCAATAATTAAAAAAAAAATTCAAACTATACATCACAAAAATAAAAATATTAAATGTAATTTGGGGAAGTTCCGAGCAAATACAACATTAATTAATTTTCCTAGTCAGTTTATTACATGTAGTGATAGGGTATGTAAAACTGCTCATCATAGATATTTTATTAATTATAAGTATGAACATATTGTGTCAGTTTTACAAACGGCTGCTATTTCAAGTCATAAATCATTTGTTAAAAAAAACATAGGTATCAAACGGGGTGGAACAGACATGTAAAAGAGGGCCATATAAAGGCTCGAGTCGGGTATCAAAAGTGGATTTTGCAGGGAAAACCTAAATTTGGGGATGTTTATAATGAAAGGAAATTATTGAAACTAAAATTTAAAAGTAAATTGAAGTGGTGTCTTTTGGGACAGATACATCTGTGCGAGGTACCCAGACCCTATGTGAAGGTGATTTACATGTACGATTCGTGGCTTAGGAAATTAAAGTTGCATTAAAATCTTCTTCTTCTTCTTAAAATAGTACAAATGTTGATCGAAGATTAAAATGTATGAAGCGAGGTAAGTCACCGGGGCATGATGGTCTGAGGGACCATTTAAGATTCGCTGGTGTACATTTAAATGATACATGATCTTTATTTTGCAAATTGGTTATTAAATAACACTTTTACACGTCAATTTTTTTTCGTAAATATTAACTAGATAAGGCCGGTGTTTCATTTAACTGACTACCCTGAGAAGAAACACCGAAACAAACTCGGGGATCCGTCTCTTCTAAAGTCCATACAATCTATACCTACTGGTTTAATTATATGGAAATATTGTAGGTTTCAGTCTTAGGCGATCTTTTGAAGAAAGATGCTCACAGATTTGAGTGGGCCTGTCCATATAGTGCAAGCATTTGTCAATTAATGACGTATATCTGGACCTTAGATGCATAAGGTCGTATCTGAAGATCCACCCAAAATCACTTTTTACCAGCACAATGCTACGTTTTTTTTTCGCTTTCTGGCAAACTAATCCTTATATTTCTATCTTTATTTACTGTGGAGATAATTATATGCATAATGTCTGATCTACCAATTTACCGAAATATTTGTGTGGCATAAAGCCATATTTTAATATGCACCTTTTTTCCATAAATAATTAATACCTATCTTACAGGGTCGCAAATCAATATAATTATTTATGCATTCAAAGCGTTTTTAACATTCATGCATTTTCTCATTGGATGTATGTACAGATACGTACTTATGTCTCTAAATTTTGCTACTGACTAAATGTACGGATCATAACATACACCATTATGCTCTGAAAATTATGTTTTTAACTTATAATACATAAAGTCGAATACAATCGTAAAACATTCTAGCTGTAATATAATGCTCATAACGTTAATTTTTTTGACTGTATGTTAGTATAAACCATTATGTTACCAACTTTTACTTAATTATCAAGTCGAAGCTTGGTCGGTACTGAAAATAGGTCGGATTTTTCTGTCATTCGTGCGGACGGTTCGGGAGCGGGCGGAAAGGCGAAATTGTTCATCTCAAAACAATGACTTAATGCCATAGGCATCCTCTATCAGTCAACCATGGGTAGTGAATACTACCGATTACTGTCATGACCTAGGAACTAGATTCACTGCCAAGGAGGTCAAATGTGTTATAAACGCCATGACGGGCGGTAAGTCTCCGGGTCATGATGGTCTGAGTGCTGAGCATCTAAGGTTTACTGGTGCCCATTTACCAAGAGTGTTGGCAATGTTCCTAAATTTCTGTATTAGTCATGCGTTCATTTACCTAGTCAGCTAACTAGAACTATTGTGGTTCCTATAGTTAAAAGTAAAACTATTGACCACGCTGACATTACAAACTATAGGCCAATTTCCCTAGCTACAGTAATAGTGAAAGTGCTTGACAGTCTGCTTAACAGACAACTAGCCAATCATATCCAGCTGCATGATAATCAGTTCGGTTTTCGTGCGAGCTTGTCTACGGAGAGTGCTATGTTGGGCCTGAAGTGGGCTGTCAAGTACTATACTGATAGGAAGTCACCTACTTATGCGTCCTTCCTTGACCTATCCAAGGCGTTTGACCTGGTCTCTTACAGTATTCTTTGGAATAAGCTTAGGAAAGCTCGAGTCCCTTCAGGGCTGATTAGCACTCTTAGGTACTGGTATGGAGACCAGGTCAATCAGATTCGATTGGCTGGAGAATTGTCGCAGCCGTAAAGGTTGGAGTGTGGGGTGAGGCAGGGTGGATTGGCTTCTCCTTTACTCTTCAATCTATACGTCAATGAGCTAATCGAGGTGCTCAACAGTGAGCGAGTGGGCTGCTATATTGACGGGGTGTGTTTTAATAATATAAGTTACGCTGATGACATGGCGCTGCTGAGCACCTCGGTCACCGGTCCCCGTAAGTTGGTTGCCATCTGTGAAGCTTATGCTAAGCGTCATGGATTGGTAAACAACATAGGAAAAAGTGAGGTCATGGTGTTTGAGGCCGGTGGTCGGAGCCCTGAAACTGTACCACTAGTCAGGTTGTATGGAGTAGCTCTCAAGCGAGTGTTACAGTTTAAATACCTGGGACATCTCTTGACCACTGACCTCAAAGACAATGACGACATTGAGAGGGAGCGAAGGGCATTGTCGGTTAGAGCTAATATGATAGCTCGCAGGTTTGTAAGTTGCTCACCGTATCGAGCTTCTGGGGGTAACACTAACTTCTACCCTCAATTTTAGCCCGTTTATCGAGTCTAAGGCTCAACTAGCATAAAAAAAGTTTGGAATCCAAGCAAAGGTGACACGGTACTTCACACCCGAACAGTTGCTTAATCTCTATCAAGCCCAGGTTCGGTCGTGTATGGAGTACTGCTCTCATCTTTGGGATGGATCTGCTAAATACCAACTGGACGCGCTTGAGTCTATCGAGAAGCGGGCCAAGAGACTCATTGGCAACGATGCACTGGTCGAGTCAAAGCTCCAGAGCCTTGAACATCGACGAGGAGTTGCAAGTCTATCGGTTTTCTATCGGTTACATTTCGGGGAATGTGCGATGGAATTACACAGTCTAATTCCACCAAGCCCGTTCCATCATCGGACTACGAGACAAACGGCGAAGCGCCATCGTTACATGGTGGAGATTCCATCCATACGCGCAAAACGTTTTGGGAATACCTTCCTTATGCGTACGGCTAAGGAGTGGAATTCCCTGCCGGAGTCTGTGTTTCCCGATAGCTATAACCTAGGAGTCTTTAAGTCAAGAGTGAATAGGTTAGTTTTAGGTAAGCGTGCTCCATCTTCGACCACATCATCACTTACCATCAGGTGAGATGGTGGTCAAACGCGAACTTATTTTTAATAAAAAAAAAAACCATAGTTCGTGCATTCTGCTGTTCTTTTTACACCTGCAGTCTGAGGGCTGCATATACTCGTAAATCGTACGGTGCCCTTCACGTTCAGTATAATAACGCGTTCCGGGTGTTGATGGGGCTGCCCCGCTTCTGCAGCGCATCAGGGATGTTTGCTGAAGCTCGCGTTGACTGTTTCTATGCGACGATGCGATAACGATGCGCTTCCCTGGTGCGCCGAGTGCGGGCCAGCCCCAACATAATCCTTCGTTGTGTGGCGAGCAGGTGAGACTGTGTGTTCTTGAATCGCTGCTGTAAGCTCTCCACGTCGGTGTTGAGCTCGTAGCTTCGATTCGCGAACCAACCTTGTAATTTAAGTTAAGTACTAACATAGGATTAAGGATTTTTGTTACTAACCAATTGAGTTTTGTTACTTAAAAATAAATGAAATGAAATGAAAATAACATGGCAGGTGCATAAAAAAAACTAAGTAGATAATAGGTATATTCAAAGTAAAAGTTTTATTACAAGTGTATGGGTATATACATTTATGTAACTAGAATAAACTTACATACATATTTATCATAACACATACCAAAAATATATTTTATAAATATTAATAAAAAGTCATAAAAAGGGGGTTATGAAAACTCTGCTTCCACTATTTGTTAAGAAAATAATCCCGCAACTTTCTCTTACATGTCGTGAGATTATTTATGTGTAAGTGGCTAGGATTAAACGGACGTCAGACGCTGACAATTTTTTTCATTATTGATTCACATTTGATCACCGTCTCACCTGATGGTAAGTAATGATGTGGTCGAAGATGGAGTACGCTTACCTAAAAGTAACCTATTGACTATTTACTTAAAGATCCCTAGGTTATACATAGCTATCGGGAAACAGACTCCGGCAGGGAATTCCACTCCTTAGCCGTACGCACAATGAAGGTATTCTCAAAACGTTTAGTGAGTATAGGTGGGACTTTTTCGAGGTTTAAGCCGTACAATGTCGTGTTTCAATATAAAATTACAGTTCAATCATAGAAATTGCTAGCATACAGACGTATGATATTATAATTGCGAAAAGTAATACGAATGACCGATTTATTTCAGGCATAAAGTCGGATTAGAGCAAAAAATTTAAATAAATGCTATTTATCACAGTATTTTAACATTAAGATTTTTCGAATTATTACAAAATAAAAGGTACAATTGTTATCCATAAATATAATTAATAAAATTGTTCCAGTTTGCTCGTAAATATTAAATATTGGCAAAAATGTTTTCGAATTTTATTCTTGCTCTCCTGAAAACCTCACTTTTTCTAGATCCGACCATATGCATCTAAGGTCCAGATATCTCAACTTAGAACAAGGATCTTAACGATTTGACGAACAATACCAAGGTAAGGACGTTTGGGTAGGCCGCAAAAAGCACTCAAACTGCCAGAAAATCATGTTAAACTTGAATACAATAACCTACATAGTTCACGTATTCACAATTGTTTATGAGGATTATGTAGATTAGTTTGAAATGGCCTTTTCATTTGACCATACTGCTCACTATGTTATTTAATTTCTGTGTTAATCACTCCTTCTTCTTCTTATCGTGTTGGCAGTAAGGTCTAACGACCCCATACACCCTAGTGTCAGAGTTTCTAGACCACCTCAAGGGCCTCTGACGTGGTCTATTTTGACGACCGCCATTTGGCGAGCTCACCACCGGCTTATACGTGCCTTCCGAAGCACGGAACCATCTTTTTATCTGACAATGTGATTCAGTGACAGTGATTCAGGCCTGAAATGTTCTAGCCAAACTGGAAACAACTTCACAAAGTATGCTTCCCGCGGGAATCAAACCCACGACTACCGGGTCACAAGGCAAACGCCTAAAATACTCGACCACGGAGGCAGTTCACAATCAACAATCACTCTTACCTGAAAATCTATTCAAAACTGTAGTAGTTCCCATGATTAAAAATAAGACAGGTGAATCATCAGACAAAAATAATTATAGACCTATCTCACTAGGAAGTCATTGGCAAAGTGCTGGACAGTATGCCTGAGAAACAGTTGCAAAAACACGTTCGATTACACCACGCGCAGTTTGGGTTTAGAGCCGGTTTTTCTACTGAAAGTGCAAACCTCTGTCTCAAGCAGACTGTGCAGTACTACACTGACCGGAAGACACCAGTGTATAGCTGTTTTCTGGACCTGTCAAAAGCTTTTGACCTGGTAAATTAAGACATTTTGTGGCAGAAATTATCGGATGATACCGAGCTACCTGCAGAGTTCATTAACATTTATGTCAATATTGGTATAAAAAAAAAAAAATATGTCAGGTGGGCTGATGCTCATTCTGAGTTTTATGGGCTAGGTTGTGGCGTAAGGAAGGGTGGGTTAACTTCAGCCAGTCTTTTTAACCTGTATATGGATCGGCTGGTTGGTGAGTTGAGCGGCACCATGGTCGGAGCTCTATTTATGGAAGAATGATCAACAACATAAGTTATGCTGATGACACGGTGTTGCTCAGTCCATCAATCTGTGGCTTGAAGAAATTATTGGCCGTCTGTGAGAGTTATGCGGAGGCTCATGGCTTCAGGTATAATGAAACTAAAAGCCAAGTAATCGTTTTTAAAGTGCGCTCCATCAAGTATTCTACCCGTAAGGTTACGAGGAACGCCATTAGAGCTCGTCACTCATATAAAAATCCGTGACCTCGGTCATGTGTTCACGGATTGCCACATAGACAATCAAGACCAAGATACGGAGCGCAGAGCGTTGGCGGCCAGATGCAATATGCTTGCCCGCAGGTTTGCACGATGTACTAAAGAGTTTGACTCTAGAATTGACTGTATTCCGAGCTTATTTTCAATCGTTTTACTCGTGGAGCCTATAGGTTAGATACGCAAAAGGCCTACAGCGCTCTGCGCATTCGATATAACTAATAATACGCTGAGGGTTTTGTTGGGGCTACCTCGGTTTTGCAGCGCGTCGGGCATGTTTGCTGAAGTGAGAGTAGATGACTTTTATGTTGCTATGAGCAAGCGATGTGAATTTGCGCTGCGGCGATTCTGGGGTAGCCCCAACAACATTCTGGTTACACTGGCGGACAAAATAGATGGGCCATTTGTCAGGCATTGGGCTGGTAGGCATGTGCGCACAGGCGTACATGTCGCCAATTAAATTGATGATTTTTGTTTTAAGTGTACTAACAAAAGGTTAAGCTTCTTACTAACACTCTATGGATCAATGGTATGAGATAAATAAATAAATAAAAATATCGAGATTCTGCCGTCATTTTTACATCTATCACATGCTTTACAAGAGACCAAGAGGTATACAGGGCTACAGCTGGTAACTCGACGTATTCCTTGCAAGAGGTCATAGTAAGGTTAAAATGCCACAAATTAAACCACCAAATGTTCTACCGAAATTCATTTTTTTTTGCATTAGACAACATTTTATATGAAGTAATAACAAATATTACAAAAAAAAAATGTTTGTTTAGTGATATTTGCCAAGGTTTAAAGCTTTTTTGAACTTTTAATTATTAACAAAAATCTGCTACGTCATCAACTATGATAATAATTTAAATTTCAGTACATTCGCGCCGTAAATTATTTTTAAATTGGTTTCAAATGATTTAATCTGGGATTTTTCATTAAAAAACGAAAAATGTAACTAACTCAAAAACTACTGAATTTCGGTAGAACATTTTGTGGCTTAATTTGTTGCATTTTCATTTTTAATACCAGAATTTACTGCACACAGGCGTATTTAAAACTACCTTAATGAAAAGAAATGTGATTTGTATGGCTCCTAAAATCTATAATAAAATACCTGACAATATTAAAAACTTACCGTTGCAAAAATTTAAAAAAGACTTCAAACAATTACTTGTTAATAAATGTTATTATTCTGTGCAAGATTTCCTAAATGACAATGATTTGTAATATTTGAATTAATTTCTGTTTGCATTAATATTTTTTATTATATTTGTTGTAATCAATTTTATTTGTTGTAATCAATTTTATTGTTGTAATCAATTTTATTTGTCGTAATCAATTTTATCTGTTATAATCAATTTTATCTGTTATAATAACATTTGCATGCCACACTAAGGCAGAATGTACATGGATTCTTTATGTATTTAACAACTTATTTTTATGTACCTACATTCCAAGCAAATAAAGACTTATTCTATTCTATTCTATTCTATTCACAAAATTTTTGCATCTCGTATTAATGTTATACTTAGATACCTTCTTTTTCCGGTTGGGAAAATCATCGAATGTCTTCTCGGCTCTGGGTGGAGCAGACGGGAGTGTAAGACTTCTACTAACTAAAAATCCTCCCTGTTCCTTCAACTGCCCTTAAGTTCCGGGGCCACGATATCTAGTTAGAACATTCCCGCAACCCCGGCAGGCAATGACCCTATGGGGCCCCGTAATTAGTGCTGACGACTTTTTGAGTGCGTGTGGAACATGACGCGCCGCCGACCCGGGCCTGGTCCTTACCGGACGGTGAGCTACCCCTGCTCGCCGTCCGCAAGCCCGCGCCTACGATAGATGGAGATCGGCACGCCATCCCCGACGCCCGGGGCGCTTCCCACGGCGGCTGGAGCGTGAGTAAGAGAGTTGCCTCTCCCTCGCGCGTTCAGGCTCACTCGCTAGCATAACTAACTTATAGATACTTAACTGTAATGTGTATAGAAAGCTTGAGATTAGCTATCATTTATTGATGGAATTGGACAAGCAGTCTGCCAGAAGAAAGCTGCTCAAGGTCATAAATGTGAATGAGTGTGATGTGAATATCTTCCATCATAATTATATTGCCAGCAGCTAGCTTGGGAGACGCTGTAATAGAAACTGTCTCGTTAGTCAATTGGTCGCAAGCGTGACTGCTGAGAATGAGGTCTTGGGTTCAATTCCCGGGTCGATAAAGGGCCTTTATGACTTATTATCAGCGAAAAAGACGTTTCATAGTTGGGAGTATGAAATAAACTTAAAAAATATAATAATATTCCTTTAATCAATTATTTTGAAATAGGCAAAACCTGCTCTTCAATGGATCTCTGTCCCTTTCAATATGTCTTTCGCCAACATGTTTAATTATACTATGAAAATGATCTGCCACTCTATGTATTCGTCTACTTAAGGTGGTACCAATGTCGCTGGGGAGTTGAGCGATTACATCTTTCGGTAAAAATGAGCTTTTGTCGTCGCAACAGCCGAAAAGCCTCTTAAAAACAATATTATATTCTTCAAAAGGAAAACCCGAGCCACAAGCAACAGATTCCGTTTTTAAGAATTCTAGAAAAATCACGTAAACTCTTAAATAGTCTTTTTTTACTGCGGCGAAGCAACTAGAATCAGTTCGATTTTTCATAAAGTAAACGTAATCATGTACATTTTGCAATTGCCTCGTATTGAGACGCTTAAACTGGATTTTGTTCTTCCAAAATTTGTTAAAAAATGCATCCTGGTCTAGTGGAGTAAAAGGTTCTAGCACATAAGCTGTTCCAAACTCTTCTTCCAGAAAACCACCTTCTTCGATCAAGTCATCGATTTCATACGTCACTGTTGCAATCCATATTTTATGCCTTCTTTTGTAGTCTCTGACGGACTCCATCAAGTATATCGCTTCCGTTATATTGTCCCATATCATTTCATAAACGCCATCGAAAAGAAATATCAGTTTTCCTGTGTTATAGAAATGTAGAAACATTTTCAGTTGGTATACAGTTAGGTTCCCAGCTGAGCATTTTACTAGAAAAACAGTACCATTTGGCGATTCATCCAACTCTATTAAAATTTCTTCGTTTTCATTGAGTTCGTCTGGAACTTTTTCGATCGCAGCTTGACACATTAATTTTAGACTTTCCAGTGTGGTATACTTAATGTTCCAATTTTCATAATCGTACGTTTCCTTCCTTTTGCGAAATACCGATATGTAATCCTCAAAATTTATTCGTACTATCCAAACTTTAGGGTATAATTCTTTTGTATTTAGCGATAAGTGTGTGAATAAAGTTGACATACCCATGAGCGGTCCTGCTGTTATAAGAACTAAGTCGTCTTCTAAATCATACAAAGTTATCAATACCTTATCTTTGAATTCATTGAATTTATCGTGCTCTTGTTTTTTGTTACGACTCACCCGCCTATTAATATAAAACTGGGTCTCATAATTGTCACAGAAAACCGTATTGCCAATTTCAACAGTTTCATTATTAATTATTTTGTTGAAAACAACTTCGTCTATAAATTTTACAGAGTCATCATCTACGATGATATCTAAGCTTATAATTTTACCTTGAAATTTTATTTTAGAAGTTTGCAAGAACTTTTTCTGCGCTTCAATAGTTAAATCAGTGAAAACGCTTCTTTGGTCGTTCCATACAAAACTTGCTCGTGGGAAACATTGTGTCATTATGTCAACTGAAATACGGTTTGTTACGATAATGGTTTGCTGGCCATTTACAGCTTTTGAAATATTTTCAAGCCTCATGCCTGAATTTTCAAAATCTTGAGTATTTTTGCAAACAATTACAAGTATTTTCTCCTTAGCGGTGTTTCTCAATTCTTTACACAAAGATATGTGACTCTTTAATGGTAGTTTGAAAATGTACTCTAAGTCTAACACAACATGGTCCTTATTTCCTAGAAACTGTTCCACCTTAGCAACTGTTAATAAACAGCTATCTGAAACTATAATAGCTCCTAGAATCTGGCCTTGCGATTCAAATTGTCGTATAGCATTTTCATTGAATGTATAGTCTACATTCTTAATGCTATGCATTTTATATAATACGCCCATCAATGGTTCGTTCATAGCATAAGTAACTGCATTCTCATATATTTTACTTTTCTTTGTTAGATAAGATCCTACTTTTGGCATCAGCCACAGTTTTTGAATTTCATCGTGATATTTAAGAAATATCAATCCTGATCTATCTCTAAAGTTTTTCACATCACTGCAAGGATGGTCCTCTATTTCTTGTCTTAAAATGGATTCTACGTCTTTTTGATCAGCTTGGCTGGTGAAAAACAGTAATTTATCATAAAATTCTTTCACCAAATACAAATCGTATTCTCCACGTTCAAAGGATAGTTTTGGAAACTTCTTAACTTTCACATCCAATTTATATTCGTGCAAATTTGGAATTTTACTCTTTAGTGTTTCATACCATGTTTTGGCAAGACTGCCTAATGATTCACAAGAGTCTGCAAACTTAAAGAATTTTGATGTTTCATCATAAACTAGTATGTTACCGACAGCAGAAGCTATGCCTCCATTCAACTGAAGAAATCCATCTCCCAGAGACTCGTCCATAGTCACAATGTGATTGGGTGTCGATTGTTTTATAATTTCTATGATTTTTGTAGTTAGGTAGTTAAGTCTTTTTTCAATTTTTTTATCGTTGCCTCTTATTGCTAAATCTTTGTTGCCAAAAAAAGTCGGGACTTTGAGCTTCAGTGATAGTAAATAATCTTTAGCTGCTAATTCTACTGCTTTATAGATAACCGACTGTGAGACGTTGACTTTGTCGAGTTGTCGCTTGTGATCTTCTGTCATCGATTTGCTAACGAACTCTAGCTTGTCGTTCTTATAAGTAAGAACACATTCAATCAGTTTACTAAGAGTCGTTATATCAGAGGGATCGCTAAGAAACTTAGACAATAAACTCTGTTTGTCATCGTCTTCCAATTTTCGCTTTTTAAGAATCTGTAAGCTCAAAATGTTTTTGATCAGCACAAGGAATTCATCGTTGGTTGTAAAAAAGTCTTGTCTGAAGTTGGCTAACCGATGTCCTTCAGTTTGGATTTCAGAGACGTCTAAAACTTTGTGCGCTAAAATTGTGTGATAACGCAATATGATATCATTATTCATCGACAATTCGGCATCAGATTCATCACAAATAAACTTTGCCAGCAGTATAGCCAATGTTGTGATTTGTTCTTTCATTACTATTTTACATAAGAAGTCCAAGTCTTCATCTTTGTACGATAGCTGAGAGACACAACCCCCCGTTCCTATAAGTTCGTTCAAATACTCAGCTAATGTACCTTTATATATGTTATTATTAGAATCGGCCTTTGCTGTAGTATAAATAACGAAAAAGCTTTCGGTTTCCTCAAAAACACCTCCAAAAATGGCATCTTTATTTTTCGGTTCGAAGGCTCGTCTGATATCTAAATAACTTCCAAAATATTTGGCCAATTCTGCTTTATTGAATGTTACAGGTTTATCATTCTCTCTGTGCTTGGCTTGAATGAATACTGTTACTGGTTTGACAAAACCGTTAATTTTTATTTTAAAGCAAATGTCATCGAAAGCGCCCATGTCATCTCTGTTGGTGGCCAAATTAAACTGTTCTATACAATCGTCATGCATCATTCTGAAATATATCAGGCTCAAGAGTTTCGTTTCGTAAAGCTGTCCTTGAATGCCCGACGTACCTGTTCGCTTTTTATACATTTTGATGATTGCACTCTTTGGATAGATCCACTTAAAACTGTGTGTTTCTTTCCTCAAAAGAGCACCTCAGTAACCTTTGTGGTTCTCATATGATTTTTCTAGTACGGATTGTTTGGATGTCAAAAGAATCTTTGGCCCTGAGGTTGTTTCGATGTTTCTTCTCAGGGTAGACAGGAAGGAAATACCAGCTCCATCTACTAAACAGTGCAAGTCACCTCGTGTTTTATCAATTGCCCATACCTTAAATGCGTTCCGTACTTGTAAGAAAGAACTGGTGCTATTTCAGTCTTCTCTGCTGACGATATTTTATCTGTAAACAATAAGCCATACTTTAAACATGTACCTACCGTTAGTAGAATTTTCTTGTTCTATTCTCGCGTGAACAGATTTTGTTTTTTGTTTACCTACTTAATAGTATATATTTGTATATTTATATATATTTTTGTATACATTAATAGTGGACAGGAAGAGGCTACTTGTAACTCTTTAACCTCATTCATAACTGATACTAATGAGCTTCGATCATACAACGTGTAATTTAAAGGGTATATACATACCGAGTGCACGGCTTCTTTGGATGATAACAAACGATATGGCAAGGGTTTTCTAATCCTATGTCTACATGTGTGGAGCATATTAGAAATTTCAATACATTGATACCAGAGGCCGAATTTTTCAAATTAAGAAGAACGAAGAGAATTATCGTTTTATTGGCAAGTGACGTGGAAAGTGACGACCCTCATAGTGCTGTGACACGTTTGTTATTACTGGTATTCAAGAAACATATGAAACCAATAATTTGGGGTCAATTCTGTGAGTCACTTATTTTGAGCTGAAACTTTGCATAAAGACTCCATACCAGATGCTGTGTTCAGTCCTTTTGGATAGATATGGGGTTTCCGTTACATGTTGTATAATAGATACCTAATTGTAGATCAAAGCTAATAAGGGTGTTTGTTTTTCCAATAACAATTTTGTCGAAGAGCGCAGAGTTATTCTAATAACTGACAATTAAAATTATTTTCCTTTGACTTTAAACAGAACTTGTAAGATAAATATTTCCTTCGTAAGTACAGCGGAATTATACATACCTAGCTCACTTTCCAAAACGTGAATCGGCGAGGTTCTTATTCATACATACATAGGCTTATAAACACATTACCTTCCTTTGCGACGCGCAGTCAGGTAAAGTTAATTGGTAATTGACGAAGCTATTTTTAACAATACAGTCCTTATCTAATGCCATTGAATGCCATACATTAGATAGATTATACATAGATATACAGTTACCTACTATTTATTAACGGAAAACGAATAAGGACATAGGTACATTGCATACGTTGTGAAAGAAAGAATGAAAAAGTATTTATTGCGTACAGAAACGAAATGCAAACAATATTAAAAACTTACCTATTATAAATCCTTAAGAATAGACTTAATTATAATTATGTTAGTAGGTAAGTATTTAATGTAGATAAAAATTGTCCTTTACAGCATATAATTAAATAAAATAGGTACATAATAGTTATCTTAGAAGATATCAGAGATATAAGAATGCGTAGGGAGAGGGGCCATTGAGCCGTATGTATAGTCTAATCACAATAATATTATTAATAACTCGACACTGACTTATGTCATCAATCTATATTGCGCCCGTCGCTAGTGACTAATTAATAAATACTTTATAAAAGAAACTTCAGACGTACCAAATTGCCTGTTTCTTCACAATTAGTCCTATAATATCCTCTCTAATAAGACATGAGCACTCGATTTAAGTAATTGTTATTAAAACACTGTCAGTTCCTTTGTTTTGTACACATAACAAACTTAGTTACCAATGTTACCAAAGCTGTTTTACGTAAAAAGACAATGATTCATAACCTGCCATTGAGTGCAGATAAGGTTGATTTTTGTTCTGCAAATTCAGACTTTAAATCGTCTGACGTAAATTTGCTTTTCATAAAATGGTCTGGACTTCTCTTTCTAAAAAGAGTTGTGTCCCGCTCGCAATCTGTGGTAGTGCCGACAGAGTACCTAAAGTTTCATGTTTACTGGAGGAAGTGCATACAAAATCAACGTACAAAATAGGCTTGTAGAATTCTATAAAGATTCTAAAAAAAAAAAAAATATTCTAGAACGCTTTTATTAGGTCTTGCTTTAACAAACTATATAATAAAATGTAAGCTATAAGAATCTTAATTACACGCACTTCTACTTCTTGACAGGCCTGTTGGTCTAGTGGTCAGTGGCCCTGACTGTTATGCGCAATGTCGTGGGTTCGATTCCCACCCAGGACAATCGTTTGTGTGATGAGCACGATCATTTGTCCTTTGTCTGGGTACACCCATTTATCTATAATATGTATGTATTTAGAAATATATAGTATATGTATGTTTATCAATTGCCTAGTCCTCATAGCACAAGCTCTGCTTAGTTTGGGACTAGATGACGTTGTGTGAAAGTTGTGGAATATATTATTATTCTATTATATTATTAATATATTATTATTATTATTCTAATTATTATTGTATCATCAACATGAAACTTGGCATATGTATGTATATTAGATGATAATACAATATTATATAATTTTTATTTAAATTATTTATTTTATTAATTTATTTTTATTTAAATATTAAATAGTTTCATGACCATCGAGCTGGTCTGATGATGGAATTGGAAGGTGGCAGATGGAACTTTGGACTGCCTACTAGTAAACATATCGAGTTTGGGCTATTTCGATCGTCTTAACATATTCTGTGACATTTCTCCTGACGACGAGGACATAATGTTAAGCGTGTTTTTAGTATTTTAAACTTTTAATTTATATTACATGTTTTTTTTTTTTTTTTAAATATCACGCATGAAACCTAATAGAACAGCCAGGGCTATAATAAGAATTGCGGCCGGGGTTGCGGCAATGTTATAACAGGATACCGCGGCCCCGGAACTTAAGGGCAGCTGAAGGAACAGGGTGGGTTTTTAGTAGAAGTCTGACACTTCCTTCCGCTCCACCCAGAACGGGAGAAGTCATTCGATGATTTTCCCACCCGGAAAAAAGGGCTATAATAAATATTACATTTGCGTAAATATTATCTTGATCACATGAGTTTTACTGTTTAAGACCAGGCACTCCATAAAATTTTCACGCAAGCTCCGCCCCCATGCACCCCGGCCGTTGTATGCTAAACGCTAACATAACAGTAATAAAGTTGAATACCGCGTGCGCTCTTTTACCATGTTCGGGTTCGAAACTGAATGTCGTAAGTCTCAATTCTTATTTCGTTTATAACTAAAGTAATAATTGATCTAGAGAAAAAATATCCTATATATGGATAACAAACTATATTTTCTTACGGTCAATACTAATTTTAGACATAAAAGCCGAGTAATCTTGATTAAATTTTGAATAATGTTTTCGATTAAAAAATGAATCGAGCGAAAATGTTCCAATTACGTAACTGGTCTAGACGTGTAAAGAATAAAAACTTTTTACCAAAAAATTAAACCGACTCCCAAAAAACACTGCAAAGTGAAAAATAACTTTAATTTCGGTAGTCGGTGTCTTTAGTTTTGTATTTTCGTTTTTGGCACCGACTTCCGAAATTAAAGTTATTTTTCACTTTGCAGTGTTTTTTGGGAGTCGGTTTAATTTTTTGGTAAAAAGTTTTTATTTCACTCTTTTTAGTTGGTTGATTTTTAATTTACCTAGTTACAAGAGCCTAAATGTCAACTACTTATAACATTTTACAAAATATTGCTTTTCCCAATACTGGGCCGTTAATTTTTGAGGAGTTCTCCTGGTACTTCACCATCAGCTATACATCACCATATGCATTGTGACGAGCACCAAGTGCTTAATATCCATATTCAAGTAATCAAATCGCAATCCACGAAATACTTATTATTGAGTAGTTTCGGCGGCCATTTGTGGTCTTCATCATCAGTTCCACTTCCCCAAATGGTACTTTTTGAGAGCAACTGCACAAGTTACTATAAGAAATACCCAAAACGCCATAGGTTTGCCTATAATATTTGAAGAGTTCCCTCGATTTCTCCAGGATCCCATCATCAGATTCTGACTTTGGTGATAATGGTACCAATTTCGAAGTATACCCATTCGAACGAAAAAGGAATTTTCCAAATCGGTTCAGCCGTCTTCGAGTACTCGATGATCATACATAAAAAAAAAAAAAAAAAAAAAAATATACGCGTCGAATTGATAACCTCCTCTTTTGGTCGTCGGTTGAAAAGATCCAATAAATCATATACTAAACTTCCATTTTGATTGTATGCGTGACTGTTTCAGAATATTAACGCAAAGTTACATACAATTTAGGGAGCCTCCTCTTAACATTGAGAGACTGCTTATCTGAACTCCATAACCCAGTAGCTGGGTAACACGATACCCTATGACAAGACTAGTGCCAGCTTTTCTGGATTCGATTATCCGTAACGACTGTCAAAGATGTACAGACGCCAGCACATAAAGCTACCCGAAACAGTCAAATTTTCCCAATCAACCTTGAACCTAATTTCTACCACGTACCCAACGTGCAATCCGAGGAATAATCTCTTTCTTTTATAGCCCCGAAGCCTATCTACAAGATCCTCAATACGCGGCATAACACCGGCAAAATGGGGCGTGCAAGTGAAAGCTGATCGCAGATGGCGACACCACCGTAAGAACCTTTGTCACTGTCAGTGTTAGTTAGATTGTGAGATAATTTAGTTATCTGTATCATCTATGGTTATCTGTGGTGAGCTAAACATTTACACGCTTCGTATTTATTATTTTCATTTCATTGATTTCAATTGATTTCTTTACAATTTTCCGATTAAAGAACATAATACATGTTCTTTAATCGGAAAATTCTCAATAACTGTCTCTAATTTAGGAATTCACTACAATTTCCATATTGTTCCATAGAGAAACTGCTTTGTTATTGGTAAGTGTGCTACTAGCGCCACTTTGACAGTTGCACGCCCCATTAGAGGAACACAAAAAAATACATTAGTTTTTGAGATTCAATGTCTTTTATTTATTATTTTAGCTTTATTTAATTTTGTTTATGTATGTTATGTAAGAAAAATACAAATTTTAAATTTTATTAGGGGTTTATTATAAAAAAAAAAAAAAAATAGTCTTAACTGAAAAATTATGATGTGTAAAAACAGAGCAAAATTAAAAAAAAAAATAAAAAAATATATATATATATATATATATAAAGAATTAATAGCACGTGTTGCCTCCTCGAGCCCTTATTAGGGCTTAGATACGTCTACCCATGCTTCTAATGACACCGTCAATCATTTCCTGAGGCAAAGTATCCCATTCTTCAACCAGCGCCAATTTCAGCTCTTCAACATTCCTAGGGGCTGGATTTCTTGCTCGGATCCTTCGTTCAATCATGTCCCAAACATGTTCTATTGGATTAATATCCGGCGATTGTGCTAGCCAGTCCATTTGGGTTACACCGATCTCATTAAGGTAATCACGCACTATGTGCGCAGTGTGGGGCCGTGCGTTATCGTGCATAACACAAAATCTGAGCCTATGAATGGGGCAAAAGGCATAACATGGGGCTCTAGGATCTCAATTATGTACCTGTGTGCAGTCAGAGAACCGCCATCAATGATGACCAGGGCGATGCGTGCCGTAAAAGTTATACCACCCTACACCATAACAGACCCTCCACCGTAAGACGTTGTTTCCGAAAAATTTGCTTGATGGTAACGTTCTCCACATCTTCTCCCTTCCGTCGATAAAATTCACACAATATCGGCTTTCGTCAGAGAATAAAACTCGACTCCACTCATCGGACCAATTTTGATGCTGACGTGCGAACGCTAATCTGTCTACTCGAAGGCTCACCTCAAGTTTTGGCGCTTTTGCTGGGACGTACGACTTTAAACCGACTGCATTGAGTCTTCTCCTCACTGTTCGTTCACTAACACGTACGTTTCGCACTTCTTACCTACACTAATAACAAAACCACTTGTCAAAATACCCACAACTTTGTAAGAAAAGTAATCTTTTTTTTGTGTTCCTCTAATTTTGCCGGTGTGTGTATTTCTTATGTAAAAACGTTTGTATCTGTTCTTACAACTTTTCACATTTGTTATGTATATCGTTTCCAATTCCTCTGGGAGTTTTTTAATATAGTTAGAGAGTTAGTTTTTTATGCATACTCCGAAACCCTAGTCCCATATACATTTTTGTGTTTTGGTCGAGTGGGTCAGTCTTAATAAGGTCTTACCACCGTTTCGGAGAACGCCCGCGAGATATTTTGCTTGCGACTTTACCTTGCACCACCAGCCTTTCCATGGAGTCTTCGTAACGAGTGCTGTGCCCGAAGAACTTGCAGAAAGAATATACTTTATTGTATACCAATAATTTAAACACACCTACTTCACAATATTCCTTAACTTATGGTTATAATCATAGATTATCCATATAAATAGTTACAATGGCGGTCTTATCACTGACAGCTACATTTTCTTCTGGCCAGAGTCACAGCCCTTGAGTCATGGGAAGTGTTAACAGGGTGTTACTACATACTACTAGGGGCCCCCCTTGATCGGAGAGTTTGGACCCCAAACGGCTCAAAAATATAGTTTTCACTGAGATAACTATAAACTGGGGGTCTTTAAGTCAAGAGTGAATAGGTAACTTCTAGGTAAGCGTGCTCCATCTTCGACCACATTATCGCTAAGGTAAAATAGTGGTCACACGCGAGACTACCATCAATAAGAACAAATCTTCAAACGTTCCACCAATACATGAGGCAAATTATTGTTAAGTTACTGGTGAAGATATCGTAGACATAAATACAAGAGAAACTAGTAACTTAAATCTGAAATAGTCGAAATACAGGCACTGCCTAGTTCGACTACAGAAGCTTAATTTTAAATGCTTATGTATGTATTTTTTGTGCATATTTTTGATACCTACCTATTATTTAGTAGAAACTTATTACTAAAAGTTAAGTACACTAGACTTTCTAATATTCCTCTCGTCTAGCAGCTAGCACACGCACATACATATGTCAGTGGAGGAGAGGAATGAGGGACCAGTTTTAAACATCGCTATCTTCAAAATGCTTCGATATTATTGCTCCTTTTTTTTACAAAATATTTTAAGACTTTTACTAAAACATTATGTAGAAAAAGAACGGTTTTATTAATTTTATTCAGTAATATTCACTAAAATATTTATCTTTGTTATGTGGACTGAGGGACCACAGTTCAGTCGTTATATATTTTTTCACTTCAGTAGCTCAAACATGTAGGTTTTGCTGCCTGAAATCAGTGAGCAAAATGCGATTTTGCTCACGGAGTGAGACAAAGTAACTTTTTATTTTTTGTTTTCAAAAACCCACGAATATCTTATTCAGCTTTGGGTTAATCATACAATTCGAAACATTCACACTCTATCTCTTTCCCTCCATTAGAAAGAGAGAGAGAGACAAAGACCAGCCCTTTCGAAGTTCCGATTTTGAATTCGACCTCAAAGACAAACACGTTCGGAATTTCGTACTAACTAAAGAAATTTTGCAAAAAATTAATTATGTCTTTTAATGTAATTTATTGAATTTTTAACTTGTTGTTGTATTTAAACGGAAATAAATACCTATTTATTGCAAATAAAACTGATATTTAACCTGTAAATATTTATTTCTAGTTTCAATAATGTTACGTAATATATTTTGAACAATAAAATATCATAGGTGCTATTTCCGAACATGCCTTAATTTAAAAATAAAAGAGCGGGAAAATAAAATAAGGTAAAAATAATTTAAATAATCGTAAAATATGAGTGAAACTAGTGACGAGAACAGTATTTTAACAACGGAAGAGTTAAAACAACAAGTTATTAATGCAGAATTAAGTTTCCTATCTGAGAAGTCTCGCGAGAAATATCTGAAAGCATACCAAGCCTTCAATGAATGAAGACTTAAAAGGGCGCAAGCAGTTTTTCAGAGATGGTGTTGCTATCTTATTTTTAGATTTATCACAGAGGAGGCGATCATGTGGAGTATTTACTCAATGTTGAAAGCTACTTTAAAAACAAAACATAACGTGCATATTGAAACATACGCAAAACTCGTATCTTTTCTAAAAATAATGTCAGTTGGGCATAACTGCATTGGCGTATCTAGAGATATTTCCCAGGGGGGGCCTGGCCCCCAGTAGTAGAAGCGAATGGCCACATTTTTAAATTTTTCAGCCATTATTGTTTGTTAGTAAAAATTCTCGGGTGGGCACCAGACCATTCTGGGGTGGGCACGGCCGCCCACCCGGCTCCCCCCCTTCCTACGCCTATGGGCATAAGGCTAAAAAGTCCAAAATTTTCACGGCCCTTAACATAGAAAAATTTGTTAATGTAGCTCCGGACTGCAATTTTCTTGCCGCTAAAGTAAGTGGTACCTATAAATGTATGTTGTTGGTTATTAAAATTTGTGTGTAGACTGTTATGATGTATAAAGGTACTTACTGCCTACTACTAAAGTTTGGAGGCGCAATTAATCCTAGTCTGGTTTAGCAATACTGTTAAAATATTTATTACGATATGTAAAAGATGCTGTAAATATTAAACTATGCATATTATTTATGTAATATTTTAATTACAGGTTGTACTGATCATAGGAATTAATGGAGCGTGTCGCAATAACGAGCCAACAGTAAATAATATCGAAAAGCATTCAGATAAATTACAGAAAGCCGATCAGAGTCACCAACGTTCACCGTTGTTCCTTCTCAATCCGCCACCGAAACAGAAACCTTAATAATCAAACTCAACTCAATGCAACTATAACGTTGCCAAATAAATCTGTTACTTTTAATTTGCAGAATTATTGGAGTAATTTTACTTCTAAAATGTTCCATTTTATTGAATTGCTACCTCTACCTACAATGTTAATTATTTTGATTCACAATAAATACTTATTTCAATCAATTCCTGTTTATTATTTTATCTCCTAAAGTGTTCTCGCTGCTGAAAAGTTATGTGTGTTACACAGCGCAAAGTTTTTTGCATCTCGTGCCTTTGAATACCTCGCCACACTCAGGATTCAACTTTAGAATCACTCGCTACGCTCGTGATTCAATCGTTAAATCCTTCGCTTGCTCAGGATTCAAAATCAGCACTCGCAGCAAAAACGACTTTGCTCTCTTGTTGCACAAATAACTATTTTATCCCATTAGGTTTTACAGATTAAACTGTAATATTTTGCATTGATACTGCAAGATGTACATACAACAAGTGTGGTATCGAATATTGTGGTACTAAACGAAAGGAGGTTTTAATGCATCCATTTCCAGTTTGTGAGTTAAGACTCAAAAAGTGGCTTCTATGCCATAATAGTGACTATTTGCGCTGCTTAAGCCCGCAAGAACTTCAAAAACTATGTGTGTGCCAAAAACACTTTGAAAAAAGGTTCAGCAGTGAGAAGTATCGACTCAAACTTGGTGGTTATCCATAATTGTTTTCGGCCGATGAAATTACTTCTGGAATACCCAAAAAAGTTCACGAAGGTTCGTACGTACCTAATTAATAAATATCTGCTAATCTTGTAAAACCAAAAGTTTTTGTAACCAGCTTGCGTTTTATATTGTCTTCGAACAGGCTGGCCAACTTTATTAAGTACTAGCTTTTGCCCGCGACTTCGTCCGCGTGGAATAGTTACTTTGGGATAACGTTAAATTTAACCCCGATTTTGAAGCATTCTTCATTGGCGCTCCGCTCCTATTGGCCTTAGCGTAATGATATATAGCCTATAGCCTTTCTCTATAAATTGACTATTTAATTAAAAAATAATTTTTCAATTGGAACCAGTAGTTCCTGAGATTATCGCGTTCAAACAAACAAACAAACTCTTCAGCCTTATATTATTAGTATAGATAGCTGTTGCCCGCGACTTCGTCCACGTTTCCGTCGTTTTTCGTTAAAAAAGTAGCCTATGTCCTTCCTCACGGTTCAGTGATTTTGATGTAACAGACAGATTAACTTTCGTAATTTAGTAGGGAAATATAATATGTCAATTTATAATACTGTTGAAAAATATCGCAATACCGAATCGCAAAATATTATTGTTAATAGCTGTGCCCGCGACTCCGACAGCGTGCAACTAACTCCTTGTGTGTTATTAAGTTAATGTATTGGTAATATTGTTTAGATCACGTTCACATGAGGCTTAAGTACCTACAGAACGAAAATACTTCAGCGCAAAGCTTCCGGGTAAACTATGTTGAAAGTTGACCCGTCCGGGACGTGAACATAAAGATTTCTAGAAATGCTAACCCGGGAAAGAGCGACGTACAACTGACCATGCGAGAAACAACTGACACCGAGACTCCAGCGACACGAAAAGTCTGCCCTTGAGCCTTATTAATTGTCATTGCATAACACACCGATACTGGGAATTGCATTCTTTTAAATTAGAATGGAAAATTATTTGGTATTATGGGAATTCTGGGAATAAAAACGGTTTCTCCTGCACCGCAACCTGTTAAAATTTGAGCCTCGATTATATTTTGTTGCAACGGGGTTACTTTTAGCCGAGTTCCATTGCAAAGTTGTGGTGGTTTTAAATTTCGGAGCAGAATAATAATCAGAAAGCTTCGAACTGCTAAGTTATCGGGAGTTACACGTGTTATTGTGAGTTAACCATAAAAGATAGATATATGCTGTTGTGGGATATTTTTTATATAATTTTAAGGAGAACATTTCCGTCATAAATGATTTCTATGTAGCTTTAACTATTAAGGTTGCACACGCGACGGAAGCTTAAAAAATGGTGTAACTTCTCCAGTTTTCCCAACATTTCCCTTCACTGCTCTGCTCCTATTGATTGTAGCGTGATGAAAAGTATACTATAACCAGCTCAGGAGTATGAAAAATAATTGTGCCAAGTTTCGTTAAAATCCGTCGAGTAGTTTTTGTTTCTATAACGGTTATACAGACAGACAGACAGACAGACAGACAGACAGACAATAATTTTACTGATTGCATTTTTGGCATCAGTATCAATCCCTAATCACCCCCTGATAGTTATTTTTTAAATATATTTCATGTACAGAATTGACCTCTCTACAGATTTATTATAAGTATAGATATAGATGAGGTACTATTTACAAATTTAATTAGGCTGACTGCAACATGCAAAACTAATGCGTTTAAAGTTAAAGTAAAATCCAATCTTTGTTCAAAGGCATACTATTCTCGAAACAATTACTTAAACAATAAGAATAGTTGGTTGCTGTAACTCAAGACAATGTTTATGTTCTTTCTCCAGAATTACCTTACCTACTGACAGGTTATATGAGGTCAAATTTTTTTTTTTTTTTTTACTATATATGTAAAATTTAATTCTAATTTGACTTAATCTACTCATTACAATGTTCTTTTAATGAGTTGTATTGCAATATGTGGATAGCAAGCGACCTCGACAATTTTGTCATATTTGCGCCAGTTTAATATAATATAATCAAGCAATTTTTGTTTTGATAGATACCAGTCATTAATCTCATCATCGTGAATTTTAATATTTCTGATAATTATATTTTTCTATAACTCGAACTTTAACTTATTTCAATTTACTTACCATATTATACCAAGTTTAATAAAAGTGTAATTTGTTTCAGCTCAATATGCTGAGGAAGAAGTGTTAGCACCACCCTTGAAAATACTGCTGAAACAGTTTAATTTTTTGACGATCCGTTTGACTCAGTCAATGGTGCAAGCTTAAACAGTAAAACAACAAGAGGGAAACCTTTACGTGCAGCCTGTACATCAGGGTCACCACACCAACGATTTTGGCAAGAAGCCATACAAAAATTGAAAGAAATATGTTTTGTGGATGTTAAAGGCAGGGAGACAACTGTGCCTTCATTAAAAAATTGGATTGTAAGTCTTCAAAGTTATTTAAGGCAGTGGCTATTCTTCCAAAAGAAAAATGTGAAAATTATGCGCCCGCCCTATTTTTTGGACTAGAGCGGGCATATAATTTTAGAAATAATAACCTGAATTGACACACCTTCGTCAACACCTATAGATTGTTACTAATAATAGATTTATAAAATTTCACTCAGATACTTTTAATTGTGAAACTTAAACAGCTATTTATACCTTCCAAAAAAGATGATGTTCAGTATCCGGCTGAAATTAATGTCGGACCCCATATGTCAGGAGCGGTGCCACGATCTGCTGCTCAGGAATGCCTCAATGCACATCCAAGAGCGTATACAGCAGGGCGGGTCACAAGAAAATTTTTCTCAAAAAGAAAATGTGTCAATTACATTGCCGATTTGACAATGGGCAAAGTTAGTGCTATACACAATTAGGTGCAAAAAAAAAAGAATATAAAACTATTAAGAAAATGAAATTTACCTACCCTTCTGAAAATGCAGTGAGAGCGTTCGGAGTAGTCACAGAGGAAGCAAATGAGTACTTAGAACATTCTCCAGCAAAAAACAACATTTTGAAAATAATAAAAAGCCAAATTATGTGTCTAAGTACTCACTTGACTTCCTGTCTTGTGATACACAAAAAAGATATTGAAAAGGCCTTTCTTGACCATGGGTTAAAGTTTTTATTTTTATTTTATTTTTAATTGGTGTTGTTTAATAAATAAAATAATGAAAGGCTCATATGTATCTCGATTAATTGAAAAATCTCTTCCCAGAACGCAACATAAGGCTTATAATAAATATAAAATGAAATTAAAAAATAAAAACTTGAATAAGTATTTGTTGTTTCATTTACATATTTCTCAGTAGTTCCCTGTAATTATTGTTACCACTGAGTTCTTTCATAGGAGCTCATTAGAATTTTGCTGCAAACAGCAAAAAGAATATTGAGGTCTGAATACAGTGCAATGGGTTAATTGAGGCTTTATCCTTTGCCTTTGCTCAAAAGTCAACACCTAAATTTAAAAAAAAGAACTGTCATGTTTGATTCTTCCAACTTTTGACAATCTGTAACAACCATTTTCTTTCTATGGGAGTGGGTCGTCTGATCTATGTAGTCTGTGGCGCCAAGCTATAAATGTATAACTAAATATCAAGGAACTTGTACCTCTAAATATACAGTAAACAGTAGTGATGGGGATATCGTCATATCGATGAATAAGATTTGTACGCGTAAAGTTAAGATTTAAAGTTGATTTTACGAATATAAATAAAAACTGATTAAATATTTCCAGATTTGTTTTATTTCACAGTATCCTTAATAAGAAAAAACAGTATAAATTATGAGTATCAAAGAAACTAATACATAACTCAATTAGAACTATAAGGAATGGGGTACATCTCTATTTGTTTCATGATCTCATTCTTTAACTTCATATCAAGTTATTGGCACTGAGGGCACGTTGAATTCGATTCTGATCAGGGATGGGGTCTATGGTCTTTCTTTCTTCTATTTTTGTTTATTCCTGTGTTTTTTTAATAACTTCAGTCAACGTTTTTTACCGTAGGTATCTGAGTGGCAGAATTTTTAATTGTTTTTAAAGTGTTTTTTTTAAATGGAAAGTAAGTATATATTTAAATTCTATCACGCTTGTAGCCGTGTCTTATCTACTTATCAAAGCATTGTTTTTTAAGTGTTGTTTCTCCACAAAATACTCCGAGTCCGATTCCACACCTTGCAAAATTTTAAGAAGTTCGTCCGAATCAAGTTCTTCACTCATTTTTCTATTTGTTATCAAGTGAAAGAAAGAAAGATGCGTGCGCGCGAATCCAATTTTGTGCTGCACTATGCCAAAGTGACCTTGACAGCCGCACGCCTATGACGTCACTGACCAACTTCTATAGTAATTCGTGGCACTCGGTGGCGCACAGGGGCATAGACGACCAATTGTTTTGTAGAGATGGGAAAATAACTATTGACAAGAATTGGTAACAACTTTATAATTACGTATCGGCATCTACCTGAAGGTCGAAATTCATCTACTATCCTTTGTAATGAAGTAGATAACTAAGTTCATATTTTATTGACCTCAAATTGTTTTCGATATTCGTAACTTTCTGTAATTAAAAATATTTCAATGGTGAAATCAACCTTTCACGGCACATCACTGGCCAACTTGATATGAAGTGATTGGCGTTCTGAGGAAAGTAACAAAATTCGGAGTTTCTGTTTTTGCCGATTTTAGGACAAACTAGGGCTTATTTTGTGTAGAAAAATAAAAATCAGGGTAGTAGACTGTGCTATCTTAAATAATAAAATGAAACAAAGCTTTTAATCACAGTAAATTTATTTTAATAAGATAGTTAAAATGAACAACTTCTATAGAAGTTGTGGCGCTGGTGGCACGAAAATCCCGAACTTCTATAGAAGTGCTTGGCGGTGAAAAGGTTAATGCTTTGTGGTCTGTTATTTAGTAAATATCTTTACTAAATGTCTGTATTCACAAAACCTTCTTTTTTAAGATACTTTCCGAGATCTGGCTGATCGTCTGTGAGAACTGAGGGACCACACTTTATGGGTCCTAGTTTTTAATATATTTGCTTACATCTTCCCAGATTCATTCTACAATTGTTTTAAGTCAACAACTAAATCCTAGGATTTTCATTTCGCGAATTCCCAGTGTGGTCCTCAGTTCACACGCACATCTAAGTTATTATTGTAGTAGTAAGTTAATTAGACCAATAAAGAATATGATTAACGTTCTTTCTAGAAGAAACAAAACTATAAGCAGAGGAAATAAGACACATTTTTGAGTATAACCTTTATTAAGAAAAATCTAACCAATCTATTTTCTACAATTTTAGTTACTAACACATATTAATATCACATTCAAATATAGTTCTGGCAACACACATGAAAAGCCGCTTATTCAAGTTTTAATTAAAAAAAAAAACATTTTTAAATATGGACGTTGTGTGACGAAGTTTTCTTTATGCTAACATGGTCACTAAAAGTTATATTAGAATTTAAAACGGGATATTTACTATGTGTATCCCATTTTAAGTTTTAATGATTCTGTTTTATTAAGAAATTAAGTTTAGACGGATGAGAGGCAGAGACTAAAGAAACAGTAGGTAGTCTAAGAATATGATATGACTAGAATAGGCGTGTATATTGAGATAAGTAACACAATAAAAATAGAAACGGTGAAAAAAAAAAAAACAAAGAGAATGCATTATCGGAACAGAACTGCTATGTAAGGTTATACTATTAAGGATTACCTTTCCTTGCGTTTTACAGCGACATTGTCTGAAATAATTTATCTATTTTATACTAAACATCCTGTTAAAGAAACGTTATGAAAATCATTTAAGTTTAGAAGAGTATTTGTAGTCATGACAGTTCTACATAGGAAAGGACCAATTCAAATCGTGCATTAGCATCTGATGTTTTAGAAAAATATGTGAAGCGATATAAAAAATTAAAAATTTTAACTTTTGTATCACAAGAATTTGTGATTTTTTAACACGCTTTTATTAGGTCGAGCTGTAACCAACTATGTAATAAATTCTAAGAATCTGAATTACACACACTTCTAATAATTGTTGCATCATGATGAAAGTTGGCAATTATACGTAGATTATATGACAATACAATATTATGGTACCATCGAGCTGGTCTGATGATGGAATTGGAAGGTGGCTGATGGAACCTTGGACTGCCTACTAGTAAACATATTGAGTTTGTACTCATTACATTCGTCTTAAAAGCGTGTTTTTAGTTTTTTAACCTATTAATTTATTATTATTGTTTGTTTCCGCAGAATGCTTGTTTTATTGTAGTAGTGACATTTGTCATCTGTGTTGCCAGTAATCGCGGCTCAGCCGGCAGTTTTATTATTATGATCTCACAACATTAAGTAATACTGCATTTCAAATAAATAAAATAATAATTAAAATAAATAGGTATTCAAAAATCAATCAACGTTATCTTCACATTTACAAAGATTGCATGCATGGTAATCCGTATAGTGAATTTCCTTTTGTCCGTATTAAAGTAATAGAAAAAATGGTTTACAAAATAAGTACTTACCTTACCTATTCACAGTTTTTTTTACATTATTACAATTCATTATTTATATTTATCATTATCAGCAACGTATGAAAAAAAAATAAACAACCCTTTTAATGTCATTTTTGAAGGAACTTATTTAGTTTTTTTTTAATGATTTGGTAAAAATCTATTACTTGACTAAGCTTGGGAGTACAGATAAAAAATCATACAGAACCTCCTTTTGACGAATTCAGCGATGAGGTAAAAAAAATACTCTTTTTCTCGCTTAAAAAAGGCTTGTAACTTAAAATAATTTCTAAGGACTTTATACAATTATAATTTTAAAGATATCGTTTCAAAGCGAATCACAAGGCTTGTAACTTAAAATAATTTCTAAGGACTTTATACAATTATAATTTTAAAGATATCGTTTCAAAGCGAATCACAATATTATGCTACGAAATTATGACTTCATTATTCAATTTAAATAAAAACCAGGATTTAAAGCCGGTTTAAAATCTAAATCTATAATAACATCTACTTTTAGCATGCAAAGAGACTGATTTCATTGAGAGCGTATTTCATCAAAGAAGAAGTAACCGTTAACCAGAGACAAATTGTGTTCCAAATTCGAATTTATTCGTTGCGTAGCCGCTATTTCGAAACAGACGCTCTGAATTTAAAAATGGAATTGAACGGAAGATATTCTCGAAAATCTTACTGAACTAGATTTTTTTAAATTATTTGATATTGCAACATTATTTCATTATTCTTTTTAAGTTAATTATGAACTTATATACTTTAAAACTCTCTCTTTTGTGAAAATAAATAAAAAAATAAATAAAATTAAATTAAATTGTGCAATTTCTGTTCGATAACGGATAAAAAGTATTAAATTTCTTAACAAAGCAAGATGGCTGGAGAAATATCTGTTACACTTTAACAGATAGATAGCGACAGTTTCAGTTTGACTAAGTCAGTTATAATAATGGTGAACACACATACAAAACAATTTTATGATATGATTATAATTTGTCTTGGGCCCTCTTTGCACGACCAGCTGATGATGGCTTATACGACTGACGCTCTCCGTAGACCAGCTTATTATCTGCAAAAGCAAAAAAAAAAATCTAATTAACATATGTATACACGTAAGGACTGGGCGGACCGCATGTTACAAAAACGCCTCGAACTTGGTCCCAAAATGGTCTTCCCTTTGTTGAAGTGAACTAGAACGCGATCGGCTATCTTCTGGAGTGGTCGAAAATTTTACAAGCACAAATGCTAAGTTGTGCCGTGAAGGGTTGCATGAACTACGACAAAAGCACAATAAAAAAAATTATACCATTTCATATCACCGGTAAGTTAAAAATATGTCATAAAATCTACTTCTAACATTATTTAAAACAATTTTCTTTCTTATTTGTCCCAACCTTTGGCCAAGACGACGCGAAGCCGAATAAAAGTGCGACATAACTTTGCAGCGGCGCGCGTTGTAGCCGATGAAATGAAAATATTTAATAATATTACTATAAGATTAAATTATGTACAAAATTAATTTTTCTTGTTTGTTAAAAGCAAATTAAAATGTATTTTTATGTACAACAAATATAAATTTCGAAAAATAAAAGGGTTTTTTTTATTTCTTTGTACCTCGAAAAATACCAAACCCCGCTCTTACAAGGTTACGTCTAGGAGCAGACCACACCGGTTGACATCGTAGTTCATAGTAGTTCTAATATATGGCGTTAGTGTTTTTTTAGGGCGACCTCGTCCGTCAAATGTTCGGACGACCGTATCTTTACTATTTAAATCCATGCTAATTAATCTTACTCATATTAGAGAATGACTAAGATAAAAGTTTGATAGGATGGATGACGACCGAGGGGCTTTCCTTTAAACTGCGTATACTAGGTACCATTTTCAAGCTTTGTACCAAAAATCAATTAAACAGGTGAAGTAGTTTAGTCGCAAATGATTTTGATGAGATACACATTAAAGCGATAAATCTGACCAAGACAAGAGATAACACACGCCGCGCTACGTTGCCACTTTGTTACCTAGGTATTTAAGGTCAGTCACATTTATTTACAAAGGATGGTTGCGTTTTACTCTCATTTGTAAGCTATTTAGATTGTTTGTAAAAAAATGTTCTTGGCTCTTTTTATTTTTAACTGTATCAAATTAACACTAAACACGTATAGTTATTATTAAATTACACTACGTATGTAGTGTAATTTAATGCCCCTCTGTCGTATCAACTCTGTATAAGGTGTATCTGTTAATACACGAAATATTTTAAGGGATATACCTATAGCTGGTAAAGAAACCATAGCAACAAAAAATATCTAGGTATATTATTTAAAAAATTAAATAATGTATATTTCTTGACACACATAATAAATAATGGTTCCTTCTTATTTTTTGACATCCAATACGCCAGTTTACGCGGGCGGCAGCGGTATTTGAGACGGTGCGCGGCTTTTATGATAATTAAAGAGAGTTTTTCTCTTTTATCATATGAAAATTATAATAATTACTTAAAATAAAAAACATTTCGATTCATTTTTTTCGTCTTTATAGTTTCTTTACCAGTTATAGGTATCTCTCTTACAATATTTCGTGTTTGAATACACCTTATATACATAAAAATCTGGCTGACCGTTTTGACGAGACTAGGCCGCTGAATCAATTACGACGGAATAATATAAGAAAGAAAAAACATAGGCTATATACACTTCTTATCCCGGAATTTCTACTAGGTCGGAATTTACGCGGAAAACTCTCTCAAGTGCACCAAGTCGCGGGTTTTTTGATGAAATAAAATATTTATTTTGTAAATTGGTTATAAATAACGCTTTTACACGCCCATGTTTTTTTTTTGTGTTTTAAATTTAGCCAGATGAGGCCGGTTTTTCCTAACTGACTACTCTGAGAAGAAACACCGAAACAAACTTCTGAGTTTGTGTGTTTGTATGGACTTTAAAACAGACGTCGACCTCTGTTTTAAAGTCCATAGAATTTGTATCGGTCCAGTCATATGAAAAGCATGTAGGTTTACAGAATACATCTTACCAAGTTTCACATTGTGTAGTTCTAATAGTTTCTGAATAAAATGGCTGTGACAAGGGTACGGACGGAGAGACAGACATGACGAATCGAAATCGATAATAGATTCGTCATGTGTCTGTCTTACCCGAATGGGTTCAGTTTTTTGGCCATTCGGCTACGGAACCCTAAAAATAGTTTATAAGATACTACTATATTAAAAGATAAAAATACTTACGATTTGAAAGACGAGAGCGATCATTCCGCAACTTTCCTGCAGTTGGGACATGTCTGTTTCTCTTGCAGCCAGGGCATGATGCACTCCGTGTGGAAGTTATGTGAGCAGGGGAGAGAAGTCACCTCCTGGTTCCTGAGCATCACGTCGAAGCAAATCGAGCACTCCTCCAAGGTCCAAGAGCGCTCGCGACTGGAACCAGACACGATAGTTATTACCAACTGGATGCGCTTGAGTCTTATAATAATAATAGTAAGTCTTCTAGCCTATTTCGGATTTCTGCGCAGGAGATATTGTAGTGCACAAGTATCTGCAGGTATAGATGCACTCCTGTTCCTTTACTCTCATTGTCCACTAGGCCAACGAGAAATTGAGTCTATCGAGAAACGGGCCAAGAGACACATTGGCAACGATGCACTGGTCGAGTCAAACCAGAGCTTTGAACATCGACGAGTTGCTAGTCTATCGGTTACATTTCGGGGAGTGTACGATGGAATTGCACAATCTAATCCCACCAAGTCCGTTCCAGCATCGGACTACAAGACAAACGATGGCGATGTGCCATCGTTATGGTGGACATCCCACCCATACGCACAAAACGTTTTGGGAATACTTTCATTGTGCGTACGACCAAGGAGTGGAATTCTCGGAGTCTGTGTTTCCTGATAGCTATAACCTGGGGCTCTTTAAGTCAAGAATGATATGTTACTTCTAGGTCAGCGTGCTTCATCTTCGGCCACATCATCACTTACTTTAGGTGATATGGTGGTCAAATGCGAGTTTATTATCAATAAAAAAATGTTTGGGGAGTACCAAAAGTTATTCATCTGTTCAGTCTTTTCCCAACTTTTTAGAGTCGGCTTCTAGTATGAGAACTAGTAATGTGGGTAAAATTCACATTACTAGCAATCATACCTATCCAACTAACTATTAAATATACAGGGTGGCAGGAAATCGACGCACAACCGCTTACCATGCATTCAGTAAATAATTCTGGACCCCCCCCGTTGAAATTTTCTCCAGCTTTTTCTAAATTTTTCAGGCTTTTTCTGCAATTATTTTTACTGAAAACGGTATAAAATCATTGTTCCTATCTAACCCGATGAGATTTTAATTAAAAAATAAAATTCACTTGTTTCACTTAAAACAGCAATGTAAATAAAACTCGAAAGGGCTACCTGATCAGCTGTTTTGCTAGAGTTCATTTGCGAGGTCAACACAGCTGATCAGGTAGCCCTTTCGAGTTTTATTTACATTGCTGTTTTAAGTGAAACAAATGAATTTGCTTTTTTTTGCGTCGGCTTTTTCTTAATTCAATAAAATTTTAACATGTACTGAATGTTTTTTTCATGTACTGAATCCATGGTAAGCGGTTGCGCGTCGATATCCCTGCCACCCTGTACATGCTTGTGCCTTGAGTAGGTGGGTTCACGAGAATAGTGTAATCTATACATATAATAAAACAGAAAAAAGCGTCTGTACATTTCATATTTGTACAAAAAAAAATATAGAGGGGGGGTTAAGTAACAGTAATAGAGGAAGAATTGAAAAAAAAAGTCAGTCAGTTTGTACACGCTAATCTCCGGACCTGCTGGATGGATTTGAATGGGTAAGTAAATAGATGACATCCTGGTATATATAATACATAGGCGTTTCATCCCAGAATTCTTACGCATTCGGGATATGCGCGGGAAACCCCTCCCACGCAAACGAAGTCGCAGGCAGCAGCTAGTTTTTTTTTCGGACAAAATCTATTTCTTTAGTATACAAATAACTTATAAAACTAATGTTAGTATTTAAGACTACCACAGAAAAAAAACAACTAACTGTTAGAGTCGACGAAAATATACCTACACCTGTTTAACACCGCGACCCCGTAAATTATTTCAACTCTACAATCTACAACTACTAATACAATCAAGTATAAATTAATTAATTAACATTAATTAACTCGTTACATAACAAACCGATACTTATTTACTACTTATGTTTCAAGAATCCTATGAAGTTTTTGATTGAAAATACGATAAATTCCTGGTAAGGGGTTAAAGTACATTTGGAGCAAATTCTGCAGCTGGTTATTTCGGAGTTGCGGCACCAAATGGCAACACTGATGCACTCTGACATTAGTGATATTAACGTCAATGTCATCAAAAATACGTCAAAAATACATTTTAAATTAGACATCTCGCCTGATTGATACCTATTAAGGTAGGATAGACAGAGCAGGGGAGCCAGGCCTCTAGCAGCCCCCGGATTAAAAAGAGAGAGAAGATCACGGTACCCTTTCTCGTTGGTAATGGCACGTAATGGCGACGTGGCGTATTATAGGGTACCGCGATCTTTTCTCTCTTTCTAACCTTCGGACGTCTCTGATTAAAGGCAGCCGTATGTCGTTCTTACTCTATCAACCCAGAGTCACCGTAATGCAAATGCGGAGCTACTGTGCAGGAAGTATCGTTGAACATTGCCCCCTCACCAAATACCATGGGAGTCCCGCAGACCTTTCTCCCTTGAAAACGACGCTATCCTCTGGATTCAGAATTTATTTGATAAGATAACATTATAATTTAATTTATACAAAGAACGACTGTGAAAAATTCCATAGTTACCAATAAATAAAAAAAAAACAATCAAAAATACCTCTATGGGCTACCTGATACTAGTGACATTAAAGTTAATGTCATTATACGTCAAAGTGACATATAAAATTATATCTGGCCTGAGTGGCGTAAACTGCTAGCATGCATATTTGTTAACCCTCATTGAACAACCGAAATCTCATGCAA
Organism: Tholera decimalis; assembly: GCA_943138885.2. Taxonomy (NCBI): domain Eukaryota; kingdom Metazoa; phylum Arthropoda; class Insecta; order Lepidoptera; family Noctuidae; genus Tholera; species Tholera decimalis. The sequence goes on from OW964574.2 coordinate 19,214,187, forward strand.
AAACAAAAAACACAGTTACTTAACAATACAATGTTATTTTGGACAAATGGTGATAATTTGGACTAAGACAAGTGCAGTCTTATCACCAATATTCCAACATACGGACTAATTAAAAACCTCTATTAATTAGTTTACATTATACATTTATTCTTAATACAATATCCACGGATATTATGAAAAATATACATTTTGTTCGTAAATATAATTTAGTTTATGTATGAACGATTTTATTCATTAATTCATTTATTATTATTACAAGTAACAAAACTCAATTCGTTAGTAACAATCTTTCTTAATCCTAAGTTAGTACTTAACCTAGCTTAGAAGGTTGGTTCGTGAATAGAAGTTACAAGCTCAACACTGACGTGGAGAGTTCGCAGCAGCGATTCACGAACACACAGTCGAGCCTACTCGTCGCCACACAACGAAGGATTAATCAGTATTAGATATCCAAAATGTTAATGGAAAATCACTCTTTTCAGTATCAGTTCTTACTGTATAACTGTTAAGTCCATGATATCTTACATCTTTGGGTTCGAAATTATCATGATAATTTATTTTTTATAAATATGGATGATGAACCCTTTGAATAATTCCGCTTGAATACTACAATGACATTTTATAATTATCAAGGTATAAAGTGGAGAAGACAATACGATCATAAATTTACCATAGCCTAAATGATGATCTCCTTAGTCCGTAAAAAAAATGTATTCAAAATATTTTTTCTATTTTCATATTTTTCCACAGGCTCTATTTAAAATAATATAATATTCTACAACTTTCACACAACGCCATCTAGTCCCAAACTAAGCAGAGCTTGTGCTATGAGTACTAGACAACTGATAAACGTATCTATATCGCACCTTTAGAATTGAAGTGGCTTAATTCAAATTTTTAAGAAAATTACTTTTATACACAGAACGACTTATAAACATGTATTTAAGTCGTTCTGTGTATAAAAATAATTTTCTTAAAATTTTTAATTAAGCCACTTCAATTCTAAAGGTGCGATATATATTTCTAAATACATACATATTATAGATAAATTACACCCAGACAGAGAACAAATAATCGCGCTCATCACACAAACATTTGTCCTGGGTGGGAATCGAACCCACGATCTTGCGTATAGCAGTCAGGGCCACTGACCACTAGACCAACAGGCCTGTGCTTCAAAGCAGGGTCAAATATCCTGCGTTTAAGCACAAAAAACTCTGACACCATGAAGGTTTTAAGTCAATTCAAAGTATCTTTCACTATAAAACGGCAATAACGAACGAACCTATTTTCAACAAAAAGAAAATAAAAATATCATACTTTTATCTGTATTAATCAGATTATTTGAAAATAACATTTTATTTTTATGTTACATTTTATTTTATCCTCACTATGGTTTCCTCGGGATTAGTATAGTCGTTGTTTTCATTTATTGTCGTATCATCTTTCCCATCTTGTGTAATGATAATTCAGCCTATACCGTTCACACGGCTGGGACACAGACCTCCTCTTTGTGAGGGAAATGGCCGTAATCCTCCACACGGGTTGGTGGATTTCAACATGTCTTCGAATTTTTGGTTTTAGGACAAGCCGGTTTCTTCATAATGTTTTTCTTCACCGATTTGAGACCAGTGATGATGATAAAAATTACACAAATATTAAAAATTGTCAGGTTCGAACGCACAACTCGCAAGTTGGACCCATAACCCCTCAGCCACCACTGCTCCATCAAAGTATATTTATCAATCAAAATAGAGCTTATAATGATAATTATCAAGATTGAGCTTATAATGATAATTATCAAGATAGAGCTTATAATGATAATTGTCAAGATATTTATCAATGATAATTATTGCCACTTCAAACCCAGGTTAAGTACTTACAGGCGAAATATACATAATTGTAAAAAACAAATTCGTATTTTACAAGACTTCACATGTTCAAAACAAACAGCCACATGCATTCAAATATTAGTAAAAAAAAAACCGTTATTTCGTTAGTAAAAGTTTTCTTAAAAATAAAAATCTTACAAAGCTTCTTGTCTTTTTATAGCTCTTAGCTCATCTTGAGTCCTGAAATACATAAAATAATATCGCTTAAGCACAGTATTTTGGCTTTATTTTCCATAAAAACATAAAACCTATACCACCGACCTGAAGAGCCCTTATAGATTCGTCATGGCTGTCTGTCTGCGCGAAGCGAGCTTTACTAAAAGCCCCCAGCCAGGGCTTATATTAAGTTTACAAACTGTGAGTACACGCAAGGGCACACCCTGTGTGGTTCGGACATCGGCTTAGGGCGTCGCTGGGGGAGGGCAACTACGGACAGGCTGGTGAGGACAAGATTACGATAAGTCGATGGTAATACCTTTATATATGTATATTTCTTCACAAAGAATACGAATGTTGTGCCAAAACTCAATGTCAAGCCAGAGAGGTCACGACTGTATGATGAAATTGATGAATGACGATTGTACAGAAAAATAAATCTGAAGTCTGCAGCATTTTAAATATTAAAATGCCGCAAACTTCAGACTCTCTGCCGGCTTCTGTGTTCCCTTCCATATATGACCCGTCAGCCTTCAAAGCAAGTGAACAGGCACCTTCTGAGCTCACTCGTCCCATCGTAGACCTCATCTTCGCTTACTATCAGGCGAGATTAAGGTCAAGAGCGGGCTCATCAGTATATACAGTGTGTTAGGTTAAACGAGGGACTTATTGAGGGAGGGTATTCAGTATTCGATTCTCGTCCCAAATATGTGAAAAACCTATAACTTCATTTTTTTACGTAATTGTCCAATATAATACATTTATCATGTACACTGAGGCGCAATAGGTGAATGAACTTGTAAACAGTACCTAAAGTAATCACGTGGCAAAACACGGCCCGATCCTGCCAAAAAAGGAAGCTCGTGTGTAAACTATGCCCCCGCGGGAGTCCCCCCGAGGACTTTTGGTATAGTTCTGTCTGTTATTTATCAGTGTTGTATTTTTGTTCATATTTTTATTAGTATCATGTAAGCATACATTATTGTAGGTTTGAATATGTCCCTCGTTTAAACTAACATACTGTATAATAGATTTTAATATTTTTGAAGTTGGATTCAGTCTTACCATATACAGCAGAGAACAAGTATTTTGACCATCCACCGTTCACAAACCAGTTACTTACTCGGTGACAATATTTGTTCCCAAATCAATGATTGAATGAAACAGAAAACAAATTCATAAAACCCAACACCTGTTTAAAAAAGTACATCGTAAAAGACTGTCACTATATATATGTACGAGTATATATAATTAGACATACAATTATATATTTGAATAAACAATTAATAGTTTGTGGATGAATATCATCAAGGTAAATTTGATGATATTCATATATGTATAAATATGCGTATGGTATAATGTTAGTAAGATAAGAAAATTGGTTTAACATGATATGACTAACTAAAAGGCAATCCGCAGACGGAGCAACTTTGGGTAATGAAACTAAACATTTTTTAACGTTTCTGTTTAGGTACAGTTGGCAATATTGCATAAAACATGTAATTTCTCATTAACAGCGCCACCTATAATTTTGTCCATGCATAAAGATATAAATTCAAAAATGTACTCGCATAAAGTTAGTTTTAACTTAACACCTACAACTATGGATTTGAATTAGGCACTCTGTACATAAAAGAACCGAATTCATGTAAATTTATGAATTTATTTAATAAGAGAATTAGCTGTTTGGTTAGGATTCACATTTCTAGCAATTTTGTTAACCCCTCCAACTAAGCTAAATATCAATCAATTAATTTATTTATTTCAGACAAACTTGGTCAATACAAATAAAATACATATTTTATCAATAACTTTAAATACCTAAGCTAATACATATTACTTAACCAAAACAAATGCTAAGTTAAACAAAATAATCTAATACTATAATAAATTAATACATATCATCATGACACGCAATGTAGATGTTAAATATGCTTGTAAATGAAGAGTTTGTCAAATTTCTATAATAGACTTTTATATTATACACTACAATAAACATACAATGTATTTTATAGTATTAAAAAAGATATTTGGCAGTGTGGATTTACACACTGATTGGCCAACTGGTACAGAATGCCTATATTTTTAAGGCTGCTTAATTTGCTAATTAACTTAAATATTTTTTTACCCGATATATGGCTTGTTGTCGACTTCTAGGACACTATATAACAATCTATATAATTTAGTATCATAATTATGTGTCTGTTAGCTACAAAATAAAGCCAACAATGCTATTGGATTCTAGGTTATAACTGGTTCTTCACATGTACCTACCTAATAATATGGCGGTGCAAGTACACACACACATGTACAACATGTGAATTAATTAATGCACATCCTGGATAGATTCCTGAGTAGATTTTATCATTTTGAAAATAGGTAATTTTGTATACCAAAAATAAATGCGGTAATTACAATTACACTATTGCTGTACAGTCAGAACAAACTAAACCGTAAATCAAAGTAATAACTTTTTAACAAAAATTCAAATTAAACAAAAAGGCTTATTTCAAGGAAGTAAAACTCTTTAAAAAATTTTTATTTTAGAAAAACTAAGAGTTCAGTGTATGTAATTGTAACATAATTTTCTTATTATGTTTGATGGTGTGCGTTAATTATGGTACATGTTGAATAACTATACACATCACGTTTGAGGAGCTCAAACGGTTCTAAGTTGAGCTACGCGATAACTGTCAAATGCTTGCACTGTTTGAACGGGACTGTTTAAATCTGTGTTATTCTGCCCTCTAAAGGGCGCCACAGACATAAACCTACATGGCTCTCATATGATTTGACCACTGCAGATTGTGTAGACTTTAAAAAAGACGTTGACCTCTGAGTTTGTTTCAGTGTTTCTTCTCAGAGTAGTCAGTTAAGAAACACTGGCCTCATCTAATTTACATTTATGAAAAAAAAAAAGTGTAAAGTATTATTTATAACCTATTTGCAAAATAAAAATCATTGTTTCATTATTCCATTAGTCTGCAATTGTATCTTATACATGAAGTCATAAAATAATATACAAAGGTAAGTGCTTATGAGCCAAACCTCAGACATTATAGTTGCCCCGGCTGTGAATTGCTAAATATTACAGTGCGATTCAACGAAGAAAAGGAACTACTTAGCGCCATATTGTGACGTCATAGCTGTCAAAACCAGTTTGATAGAGTAGGCAAAACAAGAACTTATTATTATTATTTTTTTTTTTTTTTAATATTAAGCTCAAAGAATTAGTCCCTTTTCCACATTATGGTGGTAAAACGCAAGCATCAATAAAAAAAAGAAATAATTATTATTTGACATGGCTTCAGAGCCTTTGCACCATTCATTCTCTTTACTTTATGGCGAATTGGTACCAACAATCAAAATAAGAGAGAAAAGTATGGTTTAAATAAACTGATATTATGACTTTAAATAATTAAATATTATATTTAAATTTGATATGACACTGTTAAACAAAGTAAAATAAACCATTTTTAATTTTCGCAAATAAGTTCTCTTTGCAAACCGTACTTTTCAAGTGACATTTGACAGATGTTCCTATTCGTATTTGAAACGCATAGTACAGGTTTTCCCTCCACATCATACGCAAGAGACTTACGTTCTTATATATCTGCGATCGTTGTCCGATGTTAAGTTGTTTGATTCTAAGGTGTCGCTCACATGATACCAACCAAATAGATTTCGAACCCCAGTCGTAATCGTAGTGGTGTCCCATTCTGTGCTCTCTGATTCGGAGTCGGAGGTCCAAGCTGATGTAAGGTCAATGAAATTAATAGCTATACGGTCTTCCATATCAGATTCCATATCGCTGTCCATAGTAACATCATCAACCTCTCCATCGGACTCCGGTTCTGAGCTTGTATGTCCAGTTATTGCAGAGGCTTCTTCATCGAACATCGTAAAGGATTCTTCTGAAGAAGGGTTCATGCTGGTATCTGAAGTCTCATGTTCTGACACCGTTGTGTAGGAGTCGTCGGATTGAGAGGTACCGCTGATGTAGCGAAATGAAATTTATGTTATGACAATGAATGAACAGAGCCAACTTCAAAACAAACACTTTTAGCCTTTTTAGGTTAATTTTAAAACTTAATATGCACTTCACAAGACCTTTTAGGTTCATTGAAAAAAGTGTAACAATACCATTTTGAAGTTGGCTAAATGTAGAAAATTATAAAATAAAAAAATAATAAAACAATGAAATAGTTTTGATGAGCATGAGTGCATTTGTTGTAATAGTTTTTGACGATGAATAACGTGAATAACAAACGTTCAAATGTATAGGCAGAAATTGTGTCTCAGTTGAGTTTAAGTCACATCAGTATGCAAACAGTTTCCTCAATCATAAAATTTTAACCCAATACAACTATATTGCTACCATTCCGCAGTATAACATTTCTAGAATGGGTATTATTGTTAGAGATATACCAGTAGAATGGTCCGAGGAAGAAATTATCAAAAACATCTATGTTCCAGAAGGGTGTGGTGCCGTCATCAAGACCAGAAGGATGAGCCGTAGGGTGTCCTCTTCTGGTGTGACTGAGTGGAAGCCCACACAAACTGTCGTACTGACATTTGATGGACAAATGCTCCCCAAACGTGTGTACAGCTTTTACTCGGCCCTACCAGTTGATAGATACACATATCCTACAATAATGTGCTACCATTGTTGTCAATATAGTCATACCCGTACTCTCTGTCTTTCAAAACCAAGATGTTACAAATGTGGTGCAGATCATCCTGGTGATGGATGTGAAGTCACCTCTGAAGGGAGTTTCTGTGTTCCGTGTACTGGCAACCATTTTGCGAATTACAGTGCTTGTCCTGAATTGGGCCGACAAAAGAGTATCGAAGCTCTGATGGCGGAGCTCAATATCATATGTGGAGGCATACCGTGTATTCCCACCTGTGTCTAGATCATATGCTGATGTCTCTAAATCTCCCATTCACAAAAATATAAAAGCCAGCATATCCCTACCCCGTCAACAAGTCCCATTCATGCTACACAAAAATCACACCGTCAAACGGTCTTTCAAAATCCTAAACCCCGCACCCCACTTTCACCAGGCTATGCTGTGTCTAGATCATATACTGATGTCTCTAAATCTCCCATTCACAAAAATATAAAAGCCAGCATATCCCTACCCCGTCAACAAGTCCCATTCATGCTACACAAAAATCACACCGTCAAACGGTCTTTCAAAATCCTAAACCCCGCACCCCACTTTCACCAGGCTATGATAGACTAGCCCACCATGAACTTACACAGAACTATTCCTTCTCCCCAACTTCTAACTTAGTGTAGTTGAACGTAAGTGAGTGTGCCCTATACTATTTATTTACTATGTAAATCTGTATTAGCTGAGACATAGCTTTTTCCTGAAACTAATTTCAGGCTACCATGTTTTGGCAGTGTTCGTAATGATAGACCTGATGGATATGGAGGATGTGCCTTACTCATCAATAGCAAGGTACCATCCTCCCAGATTCCTCTAACCTCTGCTGACAATAGCATAAATGTTGTTGCTGTTAAGGCTTATTTTTTAAGGATGGGAAAACATCCAATAACTGCCTCCCGATCTCGGTGAAGCGGGAGGGTGTGTTAAGCTTTGTTTTCCTAGGAAAGCGGTGCCGTCATGTAGCGGCCGTAATATTACGGACGCAAAACGGCGGCCGTCTTTACGGTGACGACATGTGGAAAGTTCCACGGCTGTTTTAACACACTGTCTGCTTCATCGCTATCTAGTGTATTACATTCTCTTTGGAAACGTTCACGAAACCATCTGACACCGACAAGACGGCCGTCATGCAAATGGTGGCACCGCTTTTTGACGTTACGGTGTCAGTTACCGCTCTCTAGGAAACCGCGCCATTTTGTTCACATAGACAACGTTCTAGTGACGTCATTCACCGCTGTATTACGGCCGCTATATGACGGCACCGCTATCCTAGGAAAACAAAGCTTTAGACTTTTACTGCCTGCCATTGCCTTCAAGCAGATATTAGGTAAGTCCAGAAAATTCCTTATAAGAAAGATACGCGAACGGACAAAATACTGTAGTACATTGAGTCCATCGACTCCGCTCTCAGTAGTGTGGTGGAAGGTAAAACAATTTAGGAGCAGTTTAGCACCTGCAGCCTCCAACAATATCACAGAGGAACTGGGATACCGGTTTTTCTGCAATATCGCTCCAGTATATGTTCCAAGTATAGAGGACGTTAGTGTTGGCATTGATAATGTAGACCACACTTACGACCCTATGAACAAACCATTTAGCTTGGACGAACTAAAAACCGTACTATCCCATGTAAGAGACTCTGCCCCAGGAGTGGATGAATTCCCTTACTCCTTTATTTCCAAAGCGGGTCCAAGAACTCACGAATACTACCTGGATTTGGCTAATTTCTGATTTACCTCCAGCCACATTCCCACAGAATGGAAGGTTCAAGTAGTCATTCCATTATTAAAACCAGGCAAAGACCCTTATGATCATTCCTCATACAGACCCAATGTCTTATCATCCATAGTCATAAAAATTTTGGAACATTTGATTAAAAATCGCTTAGTGTGGTTGGTTGAGAACAGGAAACTGCTTCCAGCGACAGCGACTCAGTTCGGCTTTAGGAAAGGTCTGGACACGGCTGACAGTGTGGGTATGCTCAGGTCCTGCTGGCCCTCAGCAGGAATGAGTCTGTGGTTGCTGTCTTCCTGGACATCTCAGCTGTCTATGATTCGGTTCTCCTCCCCAAACTCAGGCACAAGTTGCAGGAGCTGAGATTCCCGGGTAGGATTTCTTGCATTATTGGTAGCATACTTTCCAATCGCACCATTAAATTAAGAATCCCTAGGGCTGACTCCGAACAAAGAACTGTCTGGAGAGGATTATCTCAAGGATCTGTTCTTAGTCTCCCATTATATAATATACATACAGCTACCTTGCCCTCATCCCTTAACTTGCAAAATGCAATGACAGTAAAATCCTTCAATATGCTGATGATATTGCTTTGTTGGTCTGTGACAGTTTCATTCAGGATGTCGCTTTATCAATGAATGTCTCTCTGTCCTCACTAAACCAATGGCTTCTTGGTCATGGTCTGTCTCTAAGTGCGCCAAAGAGTACAGCGGTCACTTTTACCCACAAGCGTTCTGTACACCCAATTGATATAAATATTGATGGGCAAACCATCCCAGTTGAGAACAAAGCTAGGTTTCTGGGAGTAACTTTGGACTCAAGATTGACTGGAGTCAATCACATTAGCAATGTAGTTAAAAAATGTGAAAGTCTATATCGGTTCTCAAGGCTTTGGCTCCCCACTATACCCCAGTTATGGGGGGAGTTCACCCCTATACCCTTAAACTGATATATAACGCACTAACCAGAAGTGCTATGGACTACTGCAGCTTTTTTATGGAGCCCTGCAATAAAGAAACACTTAAAAAATTGATCAACTTCCAGTCCAAATGTTTGAGAATTGTCATTGGGGCCATGAAATCCACTCCCATAAATGCACTCCAGCTGTTTTGCTGTTAAAGCTGCTTTGGGACTTGGCATATCAAAGAATTCCCAAAACCCAAGAGATGACTTTGAGTCATTGGTCAAGCGGTATTGGGAAGGATGGAATTAATTTTTCACTGATACTCAAAACTATCTGATACCAAATGCACAGGGTTTGCAATTTATTTTCAAAATTCAAAAATAGCCTTATTATTTCAATGTCCACCAGAAGCATCAGTATTTACAGGGGAGTGTATAGGTATTTTAGAAGCTATACACTATATAAAATCACATCAAATAACAAGATCAGTAATTTTTTCAGATTTCCGTAGTAGTATCCAGGCCTTAAAACAAAATCAATTTTACAGTATTTTACTGTAAAATTGATTTTGTTTTATAGTATAGTCAAATCATTATAGATATTAAGAACTTGTTATTTGATTGCTCCCAAAGCGGCTTGGACATTGAAATAGCCAGGATACCCGGCCACTCGTGTATTGTTGGCAATGAGTGCGCTGACTCATTAGCAAAGTATGCCACATAGAATCTGGTTGATCGTAAGCACTACGTAACTCACAACTACAATTGCGGAATGGTGCCAAACCCAAGTTATTTAACTTGTGTTTGGAAACATGGAAGTCAACCAAGGGCATCTACTATGCAGCTACACAGCCCGGAATCTAAATAAAACTTGGTTTTTTTTATTATAAAAAAAAAACTGTCGAAGCGGACTGTTTTATCACTCTGCAGACTTAGACTCAGTCATTGTTATAGCCCAGTGTTCTTGCACAAAATTCACATTCGTGACAGCTCCCCGTGCGAGTGCGGCCTTGCAGAGGGTACTCTAGACCATATTTTCTTCTCCTGCATCATTAACAATAGATCCTTAGATCTATATCAAAAACTTCCTAATTGCAATATCCCTCTCCAAACGAACTTCCATACACTTCTCTCCCATTTCTTTCCTAAATTAATCAACCTCCTGTCTAAATTTATAATAGATAATGAGATTAGAATGTAGTTAGTGCGTAACAGCCTGCCTATATGCTATGAAGCCGTCATAACTTGACACTGGCAGAATAGTCGACACCGGCTCAGTTGCCAAAGCGGAGAAAAAAAATCATCTGAACATATTTTTACTACCTAGTAGTTTTGATTTAAAATTTAAATTTTTTAGAAGTACTTACCTACCTACAAGTAATAATTATATTAGAGAATCATAATTTGACTTGATTACATTACACATTAAATAAACTAGGTATTTATATCAATTAATACTTTAATTTAGTAGAGAAATAATAGTTTTGTGATATCTAATAAGATAATTATAAAATTATAGTCTAAATCTATTAACCAAGTAAACAATAATTAAGGTGCTTACCAGTTATTAAATAACACAGACAAATCCATTTTGCTTTCAATATTTAAAACAGGAATCAAAAACTTTGCAAAAACGTCATAGACAATGTTGGGACGAAAAATGGAGATAAATCATTTATTTTTAACACTATAAAGGTTAAACATGTGACTACGAATATTCAAAATGGAGTATTCAATTAAAAAGCATCACAAAAATTAAATTTCTTGTTTATCGAAGGTAACGCAAAAACAAATTGCGACTTCCTACCGTACAATACGAAATCGTGCCAAGCAGTCGCATACAAGCCAAAATAAGTTTTACAGCAATACTCACAAGGTTTGTTGTCGTTCATGCGTCCATTCGCTGGAGGAACCTTCAGTACTAGGATTTTCTTGTCTTTTGTTATTAAAGAAATAGTAAAAGGCTGCGCCTACTCCAACGCCTATAGCCGCGGCTGCAATACCCAGACCACGGCTAGGGCAACTATTTTTCTGACGATCTTCCTCGCGAACACTCATTTTTAAATTAATTTACGCTGCGTATTTGTTGTGATGAAATTATTTTCGTTTCGAACTGGTTGTCAATGTCAATATTGATGTTGACATGTTGAGACTTTCAGAGCTGTCAAAATGTTACGTTCCAATTCAGGAAACGAACCGTTTCCTTTTCAACCGACGACCAAAAGAGGAGGTTATCAATTCGACGCGTATATTTTTTTATTTTGTTTTTTTTTTTTTTTTTATGTATGATCACCGATTACTCGAAGACGGCTGAACCGATTTGAAAAATTCTTTTTTTGTTTCAAAGGGTATACTTCGAAATTGGTACCATTTGTCACCAAGTCAGGATCTGATGATGGGATCTTGGAGAAATCGAGGGAACTCTTCAAATATTATAGGCACACCTATGGCGTTTTGGGTATTTCTTATAGTAACTTGTGCAGTTGCTCTCAAAAAATACCATTTGGGGAAGTGGAACTGATGATGAAGACCACAGATGGTCGCCGAACCTACTCAATAATAAGTATTTCGTGGATTGCTATTCGATTACTTGAATATGGATGTTACGCACTTTATTCGTCACAATTCATATGGTGATGTAGAGCTGATGGTGAAGTACCAGGAGAACTCCTCAACAATTAACGGCCCAGCATTGGCAAAAGCAATATTTTGTAAAAGGTTATAATTAGTTGACATTTAGGCTCTTTTAACTAGGTAAATTAAAAATCGACTAACTAAAAAGAGTGAAATAAAATCTTTTTACCAAAAAATTAAACCGACTCCCAAAAACACTGCAAAGTGAAAAATAACTTTAATTTCGGAAGTCGGTGCCAAAATCGAAAATACAAAACTAAAGACACCGACTACCGAAATTAAAGTTATTTTTCACTTTGCAGTGTTTTTGGGAGTCGGTTTAATTTTTTGGTAAAAAGTTTTTTAGCATACATTTTCTTCAGAGATTTGATTATAAAAGGGTACATACACTAAAAAAATATACAAATAAAACATTCTTCAATAAATAATAATTACAAGAATACCACAAACTACAGACTTAGTAGTGGCTGTGATTGCCGAATAATGAAATTTTCGTCCCATTTCACCCGAAGAGAAACTGCTATTTAATGTAAAGAAGATTTCATCAGGGTCTTACTATTTCTGTCTTTCATTCTTTGTCAGGTTCATTATTACGCTAGCTATCAGTATAATAAATATTTTCTTTTTACTTCTAAATTTTTATTTATAAAGGGTATTGCGTGTATTGGATTGCATTCCTTAGTCATAACTTTTTTAGTTTAGAAATCAACAAAAGTTATTTATTCTGTTTTCCTGTCATTGAATTGGAAAATCAAAATAAAGTACAAATAAAGTAGAAGGGTGAATAAAGAGGACAGATATAATATTCTATCCATATTATATCCAAGGATCTTCTACCTACCTTGATTATATCATTCATTTGTCGTATGAAGTTTCTCCACGTAATTAATTTGAGGGAAATAAGCAAATCTTTATTCTGAAATCTCCTTGACAACGGACTGATACTATAATGTATTTGTAGCCTGTGCAAATTCTTCAATTGTTTTTAAGTCTGAAATATTGCACACGTAAGTACATTTCCTTTTTTGTAGGATTTAGAGGTATAGATTGTGCAGATACCTACATACCAACTTTCGTACCTATATATAGACACGATAAATTAATACTGAAATAATGTTAGTTTATTTTTAGATGTATGTATGTAGTTTAGGGTTTTTTTATTTAAGTGTACATGTATATTCAATATAAATAAAATTTCTTCATATATGTTATACAAATTAATGTTTTTCTTGTTTTTAAAAATAGCTATTTAGGTAGGTACCAACCGACTGATGAATTTTTCATCATCATACTAATGCATCATTTTGTACCTACTTAGGTTTATACTTATCTGTTTAAATGACGATTGCCAATTTAAGACGCAATAATGGTTGATACACATGCATTTAACTTACTATACAAACATAGCATATTAATGAGGACACTTCTGGCGCAATGGTTTAGCGATCGATTGCTGCGTTGCGTCGTGTGTTCGTTTCCCGCCCCTAATAATAAGTAACATATGTTTTTATTGTGGTATAGTTTTTCCGTTCGAAATACAGTAAAATCTCACTTATCCGTCTCTTCACTAGTCATCCATACTATACTAATATTTTAATAGCGAAAGTAACTCTGTCTGTCTGTTACCTTTTCACGCCTAAACCGCTGAACCGATTTAGATGAAATTTGGCATGGGAATAGTTTAGGACCCTGGGAAGGACATAGGATAGTTTTATCCCGGAATTCCCACGGAATCGGGATTTACGCGGGAAAATCTCCCACGCGAAGGAAGTCACCAGGTGCCGAATTGCCTCCGTCGCGTAATTGGGGCCTAATATCTAAAGGATAGGGCCGTGATTTATCCCGGTCAACAGGGAGAATGGAACCGGCGAGAGATGTCGTGCGGTGTTCCACAGGGTTCGGTGCTGGGGCCTCCCCTCGCCTTTCGTCGTGTTAAGTAAATAAATAAGAAAGAATATTCATATAATATATATGTAGATACAATTACACAGAGCTGGTGCACACCATTATGGCTAATCTAAGTATACATAATTATTTTTGAGATATTTGTTCATAAAAATCTCGCTCACGAGATGCGGAAAGAAAACAAAATTTACCCAGGTTAGGGCACACAATGACTACAAGAAATAAAATCAATAACTGCACAACTTCGGCAGCCATGAACGTCGAATCTGCTAACTAAACATGTTTACAGGCCTTCGAAATCCTATGGGAACACTTATGCGCAATCCGGTTTCTTTTTGAGGGGAAACTCATCATTTGACACTTCCCGCTCTAGATAGAGGGAGTGTCAAACATCTACTCACTAAAAACCCACCCTGTCCTTTCAGAATCCGTTATATATCCTTGCTTTCCCGTGTCGCGGTATCTCGTTTTAATATTCTCGAAACTCCAACAGAATCCTGTGCTGCCGTCAATAGCGTAGTTGCAGTAGTGCTCTAGACGGTTTCGAGAAAATCTTCGATAAATCCTTTGTTTTTAATCAGATCCTGACGGTTGATACCTTAAATGAAAGAGGATCTCAGCACGTATCTCACCAAACGTACGTCACTCACGTCAACAAAACTTATACCGCGTTTTTCTCGAAACCGCATAGAGCGTACTTACTGCAACTATGCTGATGACGGTCTGTGTTATGTGTGTGTTATGTGTGCTGTCATACGCAAATACATTCGCTTCACTGTACGAAGTGTAAAGCTTTGCTTAGTCTTTTCACAACTATGTCGCGTTGGGATTGCTATTGGATTTGACTATTAAGCCTGCAATACATGTTGGCCGAGCGTTGTCGAGTGAAGGCCAATACCAACATGTAGACGGTATATTTGCCTTGTCTTGCTATCGCTCGGTGTCACTTGCCTAGTTGGCCAAGTGGAGACCAGCGCCAACGTGTATAGAGCTCATTTGGTGCAACTTGTCTTCGCTCACCGTTGCTCGTGATCACTTGCCTAACTTCGGATCGGTGTCGGTTTTTGGTCACAAATCAAAGGCGCTCGCCTGCGCTCGGCCAACGTGTGGGCAGCCTCAGACCCTCTTCTACATTGGTCGTCTGCATTGGCGTTCTACGAACTTGTCGAACGTGTGGACATTATTTCTTGCCTTGTACCTATTTGCCAACGCTCGCGTTGGCTTACGCTCGGCCAACATGTATTGCAGGCTTTAGAAATGTCTCAGTAGTAGCCCGGAGTTTGGAAGTTGGTGGTGTGATCCTCCAGCCTCGGAAAGCAGGTTAAGTCGTTGGTCCTGCGCCTGATCTGTCTCCGGTCGTGTCGGATTGCCGTCCCATCGCACTATGAGAGTAAGTGCACAGCCAGTGCACAGCCAGTGCACAGCCAGTGCACCTGTACCTGTGCACATACTTGTGCACTATAATATCTCCTGCGCAGATGGCCTCGCTGAGATTTCTATTTTAAATCCTTGATCGTGTGGCTGTAATTATTTAGCCACGAGCACCTCACATAGGTCGTTCGCTTCAAAATTAGAAGGAATCTAAAACTATTGCTTAAATGTTCGTTTTATCACATAATGTTATACAACGTGTAACGGAAACCCCATATCTATCCAAAAGGACTGAAGACAACATCTGGTATGGGGTCTCTATGCAAAGTTTCAGCTCAAAATAAGTGACTCACAGAATTGACCCCAAATTATTGGTTTCATATGTTTCTTGAATACCAGTAATAACAAACGTGTCACAGCACTATGATGATCATCACTTTCCACGTCACTTGCCAATAAAACGATAATTCTCTTTGTTCTTCTTAATTTGAAAAATTCGGCCTCTGGTATCAATGTATTGAAATTTCTAATATGCTCCACACATGTAGACATAGGATTAGAAAACCCTTGCCATATCGTTTGTTATCATCCAAAGAAGCCGTGCACTCGGTATGTATATACCCTTTAAATTACACGTTGTATACCTCTGAGGTACAGTATTGTAATAATGTGTTTTGTTTACATTCTCAGAAAGTAGGTTCTGTCTGATAAGGACAGCCATAAAAGTGAGTACGGTCTACGAAGAACGATAAATACTATTGTTTCGTATTAATTAACTATAAAGTACCTATAGGGTTGGCTCAAACTTAACGACGCTTGAAGTTCGCTTTCTGTTAAAATCTCGAAATAATGCTCTATTACTGTTTCTAAACTCCCTCCCCTACAATGAATGCCCATAGACATGCTGTTTCTGAGATATCGCGATGAGTGAGTGAATCAGTGATCTTTCGCTTTTAAACTACGTGTAATTTAAAAAGTATAAGATACCAAGTACACGGCTTCTTTGGATGATAATAAACGATATGGCAAAGGTTTTGTAATCCCATGTCTATTGTCTACATGTGTGGAAGTTATTAGAAATTTCAACACATTTCACCACCAATTTTTCAAATTAAGAAGTAGGAAGAGAATAATTTGTCGTGTTACTGGCAAGTGACGTGAAAAGTTAATGACCCTCGTAGTGCTGTGACACGTTTTTTATGATTGGTATTCAAGAAACATATGATACCGATAATTTGGTATCAATTCTTTGAGTCACTTATTTTGAACTGAAACTGTGCATAGAGACTCCATACCAGAAGTTGTCTTCAACCCTTTTGGAGAGATGGGGTTTCCGTTACACGTTGTATATAGATAGTACGGATGTGAATTGATGATGATATGGATGTATGTTCCAGGTGGCATAAGATGGAGATTTTGATGAAGGGCATAGTGATTGGGGCAGCAGCGTTGGTGGCAGCTGTCACTATAGCCGTCGAATGGTGGCAGTACCGCCAAGTGCCCAAGACATACGCAGCATACGGCCAGAGAATACCAAAGAGTGATTGATAAGGTAATTACAATATACAACGTCGATAAAAGCGAGAGGCATTAAATGAAACTACATTTACTATGTATCATTTTCAGACTACACAAGAAAAATCAGATCAATAGAAGCAATAGTTTAGTCACAGGATTTTTTTGAAGTTTTTCTTAGTTAAAACACGATGTATCTTCCCGAGCAGCTAACTGAATACTTACGCATAGTTATCTAGGGTCGTACGACGATAAAATTCACGCTACGATGTCTTTTTTTATTGAAAGTAGGTTCGCATTTGACCACCATCTCACCTGATACTAAGTGATGATGTGGTCGAAGATGGAGCACGCTTACCTAAAAGTAACCTATTCACTCTTGACTAGGTTATAGCTATTGGGAAACAGACTCCGGCAGGGAGTTCCACTCCTTAGCCGTACGCACAATGAATGTATTCCCAAAACGTTTTGTGCGTATGGATGGGATGTCCACCATGTAACGATGGCGCTTCGCCGGTTGACTTGTAGATGATGGAACGGGCTTGGCGGAATTAGATTGTGTAATTCCATCGCACACTCCCCGAAATGTAACTGATAGAAAACCGATAGACTTGCAACTCGTCGTCGACGTTCAAGGCTCTGGAGCTCTGACTCGACCAGTGTATCGTTGCCAATGAGTCTCTTAGCCCTTGTCTCGATAGACTCAAGCGCGTCCTGTTGGTATTTCGCAGATCCATTCCAAAGATGAGAGCAGTATGAGAGCTCTGTATCATAAGTTTTTACAAAGGCTGTTTACGTTTTACTTTGATTGTTCAGCTATTTGGAAGTCAGATAGCCAGTCGCTCTATGTAAAACACTAATATTTAGCTGCATCCGGTTAGACCGGAAGCACACTCCAACGTAGTTCGGAAAAGGCTAAGCAATTTTTTTATTGATAACTAGCTTTTGCCCGCTACTTCGTACGCGTGGAAAAGTTCTCCCGCGCAAATCCCGATCCCGTGGAAATTTCTGGATAAAAAGTCTAAAAGTCTATCGAGAAGCGGGCCAAAAGACTCATTGGCAACGATGCACTGGTCGAATCAAAGCTCCAGAGCCTTGAACATCGACGACGAGTTGCAAGTCTATCGGTTACATTTCGGGGAGTGTGCGATGGAATTACACAATCTAATTCCACCAAGCCCGTTCCATCATCGGACTACGAGACAAACGGCGAAGCGCCATCGTTACATGGTGGACATCCCACCCATACGTACCAAACGTTTTGGTAATACCTTCATTGTGCGTACGGCTAAGGAGTGGAATTCTCTGCCGGAGTCTGTGTTTCCCGATAGCTATAACCTGGGAGTCTTTAAGTCAAGAGTGAATAGGTTACTTTTAGGTAAGCGTGCTCCATCTTCGACCACATCATCACTTGCCATCAGGTGAGATGGTGGTCAAACGCGAACCTATTCTAAATAAAAAAAGAAAAAAAAAAGTAGCCTATGTGTTATTCCAGAATGTCAACTATCTACTTACCAAATTTCATTCCGATCCCTTCAGTAGTTTTTGCGTGAAATAGTAACAAACATCCACCCATCCTAACAAACTTTCACATTTATAATATTAGTAGGATTAGTAGGAAGGAAGTAGGATAGGCTCGGGCTTGACCACCATCTCATCTGAGGGTAAGTGATGGTGTGTATATAAGTTCGTTGAAAAAAGTTTCTGCGTATTTTTCTCGTAAACTTTTTTTATAAGTTTAAACACGTATAGTATATGTGGTTTCCTGTGAGCTCCTTAAGTTCTAAGTTGAGCTACACGATAACTGACAAATGCTTGCACTGTCTGGACAGGTCCGCTCAAAGCGTGGTTATTTTCTCAAAAGAATACCACAGACATGAACCTACATGCTTCTCATATATAAATACAAATTGTCTGGACTTTAAAAGAGACTTTGACCTCTGAGTTTGTTTCGGTGTTTCTTCTCAGAGTAGTCAGTTAGGAAATACCGGCTTCATCTAGCTCAACTAAACTTAACACGCAAAAAAACATGACGTGTAAAATTGCGTGTAAAAGTGATATTTATAACCAATTAACAAAATAAATATTTCCTTTCATTTCACGTATAGTATACCTATGTGGTTTCATTTAATGCCTTTTGCTTTTATCAACGTTGTATTTTACGCCTCAGATCTAAAAGTAGGTACCTATTCGTACTCATTTCGCCACTCTCCCAAGACGCTGTATGCAATACATTGAAAATGAATGGTAATTGATAGCAGTAACTGGAGTTTTTGTCGGTTCTTTTTCATAGGAAACGACTTATTTCGAACTTCTGATGTATTTTAGCGCCCATGTAGGCCTATGTGAAATTAACAATTTTGAGTTTGGGAATGGTTCTTTTTGTTAATGATTTCGCGTTTGACCACCATCTCACCTGATGGTAAGTGGTGATGTGGTCGAAGATGGAGCACGCTCACCTAGAAGTAACCTATTCCCTCTGGACTTAGGTTATAGCTATCAGGAAACACAGACTCCGGCAGCGAACTCCACTCCTTAGCTGTACGTAGAATGAAAGTATTTCCAAAACGTTTTGAGCGTAGGGTAGACTGGGTACGGTTGAAACAATTTAGCTTTTATCGTTTATAATTTTGTTGTTTATCAACAAAGTGACAATTATGATACGTGAAATTCAAATGTGAAGTTTCAGCTACGATATGGCTGTATCATTATAGTTCCCGGGTTACTATTTTTAGAAATATATGAAATTTAAAAAAAAAATTGTTTCAACCGTCCTAATGCCAGGGGCGGTTGAAACAGTGATTGGAGTCAGTTGAAACACATACAAATAATACAATAAATACTAATAAAACATGTTTTATTTATGATTTATACTAATTATACGAATAAGTATGGCACCGCATGACAACATTAATCAGTAAAATCAAAATTATCCCTTTCTTAGAGGTTACTAAACTAACTTGACGAGTACCACATCTAGCTATAACTCTGTTAGGCTTTTGTACGGTGTTTATGCCGGTTTCATCAGTGCTATTATATCTTAGGGCTCAAAGTTATAACGGTCCATGACAATGGACAAATTATGATAGAAGACGTCTACGGTAGTTTTATTAAAGCTCGCCACCCTTGACAAGCTTGTAGCTTGTGCGGCGCGTACAGACAGTTCAGGGTTTCTTCTCATAAACATCTGAAACCATTCAATATTATGATAATCCTCGCTCCTGATCTTCATTAAAAACACGATTGTGTGCTTTATACTATGGGGTATCCTCCTTTATCTTCTTTGCTAGACGCATTTCGCTTTCGAATGTATCTTTACAGAGAACAGTGGTTTATATCAAGTTTGTCCGCTGCTTTCCGCGGTGAAGCTCCAGCTTTTATCTCCTCATATGCATTTCTATAGCTCCACAAGTCAATTTTCTCTCTGAGAGACTTCCTTACCCGGATTCTGGGCATCTACAAAAAATAAACATTAATATATTTTCTGTTTCAAGCGGTCCTTTTCGCGGACTTTTGGTAAAATATACATTTTAATTACGACTGTAATAATAACACATTAAAAATAGTTGCTATCCCTTATTCTACAAGCTTCATAATAATCAGAAATTACACACTCAATACATTCACTTTAAAAGAATAGATAATATAAGCGTTAATGTGAGAAGAAAAATACTTACTTTTGGGTGCTAAAAACAATATGGCGTCCTGCACTCAACGACAACGCGCGGGAAGCGGCGCAACACTGAATTCGCGTTCGGACCTGTCGTCCGCTTCGTTTTCCTCTTGCACCTCTCACTCCACACGTAACCGTTTACGAGATTAGCTCTGTTTCAACCGTCCTTTGTTTCAATCGTACCCAGTCTACCCTATGGGTGGGATGTCCATTATTTTACGATGGCGCATCACCGTTAGTCTAAATATATATAATGATGACATAACCCTTCCGATTAATAAAATAAAAAAATAAAAATAAAAATCTTTTTTATTTTTTTTATTTATGAAGATATGTAATTACTACTAAAAGTGTTTTACTAACACTTTCTTTTCTTTCTTTAATTTCTGACGAACCAACCCGGCTTCGCTTTATCTCATTCTGCTAATTAACACAAGCATGAAAAAATATTTTTTTTATTGATCACCTGAAGCTAAGGGATGATGTGGTCGAAGTAGAAGCACGCTTGGTTAGAAGTAACCCATTTAAACCTTCCTCATGAATCACTCTATCCATTGGTGAGAACTGTCTGAAAATCTATTCAGTAGTTTTTGATTTTATCGTAAACTGACACACTGCGGGAGACTTTGTTTTATAGTAAGGATTTCATGTGTGTATAAATGGTCTGTAGACGATTATTTTCTTTGTAATAAATGTATATTTTCTTTATTTTTATACGGACCAAGAAAAACAAAGAAAGAAAAAATTAACGCAACTTTAATTTTGTTACAGATGCGATGCAGTACTTTAATTTAATATCTTTAGGAGTAAAGTCATCCGTCCTCCACTTATAAAAAGCAATATTATTATGATACTAGTAAATAAGGTAAAAATACAATTAATTGTACGTTAATATTGTAAGACAGCGCTTTGCACTCAATATTCTTTTATAATTTGTTATTTTATCACCAATGAAAAAAGCGTTTTTTTTCATTGGTGATAAAATAACAAATTATAAAAAAACAAAGAAAGAAAAAATTAACGCAACTTTAATTTTGTTACAGATGCGATGCAGTACTTTAATTTAATATCTTTAGGAGTAAAGTCATCCGTCCTCCACTTATAAAAAGCAATATTATTATGATATTAGTAAATAAGGTAAACATACAATTAATTGTACGTTAATATTGTAAAACAGCTTTGCACTCAATATTCTTTTATAATTTGTTATTTTATCACCAATGAAAAAAAAAACCGCCATGACATATTTTTTATTTTTTTTTGTTGATTTTTTTTTTATTGTTAATAGGCTCGCGCTTGACCACCATCTCACCTGATGTTAAGCGATGATGTGGTCAAAGATGAAGCAGGCTTGCCTAGAAGTAACCCAATAGTAGTACATATGAGTTATACATTAAATAAATCCTGAAAAATTATAACATGAACATCGCTCTCAGCGAACGTCTTTGTAACCATAGTTTATTGTTAATAAGGTGTGTTTAAATTTTTTGTGTACATATACAGGGTTAATTGTAAAACACCAAAAACCTCTCAGGACTATGTTACTAACATCATAATCAACAACTTTTGTTCTATGACTTTTAAAAATTCGCTCACCAGATTTTCGTATAAAATAAAAATATTTAAATTGAACGCCCTAAACGCATGTAGCGTCTATGCAAAGCAAAAGAAAGCGATAGTATAAATTGCTTTCTTTTGCTTCGCATAGACTTCGTAACATTTAGGGCGTTCAATTTAAATATTTCTATTTTTGTATGAAAATCTGGTGAACTAAAATATGACGAATTCTTAAAAGTCATAGCACAAAAGTTGTTGATTATGTTGTTAGTAACATAGTCCTGAGAGGTTTTCAGTGTTTTACATTTAACCCTGTATACAAGGTGTAACAGATTAAGCGCAATACCTCAGACACCCTAATTAGAATATTAAATTATAAGTCTAAAAAAAACCGTAACTAAATAAATTGAAATCAATTCTAGACATTTTGTTTTATAAAATAGTTATCCTTACTAAACGCAAAACGTATGTGCGTCATACAATATCCTTACGCAGACGCATACACTCATGCAATGTTAGCGGCCGACACGCACACGAGCGCATTTCCTTGAATTAAGGATTGTATTAATTTGTCATGATACTGTGTTTCCATTTTAAGTTAAATGAAAGATTTTTCCGTCAAAATATAACTGGGTGAGGCGGTGCTTCACGCCTGGACAGCTTCTAAATCTGTATAAAGCACAGGTGCGTTCCTGCGTGGAGTATTGCAGCCACTTGTGGGATGGCTCTGCAAAGTACCAACTTGCTGCATTGGACTCGATCGAGCGCAGAGCTAAAAGGCTTATAGGCGACGCGGTGCTGGTGGACAAGCTTCATAGCCTGGCTCATCGGCGAACCGTTGCTTGCCTGTCGGTTTTCTACAGATTGTACTTCGGGGAGTGTGCGCAGGAGCTCCATGACCTGATTCCTCCATCTCCCTTTCACTACCGGTCTACCAGACGCACGGCTGGGTACCACCCACACTTGGTTGATATACCATCTTGTCGTACCAAGCGCTTCTCCTACACATTTATTGTGCGCACAGCCAGGCTGTGGAATTCTCTGCCACCTTTCAGCCTTTAAGGCACGAGTAAATAGGCATCTTCTGTGCTCGCTCGTCCCATCATAGACCTCATCTATCGCTTACCATCAGGCGAGTACGAGGTCAAGAGTGGGCCCATCAGTAATAAAAAAAAAAATAACACCTATTTTTTGTGACGGAAGCGGATTCTGAACCAACTACTTTCAGGAATTGCGTTTATTCTGTTACACGTTGTATATTCTGTCTATCTATAACCAGCCCTATAACGTTTCCATTGCTGGGACTCTCACTCTCTCTCACTCTTCATAGAAATGCCATAACTCATGACGCTGGCCCAGTGTGTTTTGGTAGCCGTCTCCAGCCACCGTAGGCACGGGCTTGCGGACGGCGAGCAGGGGTAGTTCACCGTCCGGTAAGGACCAGGCCCGGGTCGGCGGCGCGTCATGTTCCACGTGCGCCTCAAAGAGACGTCAGCAGCATTGACGGGGTACGACAGGGCCATTGCCTACAGGATTGTAGGAATGTCGTAACGAGAAACCGATGCCTCGGAACGCAAGGCTGGTTAAAGGAACAGGGTCGGGTTTTAGTCAGTAGAAGTTTGACGTTCAGTAGTTAGTATAAGTTTAATACCGCGGGGAATGATCGAATGATTACTAGTTATCAATGTGGGTAGAATTCACATTACTAGCAATCTTGTTAACCCCTCCAACTAAGCTAAATATGCTTGTGTCTGGTGTGGGTTCACGGCAATAGTGTAATGGGTGAGGTTCGAACCCGCTAACTTTCGTTCATTAATTTTAGTAGAGCTTTGTAAATGTTATTCTGGTAATCATTTAAAAAAATAGGGCATCCTATTTAAAATAATATTCAGTATTTTAATGGTGATATAAATTCAGATTGTTCTCGTTTTTAAGGTATAGCAATCTCAATATAATTAATTCAATTTTGTTTTTTTCTCGTGTGTTTCTATGTTATTCTTGTAATTCTTTTGAAAAACATGGCCTTTTTTTTAGAAAAAATGCCGACAATATTTTAATGGTGATATAATTCAGCTGTTTCACGTATCTCAATATAATTAATTCGAGTTCTTTTTTTCTTGTGTATTTTTTCCTAAGTATTACTTTTTTATTTTATATTGTTAGAGCTTTGTAACTATGTTATTATTGTATTTTTGTTGCAAACATGCATTATGTGTTAGAAAAAAAGTCGATATTATTTTAATGTAATCTTAATTGGCATAATAAATTTGATTTTGGTTTTTTGCTTGTTTATTTCTTTTGATCACTTTTTTTATTTAATCATTTATTTCCAGGTTACAAAGACCCATTATTTTAATGGGTAGTTTAGTAGGACATAATATTAGTTACGCGGTGTTTTCCGCGTAATTCCTAATCCCGTGGGTATCCCGGGATAAAAGGCTTTATGTATTCCTATAATCCACTATCTTCTAGTGAAACTCCCTCAAAAATCGGTTCAGCCTCAGGAACCTGAGGTTAGGTCGGACGGTTTTAATACGTTTTAATAATTTGCTTTTGAGAAAACAGTTATTTTCAAATCACGGACAGATTTATTTTATATGCATAGAATACTAATGTTTCGTTTTTACTGACTTTTTGTCACTATTTTTAATAATTTAATCTTTGTTAATACAAACACAGTATTACTTAGTAACTCTTCGGGGAAAGGGACTGGTTGTATCTTAAACACAGGTTACTTGGTAATCTAGCTAATATGCCAGTTGCGATCTGTACTGTGACTTTAAAACCTTTTCCACTGTTTTTCTTTATAATTGTATTTGTCACTTATCCTTAGGTTTTATACTGTGTATAAAGTTATTAATTGATTGATAATATACTTCAGAAAAATATATATTGTTAATTTTGCCAAAAACTAGATCTTCTTCTTATCGTGTGGGTAGTAAGGTCTAACGACCCCATACACCCTAGTGTCAGAGTTTCTAGACCGCCTCAAGGGCCTCTGACGTGGTCTATTTTGACGACCGCCATTTGGCGACCGGGACCACCAGCTTATACGTGCCTTCCGAAGCACGGAACCATCTTTTTATCAGACAATCAGGTGATTCAGGCCTGCAATGTCCTAGCCAAACTGGAAACAACTTTACAAAGTATACTTCCCGCGGGAATCGAACCCACGACCACCGCGTCACAAGGCAAACGCCTAAACCACTTGACCACGGAGACAGTCAGATGATCAATCGGAGCATCCTCAGGAGATATTGACTCGTTGATGATGCTACGTGGAAACTAAACACATGTCGAGTGTGGTTTGCATGTGGTATGTTTTATTGCATGCCTTCTGCATTTACTTATATTGGTGGTGTTGCATACTGCATGCAAGATTGTTTATCTAGTTTTATGCGGAATTAACACTAAATAGTTTTCTGAATTATTAGGCTCAATTTACACCGCCGCCGCCGCGCGGAATGGAATGGAAGCGAGTTTTTGCAACGAAATTGTACATAGCATAATGAACTTTATGTCAATTGTATAACATACAAACTAAATAGGATCCAAAACAAGGTCGCGCGTCTTCCGGGGAATCCTCGCGCATTCTCAAGAATTCCCCTATATAGCTACTGTCGGCGCCGTCTGTGGAATCCGCGGGAAGTGACGCGAACGGGGAGTTGGTTGGGTCAGTCACAGCAGTGCGGTGCCTAGCAAGCAAGGCGCAGTCGCGCGAAATCGCTGGAACGCGCGGAATACTCGAGCATTCCAGCGAATTCGCGCGACTTCTTGCGTCATGAGGCGAAATTGACGCTTCCATTCCGCGGCGATGTAAATTGAGCCTAAGCAGTTGTCACACCGCTGACGATGAACGAGTAGCGAGTAGAGCTAGCATCTGAAAACGAGTTGGCGAGCAGCGATCAGCGAGTTTGTTGTTCCGATAGTTCAGTCGCTGAGCTATCATCTGATTGGTCTGAGTTCTGAGTGAGGTCTGAGTGAGCGTGAGTTCTGAACGCCAAGTGACCGCTGAGCGAGTATTATCTTTGGCAGCTCTTGTCGCTCAGTGACGGTACTAGTGAAGCGAGTACTCGCCGGCAGTATGAACAGTCAGCTATCGACTATTAATATTTGCATCTCTCTTGTTTACACAGAAACTATATCTATTGTACGTTTCTTGAGCGAAAAATAAGCCGACAGTTAATCGTTTCCTTGCTGGCGGTGGGACAATGACAACTATCTTAGTTTGGTATGGGTTTTGGCAAAGTAACGCCTGAGTCCATTTTGTATTACCTATGTATACAATGTGTAACGAAAACCCCATATCTATCCAAAAGAGCTGAAGACAACATCTGGTATGGAGTCTATGCAAAGTTTCAGCTCAAATTAAGTGACTCAAAGAATCGATACCAAATTATCGGTTTCCTATGTTTCTTGAATACCTATAATAACAATCGTGTCACAACACTCCGAGGGTCAATAACTTTCCACGTCACTTGCCAATAACAGGATAATTCTCTCCGAACCAAGGAACTTGTAAGGTAGAAGATCCTTGCTCCGAACTTCTAAATTGAAAAATTCGCTCTCTGGTGTCAATGTATTGACATTTGTAATAAGTTCCACACATGTAGACATAGGATTACAAAACCATATGGCATGGTTTGTCATCATCCAAAGAAGATATGCACTTGGTATGTATATACCCTTAAAGTTACACGTTGCAGAAGACGCCTTTCCAACTAATTCTTTTTTAATTCTCCTTTTTTGTCTAAATTAGCCATAAATAGCCGCTTTATGAAAATGTATTAATTAGTTATCACTCTCAAGAATAAACTGTGACGGAAAGAATAATACTAGCGAGTACTGATATATTGCTATGTTATCTATGAATAATATAGGCCCAATATAATAAGAACCGATTAGTCCACTGCTGGGCAAAAGCATCTTCTCATATTGAGAAGTAAGGAACCATTTTGCTCAGTACGTGATTTAGATTCTAGACCAGTGTTTCCCAATTAGTGGTACGCGTACCCCCAGGGGTACGCGAAATTGCATCAAGCGGTACGCGGAGCAATCTCTTAACTAAAACAATAAATACTTAAAAAATAAAACCTAGTGCAATAACAATTGCCAAAAAATATTATTAGAAAATGCGCCTAGATACGACAAATACGACAGCTACAGTGCGGCACCCATGCGTGGATCTAGGCGCATTTTCATACAACTCTCAACGATGCTTGCCGCACTGTCGCTGTCGCATCCGACATGCGTCATCGTGTGAAACTTCCTAAGGGGTACGCGAGTTTGAGGTCTTCATTGAAGTGATTGGGAACCACTATTCTAGACCAATAAAATTTTAGTTATCAGTGTTGTCACCCGGTTGAAATTCGGCCATAATTTCAATTAGTTGGAATACTTACATTATTTTATAATAATTAATAGGTACTAGTTTTTGCTCGAACTGCCTCGATAGTCTAGTGGTTGCAAGCACGACCGCTTACCATGAGGTCTCGAGGTCGATTCCCAGGTCGTGAAAAAAGTGCTATAGGGTGTTTTTTAATGAAATTTCTCAGTAGTAGCCCGAACTTTGGAGGTTAATGGCCTAAAGCTTTGGTTTCCTAGGAAAGCGGTGCAGTCATATAGCGGCCGTAATTACAGACGCAAAAAAGCGGCCGTCTTTACGGTGACGACATGTGGAAAGTTCCACGGCCGTTTTAACACAGTCTGCTTCATCGCTATCAATGAAACGTTCACGAAACCATCTGTCACCGACAAGACGGCCGTCATGCAAATGGCGACACCGCTTTTTGACGTTACGGTGTCAGTTACCGCTCTCTAGGAAACCGCGCCATTTTGTTTACATAGACAACGTTCTAGTGACGTCATTCACCGCTGTATTACGGCCGCTATATGACGGCACCACTATCCTAGGAAAACAAAGCTTAATGGATAAGGTGTCAGACTTGTGATGGAGAGGTCACGGGTTCGAACCATACCCATTACACTATCGCCGTGAATCCACTCATCTTGTGGAAATTTCGGGATGAAATGTAGCCTTTGTATGGAGCGACCATAAGCCATTTATCATCTAGGCTGGATATGTTACGATGTACGGTATGTATTAGGTATCATGTAACTGTAACTAAGTGATAATTGTGTGTAATTAGATGTAGCAGATTTTAAGATTTTGTTTTAATTTAATAAAAACATGTGATCGTTTCTCTGTTTTTTTTTTAACCCTGTAGTCTAGTCAATAGAAGTCGGACACTCCCTTCGACTTCACCCAGAGTGGGAGAAGTCATTCGATGATTTTCCCAACATAAAAAAATTGGCAAAGGACGAGTCAGACTCGCCCATGAAGGGTTCCGTAGTAACTACGCCAAATAAATTTGTTTTTCCATAGTATTTGTATGAATTACAAAGTTATATTTGTGGTTTTAGAAAATATGCTATATCGCAAAAACGGCTAATTCGATCTCATTAAAACTACTTTAAAGTTTACATTTAGATCTACAGCATAGGTTTTACATTTTTCCCTCCATTATTATAGAAGTTAGAGGAGGGGGGGGGGGGGGGGGGCACGTTTGACACATAGGTTTCATGAAAAAAAAATATTTTCAGTTTCAGTTCCATGTATGAGGAGCCCCACTTAATTTTAATAATTTTTTATTTTTTTTCTTTAAATTGGCAAGCGATTCTCAGAATACATCTACCTAGGTACCAAGTATCATGTGTAGGTATATATAGTCCTAATAGTTTCGGAATAAAATGGCTGTGGCAGGCATACGGACGGACGGACAGACAGACATGACGAAACTATACGCGTTCCGGTTTTTGCCATTCGGCTACGGGGGATAGAGGTTTGGTTTTGTTAAAACTGCAAAATAAATAAAAAACAGTTTTCTGCAAACATTTATTGAACTAAATTATACGTATTTAAAATAACAAAAATCAAACTTTCATTTCAAATAATAGTTAAATCGAACTTCCTCATTAAAGTAAAAACAGTCTCGTTTCCTTAATACTTAGTCTAATATTAATGATAACTCGTGGTCCCCAGTGGTTGAAATTCCACCTTAATTCATTACATATACATTTTAATTAAGTGCGGAGGAGCAAGAATCGAGGTTAAGCAACGCTTTTCTAGGTATTTTTTGGATGGGTTTTTCCACCATAATTTTTTTTTTACTTTGTGTATACTTCTGGCATGTGTCAATAAACGTAGACAGAGCTTATCTAACTTCCACAACCCAGCACGTAAGTTGGCAAAGGATTTGGCGTAGTGGGGGTAAGTTCGCGCATCGTGCACTTAGTGGAACAAAAAAGTGCTCACTTTTACTGCTTGCCATTATTCTATGGTTATATTGCCATCATTTATTTTTAAGAAGAATGTTAAAGAAAGAAGAGGAATAATACATACTTAAATAAATTTGTGAAAAACAATGTATTTAAAAATAAAAACATTAAAAATAATATATTCTCGCCGTCACAATTAGTTAATAAAACTGCTACCGTTTTATTCTTCTTTTTACCCGGTGTCCTAAAGACAGTGACGAATTCGGAATTTCAACCTTCCTCAACTATAGTGTCTAACTGTTCTTTCTGACGTTTTAATAGTCTGCGTAAAACGGTATTTGGTCCTGGAATTGTAATCAACGTAACAAAAACTAAATTTAAAACAACAACTCGTAACAAAAACAAAGGGTACAACTTTCGTGTACGCAAGTGTATTCGGGAGCAAATTGAACGAGAACTACTGACGCACCAATCGCGCGCTCGGAGCGGCGCTACGTCATACCCCGCGTCCCGCTGACAACCGCTGACACCTAAAAATTTACTTCTCCGCATCTAACGACTCTTGCCAAGTTACGTGCCGAGCACTATAGTTGGGTATCAGAATACTCCTTAGCAAGTCTAGTGTCAGATCCTTCTGACTTCTGACTACACGTAACGGCTGTCAAAGATCTAGAAATGACAGCCGTACTTTTCCAAGGCACGGAAGTATCTCGATATTTTAGGATGATTACTCATCCAAAGAGCGACCTCAGCAAGCGTTGCTTAACCTCAAAAGTTGACCCGTTCGCTCCTCTATATTATCATTCATTATTTCTAGAAAAGACTACCCATGTTATGTTCTAAACGCACGTGGCGGGTCCAAGCATCCAAATTCTGAAAATCCTGAAATCGAGAAATGAGAATTGAGAGTAAAGAAAGAAAATAAAATTATTTGACCCAGATGTAAAGGCACACAATAAATACAAAAAAAAAAAACTAAAACTAAATAACAATAATAATAAATATATGATTTTTTTTGTATATTTTTTAATGTTTTATTTTTATAGGAATATTTCAAAATGTAATATGTATATGAAATGTAATAAATGAAATACTAATAATACTTTATTTTCAGACCAAAGTACATATAGAAACACATTTACACACAAACTCAAAATAAATATAAAATACAATAATAATAAGACAAATTAGACAAAATATTTTAAAGTAAATAATAATAATTAAATAAAACTAAAACAACAACTTAAATAAAACAACGTTGCGTGAACCTAATCCATATCTG
Organism: Tholera decimalis; assembly: GCA_943138885.2. NCBI lineage: Eukaryota > Metazoa > Arthropoda > Insecta > Lepidoptera > Noctuidae > Tholera > Tholera decimalis. The sequence goes on from OW964574.2 coordinate 19,244,766, forward strand.
CCTGGGTTGTGGGAATTTATTTATTTATTTATTATATACATACAGCTATATTTAAGTGTAGAAGAAAAAGAAATTACTTAAATCACAAATAAAAAATCTGTTCATTAGCCCATTCAATCGACTCAATACAATTCTAATAGTTAATATAATCAATCTTACAAAAAAAGAATCAATAAAAACAATCAATAGAAAAACAATACGAAATAATCAATCAAAATAGTCATTCAAAAATAAAAAATATTTAATCAAAAATAATCTATCAACGTTCGGAACGGAATGTTCTAAAGAGATTCCACTGTCCCTTAACGGAAGGGCAACTAATGGAACAGGGTGGGTCTTTAGTCAGTAGAAGTCTGATACTCCCTTCTGCTCCACGCAGAGCGGGAGGAAATATTTGTTGATTGATGTAATTTAATTTAATATAATTTGATGTGATTGGATTTAATTTAATGATGTAATTTAATTTAATTTTATATTTTTGTATGCTTTTACGGCATAACATAGATAGTTACTAATGTCATATATTTTTACCACCTATTTACTTATGTTCATAAAAATAAATAATTGATTGACCATTTTTACGAGCAGTTGTGATGATGAAAATTCCACAAAGTAATGTTCCTGGCAGTGTTTGAACTTACGACCTAATTCCTCTCACTCTGTGTCGAGCGGAAGGCAATGACAGGCTGACTAAAAACCCAACCCTGTTCCTACAGAAAAAATGTGCTATTGTATTTTTCTATTAGAAATTTCTCAATTGTAGCCTAGAGTTTGGAAATTGGGTGTGTAATACCCCTGTGCCTGAGTGTGCACGTCTCGCCATTGGTCTAGCACCTGATCTCTTTCCGGTCGTGAGAGTAAAGGAACAGAGTGCACCTATACCTGCGCCCAAACTTGTGAACTAAAATAACTTCTGCGCCACTGACAAATCTCGGCTGAAATTGGACTTCATGGCCGAAATCCGTCAGGACCACTAAAATTATATCGTTAGAACATACCCGTAACCCGCTCTGCTATACCCTGTACAATGCGTTTCAAATGCTAATAGGAACGTCAGTGACCTCTATCTGTCAAATGTCACTTGAAAAGTATGGTTGGCAAAGAAATCTTATTTTATTTTACTTTGTTTAATCGAGTCTTATATCTAATTTAAATAAAACGTTGTTAATTAACCAAAATTTGCTAAATATAATCTATACTAATATTATAAAGCGGAAAAGTTTGTTTGTTTGTTTGTTTGCTTGAACGCGCTAATCTTCGAAAGTACTGAGTCGATTTGGATGCAATTTGGTATGGAAGTAGCTTGAAGCTTGAGGAAGGTTATAGGCTACTTTTTACGTGACTGCAAAAAAGGAGAGTTATGTTTTTACCGTGATAGAATCCACGGGAGTGAAGCCCCGCATGAGTACTAGTATTTAATAATTTAAAGTCATAGTTGGTTCTTTTTTAAACCATACTTTTTTTTCTCTTACTTTCAATGTTGGCAATAGCCCAGAAGCCATGATAAAATTATTACAGAAAAAATTAAGGAATTGAAGACTTGAAGTCTGATATTTTTTTTCTTTGTAAATCTTTGTAAATAAATTTTATTTTAATATTTTGCTCACCCTACCTAATTTCTTCGATTTGACAGCTATGACGTCGCAATATGGCGCTTAGTCATTCCTGTTATAGTTGAAACGCACTGTATACGCATTAAAGTACAGTAAAGTGAAGTCTGGTATGGAACTAAAATGATTGGCTGAAACTATGTAAGTGAATTTATTATGATGTCATTTAATTTAATGTATTAAGATGTAATTTAATTTAATTTGATGTAACCCTAATATTGATGTATGCTTTAACGGCAGAACATAGCTATAGTTAGGTACTAATGTCATATATTTTTACCACCTATTTTACTCATGCTCAGAAAAATAAATGATTGATTGAACTTACATGGTCACAATATTGGCACGGGAAGAGTTCTAAACCATGGGTAGCGACGTGGTCCCTAAATTTATCAGCATCACCGAACGAAACACCACAAGCATCACACATCCAAGCTAATTCTTCTGCCGCATCTCCTTCAATATATAAACAGAGTAATTATTTTTTTATCGTTTGACCACCTGATGGTAAGCGATGATGTGGTCGAATATGAAGCACGCTTACCTAGAAGTAATCTGTTAAATTTTGGACTTAAAGACCCCCAGGTTCCAGGCAAGAGACACAGACTCCGGCAGGGAATTGCAGCTGCATGCATTACGACAGTAGTCCCAAAAGGTTTAGTGCGTATGGGTGGGATGTCCATCATGTAATGATGGCGCATCACCGTTCGTCTTGTAGTCCGATGATGGAACAGGCGTGGTGGAATTAGATTGGGCAATTCCATCGCACATTCCCCGAAATGTAACCGATAGAAAACCGACAGGCTTGCTCAACTAGTGCCTCGTTATCAATGAGTGTCTTGGTGCGTTTCTCGATAGACTCAAGCGTTTCCTAATAATATTAATTACGGGATCTTTCAATCAAGAGTGCAGGCACAATTTATCAAAATGGGGGATCATAGACCACACCAGTGTGAAAATAACATTAAAATCATCAAGTAATACAGGTAAGAAAATAGTTTTGGGCAAAATTACAACACTGCCTCAATTCGTTTAGCCCCATGAGCATTCTGCCTCCCGGAAGTTGCAGAGGTCAGTTTGGATATCAAATCAATCGACTGTGAATCCAAGTAGGCCACTGTTAGCACAATTAAGCAATTTTGGGGGTTAAAGATCACACTGACACCCAGTGTGTATGCGATGTTCCTGAGCAAGCCATATCATCATCATCATATCTGCTGGAGTGTCCAAAATGACCAAATACGTGCAGCTTCGAAGACCTGATGAACGCCGCTGAGATCGCGACTAGCTTGGCTGCCTACTGGGCACAGCATATATTTAAACCATTGATTTACCATCGACTCAAAGGAGAAGAATCAAGATTGGATGGGTTGGTGCTTGATTGATGGTCAATCGCATTATCCATTGCGCAGAATGCAAAACTATAACATTACTGATATTGTTAGCGTGTATATTCCCACGACTGGGCAAAGATCTCTCCCCATGACATCCAATCGTCCTGTCCTGGGGTTCCGCCATCTTCTACGAGGTCTACCACGACGATTTCTATGTCAGGGCTCCAGAAAGTGGTTATTTTGGCTTACAACTAATTGAGCATGCTGCAGACATGGCAAGCCCAAGTCCACTTCAAATATGACATAATATACGTTTTTAAGCTAACATGGTCACTAACAGTATCACTAGATCTTAAAACGGGATATTTCGAGTTTCCGATATTTCGTCACTGTTGCAAGCGCCATGATCACGGATGAACTGAAGTAATTGCGGGTGGACGTTTATGAGCAGACGAATCGGTCTACCCTCTTTCTCGTTCGTTTTTTGTGATCGCCACCCACTGTCATATGTGTCACTCAAAACTCGATTCTGTTCCCAACACACAAAACTCACCGTGTCCGCTCGCGAACTCTTGAACACTTTTGCGGGGTTTACACGATTTAACCACTGGATTCCAGGCCCTCGGCAGTTGAAATCCGTCCTCCCGGTTGAAGTTCTTGTTTTTGGTAATCTCAATTGCTTCCCTTACCAGTCTAGGTATATAGTGGCGTTCTGACTCAGATTCCGATACCGATTCGTGTGCTCAAACGTCCACCCGCAATAACTTCAGTTCATCCGTGATCATGGCGCTCGCAATAGTGCCGAAATATCGGAAACTCGAAACGATACGTCCACATGGTAAAAGTCTTGAAATACATATGAATTGAGTTGAAGCGTCACTATCCTAACGGCTAAGGAGTCGGACTTGTAATCGAGAGTAACAAGCAGGGCCGGATTAACCATTAGGCGGAGTAAGCCACTGCCTACGGGCCCCGCATCAACTAGGGGCCCAGGCCCAATGCACGCGCCAAATAAACATGTTTTTTCGAACGAAAATTTTATGTGCATGTGAACTTAGGGGCCTCACTTTTATCTCACAAAATACAAATCGTTAGATTTAGTAGTAGAATTAAAACAACTTTAGAACAAATCTGGGAATAAGTAAACAAATTTGTTAAAAACCACAGCCCTTAATGTGCGATTCCTCAGTTCACACTTGATTTGGTCAGTCAAAGTAAGAAAAGGGCCCCAAGAATGCCACTGCCTTAGGGCCTCTGACAGGGTTAATCCGACTCTGGTAACAAGATAGCTAGTAATGTGTTTGTATGAATCACAAAGTTATATATGCAGTTTTGGATAATATGCTGTATCTCAAAAACTGCTGACCCGATCTCGTTCAAAATAATTTTCGTTGAAATTTTACATTAAGATCTTAAGCATATATTATTTTTAGATTTTTCACTTCATTATTATAGAAATTATAGGGGGGGGGACATTTTACAACTTTGGAAGCGTATATCTTTTAAACGATTAGCTTTATGAAAAAGTGGTTTTAGAAACCTCAATGTTATTTTTAAAGACCTGTTTATAGATACCACAAACGCATAGGTTTTATGAAAAAAAAAGGGGGGCTCCCTTTATTTTAAATATTTATTAATTTTTTTTTCTTAAACTCGGTAAGCGGTTTACAGAATATATCTACCTACCAAGTTTTACATGTATAGTCCTAATAGGAGAGATTAAGTAAGTAAAAGTATTATACAAAATAAGTTTAAAAGTATTATAGTAGTATTGAGGTCAAGAGTGAGCTCATTCTGAATTTAAAAAAAATAGTTTCGGAATGGCTGTGACATACGGACGGACGGACAGACAGACAGACGTGACGAAACTATAAGGGTTCAGTTTTTGCCATTCGGCTACGGAACCCTAAAAACCATAGTCGGACTCACGTACGAATGGTTCCGTACCATTAACTATAAAATACGATAAAATACACGCACGGCAACAGAAATACATCATCTGTGAAAATTTCAACCGTCTAGCTATCACGGTTCATGAGATATAGCCTAGTGACAGACAGACAGACAGCGGAGCCTTAATAATGGGGTTCCGTTTTTAAACCCTGAAAAATCTGCATAGAAACTAACTCTATTAGAAGATAAAGTTAAGATTACGTACCTTCGTCCTTCATGTCCAAGTCAGACTTAAAAGCATCATCTATGATGATAGAACTCGAGTGAGATTCAGTCTTTATTTTCTTGGATTCCCTTGGCTCAAAATAAGGACAAGCTAAAACATTTAATTAATAAAAAAGTTAGCAAAAAAGTAATTTGATATCCATATCACGTTAGTACACAACATACAATAACAAGTCCGCCATCTTGGGACATACGCCATATTGGATATGAAATGACGTAACTTAGCTAAACATGCATTGTCATTTTTATTTTATTTTACTTGTATATAAATTCTCGAGAATGCGTGAGGATTCCCCGGAAGACGCGTGACCTTTCGTTGGCTCCTGTTTAATTTGTATGTTATACAATTGTCATAATTTTCATTATGCTATGTACAATTAAAGTCGCTTTCATTCCATTCCGCGGCGGTGTAAGCTGAGCCTTACACTATTATTATTATGAACCCACTTCAGACACAAGTATATTTAGCTTAGTTGGAGGGGTTCACAAGATTGCTAGTAATGTGAATTCTACCCACAGTAATATAAGTTTTTAAGTTAACACGGTCACTAACAGTACGTACGTGAGAACTAAAAACGCGATATTTATCTTGTGTATTTATTGTGTCAAGTCTCCGATATTTCGGCACTGTTGCAAGTGCCGTGATCACGGATGACCAAATGATAAATGATCTTTATTTATTTTCTATTGTTGATTTGACCACAATCTCACCTGATGTTAAGCGATGATGTGGTCGAAGATGAAGCACGCTTGCCTAGTAGTAACCTATTCATTCTTGACTTCAAGACTCCCAGGTTATAGCTATCAGGAAACACAGAATCCGGCGGAGAATTCCACCCCTTAGCTGTACGCAGAATGAAACTATTCTCAAAACGTTTTTTGCGTATGGGTGGAATGTCTACCATGTAACGATGGCACATCGTCGTTTGTCTTGTAGTCCGATGATGGAACGTGCTTGGTGGAATTAGACTGTGCAATTCCATCGCAGACTCCCCGAAATGTAAAAGATAGAAAACTGATAGGCTTGCAACACGTCGTCGATGTTCAAGGCTCTGGCTTTGTCCCGACCAGTTTCTCGATAGACTCAAGTGCATCAAGCTGGTATTTGACAGATCCTTCCCAGAGATGAGAGCAGTACCCCATACACGACCGAACTTGCGCTTGATAGAGCAGCTGTTCCGGTGTGAAGTACCGTCACACCTTTGCTAGGATTCCCAACATTTTGGCAGCCAATTGTGCTTTAGCCTCGATAAACGGACCAAAGTTGTGGATGTCAACGTAACCCCAAGATGTTCGATGCGATCAGTTTTTGGCACGGTTACACCACGGAAAGGAGGAGCTGGTTGAAATTGGTTCCTTTTTGTGGAGAAAAGACATGCCTGGGTCTTAGCAGCATTAAAGTTGACCAAGTTGGCGTCGCCCCACTCAAAGACAGCCTTCAAAGTCAAGTTCAATCGCCCCGCTATGGCCTCTTGGAGAGACTGGACTTGTGACCTACTAGCACGCGCGTTGGACCTATATCTCTCAGCAACAGTGCTCTGTCTCTCTCTCTCAAAGTAGTCGTCTGCATAACCAAAGGTACCGGGCATTAGCAGATCCTTAATATGCAGCAAGCATAAAGTTGCTGAGAGAACTGACTCCTGAGGGACCCCGGCATTAATTGCCAATTGGCCAGACGAGCAGCCATCAATAACCACTCGAATAGACCGATCTCTCAGGAAGTCTCCAAACGCAAAGTTGAGTGGGTAAACCGAAAGAAGGAAGCTTAGCAATAAGGCTTTCTTGCCACACCCTGACGAAAGCCTTGGAGACATCAAGAGAAACAGCAAGTACTTCCCCGTGCTTCTCAATGGCGACACTCCAGATATGAATGGCATACGCTAGAAGGTCCCTAGTTGACCGGTTCCTGCGGAAGCCGTATTGTCGGTCACTGAGATATGCCAGTAGCTTTATTTTGCAAATTGGTTATTAAACAACACTTTTACACGTCATTTTTCGTAAATTTAAACTAAATGAGGCCGGTGTTTCCTAATTGACTACCCTGAGAAGAAACACCGAAACAAACTCAGGGGTCCGTCTCTTTTATAACATCATCCGTGATCATGGTAAATATCTTTTTTTAAATTCTTATGATACTAATATCTAGATGTCTAGTACTTACGTCCATGACCCACGTGGGTTTTGTAAAATGTCACGAGTACTCGGTCCATAGTCTCTGTGACAATCATGTGTGCGGGGCATGCCTTACCCGTTTTGTAAATTTGTCTCTCAGGCGCTGGACGTTTGCCCTTCCCCTGCAAATATATAATTATAGTAAATAAAATATATAAGTTATATTCATATTTACAACTCACCCTCTCACACACATACACTCACCCTTTCACTTCACTCACCCAGAGGACTGTAGACTTCACATATATACAATGTGCAACAGAATAAACGCAATTGCTGAAAGTAGTTGGTTCAGAATTTACTGGCTTCTGAATCGATTTCCGTCATAAAAAATAGGTGTTAAATTTTGATGGAAAAATCTTTCATTTAACTTAAAATGGAAACACAGTATCATGACAAATTAATACAATCCTTAATTCAAGGAAATGCGCTCGTGTGCGTGTCGGCCGCTAACATTGCATGAGTGTATGCGTCTGCGTAAGGATATTGTATGACGCACATACGTTTTGCGTCTAGTAAGAATAACTATTTTATAAAAAATGTCTAGGTTTGGTTTCAATTTATTTAGTTACGGATGTTGTTTTAGACTTATAATTTAGTATTCTAATTAGGATGTCTGAGGTATTGCGCTTAATCTGTTACACCTTGTATATATATTTTTATTTAACTGCGGAAATATTATGTACATTGCTAAATAAAACTTTTATAATTTGTATGTAAGATCATATAGGGTAGGGCGTAATGCGCAGCATGCTGAGATACAGTATATAAGCCTAGTTTGGCAGCAGATGCTATTAAATAGGCACAAATGTTTAATGTTATTAAGCTTACCTACTATTGAAGAAAATTGTGTTGTTGCAGAAAATTGTGTTGACGTGTGTAATCATTTTTGGTCTAAATAAATATTATACAACGTGTAACGGAAACCCTATATCTATCCACAAGGGCTGAAGACAACATCTGGTATGGAGACTCTATGCGCAGTTTCAGCTCAAAATAAGTGACTCAAAAAATTTATACCAAATTATCGGTTTCATAAGTTTTTTGTATGCCAATCATAACAGACCTGTCACAGCACTACGAGGGTTACTAACTTTACACGTGACTTGGCAATAACCATGAAATGACACGATAATTCTCTTCGTTCTTCTTAATTTGAAAGATTCGGTCTCTGGTATCAATGTATTGAAATTTCTAATAAGTTCCACACATGTAGACATAGGATTACAAAACCCTTGTCATATCGTTTGTTATCATCCAAAGAAGCTGTGCACTTGATATGTATATGTCGCAGTAAGATAGATATAGCCGTGATATGGTTATATCCCTAGGGATATAATTATATACCGTAACATATATAAACGGAAGCGATTCATTACTATCTTACTAGGAATATAATTATAATACCATTCAAGTTTAGTGTTATAATTATATTACTGGATTAAGTTTAGTGAAATAATTGTAGGAGTGTAGTGCGGGGGTGCGGCGGAGGTTAACACCCCGACTCAGAGTACCCCGACCCGGATAGGTTAGGTTAGAACCTTCGTGGTTATTTTTTTTAAACCACCCAGAAATAGGAGCCCCGCGAGGCGGGGCTCCGTCGATTTTGCGTAAACACCATAAAATCACTGCCAACTACGTATTATTGCTAAAAAGTATTGTAACTAATTGAAAGTTGCAAAAAATTGATTTTGTAATAAAAATAAAAACCAATATATTGTTTTATTTGATTTTGTGGTAGATTTATAACTATTTAAATAGACTAGTTTAGTCAGATAAGCATATTACTAGATTGCGACCGTAAGATAGTACCTAATGAATCGCTTTCGTATAACTATGTTCCGGTATATAATTATATCCCTAGGAATATAACCATATTACGGCTGTATCTATCTTACTGCGACATATATACCCTTTAAGTTACACGTTGTATATTAAAGGAGCCCGTGGCTGGGTAATTGGCTACAACAGGCTTATTGGTAAAACACAACCTCGCAGGACTGTATAACTAATAGTCCTTCTAGATATAGGCCAATATTGATTAGCCATCTGTGCAGGAGATATTATAGTTCACAAGTATTTGTTTTTTTATTACTTATAAGCTCGCTCTTGACCTCGACCACACCTGATGGTAAGTGTAAGATGAGGTCTACGATCGAACGAGCGAGCCCAGAAAATGCATATTCACTCTTGCTTTAAAGGCTGACGGGTCACATGTGGCAGGGAACACAGAAGCTGGCAGAAAGTTCCACACCTTGGCTGTGCGCACAATGAATGTTGAAGAAAAGCGCTTAGTACGACAAGACGGTATATCGGCCAAGTGTGGATGGTATCCTGTGGTACGTCTGGTAGACCGGTAGTAAAAGGGGGATGAAGGGATTAGGTCGTGGAAAAAGAAAGAGAAAACGTTTATTGATACATGCCACAAGTACACACAGTAAAAAAATGACATCATAGTATAATTAAAAAAGTATAAAAAATAAAATAAAAAATTGAATAGATAGGTACAGGTGCACTGGCTGTGCACAGGTACAGGTGCACTGGCTGTGCACAGGTACAGGTGCACTGGCTGTGCACAGGTACAGGTGCACTGGCTGTGCACTTACTCTCATAGTGCGATGGGACGATAATCCGACACGACCGGAGACAGATCAGGCGCAGAATCAACAGTTTATCGTGCTTTTCGAGGCACGGGGGTCTATCACACCACCAACTTCCAAACTCCGGGCTACTACTGAGAAATTTATATTTCTTTCGCTTACCATCAGGCGAGATCGAGGTCAAGAGGAGGCTCACACATAATAAAAAAATAAAAAAAAATCCATAACACTTTTGCCTGACCCGGGAATCGAACCCACGACTGCTGAGCACGAGGTCTTGGGTTCGGTTCCCAGTTCGGGCAAAAAGTGCTATAAGGTTTTTCTGTCTTTTTTATTTTATTTTTATTAACACGTTCGCTGACAGTGAGCACTTACCCTGACACGACATTACGACAGTAGAGTTTTCCATACTAAATTACAAATCAACGTAGTACTCGTGCACAAGCAAGTAATATGAAACTACCCACAAAATACTCGTGTTATGGCAATAAGAAATATGAAATTGCTCATATGACAGTGGATACTGCTCTTCATAATATGAATAATTATTGCTTTATCCAAAAACACTAGAAAAACACGCTTTTATAAATGCACGTAAAAAAAAAGTGAAAAATTAAACGGTCGATTGCCCCAGAGGATTTGAAAGTGACATCTATAAAAAAAATCTATGGATTACGCGGTAATTCAAAAAGGTTAAGAAAACCGATTACGGATTTTCTTTAAGTTGGTTATAACCTTGAAATCTGATCGTGTTCAAAGTCCATTACGTGGCCTTTCTCACAAGTGAAAAAACGACTATGATACGATATTCCATCATGGAATGCCAGTGCCTATCTTCTGGCTCCATCATCAGATCAGTTCAATAGTACCATATTATTGTATTGTCATCAGAACTACATGCAGCTGCCAATTTTCATTACGCTACGACCCTTGGAAGATGGTTAAATTAGTTACCTTAGATTTCATTACATAGTTACATACAGGTCGACCTAATAAAAGTGTGTTAAAAATTATCGTGAGACGACGTACTCTTAAAAATAAGTGGCCCGTCCCTCGACGTGCTGTCATAACGCATTATTTTAATTTCCCGCCTAACGACGTACTGTCAGCGAACGTGTTAAGAATGACTCAGTAGTATTCCGGAGTGTTCGAAGTTAGCGGTTTGATACCCCTGTGCCTCGGAAACCACGTCAAGCTATTCCCGGCTGTCATTTAGACATTTTTGACTGTCGTTTGGCAGTCAGAAGCAAGTACCTGCATCTAACACTAAAGGGTATCTCGTGTTATCCAACTACTGAGCAAGGGCTAACGAGATGATGGTCATGTTTTAGTCCTCACCTGGTATACATACACTCCGGATTGGCTGCACATGTAATGTGACCTTACTCCCTCTATCGTCTGTTTACTCGCTGTCGTCTTGCGAAACCTATATTTAGTTTCCTCTTGGATGGCGCTTTTGAATATCATGAAATCTACAATATTAACAAATCATTGAGGTTTTTATTTTAAAAAAAAATCCTCAATTAAAAAGCGATTCCCTCAACTTTAGAAAAATAAAATATGAAAGAAAAAAAAGGGGAATAACAGAGAGATATGAAGAATAACAGAGAGAGATGGAGAATAACAGAGTGAGAGATGGAGAATTACAGAGTGAGAGCTGAAGAATGACAGTGAGAGAGACAGTTTAAGATGACTGAAAATTTCCTATAAGTATCTCAAAAACCGCTGACATTATCTAGTTCAAAGCAATTATTTTTTATGTAAGTTTGTTAATCATATTTCGTTTATAAAGAATCACTTTTTATTTAAGTTATTGAAAAATGGTTTTAGAAACCACAGTAACATTTTAAAAGAGCTATCTATAGACACCCCACATTTATAGCTTTGATGTGTTTTTTTTTTTCATTTTCATGTATGAAACCTTATTTTTTATTTTTGTAGAATAATTGTAAAGGGGTTTACAAAATACATCCACCTATTTAGTTTCAAGTGGCTGTGACATACGGATGGAGAGACAGACAGACATAACGAAACTATAAAAGTTCCGCTTTTTGCCATTCGGCTACGGAACCCAAACAATTTAAACATTAAAATCATCAAGTAACTTACCATCCATATTGTGGAACTCTAGCTGCTCAACTTGTTCGTGAACGCGATGGGAGTGCAAAAGATGAGCACTGAAATTAGACCCGTAACTCACTCTCTCATCGCAAAGAGGGCAGATGAAGGCTTTGCGTTTTTCCACCTGAAAGGGAGATTACAAGAAAAACATGAAAGAGAACTAAGCAATGTGGGTAGAACATTACTAGCAATCTTGTTAAACTTTCCAAGTAAGCTAAGCTGTGTCTGGAGTGGGTTCACGGCAATAAAGTAGTCTTTAGGGTTCCATACCCAAAGGGTAAAAACGGGACCCTGTTACTAAGGCTCCGCTGTCTATCTGTGTGTCACCTGGCTGTATCTCATGAATCGTGATGGCTAGACAGTTGATATTCTTTTTTTTTATTGATAATAGGCTCGCGTTTGACCACCATCTCACCTGATGGTAAGTGATGATGTGGTCGAAGATGGAGCACGCTTACCTAAAATTAACCTATTCACTCTTGACTTAAATACCCCCAGGTTATATTCTCACAGATGATGTATTTCAATTGCCGCTATAACAACGAGTACTAAAAACAGAATAAAATAAATATTTGAGGGGCTCTCCCATGCAACAAACGTGATTTTATTTGCTATTGCATGCCACACAGACCCGCTTCGCCCGGGTAATATAATAGAGTTTATATTTGCTTTATATATATATATATACAAAGCAATTTTGATCTACATTAAATGTTCAACGTATCTAATGTATTTAATTGGATAAGGAATAATACTGTACTGTTAAAAAAAGAAACGTAAATAACTCATCATTTTATTCAAATTTGTAAAAGAAAAAAATGTTTTTTGTGGATTATTCCTAAGAGATAGACACATACCATTACGCACTTTTTTGTAGACCTTTTTGAGGTCTACAATACTGTACTACATTATTTTCATCCATCTCGTAGGGTTCAGCCAGCGCTTGCAATGTAAGCGCAAAAAAATTGTTTATTTACGACATCACATTAGAAACCTCTAAAATTATCAGTGTTTCTCTACTATATTATGCATGTTATATACATATGAACCTTCCTATTGAATCACTCTATTTATTAAAAACCCGCATCGTAATCTGTTGCGTAGTTTTAAAGATCTATGCATGCATAGGGACAGACAGCGGGAAGTGACTTTGTTTTATACTATGTAGTGATGGTACGGAACCCTTCGTGCGTGAGTTCGACTCGCACTTGGCCGGTTTTTTTAATTAATGACGAGCTCACTCTTGACCTCGATCTCGCCTGATGGTAAGCTCTAGACGAGGTCTACGATGTAACGAGCGAGCACAGAAGATGCCTGTTTACTCTTGCTTTGAAGGCAGACGGATCACATGTTATGTTTAGAAGGAGAAAGATCGTGGCTCAATAATAACAGCCCCACAAATCTATCTTCAAGGTTAAGAAACTCTCGCTGAGGTCAAAAAGCATCCGTTGAACTCTGACTTTTATTTGGTTTTTTTTCTCAGACTAGTCAGTGAGAAGCACCGACCTCATCTAGCTTAACTTAAAACGGCAAAAACATTACGTGTACAATAACTAAACTGTAACTCAGCTGCTTCCGGTTAGACCCAATCAATCAATCAAAAATACTGTTTCTCATAGACCTACATGGGCACTTATAAAACGTTAGAAGTTAGTGCACGGTTCCGAATTGGTCATTTCCTATGGAGAAGAACTAAAGAAACTCCATTTTTCAAAATATTATTGAGTTTCTGACTGTTTCCATAATGCAATTTTATAAATCATATGAGAGAGGATAGTAGTCTTATGCCTGCTCGGTCATTTTTGAGAATGCTCCGTACTAGTTCATTTCGGACAGTGAACTAGTTCATTCTATTAGTTCTAAGAGCTCTATTCGATCTTCGCTCTCAGCAGTCAGCGGTGACTAGACATGTCTCGCGTGTTCGGGTGATAAGCTAAATTAGACACTATGCTATTGAAATAACACGCATCTTATTTCATTCTTGTGAATTCAGTCGGTCGGGTTCAGGTAGCATCGTCATTCGTCGGCTATTGTCTCCCGTTCTCATTCATTCACAGACGTCGAATGAATTCGTATAACGTTTCTGTCAAACAATCAGTGACTGTATTTCAGTACGAGTTCGAAAAGAGCTATTTGACCTATTACACCGATTACAAGTCAGTGTTCGGAAACGTTTCTTCTAGTACAGTAGGAAGATACGGGTCCTTTTTGTTCATCGTTCACGAACTACCCAAGACTAGCGGACAGTATAGACCAACGTAATTACAAATAAAAACTGCCCCGCATGAGTTCACCGGGCGGGGTCAGGCAAAAAGTATTGGGGTTTTCTATAAGGAATTTCTCATTAGTAGCCCAGAGTTTAGTACTTGGCGATGTGATGCCCCCGTGCCTCCAAGAGCTCGTCAATCCTTTGGTCCAGGCTGTCATTTGGACTTCTTTGGCAGTCGAAGCCAGAAAATCTGTCACTGGTCTGGCCAAGGGTTACCCAGCCAATGGCTTGTGGAAGTCAGATAGTCAGTTGTTCCATATGTACTCAGCTGCATCCGGTTAACTAATACCCGACCACGATATAGCTGTGAAAAGTAATAATGAGTGAATTCAAATTACCTCAAATCCATGTGCCTTCCAAAGGTGCTTGTTAAGAATCTGCTTTTGGCTAAAATCTCTATTGCACATATGACATTTTTTACGTTCCCTAGCCACGTACTTTGGAGTTTGTTCGTTGCACAGTTTTACTGGAAAGAGACATTATTTGGTAGGATTGATAACGCCTTTTTTATTCTGGATGAGTCCAATCTCGACCTCGATCTTGCCTGTTGGTAAGTGATGGATGAGGTCTACCATGGAACGAGCGAACACAGAAGATGCCTGTTTACTCTTGCTTTAAAGGCTGAAAGGTCATAAGTAGCAGGGAACACAGAAGCCGGCAGAGAATTCCACAGCTTGGCTGTGCGCACAATAAATATGGTGGAGAAGCGCTTGGTAGGATAAGATGGTATATCGACCAAGTGTGGATAGTAGAACGTCTGATGCATCTAAAGCGATGTTAATTTCATCAATACTTTCAATGTGCGTACGGCTAAGGAGTGGAATTTCCTGCCGGACTCTGTGTTTCTTGATAACTAGACCAGGGGGTCGTTAAGTCAAGAGTGAATAGGTTACTTCTAGGTAAGCGTGCTCCATCTTCGACCATATCATCACTTACCATTAGGTGAGATAGTGGTCAAACGCGGCCCTTTTATCAATTTTGACAGGCCTGTTGGTCTAGTGGTCAGTGGCCCTGGCTGCTATTGCACAAGGTCGTGGGTTCGATTCCCACCCAGGACAAATGTTTGTGTGATGAGCACGATCATTTGTTCTTTGTCTGGGTGTAATTTATCTATAATATGTATGTATTTAGAAATATATATGTATGTTTATCAGTTGTCTAGTACTCATAGCACAAGCTCTGCTTAGTTTGGGACTAGATGGCGTTGTGTGAAAGTTGTATTATTTCAAAAAACACTGCAAAGGGAAAAATAACTTTAATTTCGGTAGTCTGTGTCTTCGGTTAGTGTTATGTGTATTACCATTTTTTTTTGACTTGGTAATTTTTGTCGTGCATAGAAATTTGATCGAGATCGGATGAGTAGTTTTTGAGTTATCCTTAATAATGCGTATATTTTACGTTACCATTCAAATTTATATGAAAAAGTACCAGTTTCTGTACAAAAAAAAATCACCAAAATTAGTACACCCAGTAAGAAGTTATGAGGTAAAAACCTTTTAAAAAATACAATTCAGAATTGAATTGAGAACCTGGAGGAGGTTCTTCAAAAGAAATTTCTTCCAGCAGACCTGCGATAGGAGAGTTGAAGAAGAGATTACAGACACAGTGTGTATATTTATACACACTGTCTGTCATATTATTAGTCAAGTATGTTTTAATTTTCGTAACAAGTAAATACTTATTACGTAAATTAAAACATACGTGACTAATAACGTACGTATGTTTACGTAACGTATGTTTTTAACATAAATTATAAAGATAAACTAAACATATCTACTTCTATGTATCTTTAATACATAGAAGTAGAATAGATAATGATAGATAGTACTTACATCCGTGCTTCATCCGCAAATGAGTGAAACAAGCTTTCTTACTGACGTAAATATTGTCACAGAAATGGCAGGGGTACTTCCTACCGTCAGAATCTGACTTGACGCCATGACACCTGAAAAGCGAGGTTTACTTTTATTATTGGCTAGTTTAGCCACCGTCTCACCTGATGGTAAGCGATGATGTGGTCGAAGATGAAGCACGCTTACCTAGAAGTAACCTATTCATTCTGACTTAAAGACCCTCAGCTGTGTTATTCTGTAAGACCTCATTCTATACTTCGAATCTGAATCCGCTGTGATTTTATTGATTGGTATTCTAAAAACTCGGTTGTTAATTCGAATTTACACTAGCGCTACCCTTGCGAGCGTGTCAGCGAGTTGAACTAAAGATTTTGACAGATAAAGTATGAGATGACGTGAGAAGTGGCATTCGGTAAGGTAATTCCTCCGTCACTTCGACGCTGTTTACAGAATGCAAAATCAAGGTCACTTTGAACCATAAGCGAAGTGACAGTGAACAGCTATGTGAGATGCGAGTTGTTGATCGAATTTTACAGAATCAACGTACAGATTGTAGCTATCTGGAAACAGACTCTGGCAGGGAATTCCATTCCTTAGCTGCACGCACAAAGAAAGTATTCCCAAAACATACGTACGAGGTACCAATAATAAGCAGAGCTCCATGATTGAGGATGACTCATTGTCATCTGTTAACCTTTTCCGAATAATTTCATGGACGGCTTCCAGTCTGTTGCAGTTGACTATTAGTTTTACATGGAGCGACTGCCTTCGGACCTCTATAACCCAGTAACTGGGTTACAGTAACACAATACTCCTGGGCAAGACTGCTGTCAGATTTTATTTGCTTGCAAACGTGCTTCAATGTTTTTTTATTCATCTAGCTCTTGGCAATATTAACACTCGATATTTATCTGAAGTATTAAGTAGTTTAGTATGGATTTACGCAAAATAACGCATTCTTTATATCCGTCAGATAGGATTCTTTTAACCCTCTATACGAGCCCTGAGGCTCCATCGACGTGGAGAAACACAATGATGAACATCTATCTTGGAAATTATTGTTAGTAAAATAGTTGCATTTCTGATAGGCGTTGAAACACATGCCTGTAAAAATGCTCATAAAATAGAAACTACTGGGCCAGACTGAATTAAATATTTATGGCACCAAATGGCAACTATTCCGCATTGAATAAAGAAAGAATCACGTAAATCGGATCAGAAATTTTGGCGTGTATTCTTTTCGAATCGATGCTCAAACTTTTTTGAACCAATATGCAGCTACCTGTACAGCTCTTTCATTAGCCTCGTTCAGATCGTGCAAGGTGCAGGTGGCTGTGCACGATGGATATGACAAGAGGTGCCATATCTTGTACAGGGACTGCACACTGGCATTGCGTCTGTGATGGGTCAAGGAAACTCCATTTGGCTAGATTGTATTTACAGCAGCCAGCCTTGGCCTGCAATCCGTCAAGTGATTGATCGGATAAGTGACTCTGTTCAGCTAGCACTCGGTAACACAGAGTCTAGCTGACTAATCCTTTCACCACGACGAATCAATCTCTCTCTCGGCATGATGAATGTAATTGGAGTCTCCGCCTTTTTGAAGTCGGTTAGTAAAATAAATAATTAAATACCTCTCAATTATCACGAATTGCGTCTGCCGTAGCAATCTAATTGAAAAGATATTGTTGTCGAGAAACTGCAACCGACTTCTAGAACGTTCGACAAATTAACGCCACCTAATGGCGAGCACCAGTACTGACTATATCGAGAAGCATCTGGAACATTCTTGACAGTATTGGCAGTGTGTCGATTGTATGAGAACGTTCTAGAACACATACGTCGCGGTATAAAAAATCGCAAAGGAACGCAGACAGAGTCTTATTACAAGATACGACGCGATATAATCGGAGCTCTACAAGTCAATTTCAGTGCGATTTAACAGTTAAGCGAGAAGTATTATAGTGTGAATAACTGTGTTCATTTTTATTTTTCGGGTATTTATTTAAATTAAATCTCAGCTCGTAACAATATTTAAAGTGTTAAAGTACAAACCTGTTATGATGGTCAGTCGGATCCCTCAAAGCAACACCACATAACGAGCATTCTCTCAAAGGCAACCCCGTCCTAGGCTCCAACTCGTGCACCGTCCGTATATGGTCATGAACATCATCAACAGTTGGCAGCTGTAGATCGCAATATATGCAGGTCGTTTCATCCAATGCTTGAATCGCATGGTCTTCATCTAAATCTCCTGCGTTTTAAAGGGAGTTGTTTGGAAACATGCCACAACTTTAAAACGGCAAAATTTTTATAGGATCTATATATGTATGCCATAAGAAATAATTCAGCCTATTACGTTGGGACACTGGCCATTCACTCTCATAGGGATTATATATTAAAACCTCAGAAAGAACAGTTAGACACTATAGTTATGGAAGGTTGAAATTTCAAATTCGTCACTGCCTTTAGGACACCGGGAACAAAGAAGAATAAAAGGGGTAGCAGTTTTATTAACTAATTGTGTCCCTACGTGAGGGAATCCGCCACACGGTTTGGTGGATCTCCTACCACGTAGGTATTGTATGTATAAGTGCGCTTCAACTAATAACAGAATCGACATAACGCCATATTGTGACGTTATAGCTGTCAAATGGAACCATTTGGGCAAAGTGAACAAAACAAGAGTTTATTAAAATATTTATATAAAAATATTGAGAAAACAAAATTAAATTCCTTTTCGTTGTCAAACGAAAGCCATCATCAAAAATAAAATTAAAATAAAGCTTTAATAATTTTGTTATTGCATTAAATCCTTTACTTTCAGGCGAATTGGTGCCATCAATGAAAATAAGAGAATTGTATGAGAGAGAGACTGTATGATTAAAAAAACTAGTTATAACTTTAAATATTAAATATTATATTTAAATCTGCTGTAAGAATCGGTTAAACGAAATAAAATAAGCCAATATTATTTTTCGCTATTAAGTTTCTTTGCAAACCGTACTTTTTGAGTGACATTTGACAGACAGAGGTCATTGACGATCCTATTATTAATTGAAACGCAAAAGAAAGCATGTAAATGTAGAAAATAATCTTTAATATTACCATCCATGTCCTCATCGTCACCGTCCGAAGTTAAAGGTTTCAGTACAACCAAATTTTTCGCGCCATCTGGAGTACTGCATTCAGCTTCTTCGAGTATAGATTCATCTAAATACTCTTCGTCTGCAAGAGATTATTTTGTTACCGATAAAACTCGCGTTTGACCACCATCTCACCTGATGGTAAGCGATGATGTGGTCAAAGATGAAGCACGCTTACCTAGAAGTTACCTATTCACTCTTGACTTAAAAAGACACCCAGGTTGTACCTATCAGGAAACCCAGACCAATTCCACTTCTTAGCGGTACACACAATGAATGTATTCCCAAAACGTTTTATGCGTATGGGTGGGATGTCCACCATGTAACGACGGCGCATCGTCGTTTGTCTTGTAGTCCGATAATGGAACGTGCTTGGTGGAATTAAACTGTGCAATTCCATCCAACGGAGAGTATGCGATGCAATTGACTGAAATGTTACTGATAGATTTGAAGGGATATTTGGTAAAATAACTTCCTAAGTACATTTTTTTTAATGATAGTAGGCTCGCTTTTGACCACCATCTCACCTGATGGTAAGTGATGATGTGGTCGAAAATGGAGCACGCTTACCTAAAAGTAACCTATTCACTCTTGACTTAAATACCCCTAGGTTGTAGCTATCGGGAAACACAGACTTCGGCAGGGAATTCCACTCCTTAGCCGTACGCACAATGAAAGTATTCCCGAAACGTTTTAC
The DNA here is from genome assembly GCA_943138885.2 of Tholera decimalis. Taxonomy (NCBI): domain Eukaryota; kingdom Metazoa; phylum Arthropoda; class Insecta; order Lepidoptera; family Noctuidae; genus Tholera; species Tholera decimalis. The sequence continues at coordinate 19,264,746 of OW964574.2, forward strand.
GCGTATGGGTGGGATGTCCACCATGTAACGATGGCGCATCGCCGTTTGTCTTGTAGTCCGATGATGGAACGGGCTTGACGGAATTAGATTGTGTAATTCCATCGCACACTCCACGAAATGTAACCAAGTCTAGTCGTCGATGTTCAAGGCTCTGGAGCTTTGATTCGACCAGTGTATCTTAAACATCTGCTTTTGCATCAAGTCCAACGTTTTGCAGCTGAGTATACTAGTGTTTCACATGAAGCGACTGCCTATTGGACCTCCACAACCCAGTAACTGGGTAACATGATACCTCTCGGCGAGATTGGTGTCAGATCTTGCTGCTGACTACCCGTAATGACTGTCCAATTTGTACAAATTACAGCCAGGACAAATGGCTTGACGGCACGGAGGAATCTTGACCAGTTAATATGGTCAGCCATCCACGAAACGACTTGGTAAACGTTGCTTTTCTTTTTTTTCTTTTCTTTCTTTCTTTCTTTACCTTGAAGATGACCCGTGCTGCTGTTATTATTTAGCAACTCTTGTCATTTTTCATTATTGATGAGCCCGCTCTAGACCTACGATCGAGGTCTACGATGGGACGAGCAAGCTCAGAAGATTCCTGTCCACTCTTGTTCTAAAGACTGACGGGTCATAAGTGGCAGGGAACACTGAAGCCGGCAGAGAGTTCCACAGCTTGGCTGTGTGCACAATAAATGTGGAGGAGAAGCGCTTAGTATGACCAGACGGTATATCAACCAGCCGTGCGTCTGGTAGACCGGTAGTAGACCCAGCAGTGCGATTGATGCAACTAAAGCAATGTTAACTTCATCAATGCGTTCATTGTGCGTACGACTAAGGAGTGGAATTATATGCCTGAGTCTGTGTTTCACGATAGCTATAACCTGGGGGCCTTTAAGTCATGAGTGAATAGGTTACTTCTAGGTAAGCGTGTTTCATCTTTGATCACGTCATCACTTACCATCAGTCCAAACCTTGCCCTAGCTTTACCTATGTGCATGAAATCTAAATAAATACATACCTTTAACATTCTGCAACATTGCCAGACTCTTTGTAGTCTGTCCCTTGAATGACACTGCCTTCTCCAAGTGTTCCACACAGGGAGAACATATGTATTTCAAGGTGGTTGGGATCTGAAAAAAATAAAACAATGATTGCGATCAAGTGCAGCAGTGGTGCGGTGACTAGGGGAACAAAATTGCTACCCCTGACATCAAGATGGCTGAGTCAAAATTTTCTTTTAAACGTTAAATTTGAAACAACTACTTAAGGGACTGTTATTCTTGGTTTGGTCTTCATCATAATTATTATGAGTTCCCTTAATCAGAACATGATTATTATAAAACACCGTATGTATTCGTTTATTGTTCAAGCACATATGTATTTCATTAGATGTATTATTTGTATATCTATACTAATACTTATCTTAAAGCGAAAATTTTGTTTGTTTCTTTGAATGTTTTTTTTTAACCCAAAGATTGACTGGTAAAGGTCTTGGTTGCATTATGTCCGCCCATGTACCACTATATTGTATTTTAAGTTTAAATAAATTAATAAATACTGTCCAATCTATGTTATGACGTGCCATAGATGCAAAAAAGCAGTTTACTCCTATCTACAAAACAAAACTTACGATGAGACAGAAAAGTTTCTAACAGCATAAATAAAACTATACATCGACATCACAACACAAGCAAACCCACATACACATGCATGTACACAAACACTAACATGAAACACACACAGACACACACGCACGCACACACAAACACATACATACACACTCCAACCTTACCTTATTATTATTACTTTTTTTATATAAATATATAGTATTCCATTACACTCAATAATATTAACAATATAATTATAATACCTAATGGGGCCCGGCACTGCACTTCCTTATACAGGTTATTCTATAACCTAGCTGGGAGTGCAGCATTGAGTAGGTACTATTATATAGATGAAAGAGTGCAGCAACTCAACACCATTTTAGTTATTGTAGTACTTACTTAAATATGTATGTAGTCTAAGTATAAGATACTGTATAGATGGAGATAAATAAGCAAATAAATACATAAATACAATCCGAGCCGGCCTGTCCCTAGCTCTACCCCAGCGACGCCCTAAGCCTTGGTCTGAGTCTGTAAGTACACCACAAGGGGTGTCCTTAGCGTGTGTTCGTTTAGTTTCTAACTTTAATATAAGCCCAGGTTTGAAGCTTTAATTATTATTATGAAGGCTTTCATAGGAAAGTCCGGTTAAGCAGCCAACAATCAAACCTGGAAAGGGCAAACTTCCAAAAAAAGAAGGGAATAACTTACAATTTTCAAGATTTAAAGTCTATGAGATAGCATTGGTTGTCCAGTGATTCCAGGCCCGGTTTACGAATTGTAGGTCGTGGATGTAAACCCAGGCAGGTACTCTTTGGTTGCAGGAATGTTCTAACGAGATACCGCGGCCCTGGAACTTAAGAGCAGCTGAAGGAACAGGGTGGGTTTCAGTCAGTAGAAGTCTGACACTCCCTTCCGCTCCAGCCAAAGCGGAAGAAGTCAATCGATGATTTTTCCACCCGGAAAAAAAGGCAGGCACTTTTTGTGTAATTTTTCATTATGACCACTGTTTTCAAAACGGTGAAGTAAAACATCGAGATGTTACCGACATGTCTTAGAGCGCCTTCACACTAGTGTTTGTCCAGCGTAGGCGTTCGATGAACGTACGCGCAGCACAGACGCCGCTACTACGCAGCGCAGGCGTCACGTTGTCGCGGCGTCAGTGCAAGGGTAAATGAATACGCTGTGCTAGCGCCGCAGGTGCGCGACGCATGCACCGCGTTACTGCGTTACTTTTTAAAAGCAAAGCCAACAATAGTTTCCTCGTCAGAATCAATTTTGTTAATGATATTTCCGAAACGACAACGCAGACGCAGTTACGTGACGTCTGCGCCGCGTTAGTGCAGCGTTTAATTGACTCCAGAGGTATCGCCGCAACAACGCGACCCAGTGCCACGTTGTCGTGGCGTCTGCGCTGCGCATACGTAGAACGCCTACGCTGGACAAACGCTAGTGTGAAGGCGCTCTTAAGACTGAAAATCCTTGCTGAAATATGCGACATCGTTTTTAACACGCTTTTGTTAGGTCGAGCTGTAATTATATATTGTGAATATGTGAACTATGTAGGTTATTTTATTCGAGTTAAACATGATTGTCTGGCAGTTTGAGTGCTTTTTGCTGCCTACCCAAACGTCCTTACCTTAGTATTGTTCGTCAAATCGTTAAGCTCCTTGTTGTAAGTTGAGCTATACGTCATTTGACAAATGCTTGCACTGTATGGACAGGCCCACTCAAATATGTGAGCATCTTTCTTCAAAAGATCGTCTCGGACAAGGTTCCCATATAATTAAACTAGTATATAGATCATTGTACGGACTTTAAAAGAGACGAACCCCTGAGTTTGTTTCGGTGTTTATTCTCAGGGTAGTCAGGAAACACCGGCCTCATCTAGTTAATATTTACGAAAAAAATGATGTGTAAAAGTGTTATTTAATAAACAATTTTCAAAATAAAGATCATTTATAACTATGTAATAAAATCTAAGAATCTGAATTACACGCACTTCTAATTGTTGTATCATCATGAAACCTGGCAGTTATATATAGATTAGATGACAATACAATATTATGGTACCATCGAGCTGGTCTTATGAATTGGAAGGTGGCTGATGGAATCTTGGACTGCCTGCTAGCAAACATAAAGCGTGTTTTTAGTTTTTTAAACAACTTATTAATTTATTCATATGGGGTTCTCCTTCATCGATTTGAATGCATGTGCACGATATAAATTACACAAAGTGTCAGACTGGTTGCAAACCCATGACCCAAAGAGAATGTAATACACTATGTCCATGACCGATACTCGCAAGTCATACCCTTAGGCCGTGTTCAAACCAAAGTGACTGTCAGCCGCCGAAAGTGAGCGAACGTTACACAGTTTATTGTATTTCCATACATATTCACTTTATCGTTCACATCTAACCGACGATACGTTATTACGCTATGCGTAGACGCTGACATTCGGCGGCCGATTAATATAGCGTGTCACTACGCTCCGCGGACGCTGATTGGCTACGTAGCTAAACGTCAGCGTATTGGATCCAGCTCGGCCGGCGGACTCTATTCAGTCAAGAATTTTGCACGGGACAGACATTTCGTGTTTCATTATGTTCGACACAGAAAAATATCTTTACGAACATTGTTTAGTTAGCACCCCAGTCACCAGTCTTGAAACGTGAACTGAGAGATTTGCGAACCACTGAGCTCTTTTATGTGAAAAATAGTCGGCCGCTCAGCGTACGCATACGGAGTGAACGTATACAAACCCTCTGTTGTGTTCACACCATTGGCGTATTTTAAGCTATAGCGTATTGTCAGCATACTGTGAACGAAAAATACCGTTTATTTTCACGTTTACACTGGGGCTCACAGTTAGCCTGCTCACATTCGGCGGCTGACAGTCAGTTTGGTTTGAACACGGCCTTAAACCACTGGGCCATCACTGCTCTAAACTACATATCCATATACCAAATTTAAATTGATCTATATAATAAATTATCTAAATTAACTAAGTACGTAATTAATAATTCCGTATTTGCATACATAGATACGATCGAAGACTGATCTTATAAATTAACAACATTATGCCTTAAAACGTTTTTAAAAGAAGCACAGTTTGAGATAGATGATAGAAAAAGTACTAAATGAAAGGCTAAAAATCAGATACAACACAAAAAGATTTGAAAAATAAATGAACTTATTTGGATAATATTATTTTATTTTTAGTATCACCGATTAAATGTACTACCTACAACAAACTAAGATCGAAGATAAAGTATGTAAACACTTTCCATATAAAATCTATTTACTAATTAAAGACTAAATACTTCAATAAGTAAAAATCCATAATATAACCTTGATATCGAAACAGGTTTCAAACATTTTTGCATAAGTTTCCGTGTTCTCCGCATATGCAGCAAATAGGTCGCATAAATCACTGGTGTTCATGCAACTGATGCAACCTACAAACTCTTCATCCTCCATTTTTTCTTGTATATTTATATTTATTTACAATCTAAGGAGGCCAGCCATGTTTTGCAATTAATATGCAAATGAAAGAAAATGAACAATGAAAAAACAATTGAAAAACGCGGGTTTTAGTGTTGTACCTTACATACTATGTAAATCAATCGATTTACATAACATGATCCGATAGTCGTAGGGCTGAAACGTTGATAGCTGGCTTAAGTCCCTGAAACAGAGAAAGCATCGGACCACGGTACTCAGTCAGGTTATAAGTTCTCCCCTCTGTAGGCCCAGAGTATGAGCGAATGACATTTCCAATGATGGAATGTGTCCATCACATGCACTGCACACTTCCACCGGCATACAATGATGACCCTATCAGAGGCCGTCGGGCCTCGAAGTCCTAAGCTGGCCAGAGGGCGGCCTCTTCCTCGTCGACGCACAGGTGGTGGTGTTTTCGGCGAAGTACATATTTCAGTTTTATTTAAGTCTATATGTATATTCAATATAAATAAATACTTAGATGTTTCCTATCGATTTTAAAAATTGTATGTATATAGAGTTTAGTAGACTATGGAAAGCACTCGCTTGGTTGTTTGAAAGCTTTTTTGTTTATTACCAGGTACGCTGTAGGATGTAACACATTTCATCGTACTAAACAAATCGTAAAAGATATTTTTTTTTTTATATTAATGCATTGATATTATCTGATAGAATTTAAAAAGGCAACAAATATAGGCCCTACTCTGACATTTCTATAACCCGAATCCCAAGTCCAAACAAAGTAACTAAAACACAAGCTTTTCTGACGTTCTTTAATCATATTTAATTTATTAGATAGAACGACTCTATTTGTGGTTTGGTCATAATTTGTCGTAAATTAATGTAAAACATGGTAAGTGAGTCGTCTTAGACATACTTTTTTAAACAAAACCTATCAACTTTTACATTACTACTATTCGGTTGTCATTTTGCTGTTTTAAAAAGAAAGTACTAATAGTATAAATCTTTTGTAACTTTATTTGACTATCGATTGTGTAAGCCGTCAATACCAAGTAACATCTCTATACATATTCTAATTTCAAATGATTTAAGTCATTGGCATGTTCTTTTAGTAGAAACGAGATAGCATGATACAATTTAGTTGACAAAAAAGTAACAGCAATATGTTTATAAATGAAACTGAGATTAGAATGACAGCTGCCAAAGACCGAGGATATCGTACTCCGATGTTGCCAATATTTTCTGTTTCCCTTAACATTTGGTTAATTATGTGGTTTCACATTGTGGTTCCATTTCTTTTCTATTTTAATTTTTATAACAGAAACAGGCCTAAAATAAATATCTAAACGACAATATGAGATGAAAATCTATATACTTTGTTACTTTCATACACTTCTGCTTCCAAAATAACAAACGTACATGTACTGCAATACATGTACGTGTGTTATTTTGGTATATCAATCTAGTGCGGATGTTAACATCCGCACTTGGTTGATATACCTTCTTCTACAGTCTAAAAGATTCTCCTCCACATTAAAAGTTCGTACATCTTAGATAGGGAACACTCTGCCGGCTTCTATGTTCCCTTCCAAATATGACCCGTCGACCTTTAAAGCAAGAGTGAACAGGCGTCTTCTGGGCTCACTCATCCCATCGTAGACCTTATCTTATGCTTACCATCAAGCATGAACGATGTCAAGAGTGGGCTCATCCAAAAAGAGGAATTAAAAAAAATTGCAGCAAAGATGTGAAGTTTGGTTTCAATATAAAAATTAGCCAAGTTTTTCATTTCTTATTTCATTATCCTATATAAATTAGTATTAATACTTTATAAACATTCGATCAAGTCTAAATCCACCCAGTAGTTCTTAAAAGTAAGCACTTTTGACGAATTATCTATAGCAACCCCGTCAGCTGGTTTTGTATCGTTTCAAACGTCAGTTCAGTTTTATTATTATGATAACAGCGATCGAGTTTATCTGCCGTAGTGTTTATTCAGACAACAGTAATCTTTTAGCTAGTCGCGTCTCGTGTGATAACTTGCAAAATAAGTATTATCTTGAATCCTGTCATATTCCTTTGTGTATATAATGTTATCAGTATATAGTAGACTTCTATTTCAGTGCAGTGCTTAGTCGTAAAAAGTTGTTAGTAATGCTAAAACCTGTTGGCTGAGGAAAAACTATGCCGTACGCGTTCAATGACCTGTGCTCGGTGAAAACATAACGTGAATTTTTAGTAGTGACTGAAGCCACCCAAAAAAAAAATAATGAAATTCAAAATAGACAGAGGGCTTCTGCCCATAAAGGCTCACTTCTTCTTTTTTTTCGCGGGTAAGTATTTTTTAATTTTTAAGCTGATTTTTTCTTACTTTTGTTCGAATATGCTAATCAAATGTCGAATTTTTTTTATTGAATTGCTTTGAAAATATTATTTTATTCATTTTTTTAACGCTCGTTTTTCGAACTACTAGGCAGAAACAAATAATTATGTTAAAAGAAAATAAAATTATTTCACAAAAGTTTACTATTTCTAGTTTAGGTAGGTATGTATGAGCTAACCTGATTATTTCTATTAATATACTCAAACGAATATTTATATCTTTAGATCAATGAACGTTGATTGTCTGATAATAGTAAAGATATTAGTGGTCATGAATAAATAATAAGTGTTGAAGTGTAATCTTGACCTTCTTTTTTAAGATCTTAGTAAACAATTATAGTCATTTTTCAATTGTCTGTCTTTATCTTAATCATCTTTAATTTGTTGTTGTACATCAAATATTACACTACAAAACAGTTATTAAGTATGTCATTTATGTACAACTGGCTTTGGCCTGCAACTTCATTCCCATGGGAGAGGGTGTAAATTCTGGGATAAAACATAGCCTATGTGTTAATCCAAAATGTCAGTTATCTACTTATCAAATTTCATTCAGATCTGTTCAGTAATTTTTGTGTGAAAAAGTAACAAACATTATCCTCAAAAACGTTCACATCAAGGCTTTTAAAAACAGTGAAAGTACATAATAGTTATATATTTTTTTATGATTGGTACTGGTAACAAGACAGCGCTGTCTGCCACTCCATGGCAAGTAAGATGTACAAAGGCATTAAGTTGTTCAATGCAGGAATAAATTAAAAAAACAATATACATTTATGTAATACTAGCTTCTGCCCGCGACTTTGTTCCGCGTGGGAGATTTTTCCCGCTTAAATCCCGATCCCGTGGGAATTTCGGGATAAAAAGTAGCCTATGTGTTATTCCAGAATGTCAAATATCTACCTACCGAATTTCATTCAGATCCGTTCAGTAGTTTTTGTGTGAAAGAGTAACAAACATCCATCCATCCTCACAAACTTTCGCATTTATAATACTAGCTTCTACCCGCGACTTCGTACGCGTGGGAAGATTTTCCCGCGTAAATCCCGATCCCGTGGGAATTTAGGGATAAAAAGTAGCCTATGTGTTATTCCAGGCTGCCAACTATCTACTTACCAAATTTCATTCAAATCCGTTCAGGAGTTTTTGCGTGAAAGAGTAACAAACATCCATCCATCCTCACAAACTTTCGCATTTATAATATTAGTAGGATTAGTAGGATAGGATAAGATAGGATAGGATATTAGTAGGAAGTAAGAAGTAGGATATTAGTAGGAAGTAGGATGAAAATATTACAATTTTTATTTTATTTATAATAGGCTTGCATTTGACCACCATCTATCTGATGGTAAGCGATGATGTGGTCGAAGATGGACCTTGCTTACATAGAAGTAACACATTCACTCTTGACTTAAAGACCCCCAGGTTATAGCTATCAGGAAACACAGACTTTGGCAGGGAATTCCACTTCTTAGCCGTTCGCACAATGAAAGTATTCCCAAAACGTTTTATGTGTATAGGTGGGATGTCCACCATGTAACGATGGTGCATCGCCGTTTGTTTTGTAGTCCGATGACGGAAAGAAAGAAGTATGAGATGCACCTTAATTTTGGATGCCATTACCAAGTAACTACCTCAAAAAGGGACAGAAACAGTCCATAATAAATCTGTTTCAAAAACTTTAAACGTCAACCAACCTTTTCGTTTTCATCACCGTTTTAATAAAATTACATTTTCAACATTTTTTAAGCTTTGTGGACCTTTATGTTAAGGTAATTTCAAGAAAAATGTTAACTGATGACTAGGCAGCATGGTCTCAGAAAAATGAGGTAATGTCAGTTTCGGAAAATAATTTTAACTTTAACATTAAAAAGATGGCCTTAAAATAAACATCATTATTTCATTATTATTTGAGATAATGAAATAATGATATTTATTTTGCAATTAGGTTATAAATAACACTTTTACACGTAATTTTTTTCGTAAATCGAAACTAGATGAGGCCTAACTCCTAACTGACTAATCTGAGAAGAAACACTGAAACAAACTCAGAGGTCAACATTTCTTTTAAAGTCCATAGAATCCGTAGTGATCAAATCATATACAGCCATGTCTGTGGCGCCCTTTAGAGGACAGAATCACACAGATTTGAGCAGGCCCGTGCAAGCATTTGTCAGTTATCGCGTAGCTCAGCTTAGAACTTTAAGGAACTCAAACGATTTGACGAACAATACCAAAGTAAGGACATTTGGGTGGGCAGTATAAAGCACACAAACTGCCAGACTGTGCGGTAATCTGTTAATAATATTCGTTGTTTTCCCACATTGCTTTTGCACATTGCTTTGCTCCACATTGCTCAAAACTCGCTCCAAATAACTTCAAATATGAATGCGAGAACACTGTAGACTCTTATTTCGTTTTTGATTAGTATTACTTTTTTATTTAGTATGTAACAAAAATCCTACTGTCCTCATATATCTATCATAAACTGTATTATAGAAGCATTGTAAAAATCAATTCTCAATTCACCTATTCAAATCACCTATTTTTACCTGACTGCAGCGAAGCAAGGAGGTGGGTTATGTTTTTACCGCGTATGTATGTATGTGTTCCTTTGTTCTCTCACCCGACGGCGGCGTCCCGGCGTACCGTTCCGTTCCCTCGTAACCATTAAACCACTGAACGGATTTTGATAAATGATATTTCGATCGTTGGATTTCTCTTGATGGCGCGAGTGTTACTGGATACATTAAAATAAAAACAAATCACCACAACGACAACCAGACGCCATATTGTCAAAAATAAAAAATCCAAAATCGACAAAGTATGGTCAAATGGGATATCATTAAATAGATCTTTAAAAATGATTTTGAGGTTTCTTTCATAATTTTTCATTTTAAGCAACCGTTTAGGAAATATAACGATTTAAAATGTAATTTAATCGTATAAAAAAAACTGAAAAGCGGTTAATTAATATTTAAACTAAAAATCTGAAAATAAAAAAGTTAATTAATAAACTAAATACCCGACTGCTCAATTGAATCGCAAGAAACAAGCCCCTATTGAACATAATCCTACTTCCTACTAATCCTATCCTACTATCCTACTAATCCTACTTCCTACTTCCTATCCTATCCTACTATCCTACTAATATTATAAATGCGAAAGTTTGTGAGGATGGATGGATGTTTGTTACTCTTTCACGCAAAAATGAACTGAACGGATCTGAATGAAATTTGGTAAGTAGATAGATGACATTCTGGAATATCACATAAGCTACTTTTTATCCCGAAATTCCCACGGGATCGGGATTTGCGCGGGCAAACCTTCCTACGCGTACGAAGTCGCGGGTAGAAGCTAGTATAATTAAAATTTAAAAAATGGGATGGGTCCCGCCTGCTTGTCACTTTTTAAAATGAAAATGTGCTTGTTTCTTGCGTTTCAGTTGAGCAGTCGGGTTTTTAGTTTTTTTAATTACCTAACTTTTTGGAAAGAGTAAACGTGGAGTCTCTTGGAAATTCTACTCTATAGGAAACTTAATCTGAATTAAGCATTTGCTGAGTTCAGATAGGTAGTCGGTTTACGTAAAATACTGGTATCTGGTATTCCGCCATATCCGGTCAGACTGGAAACTTATCTCTCAGTCAAATATTGCTTCACATTTTATGATTTCTAATTATAGATGTCTTAATCAATTGATAATTAACTAATTGGTGATATTAATTAATGATAAAGGAATGTTAAGCAAGTTATTGAACGTGAGCGCAGGGCGTTGACTGTCCGCTGCAATATGTTGGCTCGCAGATTTGCGAAATGCTCGACTGACGTTAAAGGTGAACGCAGACCTAGCCGCACCGCAGTCTCTACAGTCCCCGCAGTCATCGCTTTTTGTTATTGGCCTCGCACATCAATTCGCGCCGCAGTCGCTGCAGTCGTTCCCGTCAGTGTTGCCAGATTTTTGAAAGCATTATCTATCCGAAGATTTAAAAAATCTGTATAAAATCTGTATTTGGTATTGGTATTTTGCTCTTTTGTGTAATTTTATCTGTAGGTGCTATAATAGGGAATAAGCAAGTAATTATTTATACGAGAATAAGTAATTTTATTATAAACCGTTGACAGAGATTCTCTGTCTACTTTATAACTCTGGCAACACTGCGCGCCGTGGATGCGAATGACGTCATCCACGCTGCGTGCGGGTGACGTCATCAGCTGCGGCTAGGGGAGTTCGGTCGTTTCAGGGACTGCGGCGACTGCGGCGCGGGTAGGTGTGCGAGGTTGCATAGAACTTCATATAAAGAATTCGAATGCAGACTGCGGCGCGTGCGGTGCGGCTAGGTCTGCGTTCACCATAAGGCTACGCTGTTTGAAGCGTACTGTCAGTCGTTTTATACATGCAGTCTGTGAGTCAATTACACGCGGCGGGCATACAGCGCTCTGCGCGTTCAATATAACAATGCTTTCAGGGTGTCGATGGGGTTGCCGCGCTACTGCAGTGCTTCTGGCATGTTTGCAGAGGCAGGTATAGATGTATCATTAGAATTTAAAACGGGTTATTTACCATATATGTATTTATTGTTTGAGTTTCCGATATTTCGGCACTGTTGCAAGCGCCATGATCACGGATGAACTGAAGTAATTGCGGGTGGAAGTTTATGAGCAGACAAATCGGTCTACCCTCTTTCTTGTTCGTTTTCTGTTAGCGACACCGCTACCACTGTCACATGTATCACTAAACACTTGATTCTGTTCCCGACACACAGAACCCACCGTGTCGACTCGCGAACTTTCTACGGAACTTTTTCGGTTTTTAGACATTTGAACCACTGGATTCCAGGCCCTCGACAGTTGAAACCCATCCTCCCGGATGAAATTGTCGTATTTGGTAATCTCAATCGCTTCCCTTACCAGTCTTGGTATATAGTGGCGTTCTGTCGAGATGACTTGAGGGTTATGTAACTCAATCCAATGGTTCGATCATTTTTGAACATCATTATTTTTCACCGCCCAAATGTGTTCCGAGATTCTGCAAGCTACGGTATGTTTTGTCTGACCGATATACGACTTTCCACAGCTGCAGTCCACTTTATAGACACCGGGTTTTTCCAGGGGGAAGTGTGGAAAGTCGTACATCGGTCAAACAAAACGTACCGTTAGTGACCATGTTAGCTTAAGAACAGGTATAGATGGCTTCCATGCCATCATGCGCAAGCGATACGTTTCAATTACGCTGGGTACGCATCAGCCCCAACAGCATCCTGAACACTATATGCGGACAGGTGGGACAGCCCCATACTGAGACATTGGATACGCCTACATGCCACTGTGGCGTTCAATAATTAGTTGTTTTTGTGTTTCTGGTAGTTTTAAGTACTAACATTAGTTTTATAAGAATGTTTGTGTACTAACCAAATGGATTCTGTGTGAAATAAAAGAATTTTAATTAAAATTATTTTTTTTAATAATCTATATGTGGATATGAACTCAGCAATCACTAGCTATATCGAGAGTAGTCTCAGCCAATGGCTTAATAGCTAAGATGGGCTTGCTTCAGAAAGCGGTGCTCCTGGACACGGCGTGTATCGTTAGGAGGTTCCTCTCTCTGACGCTCTGATATAATGTTTTTTTATAAGATAATTAAAAAATGTATTTTAATTAAAAATTGAAAATTTATCATTTTTTTTTTATTACGAATGAGCCCGCTCTTGACCTCGATCTCGCCTGATGGTAAGCGATAGATGAGGTCTACGATGTGATGAGCGAGCCCAGAAGATGCCTATTTACTCTTGCTTTAAAGGGTGAAAGGCTTAGAGCATTTAACCTTAAAAAATGTTAAATGCTCTAAGGTGAAAGGTCATAAGTGGCAGGGAACACAGAAACCGGCAGAGTATTCCACAACTTGTCTGTGCGCACAATAAATGTTGAGGAGAAGCGCTTAGTACGACAAGACGGTATATCGACCAAGTGTGGATGGTATCCAGCCGTGCGTCTGGTAGACCGGTAGTGAAATGGAGATGGAGGAATCTGGTCATGGAGTTCCTGCGCACACTTCCCAAAGTACAATCTATAGAAAACCGACAGGCAGGATTATTAAATTAAAAAAATATATATGTATATATTATTAATTTAAAAAAATGTAATTAATTAAAAATTGTAGCAAAAATTACGCGGATCGAGGAGTATATTTGGTATAAGTTTAGCGATAAAGTTTTTTTTTAATAAAGATTACTAGCAATGTGGGTAGAATTCACATTACTAGCAATATTGTTAACCCCTCCAACTAAGCTAAATATGCTTGTGTCTGGAGTGGGTTCACGGCTATAGTGTAATGGGTGGGGTTAGAACCCGTGACCTCTCGATCACAAGTCCGACACCTTAGCCTCATCATATACTTAGCCTTTTCCCTATGTTGGGGTCGGCTTCCGAGTGCGGCTTAGTATTAGTTGTTATACATGGAGTGACTGCCTATCTGACTTCCACAACCCAGTAACTGGGTAACACGATACCTCTTCGCTAGACCAGTGTCAGGTTTACTGGCTTCTGACTACCCGTAAAAACTCAAACTCAAAACGTTTTATTTCACATAGGCCTACATGGGCACTTACGAAATGTCAGCAGTTAGGGCACGGTTCGAAATTGGTTGTTTTTGTGGAGAAGAATCGGCAAGAAACTCCACAGTTACTCAATATTTAAAATAAAGAGGGGCTTACATGGAACTGAAACTGAAAATATTGTTTTTCATGAAACCTATGCGTGTGTGGTATCTATAGATAGGTATTTAAAAATGACATTAAGGTTTCTAAAACCACTTTTTCATAAAGTTACTCGTTTAAAAGATATACGCATTCAAAGTGGTAAAATGTGTCCCCCCCATCTAACTTCTATAATAATGGAGTGAAAAATTTCAAAAAAAATATATGCTGTAGATCTTAATGTAAACTTTCAACCAAAATTAGTTTGAACGAGATCGGGTCAGCAATTTTTGAGATACAGCATATTTTCTAAAACCGCAAATATAACTTTGTAATTCATACAAACACTATGAAAAACAAAGTTATTGGGCGTAGTTCTAAAAAATGTAAATAAGCTAGTTTTCTAAGCTAGTAGTTTGTAAGGTTTTTTTTTAAATAAATATACATACCTATTATATTATATTATTATAGTTACTACGGAAACCCTTCATGGGCGAGTCTGACTCGCACTTGGCCAATTTTTTAAATTTTGAATCCTGTTTTTTTTTATTTTACTGATTTAAATATTTGCTTTCTCAATTACTGTACTTATATACCTATGTATATATATATATTTATATTTAGTTATCGTAAATGTGAGGACTATGTAGGTTATTGTTTCTTCTTTGTGTTACTTTAACTTTAATTTATGTAATGATGTCAAGCAGTTTGACTACTTGTGTGGCCTACCCAAATGTCCTTACTTTGGTATTGTTCGTCAGATCGTTAGCTCGTAAAGTTCTAAGTTGAGCTACACGATAACTGACAATTGCTTGCACTGTCTGGACAGGTCCGCTCAAATCTATGTGGTTATTTCTTCAAAGAGCACCACATACTCATGTCTCATTCATACCTACATGTTTTTCATATGATTGGACCAACATAAATTGTATAGACTTTAAAAGAGACGTTGACCTCTGAGTTTGTTTCGGGGTTTCTTCTCAGAGTAGTCAGTTAGGAAACACCGGCCTCATCTAGCTAAACTAAACTTAACACGCAAAAAAAATGGCCAAGTGCGAGTCAGACTCGCCCGTGAAGGGTTCCGTAGTAATTATAATAATATAATATAATATGTATATTTATTTGACGAAAAAAACCTTAAAAAGTTCTTAAAACTAGCTTATTTACATTTTTTACAACTACGCCAAATAACTTTGTTTTTAATAGTGTTTGTATGAATAACAAAGTTATATTTGCGGTTTTAGAAAATATGCTAATAAACATATAATTTCAAATGTTTGAATGCCGATTGGTAAAATGTGACTGAGCTAAATGTAATCTTAAGAACTATTATGTACCCATATTTGCAAAATAAAAATTCTATTCTATTCTATTCTAATCTCGTTCAAACCAATTTTGTTTGAAAGTTTACATTAAGATCTACAGACATATATTTTTTTTTTGATTTTTCACTCCATTATTATAGAAGTTAGAGGGGGGGACACACATTTTACCACTTTGGAAGCGTATATCTTTCAGACAATTGACTTTATGAAAAAGTGATTTTAGAAAACCCTATGTCATTTTTAAAGACCTGTCTATAGATACCACACACGCATAGGTTTCATGAAAAAAAATATTTTCAGTTTTAGTTCCATGTATGGGGAGCTCCCCTTTATTTTAAATATTTATTATTTTTTTTCTTAAAATCGGAAAGCGGTTCCCAGAATACATCTACTTACCAAGTTTCACATGTATAGTCTTAATAGTTTCGGAATAAAATGGCTGTGACATACGGACGGACGGACAGACAGACAGACGGACAGACATGTCGAAACTATAAGGGTTCCGTTTTTTGCCATTCGGCTACGGAACCCTAAAAACATGACGTATAAAAGTGTTATTTATAACCATTTTACATTTCAAACATCCATGTATACATTCATCCTCACTTTATATTTTAAATTTATAAATTTCGCATTATAATATTAGTTAGATAATGCATTGATAATAATTGAAGTTATGGTCGAATTTCGCCCAGTGGGCGACCACTATTGTTAAAATCAATACAATACATAAATAAGTAATTAGCTTTATAGTATTAAATTAAACTTATTTTCTATACTTAAAAATAAACCGCCACAAAATTGTACTATCCGCTAAGGTAGACTCCCTTCAGATAAAGCTAAACCAAACCACCGAGGTGCTAGGTAATATATTATATAAGAACCCCGCCCTACAAAAGGAGTTTGAGGTGGAGATTGACTTCTTAAAAGACAATCCCCGTCTCATACACCCCCTCGCGTTGCCACCCACCCCGCAGCCGGAGATAGGTTCCACCCCCGCGCCCATCACAGATAGGTCCCCCTCCCCCCCAGACGTCGAAATGGACTCTGAGGAGGAGGAACAAGAAAAAGAGAGCTCGGAAGGCGAGCGCTCGGAGCGCGCAGAGAGCATACACTCTGAGCGCTCAGAGCGAGCGGAGTCCGAGCACTCCTCCTCCGATTAAACCTCTTCCTCCGACGAGTTTATCCTCGTCGAGGGAAAGAGGAAGAAGAGGTCGCAGGCCTCGTCCTCCCAGGCCCCTAAGGCCAAGAAACCCTCCCCTCCCGAGCCTGCACGCTTAGTGCAAAGCCAGCCATCTACCTCCTCGGCCACTAGGCCCAGCCCTACCCCTACCCCAGTCGTCAGCGCCTCAGTGCGCAAGACCATCCCTTCCCCACCCATCTTCATCCATGATAAGGGGGCTTGGACAAACGTGTCCAAAGCGTGTGGCGAGCAACGCATCGCCTACACGAATGCCCGCGCCGTTCAGAACGGCATAAAAGTAGGGTTAGCAACAGCTAACGACCACCGCGCGCTTTCGAAGCTACTCAAAGCTCGAAACATTCCCCACCACACGTACACGCTCCATGAGAGCAAACCTGTACGTGTGGTCCTCTGCCGGATCCCTAGCGAGATCCCCACCACCGAGATCGTCTGCGACCTAGAGTCCCAGAATATCCCGGTGATTGAGGTGCACCGTATGCACGGAAGAGGTGGCAAGGCGTCTAACAACGTCCTTGTCATTAGTCATCCCACCTCCGAAGGTCCCCACCCCATCTTTGCGCTAAAGACTGTATGCAGTCTTTCAGGCATCCTCATAGAGAAGCCACACAAGAGTGGCATGGTAGGCCAATGCCACCGTTGCCAGCTCTACGGGCACGCGCAACGAAATTGCTTCGGCAAACCCCGGTGCGTAAAGTGCCTGGGCGATCACGGCACCGCCGAGTGCAATCGCCCTAAAGATAGGTCCCAGTGCCCAGACCCGCCCAGCTGCGTGCTGTGCGGGCAATCTGGCCACCCCGCCAACTACCGAGGCTGTCCGAAAGCCCCGAAAACCTCCGCCCCTAAACTGGCAACGCGCGCTAGCGCACGCCAGGGACGAGAGTGTCCTACACTCTCGTCTGAGCTCCCCCAGACCCTCAGTCCCCAGCGTCCAACTCCTTGGACGGCGGCGAATCACGCCCAAAACTTCCCGGCACTAAGGCCGAAAGTCCCAGGGCTGATGGATCAACCCATCATGCCCCCCGCTCCGGTCGTTGTGGCTTCTCAGCCTCCACCTCCTCCCCAGTCACCCCCTCGCTCGGATGAGCCGGAACTCGATGCGTTCCTCATCCTAGCGAAAACTTTCAATTTCTTTCAGTCCCCCCGCGCCATCCAAATGGTAACGGAGGTCGTGGCCTGCAAAAGCATTGAATCCCTGATTCAGGTATACTCTAAGTATCCTGATGTCAAAAGCCATTTTGCCAACCTTTTTAATCAGCCATAATGTATAACACGGCTAGTAAGAGATTAAAGCCTCGATCCCTAAAGCTAGGTTATTTCAATGCCAATGGCATCAGCAATCAACGGGACGAGATCGCGACTTTCCTTCGCGATCATAGTCTCGACATCCTTCTGGTCCAAGAGACCTTCCTCAAACCCCACCTTAGGGATCCCAAGATAGCTAATTACCGGTTAGTTAGGAACGATAGGACTAGATGCCACAAAGGTGGCACTCTAATATATTATAGGAACTCCCTGCACTGCATCCCTATGGATCCGCCGCCCCTTGCCGACTTAGAGGTATCCGTTTGCCGGCTAGGCATGACGGGCCATCCCTCTATCACAATAGTATCCGCGTATCTCCCACCGTACAACGATGTAGATTCAAATTCTTCTATAAACGCCTCACTTCGAAGCGACCTTACCGCCCTTCTTGACATGAGTGACTCCGTCCTTATGGCGGGGGATCTCAATGCCAAACATCCCGCATGGTGTAGTCGTATTACCAACCCCCGTGGGAATGTACTATACGACCTTTGCACACCTCTCCACATAGATATCATAGGTCCTATGCGGCCTACTCATTACCCGTTTGAGCCATCCCACTCGCCCAACGTACTCGACATTGCCCTCCTGAAGAATGTGAACTTACGTTTGCACTCTTTAGAGACGATAGACGAACTTGACTCTGACCATAGACCAGTGATCTTAGAGTTAACTCCGAGATCGGGTCCCTATGACCCTAACCGCCCCCCTCCCACACAGGTGATCACTGACTGGAGGAAAGTAGGCGAATTGCTGAAATCCAACACGTCACCTCACCTGGACAAGATCCCCGACCACATCCAGTCCGCCGCCGACACGACGGCTGCGATCGACTCACTCACAGAGCACGTACAATCTGTCTTGAACGACTGTTCAAAGGAGATTCCGGTGTCAGAGCACTGGCGCCGGAAACTCCCGGACGATGTACAAGCCCTGCTGACTGAGAAGAACGCAGCAGTCCGTGCCTACAGAGCTTACCCCTGCCAGAATAACAAAACTTTCATGCGGTACTTACAGCGCAAAGTAAGTAACAGCATCAGAGAGTGGCGTGAAGCCGGCTGGGACAAGACCCTGAGCGAACTGGAACCCACCCACCATGCCTTCTGGCAACTTCAGAGGAATATGCGCGCCACTGAGGTTGCCTCAATGCCTCCCCTTATCCGCCCGGACAAAAGCATTGCCTTCGACGACGAAGACAAAGCCGAATGCCTAGCCGACAGCCTGGAGGCCCAGTGCTCTCCCAGCTCCCAACCAGTCGACCCAGCCCACCTTGCCCACGTGGATACTGAGGTCGAACGTAGATCTGCCCTACCCCCTGTCAAGGACCCTGATGCTCCACTCCCCCCCGTCACGGAAGACGAGGTGGAGGAGATCATCAAGAAACTCAAACCTAGGAAAGCTCCCGGGACTGACAGACTGACCACTAGGGCACTTAAACTCCTCCCACGTACGATCATAGTCCTACTGGCTGCCATCTTCAATGGCGCCTTGTCCAACAACTTGTTTCCACAAGCTTGGAAAGAGGCTATAGTGATAGGTATCCCAAAACCCAAAAAGCCCAAGTCCCTCCCGACTAGTTATAGACCCATTAGTCTGCTCAGCGCCCTCGGCAAGGTCTACGAGCGGATTATTCTTAATCGGCTCAAGGACTTTGTCGAGGCAAAGAGCCTAATCCCTAACGAGCAGTTTGGCTTTAGAGCCCATCATTCCAGTGTCCACCAAGCCCACCGCATCGTAGAGCACATTAGCGGCCGTTTTCAACGCGGTCTGGTGACGGGGGCCCTATTCTTTGATATAGCGAAGGCTTTCGACAAAGTCTGGCACAATGGCTAAATTTATAAGCTTTACCAACTAGGTGTGCCGGACCGTCTCGTGCTCATCATTCGAGACTTTCTGTCGAACCGCTCCTTCAGATATCGTATCGAAGGAGCGCTTTCCACTCCCCGCCCTATCAGAGCCGGCGTCCCTCAGGGCGCCGTGCTCTCTCCCCCACTCTTCACGCTATTCACAAGCGATATCCCCAAAAAGCCCCCAGTAGAGTTATCCCTATTTGCCGACGACACGGCCATCTATTACTCGGGACATAGTCCCGATAGCATCGCTCATACCCTCCAGACCTCAGCCAACGCATTAGGCGATTGGTTTAGGAAATGGAGGATTGAGGTAAATCCCGACAAAAGTCAAGCAGCTGTTTCGCAGGGCTCGCCAACATAGACACTTCACCGCCCCCCGCCCGATCACTATGTTTGGCAAGCCAATCCCTTGGGAGAAGCGAGCCAAATACTTAGGTGTGATCCTCGACCAGTTCCTTAATTTCAGTGAGCACATAAAGTCGGTTCGCTCGCGAGCCGCTTTCGCTCTCGGTAGGCTCCACGCCTTGCTGAATAAACACAGTAAGCTGGGCGCGCCCTGGTTCTTGAGGAATGAGGATCTCCACGTAGACCTCAAACTCCCGACCATAAAGCAAGTGTTGAAACGCATGTCAGTGCGTTACTTCACCTCTGCTGATACCCACACTAACCCCCTGATCGTATCGGCCGCCCGATACAGACCCTCCAAGATTTCTCGGGTTCGTCGCCCGCGTAACGTCCTAGACGAGCCTGACGACCCCACCACCATCCGACAAGAGAGCAGTAGGGAAACCAGCACTCTTAGAAAATACAAATACAAAACGCGTTCCGTATTCCGGCCTCGCCGACGAGGCCCATCGCGACGTCCGCGTACTTGTAATGGAAATCCTCCCCGACCTTTGCCAAACGAGCCAGCCCGCGATGCTGAGCCAGTAGCAATAAATACTCCCCTAAATACGACCCAGCCTGTCCCTTTGCTGCCCTCCCAAAATGACCCCGCTATGCCGAGGCCCGTACTCCACAGGGTGTGCCCTTAGCGTGCGGTCATTAGTTTGTAAGTATATTTTAGTTTGTAAGCCCTGGCTGGGGGCCCTTAATTTATTAAAGGTCACCACAGGACAGACCGGTTAAGTAGACGCACAGCCTTACTGAGCTGATATACGAGTGGGCCTACCTAAAAAAAAAAAAAAAAAGAACACAAAATTGTAAATAAACTGTAAAAGAAAGGCGCCTGTGTCTGTAACACAGTGTAAACTAGCACACACAAAGACGTTTACTCTGTCTCAAATAATAGTATTGCTCCTTAATTTATTCTCATTGCTGCATTTCTCCTTGCTTAAATGGCGAAATTGTTTTTTCTATTTTTTGAGATGAATAAACTGTATTTGGCTTTTTGGTAATAAAATTTTTATTTATTTATTTATTATGTACAAATAAAAAGGCCAAAGACGCGAGCGAGACACGCGTACGCGCACAGGTGATGCCGAATAGGATTTCGGTCTGTTTATAAACCACCCACAATGTCAAGAGTGAGGATATCTTCACTAAATTGTCATTTCCTACTCTCCTGCAAGTGACGTCAACAGATTGGACTTGACCAGCATATGCGAGTACTAAGAAATTAGGCCGAGTATCTTGTAATGCGTAGACTTATTACCAGAGGTCGGAATTACGTAGAGTTATTTATGTACTTGCATCGAAATGTTGATATTAATCTGGATCTTCCCGGGATTTCTAATAGACAATCCCGCGTGACCAACAATATTTTGTAAATTTGGCAACGTCGCGCGTGCAGTGGTTTATATTGTGTAAAAGTAAATAACTTTTTATTTAATAAATCACGGGATTTTTCTGCTCTTCAAAATTAATCCCGGGATTTGGGGCATATCCACTTTCTTCTTTTGTTGTATGAAATCAGTGTCAGTAGTTACATAAATAACTCTACCTAATTCCGACCTCTGCTTATTACGCAATAAGATAGCTGTAAAGTCACGTTACTTTCGTTGGTAATCACGATTTTGCATCGCTACTATCGCCTAACAAAATTTTACCCAGTTTAGAATATAAACGTATTTTTTTAAAGAGAACTAGCTATGTTGGTAAGATTCACATTACTAGCAATCTTGATAACCTCCAACTAACCTAAATATGCTTGTGTGTGGAGTATGTTCACGGCAACAGTGTAATGTATAAACTTCGAACCCGCGACGAGTCGATCACCAGGCCGACACTTAAGCCATTAGTTTATTGACGCTTAGTTTCAAATAAAGGTCAATATAGTATATATGTTACGGCTAAAGGTGGGTGTGAACATAAACTTAAGATTAGCCGGCTAAACTTAGATCTAACTTCGAGGAGGTGTTAATGCTAGTTTCTCCTATCTTTAGCCGGCTAAACTTAAGTGTAACTGCAGGCCCTTGGCTAAAAATGTAGAAGGAAATGAAAAAGGAAACAATGTAATAATGTTTACTATTTTGACACGAAAACTTAAAAAAAAAATCACCCTCATTACACATACTTTTAGGCATGTATTTAACGCGGTGGCAAACTAATCTGATTTAGAGTTTTAAAAATAATTAAAATGAGTAGGAAAAATAATAGGTTGGCAGCTACAGTGAAGTAGCATTTTAAGCATAAAGTAGCAGCTTTATATTGAGTTCCAAGCTTTGTTTAAATTTAAGTTGGCAGTGATTTTATGGTGTAGCAACTGAATTTATTGTTAGGCTACAACAGTTTTTACGCAAAATCGACGGAGCCCCGATTCGCGGGGCTCCTATTTCTGGATGGTTTAAAAAAAAAACCCGAGTCGGGGTACTCTGAGTCGGGGTGTTAACCAATAGTTGCTAATAATACAATGTTTGATATCCGTCTGTTAATATTAGCTGCCAAGTCATTATTTTTTGTAACCAAGTAAAATAATTTGCCATACATTTTTAGCCGTTTCGTTTCGATTAATATGCACATTAGCCGGCTAAAGATGGAATATCACGACACAAACTAACATGATATCGAACTTTAGCTGCTTCTCGAAGATAAACCTAAGTTAAGCCGGCTAATCTTAAGTTTATGTTCACACTCACCTTTAGCCGTAACATATACATATAAGTTATTGTCCCTTGATAAATAAAATAAATTAAGCTTTTTATTAAAATTACTGTCATTGCAGCTAAAACTTTAAGCGTCTATTGACCTCCCTTTCAGCGCCCAGAACCCAGCATATGGGTCGAAAAATAATTGGTTCGTGTGCCCACAACCCATATCCGAGTCGTCCTTATAAGTAGCTATTAGTGACTTGCTTTCATGCCCAGAACCCGAATACCAAGTCCATAGTCATGTAAGCTTTAGCACACGAACCAATTATTTTTCGACCCATATGCTGGGTTCTGGGTGCCAAAAGGGTTAACAATGAATTTAGGTATTATCTACTATTTATACATAGCTGAGAGCTTTTTTATAAAATACTAGCTTTTCCCGCAGCTTCACTCGCATGGAGAGGTTTTTTACACGGCTTTGTGTGTAGCGGCGGCACATGTATACTTCTATACTAATATTATAAAGCTGAAGAGTTTGTTTGTTTGTTTGCTTGAACGCGCTAATCTCAGGAACTCCGGTTCTGATTTGAAAAATTCTTTCAGTGTTAGATAGCCCATTTATCGAGAAAGGCTATAGGCTATATATCATCACGCTAAGACCAATAGGAGCGGAGCACTAATGAAGAATGTTTCAAAATCGGGGGATTTTTTTTCCACGCGGACGAAGTCGCGGGCGGAAGCTAGTTACGTTATAAACCTGGATAAGATAAGATTTAGACAGATAGATAGATAAGATTAATTTGCACCAAAAAGGATTACAATCATGTTGCATACTGTATGCAAGATTGATCATCTGGTCAGTAGTCCCACCAGTTGTCCCACTGCCGACGATGAAAGCCACTTTATTAGGGCAAACAAGCTACTTGGTTAGTTTAAACAAGCCACTTTATGAGTAGCGAGTAGAGCTAGCGTGTAGTTCCATAGTTTTGTCGCTGGGCTATAAGCGAGTGTGCGAGTGCGACGGGCGATTACTCGCTAATTGGTCCGCTGGACCGCTAGTTGGTCTCTGGGCGTGAGTTTGTCTCTGGTAGTGAGTTCTGACCGCCAAGCGAGCGTCGCTGAGCGAGTATTATCTTTGACAGCTCTTTTCGCTCAGCGATAGAACTAGTGGAGCGAGTCGTCGCAGGCAGTATGAACAGTTAGAGAGCAACTATTAATACCTATATGCATCTCTTTCGTTTACACGGAATAGATAGATAGAATACACTTTATTGTACACCAAAATTTAAACACACCTATTTAACAATATTGCTTATTCTATGGTAACAATGGCGGTCTTATCGCTGAAAGCGATATCTTCCAGACAACCTTTGGAAGGACTTTAAAAACTTTTAAATTAAAGTGGGGAGGGCTAAATTAGTGTACTAACTACATTACTCATAAAAACAGAGAAACAAAAATATTTAAATATTAAAATAAATAAATGTATATGCAAATATATATATATGCATATAAATACAATGTAATACATAGGTAATTAAATAATACAATAGGTACATATAATGTGTTCTTTAACATCAAGTGGAAAGAAAACAAAAGAATAGTCATAAATTGGAATGAAAATAATTAGCAACCGAGCTTTTAAAAGTAGCCAGTGACTGAGCTTGTCTTACAGACACCGGCAATGCATTCCACAAACGAATAGCTTGCACCGTAAACGATGAGCCATAGAATTTAGTGAAATGTGCAGGCATTGAAAGTCTCAAATTCTCCGACGATCTCAAATCTCTTACATGTGTGTCATGAAGGAACTTAAAGCGTTCTTTGAGATAAAACGGGGTTGCGGGATTGAAGAGAATACTGTAAAGTAATGATAAAATATGTGCATTCCGGCGAAGGCGGATCGGCAGCCACTTGAGTTTAATGCGAAACTCAGAAACATGATCATATTTGCGCAAACCAAATATGAATCTTATACAAAAATTTTGGAGTCGTTCAAGCTTATCTAGCTGCACTTCAGTAAGATCTGGATAACTTGCTTCAGCATAGTCGAGAACAGGGAGAAGAAGGGATTGGGCAAGCGCAATTTTAGTGGCAGTCGGCAGGAAATTGCGCAATCTGCGTAAAGACCCCGCAGAGGCAAACAGTTTGCGGCTTACTTCTTGCAACTGAGGACCCCAAGACAAATCCCTATCAATATAAATACCTAGGTCTTTTACTGAGTCACAGTAAGGTATAGCAGCTCCATCAAAAACGATTTGAGGAAGGGTCACCCAGTTAATTTTGGAACGTAGCCTAGGGCTGCCAACAATAATGACTTGAGTCTTGGCAGGATTAACCCTCAAACCATGATTCAAACTCCAATCAGAAATACGCGCTAAGTCTTTATTCACAATCTTCACCGCCTCAGACAGTTCTTCAACGAGAGCTTGCGAATAAATTTGCAGATCGTCAGCATAAAGGTGATAGGATGAGAGAAGATCATTTGAGATAGAATTTATAAATATGGCGAAAAGAAGAGGAGAGAGAACGCCCCCCTGTGGTACGCCAGCAGTAGTATTGCACCATGAAGATGATGTACCTTCAATGCGAATACGTTGTCGGCGGCCACACAGGTAACTACGAAACCAATCAATTGCTGTTGGAGATATGTTAAGAGAGCAGAGTATACCGAGCAGTACATCAAAATCGACAGTGTTAAAGGCGTTACTGAAGTCCAGTAACGAAAGGACAGTTAACTTCCTATTATCCATACCTGATCTGATATCGTCAGTAATTTTAACTAGAGCTGTGGTAGTGCTATGTCCTGAACGAAACCCGGATTGGTACAAATTTAGGAGTTGGTTTTTACAAAGGAAGGCACTAAGTTGATTGTGGATAAGGCGTTCGAGGACTTTGGATAGGAACGGTAATATGGAAATAGGGCGGAAATCAGAGAAAGAAACAGGATTAGACTTTTTAGGGAGAGGAGTTATCTGAGCTTCTTTCCACAAAGATGGGAAAACACTTGAGGATACGGAATAATTGAGGACATGGCAAATGACAGGAAGAATTTCGTCCAGGATAGGGAGTATCATCTTACGGCTAATACAGTCATTACCAACGGCATTTGACGTTATAGATAGCATGCTCTTCTTAACATCACAACTGGTAAATTGATTAAAAATAAAAGGAGAATAATTGGGAGTGGGAGTGTATATTTTATTGCTGCTGTGTCAAATCCATCCAAAGGTTGTCTGTAAAAGATCGCTTTTAGCGATAAGACCGCCCTTTGTAGTTTTTAAGTCCTTATTTAATTCTGTTATGGTGTACAATAAAGACTATATCTATCTATCTATCTATCTATATTTTATTGTGCGTTTTGTGAGCGAGAAAATCGCCGATAGTTTGTCGTTTTCTCGCCAGCAGTCGGACAACTGCCCATAAATATTATAAAATTAACTGGTTTTAATTGGAACAAAAATGTAGACCAGTTTTATTAAAATAGGTGAATGTACTTACAGACCCCAAATAGATTCTGTCGATTCAATATTCGTCCGCAGTCGTCCTGACCCTGAACCAAGGCCCCTTCTATTTGACACCTATTTCCTAATGTGAGCACATAATGGGCATCGTGGATGTGTAGTCTAAATAGTGTGTGATCCGTATGATTCATAGTTATTAGGTTAGTTAGGTCCCACTTAGGGCTGACAGCTTTACGGCGTCCCGTTTTTAAACCTTTGAGCCCCGCGAAGCGGGGCTCTCACTACGCTTTTTAGGCTACTTTAAGTGTTTTGAGGTTAGGTTACAAAAAGTCATTTTTCTCGGAAACGGTGAGTTACCTTTTCATGGGAGTGGTGCCAAGGAGGAGGGGGTACAGAACCCCCTCACCCCCTCCCCCTCCACCCCCTCCTCCTGCAGCCGATTACTAAACTTTTACCGATTTTTTTTGTCACATTAATATACATATTATATTATATTATTATAGTTACTGCGGAACCCTTTATGGGCGAGTCTGACTCGCACTTGGCCATTTTTTTTCATTACCTAACAAGTACATAAAATATTAAGTAGGTACAGTACGGCCGTTCTAACTTGGCGAGTGTGAAGTTAGGCTCTGCGAACTTTAGCGTTTGTGCACTCGTACAAAAATAAAGGTTTTAAAAAAATAAATGCCAATAACAGTTGTTAATAGGAATAACAACTGCTAATGGCATTTATTTTTTTAAAACCTTTATTTTTGTGCGAGTGCAGAAGCGCTAAAGTTCGCAGAGCCTAACTTCACACTGGCCAAGTTAGAACGGCCGCATTGTACTTACAGTTTTATTCTTTGGAATTTCCTCTTGTATGCTATTTTCAAATTACGCTTCTTGCGTCTTTTTTTGTCACCCATTTTAATATTATAATAAGAATTTACGACAAGTAGTAATTATTATTTACAACGTTATACCTAATTACACACTAAAATAACCTAATATTTACACACACTATACATAAAACAAAGAAAAATCTAATTGGTTGGGCTATCGACAATAATTTTGTTTGCGGAGAAAAGTGTCACAGGTCCGTCCAGCACTGCGTCTCGTCCCGCACTGATTTACTGGGCGCCCGGAGGGGTGGATACGCGATTTGCGAGTAGCGATTACGTAAAAAAATCCTTATAAATAATTAAAAAAGTTATTGGCAAAAATAAGCACAGGGTCCCATCGGCATTACTTAATATAATATATTGGTGGCAATTAAAAGATCCTGTGATTGATTGTTTAGGAGAAAAATGGTAGTAAGTCACAAAAACAGAGGCCACTCTCCCCGGCTTCGCACGGGTGCAATGTTTATATTAAATATACTATAGAATGTGATTATATACATCGTTGACAGCCTTTTTGTCATTCGACATACATGTTCTCTTTAGTAATTACTCTTGAAAGTGCGACACATAATTTACCATGGGAAAAACATTCAACGCTCAAATCTAAGCAACAAAGGAACGCGCGCCGTGCCTCCGCCGCGCCGGCACCGCGCCGCAACCGCTATATCCTTGCATTTTAAATCTGTAATATCTTCGAAACTATTTATTTAAATTATATTCTGTAAAGGGCAATATTGATTTATATTAAATGCACAGTGTATTTATGGTACTTAATTGGATAAGGAAAAATGATGTATTGCTTAAAATCGCTTCGTAAAATATGCTCTTATTTCTCGTAAAAAGTAAAGGATAAAAAATGGTTGTTGTGGGTTATCTGTAAGAGATAGACAGATGCCATCGAGGACTTTTTTGTTGTCCTTTTTAAGGTGTACAATACTGTTGTTGCGTCCCAAATGTATTTTTGAACGATCTTTTTGGTGTGGCAACATTCTATTGTCTTTTTGATGTTGACACTTGACATTACTTTTGACTTGACAGATAGACTTTGGTTCCTTGTTGGAAAATGTCCGTTCTTGGGACTTTGATTTAATTGTAATTGGTAAAATATCGTTTGGAATCGCCTGTTGAAACCGATAATTGGGTCGCGAGTAACGATTAGTTGGAATTTGTAATCCCCATTTGACGAAAACCCTGGGATATTTCTCGGAACATATCGCCGTATTGCCTCACCGCGTGGCACGCGCATTTGTTGGGAAAAAGTAGTGATAAATAGCTTCAATCCGGTGCGAGTTAGGGCTGTGATGCTGATCTGAACCGCGCCATCTGGAGACTGACGCCTTGTGACCGTTCAGAACACTTGACTTACATCACACTTTCAATTACTCACCTCATATTTACATACATACCACACTTGGGCGTGACCTAGGAAGGTCGAAGTTGGTGTACACAGTGCAGAAGGTAAGTGGTTAGAACTGTTATTTATATATATGGTTTGTAGGCCGAAGAGCCTGTAGTTTTGTTTATTATTGTTGTAAGCAACGTTAGAGCTCCACGAACCGTGGACAGTTTCGGACACACCAGTATCGTTGCGCTGGCCTATTGTAGTCCTGACCAACTGTAGTACATTATTTTGATCTATCTCGTAGGGTTCAACCAGCGTTTGCAAAGCAAGCGCAAAAAATGTGTATATTTGCGACATCACATTAGAAATCTAAAAATTATCAGTGTTCCTCTACTATATTATGCATGTTATATACTTAAAAACCTTCCTATTGAATCACTCTTTCTATTGAAAGAAACTGCATCAAAATCCGTTGCGTAGTTTTAAAGATTTAAGCATACATACACAGGGAAGCGACTTTGCTTTATACTATGTTAAGAAGATTAAGATTAAGAAGATTATCTATATCTTCTTCTTATCTTATCATCATCAACTGCCGAGCAAGATGTCTCGGATTCGATTCCTGACAAAAAGTGCTATTGGATTTTACTAGTATACATTTTTAACCGACTTCTGAAAAAGGAGGAGGTTCTCAATTCGGATGTTTGTTTTTTTTTTTATGTTTGTTCGGGCATAGCTCCGTCGCTTGCCAACCCATTTGAAAAATTCTTTTTTGTTGGAAAGGGTATATTTCCCAAATGGTCCCATGAAAATTTTATCTAAATCGGACAAGCAGTTTCTGACAAATCAACAAAAGTAAAAAAAAATTTTACATTGATGATCTTTTCGTTTACTCTGCATTGTGTTTTTTGTTCGCGCGTTTTTAGTTTTTTGTAGTTGACATTTTGGCTTTTATAACTAGATTAATTACAAATTGACCCACTAAAAAGCGCGAAAATAAAAACATTTTTGCAAAAAAATAAAACCGACTTCCATATCAAAACACTACAAAGCCAAAAATAATTTTAATTTCGGAAGGCGGTGTGAAAAAAAAAAACGAAAATACAAAACCAATAACACCGACTACCGAAATTAAAATTATTTTTGGCTTTGTAGTGTTTTGATATGGAAGTCGGTTTTATTTTTTTGCAAAAAAGTTTTTATTCAATAGAAGCCTGGAGTTTGGAAGTTGGCGATGCGACATCCCTGTGCTTGCGTGCGAAAATACGTTAAACCATTGATCCTGCGCCTGATTTATCTCCGGTCGTGTCAGATTGTCAGATTGTCGCCCCATAGGAAACTTCTTGTTATCGTGTGGGTAGTAAGGTCTAACGACCCCACACCCCCTAGTGTCAGAGTTTCTAGACCGCCTCAAGGGCCTCTGACGTGGTCTATTTTGACGACCGCCATTTGGCGACCGGGACCACCAGCTTATACGTGCCTTCCGAAGCACGGAACCATCTTTTTATCAGACAATCAGGTGATTCAGGCCTGCAATGTCCTAGGCAAACTGGAAACCACTTTACAAAGTATGCTTCCTGCGGGAATCGTACCCACGATCATAGACACGGGGGTATTACACCGCTAACTTCCACATAGTAACTTCCAACTTAGAAATACCCAATAGGAATCGAATCGAAGGCCTCATGATCAGCAGTCGCACTGGCCACCTTTAGACCAACGAGACATCCTCGTTATTTAAAAAGTCAGAAAGACAAAGTCTTAGTGTGCCGGGTCGGCTAGTTACTAATTCACTTTAGTAATTAACTAACTGTTGCTCGCGATTTCTTTTGCGTGGGAGGTTTCACGCACACGTCTTGATCCCGTGGGAATTCCGGGATGAAAAGTAACCTATGGGTTGGCCTATAACCTGTACTATCTGTCAGAGAAAACCCCATTAAATCGCCTCAGCCGTTGCAGAGATTGAGCTCCCGATTAGAAAGACAGAAAAAAAATATTGGCCAAGTGCGAGTCAGACTCGCCCATGAAGGGTTCCGTAGTAACTATAATAATATATTTGACAAAAAAAACCTTACAGATTTCTTAAAACTAGCAGGTTTACATTTTTTAAATTTTTTCATAGTGTTTGTATGAATTACAAAGTTATATTTGCGGTTTTATAAAATATGCTGTATCTCAAAAACTGCTGACCCGATCTCGTTCAAACTAGGGCGTCCAATCCCGCAGCCTGAATTCAATCTCGGTATTTGCGGGACTACGAATTTTCAATCCCGCGGGATCTCGGTATTTGCGGGATCCCGCATATTGAAAATATTCACATTTATATAAGGCAAATAAAACAATGAATTAATCAACTAACTCCACATTTATTTACGTATTACTATTAGTATGAGATCAATCAAATTACACCGTTTTTTCTTCACAAAAACAGTAACAAATACTGAATAAAAAACTTTTCTGATATTTTAGGCTACATACTTAGGCTACCACTGACTAAAATTCGGCTATATTAGGCTACATAAGCTGTGAAAAACGGGTGACATCGGCCCCCGCGTTGTTTGCAACACTGCCGGCCCGAAGTCACCGAGCGACCGCGTTCGCGAGAGGTCATATGCATGCTTTTTTTCAGTCCCGCAAATCCCGCGGATCCCGCACCCGTAATCCCGCATCATGCGGGATTGGAAAATGACGCAGGATCCCGCAATACCGAGATCTCGGTATTCCGGGATTGGACGCCCTAGTTCAAACCAATTTTGGTTGAAAGTTTACATTAAGATCTATAGACATATATTTTTTTTTAGTTTTTCATTCCATTATTATAGAAGTTAGAGGGGGGCGGGGACACATTTTACCACTTTGGAAGCGTATATCTTTTAAACGATTAACTTTATGAAAAAGTGGTTTTAGAAACCCCGTGTCATTTTTAAAGACCTGTATATAGATATCACAAACGTATAGGTTTCATGAAAAAAAAAAAACAGTTTTAGTTCCATGTATGGGGAGCCCCCTTTATTATAAATATTTTTTAATTTTTTTCTTAAAATCAGAAAGCGGTTTACAGAATCCGTCTACCTACCAAGTTTCACACGTGTATAGTCCTAATAGTTTCGGAATAAAATGGCTGTGGCATGCGGACGGACGGACAGACAGACAGGCAGACAGACAGACGGACAGGCATGACGAAACTACAAAGGTTCCGTTTTTTGCCATTCGGCTACGGAACCCTAAAAAGATAAAGGTTGTTTTGTTTTGGTATCGTGTAAAAATCTTTATGCACTTGAGAAAACAATTATTTTGAAATCACAGACAAACACTCAAATTTTATTTATATTTGTAGATACTTATGTATAGAAGACTAGCTTTTGCCTGCGGCTTCGCTCGTGTATATAGTTCCTTGCATCAGGTGTTCCACTTAATAGTAGTAATTATAATAAAAATATGTTTCAATCAAATCCGTCTAGAAGTTCCGGAAATTTGCGTGTACAAACAGACAAACATTTAGTTTAAAATTCTTCCTCTATTAAGTACTGTTTCTTAACTACCCCAATTATTATTGTTTTGTAAATATATTCACAGTAAATTATAAGTAGGTATGTTAATGTAAAGATTAATTAAGGACTAAGTTGAAGATAAGATTTCTTGGCAATGACTCCAATTACACATGTGAGCACTTTTACAAAAAAAAACCCCCAAAAATCTCCTTGACACTTATAAAACGATTTAATGAAGTGAAATATTCCCCCACCAATTAGGGACTTAGAAAAATTAAATACTTTTAAGGTAAATCTTAAGAAATTTGTTCTACAATCACAAATTAATTTTAATAATATAAACATTGACAAGTCATTTATTTAGTAAAACAAAATATATTATAGGTAATTATTTGACAAACTCTTGTATTAGGACAGCTATTTTAATTTAAAATGTTATCATTCACTATGTAGTTATATATTACTTATGAACCAATTTATTTTATAGATATAATTTTAAGGTTGCATGTAGATCACTTAATAACTCATTTCATAATAATGATAACTTAGCGGGCAGCTCGATAATAGGCAATTAACGCGCTTTTTGTACGATCAAACATGTTTTGTTTTTGCGCACACGATATTGCACTGTTCAATATTATTTAATTTATCTATTTAAAAAACTACAAACTCTTAATCATTTATTTAATTTACTTGCCCTCGTCCGCGTGTCACTGTTGGGTGCCAACTGAAAACCAGCGCTGGGTGTCTTCCGCCCAGCAAATGCTGAGTTGGTGTCCCTTTCGGTGTGGATATGCTCAACGATTATTCCTTTTTTTTAATGTTTGTAATTTTGTATTGTATATTGTTGTGGTTTGAATAATATATATAGTGAGAATATAGTGAGAAAAATATTTATTCGGACGAAGACATCGTCCGAATAAATATTTTTCAATTCCAATTTCAAAAATATTTATTTCAAATCAGTTGTAAATTATTTACACGTATTTTTTTGCCGTAAGTTTAGCTACATAGATGAGACCAGTGTTTCCTAACTGACTACTCTGAGAAGAAACACTGAAACAAACTCAGAGGTCTCTTTTAAAGTCCATACAATCCGCACTGATCAAATCATATAAAAAGCATGTAGGTATGTCTGTGGTGCACTTTTGAGGAAAGAAGCGCTCAGATTTGAGCGGACCGGTCCAGACAATGCAAGCATTTGTCAGTAAGCGTTTAGTTCAACTTAGATTTTTTTATTGAGAATAGCCTCGTTTGACCTGTAAGTGATGATGTAGTCGAAAGACCTGAAGGTTATAGCTATCGGGAAACACACTCCGGCAGGGAATTCCACTCCTTAGCAGTACGCACAATGAAAGTATTGCCAAAAAGTTTTGTGCGTATGGGTGGTGTTGTGTCCTAGGCCTTCCAGGATTCATATAAAAGACAACTTCAATGATGTACGATAATATAATTGAAAACTCTGGTTACAGAAAAACAGAAAAAGTATCCATCTTTTTTCGTAGCTGTCATTCCGTCGCGTTCCACAACTATCTAGCATTATCCGTTCGGAAATGCTAATATACTACATATACTCCTCCCTATAAGTTTAGACGTTGTGGGGGTTTAACAGTCCTCTCAGAACGTCTTATAGGTAATGGAGGTGATCCCTCAGCCACAGGAATATTTTCATTAGAAATCAAGTCATTTAAATTATCATTGGTAATCGGGATATCCTGTGCCTGCGGTAATACAATGTTTGGTTCAATAACATGAGGTTGTTGATGTTCTAACATTGCAGAAGGCTGTATTAATCTGCTTAAAATAGCATTGCTTTGGTTAAATTCTTCACTAACGGGCTTTGAAGAAGATGCATTAATAATTTGATCCAAGTGCCTCTTCCAGATCAAATTCTCATCAACAACTTTACACAAATACAATCTTTGACCTAATACCTCATCAATTATACATTTTACAAATTTCTTTTTATTTGTATTTCTGTAATCTCTACAATAAACAACATCACCTTCCTTAAATATCTCTTCTCTTTTTCCTTTTACATTTCTTTCAATTTCTTTATAATTAATAACATTTTTAGAAGTTAACAAATCTAATCTTGTTCTCAGCTTCCTTTGAAACATTAACTCAGCAGGCGAAACACCAGTTATAACATGTACAGAATTTCTGTAAGAAAATAAATACCTATTCATTAAAGTTTCAAAAGAGACTCCATCATTAGCTCTATCCTTTATAGCTTTAGATAATCCAGCTTTAAAACTTTTTACAGCATTTTCTGCAAATCCATTAGATGCAGGATGAAATGGAGGTGATGTTATATGTTTGATACCATTCTTGGATAAAAAAACAGAAAATTCTTGACATACAAATGTTTTGGCATTGTCAGTGACTACTATTTTTGGCAATCCAAATCTACTAAAACATTCTCTAAATTTTTCAATAGTGCTCTTAGAGTCCAATCCTTTCATTATAAAAGCTTCTGGCCATTTAGAATACGAGTCTACAATTAATAATATTATTTTGCCCTCAATTGGACCTAAAAAATCGGCATGCACTCTTTCATAAGAAAAATCTGTTTTTGGCCATGAAATAATGTTTGCCTTTTTTGGCTCTGGACGACTTGACATACAGATGTTACAATTTTTTACATAATCCTCAATATTTTTATCAAGATTAGGCCACCAAAAATATGACCTGGCATTACTTTTCATTTTAATAATCCCTTGATGGGTTGAATGTAGTTCCTGTAACAAAGTGTTTTTTAATTTAGTTGGAATTACAACTCGATATCCCCACATAATTACACCTTTGTCAATGTAAAGCTCATTTTTTCTGTTAAAAAATGGTTGTATAGACTCATTTGAATTCACTTCATTAGAATTCTCAGGAAAACCGTACCTAATCATATTAAAAATTGTGCTCAAAATAGGATCTTTTCTAGTCTCAGACCTAATTAAATTTAAATCTATTACATTTTGGTCCTCAATAAAATTTATATAATCATTACTGTTTTCACCATTAAAGTCCTCCTTATTTACTTGTTTTAAAGGTAATCTGGACATACAGTCAACTTTTAGGTTTTCTGAACCTTTTATATATTTAAAAGTATAATCAAACTCTGACAAAAATAAAGACCACCTTTGTAGTCTGCCAGCAGCCATCTGAGGAAGGCTTTTATTTTCCCCAAAGAGAGCTTGCAATGGTTTGTGGTCAGACTGTAATTCGAATTTTGTCCCTACTAAATATTGATATAATTTTTTAACTGACCAGTATATAGCCAATGCTTCTTTGTGTATCATAGAGTAATTTTTTTCAGAATTTAAGTAAATTCTTGAAATAAAAGTTATTGGTTTCTCAGTGCCATCAGGCATGACATGACTTAAAACTCCACCAATACCATTTTGAGACGCATCACAAGCTAATCTCAGTGGTAATTTTCTATCAAAATGTACCAAAACCTTATCTGAAATTAAATCTTTCTTTACATTGTCAAAACTACACTGACATTCCTTTGACCAATTAAATTTATTGTTTTTTTGCAAAAGATCATACATTGGTTTCAATTTTGCTGCCAAATGTGGAATAAACTTTGCATAATAATTGACCATACCAATCCATGATTTTACTTCAATTACTGTAGTGGGAGCAGGTGCATTTGTAATGGCCTCTAATTTAGAGTTGTCCTTTTTTAATCCTTCTTTAGAAATTATATGCCCCAAATATTTAATTTCAGTTTGAAAGAAATTGCATTTACTTTTATTTAATCTTATACCTGCCTCTTTAAATCTCTTTAAAACTTCTCTAAGATTCTGTAAGTGTTCAGCATCATTAGACCCGGTCACCAAAACATCATCAATGAAATTTACAGCTCCCTTGGTTCCTAATAATATTTTTTCAAGTTTTGCCTGAAATATTTGACTAGCCGGCTTTGTACCATATGGTAACCTATTTAATTTAAAAATACCCTTAGGTGTAGACCATGCTAAAAGTTCACCTGTGTCAGAATCTAGTATTAATTGGTTGAATGCATTGCGCAAATCTAATTTTGTAAATTTGTTTCCCCCTTGTAAAGCAGTAAAAATATCCTCAATTTTGGGCAATGGGTAATTAAAATCTTTTAAATATTTATTTATAGTAATTTTGTAATTTGCACACAACCGTATCTTTCCATTTTCTTTCATTATTGGTACAGTCGGCCAAGAAAGTGGTGTACCACCCTAAGGTTGAATATCGCTTGCAGATTCATAGGTGATAAAGATTAGTTTCGCTTGCAGATCGATCTGACAACTTCTATTGCTGTCTTTATCTGATTATTGATAACGACTATTACTGTTTGTAACGTGACAGCTGTTCTTAGTTTGAACTTGATGGAACCAATGACGTCGTAAAATCAACGGCGGGCGGGGGGCTGTAGATTTTGATGACAAAATTGTATCTACAAATTCAGAATTGTAATCAACAAGTTACATAAAATTGTAAAGGCACAAGGCGAGTCCACAAACCTACAATTTCTGTAAACTTGTAATTACAATATCAATAAAAAACAAGCTAAAAATAGATTTATCCTTTTATTAAATTTCTACAATCAATTTTAAAATACTTATAACAAACAAAAACATAGCATATATAGTAATATTTAGAAGATATTGAAAATTTTTAAAAATTAGAAACGGGTGTAACCGCCGTTGGCCTCTATAACCTCTAAAAGACGAGACCTCATTGAACCAACAAGCCGTGAGCAAATATCGGTTCCCCGCATTTCCTCCCAGATATAATTACAGTGACTAATAAGAGCTTGTTTGGTTCTTTCATTTTGATGCGACCATCGTTGGACCATAAGGCCCCAAAGATTTTCTATCGGGTTGAGGTCCGGCGATCTTGAGGGCCACTGAATTACCCTTACGTCAGTGTGTGAACGAAACCAGGCTATTACGATCCTCGCATTATGAATTGAACAATTATCTTGAACAAAATCAAATTGTGGCACTTCGTTCTCCGGTTAAACATTACGGACTGTCGGTAGCATTGCATTCTGAAGCACGTCGATATAATTTACAGCCGTCGCTCGAGGAGGTAGAGAACACAATTCTCCTACACCATCCGTACTCATCCAGCCCCAAATATTTACGGAAATTCGACCTGATTCTCTATTTGGGATTACATGATCATCTTTATACCGTGTTGAATTATATCGCCAAAGGTGAAGACGTCCATGCTGACTGGATTTAAACGTTTTTTCATCACAAAACACTGTATTAGACCAATCAAACTCTAAGTGCTCTCTGGCGAAGTTCAGACGAGCAAGTCTGTGAGCATCCGTCAAATATATTTTCTTGGCGTAATGCCTGTGGTGCAACCCCATGTAATGTAGATGATTCCTTATTGTTTGGGCACTCACATCGAACATCTCCGCAAAATGTTTTGTGGGCTTAAAACCATTGATTTCATATTCTCGTCTCATGAATTCTCTATCGTTATTGGAGAGTGCAGGCCGGCGACCACTTCTTCTGTGATCCAACAAACTTCCCTCCTCTCCTTCACGACGAATCCAAAAGCGGACAGAACGCCTCGATATATTCAAATTCCGGGATATCGCACTGATACTGCTTCCCTCATTAAATTGGGCAATTATTTGTGCTCTTTCGGCAATGGTCAAGTTGGCAGGCATTGAGATGATTTTATATGCAGTCACAGATAACTTTAAATAAGGTATGCAGTTGATTGAAAAATAACACGGAAAATATATCGATTTTTTGCATATATTTGACAAAATGTCAATTGTCAGTTTTCTTTTCCAAATGGAATTCGGTTGTCTAAATAGTTTTTATTACTTTTGTTTGGAAACATTTCAATTGCTTTGTAGAAACTAATGTCCTTTTCATTTATACTAAAGGTTAAAATGTCATGTACTTATATGTGACATATGACGAATGAATACTAAATACATAGGTTTACGTCATGATAATGTTGTCTCTTTCAGTAATATCTTTTTATAACGAACCTTGTTGTAATTTTCGATGACCGGGAAACTAAATCAAAACTGGTACACCACTTTCTTGGCCGACCGTACTAATGGTGTGCCCCACTTAGCATTCTCAACTTTTGTAATGAAATTTTCTTTCTCTAAGCGCGTTAATTCATCATTCACTTTTACTTTATAAGCATAAGGAATGGGAACAGGTTTACAAAAAATTGGCTTGACATTTTCAATAAGCTCTAATTTAACCTCTTCATTTTTAATAACTCCCAACTCATTTTTGAAAACTTCTGAATAGTCATTTAATAATTTTTGCAAATGTAAATTTTCTATTGAATTGACAGGAATGGATTTGTTAATTTTAATATTAAACTTTTGTATGAGATCCCTACCTAATAAACTTTTGGACCCTTCTTTGACAATAATGAGTTCACCTTGAACCTGTCTGTCCTGATAAGATATAGGAACCACTATCTTTCCTAATGGCTTAATAATTTGACCGTTGTAAGTTTTCAATTGCAAATCTGTATCTACTAAAGGAACATCGGAAAAGTTAGACTTAAAGATTGTCTCTGGAATGCATGAAACTGCTGCACCTGTGTCTAATTCCATGGAAATTTGTATACAATTAATATAACATTCAATTAAAAATGGTGACACATAATTAACATCATTTGTTTTATCAATATGGGTGGAAAATATTTCAATATTATCCTTACCGTTCTCATTTTCATTGGAAACATTTAAAAAATAATTATGTGCATTGCTTTTACAAACAGAAGCTAAATGTCCAACTTTCTTACAAATTTTATATGTATACCCCTTGTATTTACACTTGGAAAAGGAATGGTTTGGTTTTCCACAATGAACGCACTTTAAAACCTGGAAATGCTCTTCAGTCTTGTTTGGTGTATAGGTATGGGTAGACTTCTTGTAATCAGCCTCTCTCTGTCCCTTTGTGTTCTTGAAACTTGACACCTTGTCAACTGCAATAGGACGCTCCTGCAGTGCACATTCTTTGTTTAAAGCAATATCTAATAATTGTATAGCCGTTTTATCTAATGCTTCCTCACATAATCTGTCTTGAATCGGTCCTGCCCGCATACCTGTTACGAATTTGTCTCTCACTCGTTCACTAATAATTTGTGTGTCAAACTGACATTCTGCCGCCTTTTCTCTCACTCGAGCGTACCACCTTGATACAGACTCGTTTTCTGCTTGTTGCAGTTTATCGAACATAATTGTAGTGCGGAAATATGCTACTCTTGGTTTATATCGTAAAAGTAAAGCTGCAGTTAATTGCGCATAAGTTTGGTCTTTCGGCAAAGTTGGATGTAGAATGTTTTTTAATGTTTTGTACACATTTTCATGTAAAGATATTAACAACATAGAAACTTGTCTCTCCTCTTTGACTTCGTTTGCCGTAAAGTACTGCTCAAGCCTTTCTAAATAGCAAGAAATATCGTCATCTTCTTGAAATGGTTTAAACGGTAAAAGACTTGCCATTTTATTTCGTGTGCGTGAATCATTTTCTCCTCGTCGCCTCACATTAAATTAATGTTGTGTCCTAGGCCTTCCAGGATTCATATAAAAGACAACTTCAATGATGTACGATAATATAATTGAAAACTCTGGTTACAGAAAAACAGAAAAAGTATCCATCTTTTTTCGTAGCTGTCATTCCGTCGCGTTCCACAACTATCTAGCATTATCCGTTCGGAAATGCTAATATACTACAGGTGGGATGTTTATTGCCGTTCGTCTTGTAGTCCGATGATGGAACGGGCTTGGCGGAATTAGATTGTGTAATTCCATCGCACACTACCCGATATGTAAAATGATAGACTTGCAACTCGTCGTCGATGTTCAAGGCTCTGGAACTTAAGGAACTCTATAAGACTTTAACCTTCCATAGGTTAATAAGACTGGTATATATTTCTCATAGTCTTAACCTTCGCGCATCCAAAAACTTACTTCTTCACATTCCTTCTCACCGAACCGGGTTTATGGCTAATTCGTATGCCATTTCTACCATTAAACTCTGGAACATGCTACCCCTTGACATAAGCAGCCCGAGTCTAAATTCTCTTTTAAGCGTAAACTGAGAAACCACTACTTAAAAGCCTGTCATTGTTAGTTTGGTTTTCGTCATAAATATAATTATTGTGAGTTCTCTTAGTCAGAAAGATGATTATAAAGTACCATATTTATTAGTCTATTATCTAAATATATATAATTCAAAGGTGTCTGACTGACTGACTGACTGACATAGTGATCTATCCGTTGGGAGCCAGCAGGCTCCCAGCAAGGCGTCAGGGCAGCAGGCTCCCAACAAGGCGTAAAGGCAGCAGGCTCCCAACAAGGAGTCAGGGCAGCGGGTACTGCACTTCCTCTTCCATCACTCTTCGTCAAAACTCGTCGAGAACTAAACTCTTCAAAAACTGGTCAAAGACTGAACTCGGAGATGGCCCCCAGCGCCTTTTATACCCAGCTCAGCGTTCAAAATCCATTCCATTCTCATTCTGTACCAGAATTCAAATTGTAGAGTCCAAAATAGTCCATCTTGCCAGTTATTTGATCAGCCAGTTATATTCGAGCATAATTTATTAAACCTCTTCGATAAAATCTGAGAGTGTGTTTTAGAAATTTATAATTATAATTTAAAATGCCGTTAATCAGTAGACAACCACAATAAAATATACAATATTAAGCTAGTCCTATCGATAAAAGTGAATAACAATTATATAATAAAAGTATGAACAACCTTTTTAGTCTAT
This sequence comes from Tholera decimalis, assembly GCA_943138885.2. Taxonomy (NCBI): domain Eukaryota; kingdom Metazoa; phylum Arthropoda; class Insecta; order Lepidoptera; family Noctuidae; genus Tholera; species Tholera decimalis. The sequence continues at coordinate 19,305,545 of OW964574.2, forward strand.
TAGCCATTCAGTGACTACAAAGAAGGAGAAATTACAGTTTGTCAGCCTTGACGTAAAAAATGTCATGACAAGAAAATATTTGTTTTGATGGATGAATTATGGATTATGATTACAAAGAAAACGTAAGTTATTTGGTATTTGTAATAACAAATACTATAATTTATACATATTTTTGATGTGTGATACAGATTAGCACTCGATACAAATTTCACACTGTATTGATCAAATTATCTGTTACAACTAAAACAGAAGTTAGCAAAATAAATTACCTAGATACCGCATTTATTACGTTACACACACCATTGTACGAATCTATTCTTTATGGTTATTTTTTCATAAACAACGTTAATTTGCTGTGCTCAGGAAATCCGTCGTGAATGTGAAATTGTGAATCACACATCGAAAATATGTATAAATACGAAGAAATCTGTATGTATGGCAACAATGTCAGACAAAAGGTGCGTTTTACTCGCCGCGGAGCGCGCACCTGAGATTGCGGTTATTCTACCGGCGCGGCGCACGGTGGGCTGAAAATCGGCTTTCATAGACTTAGGCATTTTATTTTGCAAGTGCGAGTTTTTTTGCCGGATATCACTTCTATTAGTTATAACAATATACAAAAATGACACCAGAATTGATTCTGCACAGAAACGAAGGAATTATAATTTTTTTACGAAAATTTTGTATGGAGCTAGTATGAAAAATCGAAATATCTCTAAAACGGCAGCGATAACCGTAATATCCTTATAGGGGGTTATAGTACTAATTATTTATGATTTTTTGACATACGTTACATAATGGTTGTAGATGCCTTTTTTTTTTAAAAAATCGTCAAAATATTTTTATTTATTTTTACATATTTAAACGTTCCTTTTAGTGTTTAAGTTGAAGAATTCAGAGCTTTAACAACTCTTATCATAAAATAGCATCACCCCTATAGACCTGAAGGACTAGACAGAGGTGTGTAGTGTCTTGTTGATCTTGTAAGATTTCCAACAATACCAAATAGTTGAATATCAGTGTCAAAGTGCCCATGCTGTCGCTTCTTTTTGAAAGATAGGGGAATGAAATTGTTAATTGATCATACCCTAAAAGTATGATTACAACATAACCGGACACATAATAATAATAATATCTTTATAGGGGATTATAGTACTAACATTATTTATTTTAACATATGAAACTGTTCAAAACGATCCATGAACTGTGTCAAAGTTAAGAACATCGTTAGGAAGCATGCTTTTTCCCCAAATATTAAGAATATGTGAAAAAAAAAAAGACTGTATATAAACTTTTTATTGATAGGTAATTTAAATAAAACAGAAGTAACAAAAATAATATCTAATAAATTCAATTATACAAAATACATATTTGAAACTATAATTTATGAAATTATTAACTAAACATATTGGTACAATAAACTAACATAAATAACAAAAGAACATAAAGAAAAATAATTAAATTTTACAAATTTTCTTTACAACTTTCGTTGTCGGACTCCAATTCCGAGTCAGAATCCAGATCGGATATACCTACAAACTCGAACTCAGTTTCCGGAAACTGTATTAGGTCGAGAGTTTCAGCAAAAAAGGTTGTCTTCCTTTTGGCATCTAACTTCGGCCTTTGTGCACTTAGAAAAGGATCCGAAGAAACAACAAGCATATTTAGGATATCTTGATTAGAATCTTGCCTGCTTCTTTTCCGCGAATGATGTTCCCGGAACCTCCTAAAATCTTTGTTTCGAGACTCTGAGGCTTCTTCCGAGAGAGTCCCAATCGGGACAATATCATTTTTTTCGATTATGTCAGCTCCGTGTATTAATAGTTTATGTACGGTTGATGACATGTAGTACCAGTCGTATAATTCCACGTACTTTTCTGCTGTTTTGCGAGCAAAATCTTTAAATTTGATGACGATCTTCTCACCAGATGTTATTGCTTGCAAAATAACAGCAAATCTTTTTATCAGGTTTTGATCCAACCCAGTAATAGCTGCAGTTTTATTGGGAAACTCGAAAAACTTCCTTGCGGTATTCCCGTCATTGGTAGTTCCCGAGCCTTGTTTTACTATATCAATTAACAGATTGAGCTCCTCTTTAAATTTATTTTGAATGTTTTTTTTTCTGTTTTGTAACATATCTTTATGCTCATTACTTCTTGCTGCCCACTGTTTGAAGTCAAGTCTGCACGCAATGTGTAACAGACATTCCATGCAATTTATACGGGCATGTAGGGATGATAGGCCAAATTCATATATGTCAGAACACACAGTTTTTGATGTTACAGCATCTAAGTGGTTCATTTCTGTTGGTTTTGCTAAGCACAGGTAGCATGATGCATTTGATCTAGCTTCAGAAAGGTACGTGCAGACTTTTGCGTCGATCATTGTCATCATTAGTTTATGAGTCACCCTGTTACTATTAATGCACTCTGTGGGGTTAAGGGCCTCAATTTCCTCATCCATTTTTCTTTTGTTATCAATGACAACTGCATGGCTTTCTTTTACAAAAGTGAACTGAACCGGACGACAATAAAAAGTTGAGCATGGTTTCGGGTTTGTCCATATAGTATTATCTCCATCTGTCAGTTTCAGTGGCACCAAGGAGGTCATGAAAATGCTTGAATCATCATGCTCGCCGTCCATTTTCTGCTTGTATCGGCTTTGATTGGAAGCACCATCAAATCCCCACTTCGATATCAGCTTTAACTGCTTATTTTCCACATTATCAGAAAGACTTTGAAGAATCCGCTTCACCGTGATGTCAAGTAAAGCTTGAAGTGTAATTCTAGCTGATGAATCCGTAACTGATACTGATTGATTAGGAGGGTAGCATGCAAGCTTAGTTTGTTGCAGTTTATAGTAGGATGGGTAAATATCCTTAGCACCTTCCCGAATGGCAGTCTCTCGCAACGTAATATATTGCCACTTTGAAAGCTTAAGTGAAAGAAGCAATCCAAGTGCTTTCTCTGGTGTAAATATTACTGTTTTCTTAATGCTTTCCTTGATTTTAACGGCAGCTTCTGGATTTTTGATCATATAATTGATTACAGATGCGATATCTTCATAACCTTCTTCTTTTAAACGTGCTGCAGCTGCATATGCCAATTCACAGGAATCCTCGCCTATGTGCTCACTAGATCTTCTCTTTTTCTGTTTGCTTCCCAGATCTTTGAATGGTTTTCGGGACCTTTTTGTCATTGTTCCAACAGTCGATGATGTCGAAGGTTCTGGAGAGACTGAGCGTGCTCTTGGTATCTCATCAACAGTTGGTTCTTGATTTATTAAAGTTTGCACGCAACTCGGCCAATCAATATTTGCTTGCAACCACTCTCCGTACGTATTTCTTAACTTATCAAAGAATCGTTTAGATTTCTGCCACCTGTTTAAAGCAGCTCGCGTGAATCTCCGGCAAAATTCTTTGAGAGTTACTTGATCTTCGGCAGAAAGGCAATCGCCTATGCGGGACACAATTGCACTAAACAATACTTCATGATTAAATGAAGGACACTCACTTTTTAGAAGAACAAACAAATCTAAGTTGGTGATTAAACTTTCCATTCTAAGATTTTGTAGTCGCAAAGCAAATAGTTTTAGTGTTAGCAGTTACACGGTTGTGAACAATCTAAATTATGGAACAAAATGATAGCCCTTTTATTGTATAAAGTCAATAATTAGTTAACTACCCTCATTAAAGTTATAAAAGATATGATAATAAAAATTTATAATCGTCAAAAACATTTCGTAGAACTCATAGTAGAACTAATCAACATTAGCAAATCACATTAGCTCACTAATTATAAAAAGGTGAATGCAGTTCTTAGTTGGTATTGTTGCGAGATATTTCAAATCATTTAATCACTTAATAGGCTCATTAGAATCAGAAGACTACAACCATCATTCTAATTACTTAATTACTTGTCATCAGACTCATTAGATGACTACACAATATGTTATTTTGTATTTTGAACGTATGCAAGGTTTTAAAATTCCTTTTGTGTCGATATTATTATGTGTCCGGTTATGTTGTAATCATACTTTTAGGGTATGATCAATTAACAATTTCATTCCCCTATCTTTCTAAAAGAAGCGACAGCATGGGCACTTTGACACTGATATTCAACTATTTGGTATTGTTGGAAATCTTACAAGATCAACAAGATACTACACACCTCTGTCTAGTCCTTCAGGTCTATAGGGGTGATGCTATTTTATGTTAAGAGTTGTTAAAGCTCTGAATTCTTCAACTTAAACACTAAAAGGAACGTTTAATATGTAAAAATAAATAAAAATATTTTGACGATTTAAAAAAAAAAAAGGCATCTACAACCATTATGTAACGTATGTCAAAAAATCATAAATAATTAGTACTAAAACCTCCTATAAGGATATTACGGTTATCGCTGCCGTTTCAGAGATATTTCGATTTTTCATACTAGCTCCATACAAAATTTTCGTAAAAAAATTATAATTCCTTCGTTTTTGTGCAGAATCAATTCTGGTGTCATTTTTGTATATTGTTATAACAAATAGAAGTGATATCCGGCACAAAAACTGGCACTTGCAAAATAAAATGCCTAAGTCTATGAAAGCCGTTTTTCAGCCCACCGTGCGGCGGTGCGGTAGAATAATTGCGGCCACCGCAAGGCAGTGCGCGCACGGCCTTAGAGACAGGAAAATCTTAAATTAAATCTCAAATTACCTGAAGTCATGCAACATGTTGTCTTCAACAATGATGGAATTTGAGCACTATCAAAGTGATAATATAATATAACTCTTATCAGAGCACATTACAACAGGTAATTTATTGTTATCAGTATGTCGTGTTATCAAATGATTGTTTAGATCTTGTTTTAGTAGCTTTTCACGAATAAAATTAAGATCTTGAATGTTGTTCGTTAGTTTCGAGATTAATGTCACCGTTAAATTTGAAAGCAATTTTTTTTTTTAAATCTTTTGTTTTAGGGACTTTTATTCTATGAACATGTCAGCCCCGTTGAGTCATAAGTACACATTACAGCTACATAAAAAATATAAATCTAAACAAATCAAAATATTAGAAACAAGATCTCACTGACGCGCGAACATCTTGAACAGTGTGATAGCAGCAGACGAAATGGGATTTGCTAATATAACTTGGAAATTACCAACATCCAGCATATTCAGTTTAAATTCACGCATCAGTGATTCCCTGTCTCTTTCATATTTAGTACAACCTATTAATAAGTGATGAACGTCATCAAGTACACCACATACATCGCAATTAGGGAAATCAACTTTTTTCATCAAAAATGCAAATTTCTTAGAAGGGTAGTGACCTAAACGCAACCTATTTGCTGTAATTATAATATTTCTACTTATTTTGACGTTCATAAACCATGGTATTCGAGAAGGCTGACACTGTATCGTCTTAAACCAAATACCTTTTTCTTTGCTTCGCTCATCGAAATATTCTTTGAATAGATTATAACATTTTCCTTTCGCTAGATTAAGATATTCCATATAATAGTAGATTATTAACCAAGGGCTGTATGACATCAATTGCATACGAGGTTTTTGGCGCCTGAGCGAAGCGAAGGCGCTAATTAACCCGAGTATGCAATTGATGCTTACGCCCGATATAAATACTCTGCTTTACATATCGATTGTGAGGTAAGTAAACAACAAGACAGCAGGTTTCAATGAACATTTATTAAGAAGAAAAAAATGTGTATTTAATTAAAATTAATAGTAAAATTATTACAATTTGTAAGAGATATGGTCACGTTCTTTTTAGGTATATTTATAGTTTGAATATGAGTTTGTGATGATAAGACTTGAGTTTGAGTGACTTGAGGTTCTTGCATCGTAAATGGCGGCAGTTGACTGGTACTATTTTCTTCATTAAAAAATGGCTCAGATGATGTGCTTTGACGTGGTGATTTTAAGTTTATATTTTCTGTTATTTTAGAAGTAATTTTGCTTTTGTTTGCCATCGAATCTTCGATATAACCTTCGGCCACTTTGCTGGACTTCCAGCCGCCGTGCCTTTTTAACAGAGTGAGGTTGGCTCCCGAATCAGCCAATAGAGTCGCTGATGTTCTGCGAAAGCAATGCCCGGTGTATAACTCTACGTTACTCAGTTTTAAATATGTGGCTATTTGCTTTGGCATGCCTGTAAATTTGTTTTTTCCTATTACTTGTCTGTGGCATTTTCCTTTACTGTAATTAAGAAAAAAACGATTTGTATCCACGTTTTCAGGCCGAAGAGCTTGATATTTTTCAACATAATTTGCAAATTCTTCATGCACAACAAATGACCGGTCAATTTTAGTTTTCGTGTTAGGCAGTTTTATGAGTAGTAATTTGTTATGTTTTTCTACATTTTCTATTGTCAAGTTTGTCAATTCCACGGTTCTGCAGGCTCCCGATATCCCAAAAATTAGAACAACCTGTAAAAAAGACATAAGTTGTATTAAAGGCACCAAATTCGCATAGTATTTCTGTGAAATATTTTGGTAACTTATTAAAAAGGGCAAGTAAATACGTAGGTACCTTTATTGCTAAATAAATTTCATCCGGAGCTTCATTTAAGAATTTCTGTACTTCTTCTGCAGTAAATACCTTCGATTTCTTGCTTTTAAAGCCGTCAGACTGCCTTTTCAAGAAAGCAGTAAGTTTAGAAAAATCTTTCAAATTCACGTCATGTTTTGTCATCATTGTAGATTTTAGCATGGAATAAAAGCACCATAAACTGGAAGGTTGTAGCCTCTTAGATAATTCATCAAAATATGATATAAAAACACTTTCAGAAAGAGATTTCACTTTTTTTTCTGACCGCCATTTCATAAATTCGTCGTATGCCTTTACATATCTTTCTTTCGAGTTCGGCGGTAATATATTTTCGACAACTGTTTTTGCCCTTTCTTTAATAAAATTGGGCGTTAGATCTATGTCTTCGTCACTAGACATGTTTAAAACTTTTGAAAAAGAACTCAAACAAGAAAATTAATTATTTTCGCGATGCTTTCGCGCCTACTAATAGACTGCCTTTTTTTTTCACGCACGCAAGCGCGTCAAATCTTGCTGGCCAGTTTGATTTTTAAATCGATTCCATCTAACATACGATGTGGAAACAAATAGTTCCATATTTAAAATAAAATCTTTATAAAATAAATTGTCTAGATTCCGATTCGAGTAATTAATCGATACCGAGAAAAAAAAAATTAACTTTTTAAAAATATTCTTCGTGCAGTATGAGTATGACAGTTCTTTTTTCAAATTCCAAAACCTATGCTGTAATGATAGTCATACACCCCGGCATTCAGGGGTGTAAGGGTGTACTTACAGAGCAAGAGATATGTAAAACAGTTTAAAATTATATTCATGACCATTGGTAGTTGCTAATTTTGCCAGCCTGTCAGCCTCCTCATGACCAGTTAACCCGACATGAGATGGAACCCATTGCAATCTTATCTCCTGTCCACGGCTTTTGAAATTGTAAGCGTGCTTTAATATTGCATAAGCTAGCGATGCTCCTCTGGACGCAGAGGTGCAACGAGCAATATGCTGTAAAGCACTTCTGCTATCAGTGAGTATAACAAATTTATTACACTGCAAAGTATTTATACTGTTAATTGCTTCTAAAATTGCAATGAGCTCCAATGTCATGATCGATGCATTACAATTATTAATTTTGAACATAAGTGAGTTTTTCTGGCTCGCATCATAGCATGCGGCTCCCTGTCCATTAGCACTTTTGGATCCATCAGTGAATACTCTATGTCATCCCTCGTATTTTTCATTTAGTTCCTTAACGACCTCAAAATGAGTTACAGAAGTTTCTAAATGTTTCTTACCTTCTTTTACGCAATCTAAATTACATTGGATAACTTCCTTTTCATCTATATATGCAGTCCAAATATCTAGTGAAAACATGTCAAGTGGATATGAAGAGTAAATTTCAAAGACTCTGCAATCTTTACACACTGTACAAAGTAACGGTGTTTTTGGAACGAAGTTCCTTATCGCGCGTTACGAAAGGGGGCTAGCCGGAAAAAATTCATACGAAAAGTTGTAACGACACTTTTTAAGGGGTGTGGATATTCGTGAATCAGGCTTCATTTAGGATTTTTTTCCGTAACCCTTACAAGATTTTTTTTTCAAAATAATATATATTAATCTACACAATGTAAAGCGTGTCCTCTTGGCTTCAGAAAAAATAAAAATATATTTGAAATATCATAAATAAATACGCAAAGTGGCCTCTGTTTTTGTGACTTACTACCATTTTTCTCCTAAACTATCAATCACAGGATCTTTTAATTGCCACCAATATTTTATATTAAGTAATGCCGATGGGACCATGTGCTTATTTTTGCCAATAACTTTCTTAATTATTTATAAGGATTTTTTTACGTAATCGCTACTCGCAAATCGCGTATCCACCCCTCCGGGCGCCCAGTAAATCAGTGCGGGACGAGACGCAGTGCTGGACGGACACACGGCTGTGACACTTTTCTCCGCAAACAAAATTATTGTCGATAGCCCAACCAATTAGATTTTTCTTTGTTTTATGTATAGTGTGTGTAAATATTAGGTTATTTTAGTGTGTAATTAGGTATAACGTTGTAAATAATAATTACTACTTGTCGTAAATTCTTATTATAATATTATAAAAACTTTTTACCAAAAAATTAAACCGACTCCCAAAAAACACTGCAAAGTGAAAAATAACTTTAATTTCGGTAGTCGGTGTCTTTAGTTTTGTATTTTCGTTTTTGGCACCGACTTCCGAAATTAAAGTTATTTTTCACTTTGCAGTGTTTTTTGGGAGTCGGTTTAATTTTTTGGTAAAAAGTTTTTATTTCACTCTTTTTAGTTGGTCTATTTTTAATTTACCTAGTTACAAGAGCCTAATTATCAACTACTTATAACCTTTTACAAAATATTGCTTTTCCCAATGCTGGGCCGTTAATTGTTGAGGAGTTCTCCTGGTACTTCACCATCAGCTCTACATCACCATATGCATTGTGACGAGCATAAAGTGCGTAACATCCATATTCAAGTAATCGAATCGCAATCCACGAAATACTTATTATTGAGTAGTTTCGGCGGCCATCTGTGGTCTTCATCATCAGTTCCACTTCCTCAAATGGTACTTTTTGAGAGCAACTGCACAAGTTACTATAATAAATACCCAAAACGACATAGGTGTGCCTATAATATTTGAAGAGTTCCCTCGATTTCTCCAGGATCCCATCATCAGATCCTGACGTTTATGAAAATGGGACCAGTATCGAAGTATACCCTTTCAATCAAAAAAAGAATTTTCCAAATCGGTTCAGCCGTCTTCGAGTAATCGATGATCATACATTAAAAAAAAAAAAAAAATATATATATACGCGTCGAATTGATAACCTCCTCTTTTTGTCGTCGGTTGAAAATGGGTGACAAAAAAAGACGCAAGAAGCGTAATTTGAAAATAGCATATAAGAGGAAATTCCAAAGAATAAAACTGTAAGTACCTACTTAATATTTTATGTACTTGTTAGGTAATGAAAAAAAATGGCCAAGTGTGAGTCAGACTCGCCCATGAAGGGTTCCGCAGTAACTATAATAATATAATATGTATATTAATGTGACAAAAAAAATCTTACAAATTTCTTAAAACTAGCTTATTTACATTTTTTTACAACTACGCCCAATAACTTTGTTTTTCATAGTGTTTCTATGAATTACAAAGTTATATTTGCGGTTTTAGGAAATATGCTGTTTTTAAGTGAAAACTTCTTTAGCATCGTTGTGATTTGAAAGTTAATGAAACGAAAAAGCGACAGTATCTATCTGTTGGGACCTAGGAGTTAGGTCGCAAGGGTTGAGGTATCCCTGAGAGGATGCGGGGGGGGGGGAGGTTTCGTGGGGAGTTCAGGGAGGTGAGGGGTAAGAGGGGTCCCGTGTGGGGGCGGGGTGAGGGGAGGGGGGTCTCGTCGGGTGTTGAGGAGGGAGTAGAAGGGGAGTTGAGGGGGCAGTTGAGCGGTGAGTTGAGAGGTGAGTTGAGGGGTGAGTTGAGGGGTGAGTTGAGGGGTGAGTTGAGGGGTGAGTTGAGGGGTGAGTTGAGGGGTGAGTTGAGGGGTGAGTTGAGGGGTGAGTTGAGGGGTGAGTTGAGGGGTGAGTTGAGGGGTGAGTTGAAGGGTGACTTGAGGGGTGAGTTGAGGGGTGAGTTGAGGGGTGAGTTGAGGGGTGAGTTGAGGCGTGAGTTGAGGGGTGAGTTGAGGGGTGAGTTGAGGGGTGAGTTGAGGGGTGAGTTGAGGGGTGAGTTGAGGGGTGAGTTGAGGGGTGAGTTGAGGGGTGAGATTAGGGGTGAGATTAGGGGTGAGATTAGGTGTGACATTAGGGGTGAGATTAGGGGTGAGATTAGGGGTGAGATTAGGGGTGAGTTGAGTGGTGAGTTGAGGGGTGAGTTGAGGGATGAGTTGAGGGGTGAGTTGAGGGGTGAGTTAATGGGTGAGTTAACGGGTGAGTTGACGGGTGAGTTGACGGGTGAGTTGAGGGGTGAGTTGAGGGGTGAGTTTAAGGGGTGAGTTGAGGGGTGAGTTGAGGGGTGAGTTGAGGGGTGAGTTGAGGGATGATTTGAGGGGTGAGTTGAGGGGTGAGTTGAGGGGTGAGTTGAGGGGTGAGTTGAGGGGTGAGTTGAGGGGCGAGTTGAGGGGTGAGTTGAGGGGGATTTTTTATCCAGGATTAAACTTCTTAGGGCTATTAGCCCCAAATTTAGGGTAAAATAATGCTTATTGGGATTTTTTTGGGCCCAAAAATAAGTAGGGCTATTTTTAGGGGCATGCATACATTTACAAGCATCACATAATTGGCCGCGGGGCGCGCGGCCGTCAGCGGCCTAGTACTACTACAGTACAGATTATCTATGTACTAGTACTAGGAAGTAGTATATCTATGTAGGTACTAGTACTAGGCAGTATTCGGAAGTATTTGATGATTGTGACGCTAGTAGGCATTTAATAAGCGTCTTGAAAATATTTCCAAACTTGCACTTGCATTCATGACTGTACCATTTTAAAATTGAACGCGCTTTTTCGATATATCATATGCTGAAAAACAAATTACGACACCGATTATTCCTTGAAATGCTGTTAAGTTTGATGATGACACGAAACGTGATGATGGATCTTGCGTTACGTTTACTCCATCTGTCTCCATCTCCAAAAATGTTACAATTATATAATGTAAACATGTATGACTTTAAGAATTCCGAAATTTCAAATGAAACGCCAAGTCGGGATTTAAGCGATTTATTTAAAATAATTGATAATGTGGATTGTTAATTAAGTAAATTCTATTACAAAAGTAATTAAAATTAAGTTATATTTTATTTACCTTAATAAAACGGGAAACTCATTTAAATTTATTAGCCTTGAATTGCAGCAAGAAACAGGGTTTTTTGAAGTGAAAACTTCTTTAGCGTCTTTGTGATTTGAAATTTTATGAAACGAAAAAGCAACAGTAAAAAGAGACAGACATATAAATTCATAAGATTTAACGTGGGAGAAAATGAGAGAGGGAGCATTATACAGTGTTTCTTATGTCGTGGAAATTTTATATGGGCAAACCAGGGCAAACGTATACCTTTGAAATTTCGTAAATTTTTGAAGGATTTTTTTGAAGTGAAACCTTCTTTAGCGGCGTTGTGCACTTTTTTTTGTAATGGGTAAAAAATCGCGTCAAGACACGTGACCTGATCGAAAATTCGTAAGACGAACGGAGAGTAGGCAGCCGGCTCGGCGTAGGAGAGGAAGTATCCCCCTCTCATTCTACGGCGCGGCGAAAATGTATGCCTACGCCTGCTGTTTTGTTTAGGCGGCGCAGGACGCTTGCGCGAATGTTCGTGTGTGTTAACATGAAAGTTGATTTTTCTAAGAGATAAACTTTTTAATGTAATATAAATTGTCATGTTTGTGTACAATAGCGCAATAAATAAATATTGTATTCTACCACATAAATGATAGTACATTTATACTGATAATTAAAGCAAATCATGCAAAATTATTCCCTAACCATTCCAAAATATCAAAAATGCACAACGTTAATATTCAAGTTTTCACTTGCAAACCGGATTTTTTTATTTAAAAAATAAAATTTTATTACAAATACTTCACTAATTAATCGAAAGGAACTTCGTTCCATCCGGGTGTCCCTTGACACCTCTCAAGTTTTTTTTTATTTCGCCAGTACTGACAATGCTCAAAGGAATTTAAGTCGTCTATAAATTTATTGGTCACATTATTGGTCCAAGACATACATTTAATACAATATTTGAACGCGAGATATAATCTTCTATTATGCAATGGGGGTATAGCTAACTCAGCCTCCATAACATGTATGGGTGTACTCCTGATAAAACCACCAATAATTCTAAGTGCCTGATTTTGAATTTTGTCCAGTTTATATAAATGGCATTTTGCGCTGATTACGCAAATGCTTAGGGTGGACACCCCAGGAAGGACCAGTTAAAATTTTGAGTAAATTTAGATTTCTTGAAGTTTTCTGAACTACTTCGTTTATGTGTTTACTCCATAGTAGGGACTTGTCTAACCACATACCTAAATATTTAATATTATTAACGCACGGGACAGTATTATTATTTATTTTCAAATTAATGTGTTGTTCACAACGCTTTCGGCTAAATATGCAAACTTTTGATTTACTGGAAGAGATCTCAAGACCAATACACTTTAATTTATCCGCGATAGTATTTAACAACATTTGCAAGTTTTCTTTGCAAGTGCTAATCTGTTTATGGCTCATATAAAAGGCAAAGTCATCAGCGTATTGGGATTTCATGATACGTGTATCCTCATTATCTCCGCATATATCGTATGTTGCCACATTAAACAGTAATGGTGAAAGATGGTCTCCCTGGGCCAAGCCAATACTAGTCCACCTAGATCCAATAGTCCTATTGGAAACTCTATCCTTTATCGTTAAACACCGAGCACTTAGGAATGATGATATATAATTACAAATGCGATACCCGAACTTTAATAGGTCTAACTTTTTGATAACTTGTTCTGTAAGTAGATTATTGTACGCATTTTCAACATCTAAAAAACAAGCTACGGTTGACATTTTTTTTGAGAACCCTACCTGAACGTGTGTTATGATTCTAGATAAATTATCTAAGCATGACTGACCTCTACGGAATCCTGTCGTATTTTGGGATAAAATCAAGTTCCGTTCTACATGCCATTCCATTCTTTTCAACAACAGGGTATGAAATATCTTGCACAGACATGACATCAGAGAGATTGGCCTTAGTTTCACATCGGGACTATGATCACTTGATGTCTTTGGTATAGGAATAATCGATATGGTCCGCCATTGATCGGGTATTGTACCACATGCAAAAATAACATTGAACAAATACAATAAGAAAATCTTGCCGTCCTTTGGTAAATTATAGATCATAGAGTATGTGATCCCATCATTACCGGGAGCAGTATCCTTCCTCTTTAAGCATTTGACTAACTCTGACATTTTAAATGGTACTTCCAACAATTCATTTTTGGATAAAATTTCGTGTTGCTTATTCGAAGCCATATCTGATGCAAGGTTATATAATAAGTCTTTACTTTTATCCATCGGCACATAAAACGTAGGTTTACGATGGTTTTTTTTGCCATTTCATTTTACACCACATATCTGACACTGAGTTACATTCATTAATACTTGAACAGAAATTCTTGTAGTCTTGAGAACGGGACTGTGTAATTAATAATCGCGCTTTTTTGGTTTTCTCTTCCATTTTTATTAGGTTTTTTGGTGTAGGATTTTGCCTGAATTTTTTATCTCCTTAAGGCTACTGCCTCAGATAATTCGGGATTCCAAACCTTTTTTGGTCTAAAATTGCTTGTCGGTTTATTACACACTTTAATTTTAGGAATATGTTTATTAGCAGAAATATAAATGTGGTTTTCTAAATAGTCATATAGTTCTTGAACATTATCGTTGGCAAAATCATGATTAGAAACATATGTGTGAAGATCGTCAGAGTATGCTTTCCAATTAGCCATTTTGAAATTTCGATATTCGATAAGTGGAAAATGTTGCTTAAAGTTAAAATACATCTTTAGAATGAGGTGGTCACTCCCCAAATTTTCATTAAATACTTGCCATTTAAATTTTAGAATCAGATCAGTAGAAACAAAGGTTACATCAGGTGAAGTTCTTTGCACAACTCCACCAACCAACTTGACTCTAGTAGCATCTCCGTTATTTAAATATGTAAACCCACAATCTAATGACGAATCTAACAGTTGATTTCCTCTTTGATTAGTTTTGTACGACCAATTACAGTGATGCGCATTAAAATCCCCGGCGATTAATATTTTCCTAGATGCAATAGAAAATAAATTGTCCCAATCGGTTTGTTGAGTACGTATTGCGGGTGGGCTGTAAACAGCTATAATATTATCCAAACCGTTACAGTTATATAATTTGACGTGAACTGCTTAGGCTAATAGTACATGCTTTAGATTGTAATGACTTATGGACAAATATTGCTACCCCACCATATGAATCGTCTCTGTCACGCCTATATATACAGTAGTTATTGATATACAAGTCGGTTTCCGAGCTCAACCAGGTTTCACTCACAATAGCTATATGTATTTTCTCTTGGACCAATAAAGCGTCGAAACTAGAAAGCTTCGGTTTTAAGCTCTGTGCATTCCACTGGCATATATTAATCGAAACGTTTTTATTACTATTATCCATCTAAAAACTTAAATATTGTTTTCAACACTCCATTCCCACAAAACATATTACCAAAATAAAACTTACACAATTTATGTGTAGGTACTTACTTAGTCAATACTTACTAATAATATTAAAATTGGCCAAGTGCGAGTCAAACTCGTCCATGAAGGGTTTCGAAGTAACTACGCCCAATAACTGCAGACCCGATGTGGTTAAAACCAATTTTCGTTGGAAGTATTTATTAAACTCTAGTATTACAAAAGTTAGGGGAGGGGGGGGGGTAGACAAGGTATAGATCGGTAAAATGTGTGTGTGTGTATCCCTCTAACTTTTGTAATAATAGAGTGAAAAATCTAAAAAAAATATGCTGTTGATCTAAATGAAAACTTTGAATGAAAATTGGTTTGAACGAGATAATCAGCAGCTTTAGGTATAATAGCACATTTTCTAAAATCGCTAATATGACTTTGCATTGTAGTATCGCTTAAATAGCTTTGCGTAGGTAGGTACTTGAGGAAAACCCGTACATTTTCGCCAGCGATGTCGTTGCTAACAGCGATAATTATGTATAGCTAGTATTTTTAAACCCTTGTTTAAAGTAAAAGTAAATATGTAATGAGGACGTAAGATTAAAATAATACGTAGAGCCTAAAATTTTACGATGCCTCTCGTTGAATGTTGTTGTCATATGCGTAAAATGTGTCTTACAAACATTGATAAAACTAGCAGACTAATAAAATAGAATATACTTTATTGTAAACCAAAATTTAAACACACCTATTTAACATTATTTCTTAAAACTATGGTTACAATGGCGGTACTACTTAATTTAATACTTAATTTAATTGCTAGAAACCCAATTGTATTCTCTATATACTTACTTATATATACTAGAGTAATAAGAAGATATATATACTAGAGTAATAAGGCGAGCACTGCTTCTCCTAAACACAGGTTGCATCGCAGCTTACCTAAGAGAGCAGAACCACACCTACAGATCTGTATGAGTCAATGAGTCATAGGCCTTCTTGTAGTCTATCCAACATATCGACAGATCTTTTTTGGAACGTCGAACCTGTTGGCTAATAGCCATATCAATGAAGAGTAGCTCCTTAGTACCGCGGGACCCATTCTTACATCCATTTTGAGAGGTAGACATGATGCTATTGTCGTCAATATAATAATTGATAAAAAGCATTACAAAAATATTACATCTCATTGGTATGCGCGTTTTGCTCATGGGTCTTTTTTGCTCGTCGAACGCTACTAAATGACAATACCTATGTAATATCGTATTTTGTCCTCGCGCCATTTTCTATTTTTATATACATCGATGATTGCCCTTAGCATGCATTACGTGAATGCACTTTATTGCTAGTTGTAGGTATGTGTCAATTAATTATATGACTGTATGTAGGTACTGTGGAGGTCTACTATGCGAGCGGTCAGCCTATCGCACTGGCTGGCATAGTTTGAAATGTTTGAATTTAGATCGAAATGTTGGACATGCGAAGGAGTTGTTTTAAGAAATGGACAGACCGCGAAAACATAGTGTATTACATATTCTTTGAGACCGCGCTGGGCCGCCCGCTGAAGCAGACTCGATATTAAAATAACGTGAAAATGTAATTAGAATAATCTTCCATAATGTGAACATAATATTTATACAAAGTATAAAACCTATCGCGTTTATATTTAAAATCCCGAGTACACACACGTCCCCGTTACAATTATATGGAAGATTATTCTAATTACTTATATTTTTTATTATATGGTATTGTTCGTCAAATCGTTGAGCTCCTTAAGTTCTAAGTTGAGCTACACGATAACTGACAAATGCTTGCACTATCTGGACAGGTCCACTCAGTGTTATTTCTTCAAAAGAGCACCACAGACATGAATTGTATGGACATTAAAAGAGACGTTGGCCTCCGAGTTTGTTTCAGTGTTTCAGTCAGTTAGGAAACACCATCACACAATCATCTAGCTACGCTTAAAACGCAAAAAAACATGACGTTTAAGTGTTATTTATAACCAATTTACAAAACAAATATATTATTCCATTCCGTTTCAACCGCTTATTATGAAGTCCCCCGGAATTATAATAAGAATCCCGGATTAATAAACATATAAAGTTTCAAGTGTGTAGCTCTTACACTTTAGCATAAAAGCTATAGCATAAGAGCATAAAAGCTATTATAGCATTATATAATGCATTGGTTAGGAGTCAGTTAGAATGTAACGCAGTCATTTGGGCTCCGCATGAAATTAAGTATAGTCTCATGTTGGAGCGTGTGCAGAACAAATTTATTAGATATTTATATATGCGGTATTATGGTGTGTATCCATTTTATCCATTAATGTATCCTACTTTATTTATTCTGGGTATGGTAGGATACAATGAACTAAGGGTTAGGAGGGAAGTGGCACTCACTTCATATTTATTTAAAATATTGCGTGGGAAGGTGCATAATGCGACGATTTTAGGGCAGATGAGCCTGTGTGTCCCGGACAGGTACGTGTGGCGACGGCGGCAGCCGCAGCTGCTGGTGGTTCCGAGCGCTCGTACCAACCTTCTGAGGCAGGCGCCTCTGACGCGTGCACTCAACACAATAAACGTTATTGCTAGGGAGACAGACCTATTTTTTTGTTCTCTGGGTGAATTTACAAGGTCAGCACTGTTTGTAATATGTTATTATAATTAATGTTTGTGTATGTTTTATTGTTTTTTACCCGACTGCAAGGGAATGATGTTTTTTTTTTCCTTTTGCTACGCTATCGCATTGGGTTAATACCTGTAAGGATAGTTGTATGTGTATATGTAAATAAATAAATAAATAAATAAATAAAACTTTAGATTTTATTGATATAAAAAAGCCCCGATTTTGTGACTGACTCACTCACCCACTAATCTAAATATATATGTCGCAGTAAGATAGATAAAGCCGTGATATGGTTATATCCCTAGGGATAAAATTATATACCGTAACATACATAGTTATACGAAAGCGATTCATTACTATCTTACGGTCGCAATCTAGTAATATGCTTATCTGACTAAACTAATCTAGTTAAATAGTTATAAATCTACCATAGAATCAAATAAAACAATATATTGGTTTTTATTTTTATTACAAAATCAACTTTTTGCAACCTGCAATTAGTTACAATAATTTTTAGCAATAATACGTATTAAAGTTGGCAGTGATTTTATGGTGTTTACGCAAAATCAGGTAAAGGTATATAATTATATCCCTAGGGATATAACCATATCACGGCTTTATCTATCTTACTGCGACATATATAACTCAAAGGTGACTGACTGACTGACTGACATAGTGATCTATCAACGCACAGCCCAAACCACTGAACGGATCGGGCTGAAATTTGGCATGCAGGTAGATGTTATGACGTAGGCATCCGCTAAGAAAGGATTTTGCGAAATTTACACGGGAAAAACGTCCCACGCGGGCGAAGCCGCTGGCATAAGCTAGTGATAATTAACATTCTTTAAGTAATTTTTGAAGTCCTAGAAAACTGAAATTTGGTATGCAAGATAGTATCAGAACACGAACAATAAAAAAATTAAAACATGACCTTTTATCTTCACTCAGGGGATGAAATTTTGTATGAGACTCGCTAATTTTGATGCTGACCGTCTGAAAATTGATACAGAGGCTCTCTGTTATCTATGAAAAACTTACACACTTACACACTCACAAACATACAAACTTTAGAACCAAGTTTTACCTCTTTATAATATACAGTATGTTAACTAACAGAGGGCGTTCCCGTTAACCCGCAATAGTAGAAGCACATGAAGTAGATCGCCGCAAACGTAGCCCGTCATTCATAAATAAATTGCGACGTTGCCGTCCTTCAAGTACGCGTGTACAGAGTGTTTCTTTTACGTATCAATTTAACATTTTTAGTGAATATTTTAATATAAAAAGAATAAGAACATTTTGTTTTCGAATGCTAATATTTTTTTTAGCATGTATGGATGCTATACTATTGCGGGTTAACGGGAACGCCCTCTGTTAGTTAACATACTGTATAGAGAGGCAATATTTGATTCTAAAGTTTGTATGTTTGTAAGTGTGTAAGTTATCATGTAGGCAATCCCCGGAACGAATGATCCAATTTTTATTCTTTAATTAATTATGAGTGATAGCTATAATTCTTTTCGAAATCTGTGCGAAAGATGTCGTGGGTGAAGACTTGAAGAGCTAGTCTATACTTATAATAAATCTGTAGAGAGGTCAATTCTGTACATGAAATATATTTCCAAAATAACTATCAGGGGGTGATTAGGGATCGATACTGATGCCAAAAATGTAATCAGTAACATTTTTGTCTGTCTGTCTGTCTGTATAACCGTTATAGAAACAAAAACTACTCGACGGATTTTAACGAAACTTGGTACAATTATTTTTTATACTCCTGAGCTGGTTATAGTATACTTTTCATCACGCTACTATCAATAGGAGCAGAGCAGTGAAGGGAAATGTTGGGAAAACGCGAGAAGTTACTCCATTTTTTAAGCTTCCGTTGCGAGTAACCTTAATGGTTAAAGCTACACAGAAATCATTTCATGTCGGAAATGTTCTCCTTAAAATTATATAAAAAATATCCCACGACAGCATATGTCTATCTTTTATGGTTGACTCACAATAACACTGTAACTCCCGATAGCTTAGCAGTTCGGAGCTTTCTGATTATAATATTTGTCTACTCTTACGTTTATAACACTCTCAGTCACCC
The DNA here is from genome assembly GCA_943138885.2 of Tholera decimalis. NCBI lineage: Eukaryota > Metazoa > Arthropoda > Insecta > Lepidoptera > Noctuidae > Tholera > Tholera decimalis. The sequence continues at coordinate 19,325,054 of OW964574.2, forward strand.
CTAATTGAAAAAGTTAACATTATTAACTATTCCATAAAAAGAATCCCATAAATCGGTATAGAAACACCAACATTATACATGAAATACGCTAATAATAAGCCATCGCGCGTGAATACTGAATCATGCTATAAGGATTATTTTTGAGAATCGGTCGCCGCGCTTGACGCGTCTCGCGGCCGAAGGTATAAAAAGGCGGGGCGTCCGAGCGCGAGCTTCTTCAGCTACCCCGTCGTATTACCATATATAAAATACTTTATTTTCAGACCAAAATCCATATAGAGATCGGGCACGCCGCAATCCGCGAGTTGACAGTATGTTTAAAAATTTAAAATAACTATTTAATTATGTAAATCTATTGATATGAAGCACAAAATAGTACAAATGAAGAAAAGATTATTAATTATTAATTTTATTTTCCCTTGAGAAAAATGAGACTTTTTATCTGTGAGTCACGTGATTAGAAACACCAATCAGAAAACGAGACGTCATCGTTCAATATTTTGACAGCTGACTGGTTATCTTTAGTTGGTGCGTAAGACAAAATAAGAAATAACTAACTAACTGCTTGCACTGTCTGGACAGGTCCGCTCAAATTTACGTGGTTATTTCCTCAAAAGAATACCAAAGACATGAACCTACATGCTTCTCATATACCTACAAATACAAATTGTTTGGACTTTAAAAGAGACGTTGACGACAAACTCAGAGGGAGTTTGTTTCGGTGTTTCTTCTCAGAGTAGTCAGTTAGGAAATATTGGCCTTATCTAGCTAAACTAAACACGCAAAAAATCATGCCGTGTAAAAGTGTTATTTATAACCAATTTACAAATAAATATTTCATTTCATTTCATAACTAACTCTCTCTTCTGGTTCATTTGTCTTATCGTCCTGTAATAGTTGTTCGATGAGTTCCTTTTTTTGTCTTTTTAAAAAAGCAGATAGATAGATATATTATTTATTGTACACCATAACAGTAAAACAAATATGGACTTAACAACTAAAAAGGGTGATACAATGGGCGGTCTTATCGCTAAAAGCGATCTTTTACAGACACCCTTTGGATGGATTTGACACAGAAGTTCTAACCACTTCTTGCGAATATCTCTTTTGAATAAATAGTTTCGTTGGCGTTTTTATAGTAGTATTCCCACAACAAGGTACTGCACAGCACTGATAATAATTTTTCACGTCCATAATAGAATAAAATATCATAAAATACCCGAAGTACATTTATGTGCCAAATGCCAGGAAAGTTGTTTTTTGAACGATGACGTCATACATAGTCACGTGACCACAATGCCACGATTTAGGCCATAGTTTTTTAATAAATTAAAAAATTACTTATATTTTAATTGAAAGGTTAAGTGATGGATAAAATATTATTTTACGAGTACACGTGAAGCGCTTTGAAGCGTTTCAAACAATTTTTACAAAGTTGTCAACTCGCGGATTGCGGCGGTCCCTCTTTGAGGAGTGGCTAGATCGGCGTCACGGCGTCCTGACCTACCGCATGACGCAGGTCCTCACCGGACACGGAAGTTTCGGGAGGTACCTGTGTCTGATGGGAAAGGAACAAACGCCTGGGTGTCACCACTGCGAGGGTCGCCCTGAGGACACAGTAGAGCACACGGTGCAGGACTGCCCAGCTTGGGCAGAGCACCGACGTGTCCTCACGGCGGCGATAGGCGGAGACCTCTCGCGCCCGGCATTGGTCGAGGCCATGCTGCGGGGTGAGAGGGAGTGGGAAGCGGTCGCCTCCTTCTGCGAAGCAGTCATGCTTCCGAAGGAGGAGGCGGGCCGTATGAGGGAGAGGACGGCGTCCTCCCTCCAGCCCAGCCGCAGTAGTAGACGCCCACGGCGTCGGACGCCGGCCGACGATCTCCGGCCACCGTAGGCGCGGGCATGCGGACAGCGAGTAAAGGGCAACTCGCTGTCCGACCATGGACCATGCCCGGGTCGACGGCGCGTTGTGTTCCACGCGCGCCTCAAAGAGCATCAGCAACATGACGAGGCCCCCCCTGCAGAGGGCCGAAGCCTGCCGGGGTCGTGGGACTTATCCCATTACCGTGTCCCCGGTACGTAAAGGGTTATTGAAGGAACACCGTGGATTTTAGTCAGTAAAAGTCTGACAGTCCCTTCCACCCTGCCCGGGGTGGGAGGACTTATTTGATAATTTTACCAAGCTAAAAAAAAAAACTAAAATACATACATAAACAAAAAATAAACACACAAATCTATATATATAAAAGAAAGTCGTGTTAGTTACATTATTTATAACTCAAGAACTGCTGAACCGATTTAGCTGAAAATTGGTAGGGAGGTAGCTTAGAATCAGGAGACGGACATAGGATATTTTTATCCCGGAATTCCCATGATATCGGGATTTACGTGGGAAAATCCTCCCACGCGAACGAAGTTGCGGGCAAAAGCTAGTCAATAATAAAATACATATTTGATGATTTTTGTGACTTTGAGTCATCGTGGTGAAAGGATTAGTCAGCTAGAATCTGCGTTACCGAGTGCTAGCTGTTCAGGGTACGCCAGGCGTTTGGAATCGCAGTACCATGTGTTTAACGCCACTCGGGAAGGCTCCATTCATGCACCCCACCCCTCCTTTCATGGGCCCAGGTTGGCACGTTGTAAATTTATTTTGGCCAAATAGGGTATACTTGACCCATCGCGGATGCAATGCCAGTCTGGAGCCCCTGAATTGTGGTACCTCTTGTCATGTCCATCGTGCATGGCCACCTGCACTCTGCAGGATCTTAATGAATACCTACTGGTTCAAACACGTTTGAGCATCGACGGTTCACAAAAATCACATTTTTTTCGAGTCATCAAAATTTCATCCCCTTCAATTTAGGGGATGAAATTTTCTATGGGCTTATATAGCTTCTTATAAGTTAAAATCTATCTATACTTATAATAAATCTGTAGAGAGGTAAATTCTGTACATGAAATATATTTCCAAAATAACTATCAGGGGGTGATTAGGGATCGATACTGATGCCAAAAATGCAATCAGTAAAATTTTTGTCTTTCTGTCTGTCTGTCTGTCTGTCTGTCTGTATAACCGTTATAGAAACAAAAACTACTCGACGGATTTTAACGAAACTTGGTACAATTATTTTTCATACTCCTGAGCTGGTTATAGTATACTTTTCATCACGCTACAATCAATAGGAGCAGAGCAGTGAAGGGAAATGTCGGGAAAACGGGAGAAGTTACTCCATATTTTAAGCTTCCGTCGCGCGTGCAATGCTTAAAGCTACACAGAAATCATTTCATGTTGGAAATGTTCTCCTTAAAATTATATAAAAAATATCCCATGACAGCAATTGTCTATCTTTTATGGTTGACTCACAATAACACGTGTAACTCCCGATAGCTTAGCAGTTCGAAGCTTTCTGATTATAATATTTGTCTACTCTTACGTTTATAACACTCTCAGTCACCCCTAATTGAAAAAGTTAACATTATTAACTATTCCATAAAAATAATCTTATAAATCGGTATAGAAACACCAAAGTTATACATGAAATACGCTAATAATAAGCCATCGCGCGTGAATACTGAATCATGCTATAAGGATTATTTTTGAGAATCGGTCGCCGCGCTCGACGCGTCTCGTGGCCGAAGGTATAAAAAGGCGGGGCGTCCGAGCGCGAGCTTTTTTTTCCTTTTTATTTGACTGAATGTTTTATTGTAAATACGATTACCAACTTATTGTAAATTGAATGTGGGCTTTTATCGTCTTGAATATGTTATTTTCTTTGACATGTATCTTTTTGTTTGTTTTATTTGCATGGTATTGTTTTATTTTACAAAATTTCTACACGATGTATATTGTTCAGAAATAAATGACTTATGACTTACCATATATAAAATACTTTAAGACCAAAATCCATATAGATATACATTTACACATAAACAAAAAATAAACACACAAATCTATATATATAAAAAAGAAAGTCGTGTTAGTTACACTATTTATAACTCAAGAACGGCTGAACCGATTTAGCTGAAAATTGGTAGGGAGGTAGCTTAGATCCAGGAGACGGACATAGGATATTTTTATCTCGGAATTCCCAAGGGATCGGGATTTACGTGGGAAAAACCTCCCACGCGAACGAAGTTGCGGGCAAAAGCTAGTATAAAATAAATTAAAATGTAACAAAAAAAATAATGTCAAAATTAATGTCAGATAAAAATATAAAATTACAATATGCAATGTCAAATCCAGGGATAATATCACTCAAATGTCATGATCAACAATAATAATCTATGTGCATAATTATGTCTAATAAACGCCACTGGAAACGCGACCAGCGTGTCTACCTACTGGGCTCAACACATAAATTTCACTTTTTTTTTTTTTTTTTTTTTTTTTTTTTTTTTTTTTTTTGGGGTGGGAAAATCATCAAATGACTTCTTCCGCTCTGGGTCAAGCGGAAGGGTGTGTCAGATTTCTACTGACTAAAAACCCACCCTGTTCCTTCGGCTGCCCTAAATTTCCGGGGCTGCGGTAACTCGGTAGAACTTTCCCGCAAACCCCGCAAATTTCACCTACCATTCTGATATGCAGGGCCGCGCTGACCTAAGACAGAGCCTGTGTGTAAAATCTATAAAGCGCCTAAGATTTTTTCCACAGGCGTGAGTATTGTCTTGGGGTCTCCAAAGACAATACTAACGCCTGTGGTTTAACTTTACACTGTTTGTACCTACTCAATTATAGAGAATAATATGTTGTAGTTTTACAAAAATAATTTCAATAATGAATGCTGGCATTACATCCGGCACCCCTTCTGCTTTGGCGCCTGTGTGCGCCGCACACTTCGCACATAGGGACGGCTCGGCCCTGCTGATATGTTCATATTTACCATATCCTCGGTTTAACATCTATATGAAGAAGAAGTTCTAATGATACTGTTAGTGAGCTAGCGAGGGAAATATTTTCAAATATATCTTTCCGAATCCACAGGGGAGAGGCAATTTAATAGTAATATGAGTTGACTGACACCACTTACGATTTCGAGGTACATTTGTTACATATTTAACGTTGTGAAGTGTTTTATCTTGTTTCTATCATTACTAATGTCTTCGTTTACTAATATATTTACTTGGAAACGTCAACACCTCACTTTATATTGAAATAAATTCTTCCTTTTTCTTTTGTTTTCGAGGGTGAAACGTCAATAGGGTAGTTTCCTAAAATATTTTATTTAGTCCGTCACGTAGGGTAACAAAAAACATTGGACACGTATTTTTTATTTTTTCACGTAATTGAAAAATTAAGATGTTACAGTGAGTTGAAATTTCGCGTGACGTCACAATCCGGTATAATTCTTAGCACTGTGTGACGTCAGCAGCCCCCACTCTTGTACTTTGAAGCTTCCATCTTTGTGAATTTTTCTTGACTTGAAAAGGCAAAAAATACGTGAGCAATATTTTTTCAAAATCTACCTAATAGACCAAATAAAATAATTGTTTTGTAACACAAGAAACTGCCCTATTATGACACCTCCCGCTCTGGGATGAGTTGAAAAGAGTGTCAGTCTAATAAATTAATAGTTTAAAAAAACTAAAAACACGCTTTTAAGACGATCCAATGAGCCCAAACTCGATATGTTTACTAGTAGGCAGTCCAAGGTTCCATCAGCCACCTTCCAATTCCATCATCAAACCAGCTCGATGGTACCATAATATTGTATTGTTAGCTAATCTAAATATAATTGCCAAGTTTCATGATAATACAACAAGTAGAAGTGCGTGTAATTCAGACTTAGAATCTGTGTGAATCTTGAATATGATTTTTAAAGCGTTAATTGTAATGAATTAGAATAAGACACTAGTATAAGGTACAGAGGCATTGTCATTGTCATTTTCATGTGCAAAAATCCCTTACAATCAATAAATTGCATACTTGAGGTAGGTACACTGACTTCCCCCCTCCCCTGTTTATTTTATGTTCATAAATTCCATCCAAAGATTGTCTGGAAGATATCGCTACGAGCATCAGCGATGAGACCGCCATTGTAACCATAGTGAGCAATATTGCGAATCAGGTGTGTTTAAATTATTGGTGTACAATAAAGAGCATTCTGTCTATCTATGGATGTACTAATAATATTTTTGTTCTCTTCTTCCCCAGCTCTTGGACCTATCCTACCCCAGATCAATGTGTTCGGGCGACAACTGGGGGTGTCCCCATCCGTCATGGGGATGGTCACAGCCGTCCTACCACTGTTATGGGCAGCTGCCAAACCAATATTTGGATATATCGTTGATTTTTGGCCAGTAAGTGTTCATATTTATTTATTTAAGAAGTATGGAGGACTAATAGCTATTAAATACAGAAAATACACACATCAAAAGTGTCTAGGGATCAAGCATTTTTATGCGGATTTCTTGAGATTGAGATGTGGCTTTGTAATAAATTTATGATTTTATAAATTTATATGGATCCTTTTTGGTGCATTTCATAATTTGAAACAGGAACTGTTAATCAAATTCGAGTAAAAGATGAAAATCAGCTGTCAATATTTTCCCTATAAAAACATACAACGCATTGAAGACATTATTAGTGCTACTGTTTCCCTACTACTGATTAAAACCAACGTTATTATGGAGCGGCGACGTCATTTAAGCAGGGAAGAAATGCTCAGAGCCGTGGGAATGATAGAAGCTGGTTCCCGGCAACGTACTGTGGCTTTAGCTCTGAATACAAGTCAGAGTGTTATCAGTCGACTTTGGACACGTTACCGAAGCACTGGTACCGTGGCTGAGCGCCATGGAGGACGGTATCGCTGCACCACACGGAGACAAGACCGATACATTCAAATCTTAACTCGAAGAGCTCCAACAATAACCGCCATGATGTTAGCCGTGAGGCTTCATCACTCTTCAGGGAACTTAATTAGCGACCAAACAGTCAGAAACCGCTTGCATGAAGTGAACCTTCATTCCCAAAGACCGCTACGGGTACCACCTATAGCAATGCATAATCGTAGGATTCGATATCAATGGGCTCTTGAACACAGAAATTGGGCAGAAGAACAATGGCGTTTCGTGTGCTTTTCTGATGAGTCTCGTTTTGGTATGAGACCGGATACAAGACGTATACGACACTGGAGAACCCCTGGACGCCAACAGCGATTAAAATCCTGCCAGGAAGTCCATCCTTATAGTGGTGGAACCATCATGGTATGGGCGGGTATTTGGATCGGCGGAAGAACTGAGTTGATTTGGATCAGAGGCAACCTCAACGCTCAAATTTATGCTGAGACGATTGTATCTGACGTCATCGTTCCTCTACAAGTGCAAATCGGTCCCTTATTTCAGTTAATGCATGATAATGCACGACCGCACACCGCAAGAGTTGTAAGACAGACTCTCGCCGCAGCTAACATCAATGTCCTGCTCTGGCCTGCTCAGTCGCCAGACTTGAACCCGATTGAGCATGCATGGGATATGCTACAGAGAAGAGCTCTGCCGAATATGGAGGGTATCCAGTCGCAAGAAGACCTTTTTTTGTTGTTGCAACGAACATGGGCGGCCATTCCACAGCGTGATTTGGATGAACTCATTTTGAGTATGCCAAACCGATGTTCTTGTGTTGTTAGTGTTCGCGGTAGAAACACGGATTATTAATTGTTTAAGTTACCCAATAAAATTTTAAAGAAAACTGTTATTTCAGTATTTTTTTCGAACTTTAATGTTAGTGGTTCAAATGTCAAAAATCCCTTTATTAGGAAAATGGCAAATTTCTTTATTAATGCAAAGGTGACTTGGTTTATCGTTACCGTGACAAACGAAAACACTTTATTTGATGAATCCTTAAAGAAAATTTTAATTAATATCAATCAGGAGAAAAGTTATTGCAAAAATATATGTTGATCCCTAGACACTTTTGATGTGTTTATATAGTATAGTAGACAGTGAGCCAATTAAAAGTCCCCACGTTTAGAGACAGGAAAATCTAAAATTGAACACTTAAAAAGTGTATAATCTTAGTATAACCATATCATAAATACCATATTCAAAATGACTGAATAGATATCAGATATAAATAACACATACAACACAGTAACTACAGATATTAACCTCTAGAGCCCCAGCGGCACAAAAACGTGCCAGTAAACAAGTATTAATTGAGCCCCGCTGGCACATATTTGTGCTATCAAACCCCGACCGATTTAAAACTGTATTCGTAGTAAAGATAAGTCTTAAAATCGTTTGTGACCGGGGAACAGATTACGCTTACGATAAGAGCCCGTCCGCGGTGCTTGACGGATGGTTAACGTAATAATGGTGGTCCTTGAGAGGTTAATTATTTTTGAAAAAATCTAGGCTTAGGCGTCTTCTGGCTGCAATCACAATTGTTATAAACGGGTCAAAATCGGCTTGCACGCACAATAAACGAATTTTGCCTATACTTGGTTGAGCTAAAAGGTACCTGTAAATGTGGATATCGAGCCCTTTAAATGTCACCTTTAGTTTTGAGGACCAGGCAGTGTGGGATTATTAACTGCCTTAAATCAGACCGTTAATTAGCAGCAGCAGATATAAGTCCACTTATCTCTAAATAGATCACTCTAGAACCCCTTCTGTGCAACTACAAGGCACATTGCTGTGCACAACCTTTTGGGAATACATACTTTCATTATGCGTACGGCTAAGGAGTTCCTTCTATATATCCCAGGAAAGTTACCATCTCATCTGATGGTAAGCGATGATGTGAACAAAGATGAAGCACGCTTACCTAGAAATAACCTATTCACTCTTGACTTAAAGCCCCCAGGTTATAGCTATCACGGAACAGAGACTCTATCAAGCCCAGGTTCGGTCATGTATGGTGTACTGCTCTCATCTTTGGGATGGATCTGCTTAGCTTCGCTGATCGCTTGAGTCTATCGAGAAGCGGGCCAAGAGACTCATTGGCAACGATGCACTGGTCGAGTCAAAGCTCCAGAGCCTTGAACATCGACGACGAGTTGCAAGTCTATCGGTTTTCTATCGGTTACATTTCGGGGAGTGTGCGATGGAATTACACAGTCTAATTCCGCCAAGCCCGTTCCATCATCGGACTACGAGACAAACGGCGAAGCGTCATCGTTACATGGTGGACATTCCACCCATACGCACAAAACGTTTTGGGAATACTTTCATTGTGCGTACGGCTAAGGAGTGGAATTCCCTGCCGGAGTCTGTGTTTCCCGATAGATATAACCTAGGAGTCTTTAAGTCAAGAGTGAATAGGTTACTTTTAGGTAAGCGTGCTCCATCTTCGACCACATCATCACTCTATCAGGTGAGATGGTGGTCAAACGCAAACCTAGATTTAATTAAAAAAAAAAAAAAAACTGGATTCGTCCGTGACCCCTTGCACGCGAGTCTATACATGCCCAGTTATTCAAGATTCTTTTCTTAATAAACATATTTCAAACAGTTTTTTTTTTCAATTTTCAGGCGCACAGAAAACTAGTCTTCATGCTGCTCATAACAATAATGACGACATCATACTGTTGTCTATGGTTCCTACCGATGCCCGACCAGAGAGAAACAAAGAGCCCATCACTACTAGAATCAGTCTATCGGCTAAACGACACCATATATTTAAAAACATATACAAACTCAAACAGCACAGACTTAGAAAAATACAAATGTCATTGGAACTGCAGTGTGGCGGGAAATTTTGACGTTTATCTGACAGATGGACCATTCATAAACACGGTCTACATAGACAATGACGTGTCAAATTCATCCTGCTTTAATTTGTCTATGAGTTTTGATGATTTTCAAGATGGCGAAGTTACATGTATTCCTAAAGAGGATTGTAATTTACTTTGCTATGAAAATGAGATTGAATTACAGGGTAATAAGACCAAAAGAAGTATAGAGACTTCAATTAATGATAATTCTGTTGTGGATTTAAGTAAGAATGTTAGTGTAGTAGATACAGTCGAGGAGAAAAGTGGAAGCTTTTATATGACAGCACCGTTTTGGGCGTTTGTTATTTTGACGTGTCTTGGTACAGTTGCGTTCAACGTTGCTAACTGTATCGGTGATGCCGTATGCTTTGATGTATTAGGTAAGTGTTTTTAGTAATTATATCACGCTAGAGTTACTAAGTTCCTGCCAGGTTTACGTGAATGTTCTTATGAGCTTTTTTTAAGGAACTCAACAAATCAATAGTGTAATGGGTGGAGTTCGAACGGACACCTTAGCCATTAGTTAGTTATTAGTCTTCTCCTTACTTTAATAGCTAAAACCAAGCCTTCTTTGCCCATTAACTATCCTATCCTACTAATCCTACTTCCTATCCTACTATCCTACTATCCTACTAATATTATAAATGCGAAAGTTTGTGAGGATGGATGGATGTTTGTTACTCTTTCACGCAAAAACTACCGAACGGATCTGAATGAAATTTGGTAAGTAGATAGTTGGCAGCCTGGAATAACACATAGGCTACTTTTTATCCCAAAATTCCCACGGGATCGGGATTTGCGCGGGAAAACCTTCCCACGCGTACGAAGTCGCGGGTAGAAGCTAGTTATTTATATTGTATATAGTTGGTTCACGTTAAGAAAATAGTGACGTCGTCGTTGTCCGCATCTCTCGACCAATCAGGTCGCAACAAATTAGAAAGCCAAGTTCACAGTGACCAGTTGACTGGAGATCTTTTGGCGAAACGTTTGTCTTTTATGCGTTACCTACCCACATTACATAATTAAATTAAATTCACAGCACAGTCTCAGAGAGATACGTATCCAGTTCTAGAGCTGACAGGGACGAAATTGCCACTCTCAGAAAGGCCATGGTAGAGCTCATGAATTTGACCTTATATCTCGTTTCCCAATGGGGTGACGATAATCTGGTCAAATTCAACGCTCTGAAAACACAGGCTTGTCTTTTCAGCGCTAAAAGAAGCCCTTTTGAATTGATCCCTACTTTCCAAAGTACATCTTTGCCAGTTACCAGTCGCCTGGAGCTTTTGGGCATGGAGTTGACGTCAGACCTCAACTTCGGCTCAACCATCGAGTCCAGAGCTCAGACTGCAGCAAAAAAGCTGGGAATCCTACACAAGGTGAGGCGGTACTTCACGCCTGGACAGCTTCTAAATCTGTATAAAGCACAGGTCCGTTCCTGCGTGGAGTATTGCAGCCACTTGTGGGATGGCTCTGCAAAGTACCAACTTGCTGCATTGGACTCGATCGAGCGCAGAGCTAAAAGGCTTATAGGCGACGAGGTGCTGGTGAACAAGCTTCATAGCCTGGCTCATCGGCGAACCGTTGCTTGCCTGTCGGTTTTCTACAGATTGTACTTCGGGGAGTGTGCGCAGGAGCTCCATGACCTGATTCCTCCATCTCCCTTTCACTACCGGTCTACCAGACGCACGGCTGGGTACCACCCACACTTGGTTGATATACCGTCTGGCGTCTTGTCGTACCAAGCACTTCTCCTCCACATTTATTGTGCGCACAGCCAAGCTGTGGAATTCTCTGCCGGCTTCTGTGTTCCCTGCCACTTATGACCTTTCAGCCTTTAAAGCCCCAGTAAATAGGCATCTTCTGGGCTCGCTCGTCCCATCTTAGAGCTCATCTATCGCTTACCATCAGCCGATATCGAGGTCAAGAGTGGGCCCATAAATAATAAAAAAAAAAACAATCTTATTGAATTGGTGTGGGCCCACATAAAAAAAAATATGTTAGTGCCAATAACTCAACATTCAAGATGAGTGATGTAAAAAAAAATATTTTGTGACGCAATAACTTCAATAGATGCTAATCGATGGAAGAAATGCTGCGACCACCATTTTACTCCATTGTGAAAACACCTGTATCCTGCAGTTGCATTGATGACGTCACTATTTTCTTAATGTGAACCAACTATAGTTTTTCATTTCAACATTTCATTTCATTTATAGTAATATAGTATTATCTGACTGGCATTCATTTTAATATATTAATTATTAATATTTCAATTATTAATGCTGAAACGGACCTTTTTGGCGCAGCCCTGAGGCACGCACGGTCTTTTTTGTGTCTGAGCATGTGTGCATCTGTGTATCTGTGTATGTGCGTATCTGTGTATCTGTCTGTGTCACCGTAGATTCTAAGTGGGTAAACCGATTTCAATGAGGTTTTTTTTGTTAGAAAGTGAGTATCCCTAATTCAGAATCGATATTTAAAGTTTGTTACATAGCGATACCCCGCCGCGACTATTATTTCTTTTATTTTTAAGGGATGATTCTTAAACTACTTATTTTTTGCGTAGGGGGTTTTTTAATTTTGTATTTAATATTCATTGTATGTGTGTGTGCCTGACAAACTGATGCCAAATAAATATTTTTCTTTCTCTTCCTCGAAAACTGGCTCTTATCGCACTACACACTTTTCATTTTTCACACACGAGGGTGTACCATTCCAGATTTTGCCACATATAACATTAAACAGCTATTCAATTTCCTATATTCGGCAGTGATTGTTTTGTTTTTCACAGCAAATATGTTTTAAGGGCCTTATATTTAATGAAAATTAAAATTGTGTTTATAAACAGAATATCAGAAATAAACATTATTATTTATAAAATAATTTTGCTTATATCAACAAATTAACATTTATTTGTGTTCTAAATAAAAATAAAAAATAAAATATTTTAATGTCAGGCTGTTTTGCGGCTTCTCCGTTAACCCGCGAAGGTAAAGCGTGGGGAAAATTAAATATTTTAATGACAAAAATACTTTTCGGTCTATTGTTTTATTTCTTTGAAAGTGTATTGAAAAACGTCGTTTGATACACGTGGACATTTGTTACTGCAGTACTCGGCTCCATAACCCCCTCGCCTTGCGGCTCGAGCGTAACTCCGCCTCGGCCGCAATAACAAACTTTCTCCACTTGTATCAAAATGTACTATTTCTTTCTATCTTTTCTTTATATTTATCTCTTAAAGGTCCTGAGCGTGGGTCTAAATACGGTGCCCAAAGAGCCTGGGGCACTGCTGGGTACGGGTTGACAGCACTCCTGGGTGGATGGCTAATTGACAGCGTTTCTGGGGAGCATAAGGACTTCACGCCAGCATTCGTTGTGGCAATGGCAGCGACGGCAGTCGATTTATATAGCTGTAGAGCGCTAACGGTGAGTTTATATTAATGTTTATACAGAGAATTAAATCATCTGTGAAAATTTCAACTGTCTAGCTAGCTATAACGGTTCATGAGATCCACCCTGGTGACAGACAAACAGACAGCGGAGCCTTAGTAATAGGATCCCGTTTTTACCCTCACTTTTTTAGGGTACGGAACCCTAAAAAAGTGTTTGTGATTTAGTATCGTGTAACTTTTTTTTTGAGTAATCTCAGGTATTTTGAATTACAAATAAATACAAATATTTTTATTGACATTACATTTAAATGACAGCCAGACACTCCAACTATGTTTATATATGTATACTTGCAGTCGTGCGGAGACTTAGACTTAGATTTTATCACGATAAAAACATAACCGTAATTCTTTTTCAGTCGGCTAAAAAGTAGCCTACGTATAATTTTCCTCAAGTTTCAAGCTAGTTCCATGCCAAATTTCATTTAAATCCACCCAGTAATTTCAAAGTTTAGCGCGTTTAAACATACATACAAACTTTTCCCCACTGCAAAAGAAGGGGGTTATGTTTTATCGCGATAAAGTACACTAAAACCTTCCTCCATCACTCTAGTTACTGGTGTAAACCACACGAAAATCTGTCAAGTGGTTTTTGAGATTATCGCGGATATACATACAGACAGACGCGGCGGAAGACTTTGTTTTATAATATGTAAAGATTATTTGTTTAGCTACCCTCGCTATCAAGTCCGGAAGATTCGGGGAAGGCATTGCGAGATGTTCTCAGGATACCTAAAGTGGTGGTTTTCATCATTTTCGCGGTGGTCGCGGGAACATTCGATAGTTTCATCATTTATTATATGTTCTGGTAAGTTAATGAAAATTTTTTTTCTCCTGATAAAATAAAAAATAAAAATCAAACGTAAACTGAAGCACTGGTGCCTACGGGCTGCGAGCAATAGGTAGCTTGACGCCCGACTGAAACTAGGCCCGTGTAGACGACACATCCTTAAAAAACGATGCAATATTCTTTATTCCACAAAATTTTACGACCAGTCGTTTACGGTGCAGGCTATTCGGTTGTGGAACGCATTGCCGGTGTCAGTTAGACAAGCACAGTCACTTGCTGCTTTTAAAAGCTCTGTTGTCAATCATTTTTATACACTCCTATGATTATACCGTATTTCTCTCCTTATGGCATATTTATATATACAAAACACGTATATTTATTTATACTTATTTATGTATTGTATTGTATTATATATATATTTATACTAACTACTTTAAGTAGTTACTTTTATGTATGTTATATACTTGAAGTAGGTACACTGACTTTCCCCTCCCCTCTTTGTTTTATGTTCTTAAAGTCCATCCAAAGGTTGTCTGGAAGATATCGCTATCAGCGATAAGACCGCCATTGTGACCATATTTTACAGTATTGTAAATCAAGTGTGTGTTTAAATTATTGGTGTACAATAAAGAGTATTATATCTATCTATCTATCTATTAGTAGTTTTCACTATACACCGTGTTATTTTAGTCGTCTTACAACGACAGCCCACTTCATGTATCCAATGACTAGTAAACATTCATTTAAAAAAAAAAACATATTTATAAACATTTGAATAATTTAAAATTTAAAATATTATTTATTATTATGACGTAGTTGGAAACATCCTGTTGCGGGCGGGGACCGAGCCTTGATTTCCAAGGCCGGCCCTTATGAGCCCTTATCTTTAACAGAGATTGTTCACCCTAGCGCACAACAACGTCATAATAATAAATATTATTTTCAATTTTAAATTATTCAAATGTTCATAAATATGTTTTTTTTTGTAATGAATGTTGACTAGTCATTGGATACATGAAGTGAGCTGCCATTGTAAGACGACTAAAATAACACGGTGTATGTTTATATAAAAGATAAGTTAAATTTCTGGGTTATAATGAATTAATAGCAATATTATTTAAGTATTATTTAAGGTTGATTGTTGCTGATTTAAAAGCTAATATTAACTGGTATCGACAATAACTTACCTACACGTGTATAAAAAGCATTATTGTATTGTTCGATATTGAGATAGACTCATGATACCACAAGTTTAAATCTAAGTGGTTTTTGGTTACTATTCTATTTAAGAGGAGGCTCCTTAAATATTCGTAAACAATCACGCATACAATCAAAATGGAACTTTAGTATATGATTTATTGGATTGGACCAGTTTCGTAATTGGAACATTTTCGCTCGATTCATTTTTTAATCGAAAATCATGTCTTTTTTAAAGATTATTGAAAATTTAATCAAGATTACTCGGCTTTTATGTCTAAAATTAGTATTGACAGTAAGAAAATATAGTTAATTATCTAAATATAGGACATTTTTCCTCTAGATCAATTATCACTTTAGTTATAAACGAAATAAAAATTGAGACTTACGACATTTAGTTTCGAACCCGAATATGGTAAAAAAGCGCACGCGATATTCAACTTTATTACTGCTGCGTTAGCGTTTAGTATACAACGGCCTAACCGGGGTGGATGGGGGCGGAGCTTGCGTGATAATTATTTTGCACTACCTGGTCTTAACTCGGGCCTGGTTTCAGTCGGGCGGCGAGCTACCCATTGCTTGCAGCCCGTAGGCCCATTGCTTCGGTTTACGTTTGATTTTTTTTTTTCTATTTTTGTTCCATTTATTTTGTTAAGAATGTCAAATCTCTTGGCTAGATAATAACTATGGAATGATCTTCACAGTTAAGCATCGTGTGATGAGGTCTGTAAATGGCTAGGTGTCCATACTTACGTATCGAGATTTCTTCGTGACTCGAAAAACAACATAAGCAGTTAGTCCCGGCTGTCATGTCGCACACCTAGATCTAAAGAGAGTTAACTCAAAAATCTCAATTTTAGGTATACATACCATCGAATTCCTTACGTATTAATTCGATGTTATGTATAACTCAAAAATTGAGATTTTTGAGTTAGCTCTCTTTAGATCTAGGTGTGCGATGTGTACATGTTGCGGTCGGCTTATAGTCTAACAACACAAGAATAAAAAATTTCATAGTGTTTGTATGAATTACAAAGTTATATTTGCGGTTTTAGAAAATATGCTGTATCTCAAAAACTGCTGACCCGATCTCGTTCAAACCAATTTTGGTTGAAAGTTTATATTAAGATCTTCAGCACGTATTTTTAATTTATTTTTCACTCCATTATTTGTAGAAGTTAAAGGGGGGGGACACATTTTGCCACTTTGGAAGCGTATATCTTTCAAACGATTAACTTTATGAAAAAGTGGTTTTAGAAACCTCATTATCATTTTTAAAGACCTGCCTATAGTTACCACACACGCAGAGGTTTCATGAAAAAAAAAAATATTTTCAGTTTCAGTTCCATGTATGGGGAACCCCCCTTTTATTTTAAGTTTTATTTTCTTAAATTCGGAAAGCGGTTCATAGAATACACCTACCTGCCAAGTTTCACATGTATAGTCTTAATAGTTTCGGAATAAAATGGCTGTGACATACGGACGGATGGACAGACAGACAGAGACAGACATGACGAAACTATAAGTGTTCCGTTTTTTGCCATTCGGCTACGGAACCCTAAAAAGGTTAAACAGATGATGTATAAATAATAAATAATAATGTGTACTAATTAACATACTTACTAACTGGACTGACTAGATTACCTTAATTACATACAAAATGAATGAGGAATTTCACCTCCAAAAATTGGCAATGAGGCACTGGTCAAGTCAAAACTCCAGAGACATGAACATCGGTGACGTGTTGCAAGCCTATCAGTTTTCTATCGGTTACTTTTCGGGGAGTTTGTAATCGTATTACACATTTGCACAATCTAATTCCACCAAGACCGTTCCATGATCGGACTACAACACAAACGGCGATCTGTCATCAATACATAGTGGACATCCCACCCATATGCACAAAACGTTTTGGGAATACTTTCATTGTGCGTACAGCTAAGAAATGGAATTCCCTGCCGGAGTCTGTGTTTCCTGATAGATATGAATTAAAGACCATCAGGTTATAGCTATCAAGAAATTTGCCTGTTGCCCAGCTGTGGGACGTTAAAGTTATTATTATTCTTTCAGGTTTCTAGAAGAACTAGCAGAGAAGACTGGGCATACGGCCAAGATCAAATTGATAGAAGGGGTTGTAGTTGCCGCGCAGAGCTTTGTTGGAGAAATACTCTTTTTCTTCTTTTCTGGTAAGTCATTATCATCTGATTAGTTATCTATTAATTAATAACGCATAAATTATTACTGCACAGCATTTGGCCCAATGATGTATGGATTTCTGGTGATCTCCCATTCAAACATCTACAAAGTGTAACAGATTAAGCGCAATACCTCAGACACCCCAATTAGAATATTAAATTAAAGGTCTAACACAACATCCGTAACTAAATAAATTGAAACCAAACCTAGATATTTTTTATAAAATAGTTATCCTTACTAATCGCAAAATGTGCGTCATACACTCATTCAATGTTAGCAGCCGACACGCACACGAGCGCATTTCCTAGAATTAAGGATTGTATTAATTTGTCATGATACTTGTGATATCGGAACGTAGCAGCTTATTGGACTGCTCACTTTTTTGCTGTCTCGCTCTCTCGCGACCGATCAGCCTGGTTGTAATACTGTGCAAAGATTGTGGTAAAGAATAAATACAGCTTTAATTAATAGAAGTGTTTATCTTAGTACATAAGAGTTTTTTTTAATTAAAAATTAAAAAATTAAAAAATTAAAAATTACTAAGTACTAAGATAAACACTTCTATTAATTAAAGCTGTATTTATTCTTTACCACAATCTTTGCACAGTATTACAACCAGGCTGATCGGTCGCGAGAGAGCGAGACAGCAAAAAAGTGAGCAGTCCAATAAGCTGCTACGTTCCGATATCACACTCTCCGCCACCATAGACTTAAACAAACAAAATGAGTGCTTCTTGTACTTACATACTAAAAGAAAACAAACTAAATAAGTACTTCTTGTACATAATTATGAACTAAAACAAACAAAACAACTTATTCTTGAACTTAGCCATGTATGTACTTATTTATAATTAAGCATAATTTACTCATCCACAGATTGATCACATGTGCGAATTTGGTTTAGATGTCTTTTCCATTTTAAACCCCCCACATCAATATAATATGTTACTCCTGGACAGGATTCATCAATTATAATTACTAATATCTAAGGTTTATGCCCTTTTCTGTAGTCTCTAACCATAACTTTTTGCCCTATTTTAACATTGGTATATTTCTGCTACCTTTATAATAAAGTTTAGATTTTTCTTGCATTTCATATGATTTTTCAGTTATAGGTGGTGGCCTAAGTAATGTAAATCGATTTCTAAGCTCTCTACCCAGCATTAATCTGGCTGGTGTTACACCAGTAGTGCTATGGGGTAAATTTCTGTAATCGAACAAAAATAGGTTAACAGCTGAACTGAGTGGGCTACCACTTTCCTTAATTTTAGTTACATGTGTTTTAAAAGTCTCCACAAATCGCTCTGCTGCCCCATTCGTTGCTGGATGGTATGGTGGTGAAAATGTGTGTTTTATATTTGTAAGTTGACAAAAATTTTCAAAGTCTGTACTAGTGAAAGTTGGGCCATTATCTGTTACTAAGTGGACTGGAAAACCAAAGGTGGAAAATAACTTTTTGAATATTGCAATTGTACTTGTGGCGCCAATGTTAGTCATTTCAAAAACCTCAGGCCATTTAGAGTAGCTGTCCACAATCACTAAGTACATTTTATTATGGAATGGTCCCAGAAAATCTGCGTGAAGTCGGTACCATGGGGATGGCGGTACCGGCCATGGTTTAAGTTGTGATTTTGATGGATTTTTATTATTATTCAGACAGATTACACAATTTTTTGTAATATTTTCTATTTCTGAATCTAAACCCGGCCACCAAAAGTATGAACGTGCTACTTGCTTCATACGAACTATGCCAAAGTGGCTTTTATGTAGCTCAGAAAGGATTGATTCCCGTAATACTACTGGAATTACAATTCTATAACCCCAAAATAAACATCCTCTGTCAGTGCTAATTTCATCCCTTCTGTTATAAAAAATTTGAAGTTCCTTTTCAATAAGTTTTTTATCTGGCCAGCCATCCTGAACATACCGAATTGTTTTTGACAAAATCAAGTCTTTTTTTGTTTCAGCCTGAATAATTTTCCAGTCCAATTTATCAATTTTTGAATTGTTGACATGGTAGATATTACTTAAGTCAGGACTTAAACAAATAGAGTGTAATTTAACATTATCTGAACCTTCATCCTTTAATGCACGTGATAAGAAATCAGCTGGGTTTGATGTAGTTCTGATGTGCCTTATCTTATAATTAAATGCTGACAGGAAAATCGCATAGTGTTGCAGCCTTTTGGCAGCCATTTTAGGGATACCTTTGGTGGGCCCAAATATTCTCACTAATGCAGCATTATCTGTTTCTAACTCAAAATATCGACCATATGTATAGTTATAAAATTTGGTCATACCAAAGATAATTGCCATGGCTTCTTTATCAATTGTAGAATACTTAATTTCTACAGAGTTTAATTTTTTACTTGCAAATGCAATAGGTCTAACAGTTCCATAATAATCTCTGTTTGACAATACAACACCCAAAGATGTGTCTGATGAGTCACATGATAAAATTAACGGTAAATTTGGGTCATAATGTCTTAAATTGTTTACAGAAGACAATTTCTGTTTAATTATCTCAAAAGTTTTGTTACAATCTGGGGTCCATTCAAATTTATTTTTCTTAACCATGTCATACAATGGTGCTAATGTTTTAGCCATATCTTTTAGAAACCGATTGTAATAATTAACTTTTCCTAAGAAAGACCTTAACAATGTCATACTAGTGGGAGCTTCCGTTCTTAACAATGGTTCAACATGTGATTTAACAATGCTTATGTCATTTTTAGTAACTCTAAAGCCAAACACGTCAATACTCCTTTTGAAAAACTTGCACTTTTCAAGTTTTAATTTAAATTGACATTCTTGTAGTTTTGATAGAAGGGTACACAAGGTATTTAGCATATCATTTACATCACTTCCTGCCATATAAATATTGTCTATGAACACGATG
This sequence comes from Tholera decimalis, assembly GCA_943138885.2. Taxonomy (NCBI): domain Eukaryota; kingdom Metazoa; phylum Arthropoda; class Insecta; order Lepidoptera; family Noctuidae; genus Tholera; species Tholera decimalis. The sequence goes on from OW964574.2 coordinate 19,345,298, forward strand.
GTATTTGGTATGTTAGCGAGCCTTTTACACAATAGCCGCTGGAAGGAACCAGGTCCAGTGCTTACACCATATGGTAAGTAATGATATTTATATGTACCTTCTTCCGTTACAATAGTAGTAAGCTCCTGTGACTCAGGACTTAGAGGTGCTTGTAAGTATGCCTCTTTCAGATCAAGCTCGCAGAAGTATTCTCCATTTTTAAGGGTGTTGAAAATTTCATCTATATGTGGTAGTGGAAAATGGTCAACTTCTAAATGTGGATTCAAAGTAACCTTGTAATCACCACACAGCCTTACTGATCCATCCGCTTTTAATACAGGGACCACCGGGGTACCCCACTGACTGTATTCTACCGGTGTTATTCTACCATTTTGTAATAAACGAGAAATTTCAAGCTTTACCTTGTCCTTTAATGCAAACGGTACACGTCGTGGTGTTAGGCACTTCGGCTTTGCATCAGGTTTTAACTGTAATGTGATAACTTCACCTTTGAAATTACCCCACCCTGGGCTGAATACTTCTGCGAACTTTTCTTTGATTACACTTTCTGCTTCTGAAACAGTTTTAAAATTTTTACATGAGTAAGTGTCTGAATGCTTAGTCATAGTATTCGTTTCCATGAATTTTGGAGGCCACAGTTCAAATGCCTTTAACCAGTCACGACCCACTATGCGTGGTACATTATCCTGAGCTACAAAAACATTCAAATTTCTCACCAGGTTGTTACATCTTACTGTTAGATTTTTTAATAAGCCAACAGGTCTTGTGATTGTTTGATCAAAATTTTTAAATCTTACAATGGAATTCTCAATTTCTAACTGGTTGAATAGACTGACTTTGTCTTTTAATGGAATCACTGTCACCTCTGAACCAGTGTCTAACTGAAAATCTAAATATTTTCCTGCAACATTTATAGCTATGTAATGCGGAGGTACCTTACTTACATTTACCGAGTACATCTCATGCTCATTGAATAATTGTTTAACGGAAGATTCCACATCATCCTCTTTATCTGACTTGATGTCATTATTACTTTCCACAATTGAGTAAACTCTCTGTGGATTTTTTGAACAAACTTTGAGAAGGTGTCCTTGCTTCCCGCACTCCGAACAGAACTTCTTGAGCAATCTGCATTCCGACTTAATGTGGCCATTGTTGCCACAGCAATAGCATCTTACTTCCTTGTCTTTCACATTGTGATCTTTCTTCGATTTATTTTTATTATGCTTCGGTTTTGTATGTTTTTCGTAATGAAACGTCTCTGATAACTCTGTTTCCTTTTTACTGGTAGTATGCACTAAGGCTGTTTCCACTGTTCGAGCCAACATCACTGTTTGTTCCAAATTCAGATCAGAACTACTCTTCAACAATTCAAACTTTATCAACCTTGAATGCACTCCATCTATAAATTTTTCTTTTATCTGGTCGTTCACATCTTTGAAATTGCATACCCCAGCTAGTTTTTTTAATGCTAACAAATAATCTTCTACACTTTCTGTTGACAATTGATTTCGACTACGAAATGTGGCTCTATCTAGAACTGATGACTGCTTCGTCATATATTTCTTACTTAATATTGAACACAGTTCATTATATGGCAAGTCAATTGGTTTCGAAGGCGCACACAAACAAGTCAATGTCTCAAACACTTTTGGTGTAATCTTAGTGAGCAGCAAAGGTACTTTTTTGGTTTCTGGTACTTCATTCAACGTGATTATACATCGTAGTTGTTGTTCAAACGATTCCCAATACTCACCATTAAATGATTGCAGATCATAATGTGACATGATTGCCTTTGTTTGTGTAGGAGTAACGGTGGTGTTTGTTTTCAATTGTTTTTTCCAGTAGTTGCTCAGGATAATGTACCACGCATAGTGGGTCGTGACTGGTTAAAGGCATTTGAACTGTGGCCTCCAAAATTACTAAGAAGTTTCCGTTTTAAGTAAAATGAAAGATTTTTCCTTCAAAATTTGACACCTATTTTTATGACGCTTTTGATGCGCTCTATTTCGATTTCCGTAAAGCTTTCGATAAAGTTGACAATGATGTGCTATTGACGAAGCTGGGAGCCATCGGTTTCTCGTCCGCTTGGCTTAACTTCTTTTCTGACTACCTGCGGGATCGCAAACAGTTTGTCCGACATGGCTGCTTCGAATCCAAGCCTTACTACACTCGCTCAGGTGTGAGTCAAGGATCTGTTTTGGGGCCACCTCTCTTCCTAATCATGATCAATGATCTTATTTCCAATGTCAAGTTTGCGAAATGCTTGCTCTATGCTGATGACTTAAAACTTGTTGCGCAAATCAAAACGGTTGATGATTGTAAACTCCTGCAAAAGGACATTGACGCCATCTATGAGTGGAGCATCCAGAACAGGCTGTTTTTTAATACGAGCAAGTGCTATGTCATGACGTACGGTCGGAAGTTGCAACCAATCCATTACAACTATTGTTTGGGTGGAGAAGCAATTACTCGTGTCACCAATATTAAGGACTTGGGAGTGACCTTTGACCGATACCTGACTTTTAGAGGTCACGTCTCTGCCCTTGCGAAAGAATCTTTTAGGCGCCTAGGTTTTGTACTAAGAAATGCTCGGGATTTCCGCAATCCCAATGTTATTAGGCTATTATACACCACTTTGGTAAGGAGTAAACTTGAAAGCAGTGCCTGTGTCTGGCATCCTTACACTGCAATTCAAACATTAATGATAGAAAAGGTTCAGAAAACCTTCCTGAGGTTCCTATTCAAAAGGTTATACCACTTCTTCCCTTACATGTACCCTACCAACTACCTTTTAGGAATGCTAGGCTTTAATTCTTTGGAGGTGAGGAGAGGCTTTGATCAGCTCACAGTAGCCTGCAAGATCCTGAGCGGACGTATCAATTGTCCCGAGCTCCATGGCCTTTTCTGCCGACTATTCGTGCCTGACAAGTACATCCGACATCGTCAGAACCGCTTACACAATTTGTTTGCTCCACCGACTTCCAAAACTGTCGCCAGAGCTGAATCCCCAGTATGTCGCACTCTAAGGATGCTCAATGCCCTCCTGACTACCAACCCTGAATGTGATGTGTTTGCTGACGAATGGAGTAAAATTATGCGTGCATATCTGGTCTTCTGTGAAAGGAAGTATGCAAGAGTGTCTACTGTTCCATGTTAATTTTTATTTTATTTTATCTTATATAATTTCAATTTTTAATCACAATTATTACTATTCTTATTTTAAATGTATTTCTATTTCTATGTTAATTAATGTAATTGGTGTTGTACCGTTTTAATTAACTATAAATAAATAAATAAATAAATGAGGGAAATCGATTCGGAAGCCGATTCTGAACCAACTGTGTACTTTCAGGAATTGCGTATATTCTGTTACACGTTGTATATGCTCAAATAATAAACTAATAAATACGTTGCTGTATAATAATTTTTGTGATTAATAGAACTCACAATAATTATGGCGAAGACCAAACTAAGAATGACTGTCTTTTAAGTAGTGGCTTCTAATTTTATGCTTAAAAGCAAATTTTGACTCGGTCTGCTTGATGTCAAGGGGTAGCTTTTTCCAGAGTTTGATGGTAGAAATAGCGTAGGAATTAGACAGAAATCCGGTGCGATGAGAAGGAATGTGAAGAAGTAAGTTTTTGGATGCGCGAAGGTTAAGACTATGAGAACTGCCCAACACTTTAACATTTTGTTTTAAGTAAACAGGAGCAGAAGGATCGTCTATAATAGAGTGACCTGAGGGATCTCTTTTGACAGATAGGCAACCATTTAAGCTGAGAACGGAAGGAAGAAATGGAATCATATATTTACGAAGGCCAAAAATGAAACGAATACATTTGTTAAGAAGTCGACCCAGTTAATTAAATGATCTTTATTTTGCAAATTGGTTATTAAATAACTCTTTTACACGTAATTTTTTTTCGTTAATTTAAATTAGATGAGGCCAGTGTTTCCTAACTGACTACCCTGAGAAGAAACACCGAAACAAACTCAGGGGTCCGACTATTTTAAAGTCCATACAATCTATACTGGTTAAATTATATGAGAAACTTGTAGGTTACCGTCTGAGGCGATCTTTTGAGGAAAGATGCTCACAGATTTGAGCGGGCCTGTCTATACAGTGTGAGCATTTGGTAAGAAGTTTATTTATTGTATTTTTAGGTAAAATAATAAAACGCTTCGGCTATGGGACCACACTGACTGTCTCTCTGTTCTGTTACGGGTTCAGAATGATGTGCATCTCCTTCATACAGAATCCTTGGCATCTCGTGTTCATTGAGGTAAGTACTGATACTCATGTTTACTTACTGACTGGTATTGACGATAAGATTGTGGCTTATATGTAGTTAGTTACAGGATTCTTAATAAATTATCATCATTTGCAACGATGCACTGGTCAAGTCAAAGCTCCAGAGCCTTGAACATCGGCGACGTGTTGCGGTTTTCTATCGGTTACATTTCGGGGAGTAAGCGATGAAATTTCACAGTTTAATTCCCGCCAAGTCCGTTCCATCATCGGACTAAAAGACAAACGGCGCCATCGTTACATGGTGGACATCTCACCCATTCACACAAAAAGTTTTGGGAATACTTTCATTGTGCGTACGGCTAAGGAGTGGAATTGCCTGCCGGAATCTGTGTTTCCACATAGCTATAACCTGGGGGTCTTTAAGTCAAGAGTGAATAGGTTACTTCTAGGTAAGCGTGCTCCATCTTCGACCACATCATCACTTACCATCAGGTGAGATGGTGGTTAAACGCGAACTTATTGTCGACAAAAAAATAATATCTTTATGTTCGCCAAGTACAGAAGTATCTCCCATTGTTCTGCAGGGTATAATGCAAGGTCCTACGTACGCGCTCTGCTACTCTACTATAGTGGGGTACGCAGCGCACGTCGCACCGGAGGGGTACTCCGCCACCGTTCAGGGCATCGTCGCTGGCATGGACGATGGGGTCGGTGAGTACCACCCATGTTTTAGGGTTCCCTAGCCTAATGGCAAAAAATTGGCCAAGTACGAGTCAGACTCGCCCATGAAGGGTTCCATAGTAACTACCTACGCCAAATAACTTTGTTTTCATAGTATTTGTATGAATTACAAAGTTATATTTGTGGTTTTAGAAAATATTCTATATCTCAAAAATTGCTGACCCGATCTCGTTCAAACCAATTTTGCATTAAGATGTACAGCATATATATTTTTTAGATTTTTCCCTCCATTATTATAGAAGTTAGAGGGGGAGGACACATTTTACCACTTTGGAAGCGTATATCTTTTAAACGATTGACTTTATGAAGAAGTGGTTTTAGAAACCTCAATGTCATTTTTAAAGACCTTTCTATAGATACCACACACGCATAGGTTTTTAAATTTTATTTTAAATTTTATTTTTTCTTAGAATCGGAAAGCGGTTTACAGAATACATCTACCTACCAAGTTTCATGTGTATAATCTTAATAGTTTCGAATAAAACAGCTGTGACATACGGACGGACGGACAGACAGACAGACATTTTTGCCATTCGGCTACGGAACCCTAAAAACGGAACCCTTATAGATTCGTCATGTCTGTCTGCCCGTAAGAATGTCACAGCCACTTTATGCCGAAATTATTAGGACTACATAGTTGAAACTTGGCGAGTAGATGTATTCTGTGAACCTCTTTACGATTTTTATTTTAAAATTAAGGAGATCATACATGGAACTGAAACTACTTTTTTTTTCATTAAACCTGTACAAAAAGACATAACTTTGGCAAAACGACAAAGTACCTCCTAAAAGGCAAAAAAGAAAGGAAACAAGTCCAATACACAGGGATAATACAAAGAAATGCAAAAGCGATTCAACCTTCACTGTGCCGACGCACAATAAATTTGATATCCTTAACAGCGAGTAGAGTTGTATCAAGAGGGCTACATTCTTCCGAAGATACTTCTCTAATTAAACAAGAATTAAAAGAGCAAGGACATGAGGTCAGACAAATAGTAAATGTTCTACACAGGTCCACCAAAGAAGCGCTACCCCTATTCTTTGTGGACCTAGAACCGAATAAGAACAATAAAGAAATATTTAAATTAAGGTATCTAAGTCATATGAAAGTGACATTTGATGCACCCTATAAGAAAAAAGAAATAATGCAATGTAAAAGATGTCAGAGGTTTGGGCATACCAAAAATCAGTGCTATAGAACATTCCGAAGTGTGGCAATGATCACTCTACCTCTTTATGCACCAAAACACCAAATACACATGCTACATGTGCTAATTGCCAAGAAAACCATCCAGCAAGCTATAAAGGTTGCACAAAATATAAACAATACAAGGAAAGAATACTTAAAACCAAACCATGGATTAAAGAAAATCCAACTCATTCTACAAAAGCGACCAAAGAAACAGAAGAAACAACAAAACCAAATCTGAGACAAAACAACCACAAAGACAATAGAAGCTACGCAGATGTGTGCAGTCCAGGATCTACCCGAACCAGAAAATTTTTCAGACAGATTAGAACTAATGTTCGCCAAATTCCAACTAATCGTGATTAACATGATGGATAAAGTGATGGATCGTATGATCCAGCTGGTTTCAAGTCTCGTAATAAAATGATTAACACTCTCCGGGTAGTAACTTGGAACGCCAATGGCTTGACGGAACGTCGTCTTCGAACGAACGAACTTCAAACATTCCTTCAACTAGAAAAAATTGACATAGCATTAATTTCTGAAACAAGATTCACTGAAAAATCTCACTTTAACATACAAAGTTACTCGGTGTATACAACCAACCACCCGTCTGGTAATAGCCACGGTGGAACCGAAGTAATTATAAAAAATAATATAAAACATTACGAACTGGAGAAATGCTACACAGATAAAATACAAGCTACGTCAATAAAAGTAGTTGTAAATGAAAAAGTAGAGACAGCCTTTTTGGCGGTTTATTGTTCACCCAGACACAAGATAGCTAAAGATGATTACAATAAGTACTTCTCTTCCCTTGGCTCCAGATTTATTTGCGGAGGGGATTGGAACGCAAAACACACTTATTGGGGCTCAAGATTAATCACATATCGTGGAAGACAACTGTATAACACAATAAAGGACTTAAAACTCGAGTGCATGACCTCACGGGAACCAACATACTGGCCAACAAATCAAAATAAAATTCCAGACCTGCTTGATTTCTACATTACGAAAAACATTAGTCAGAACTACATGACTATTCAAACCTGCATAGATCTATCTTCCGATCACACACCAGTCATATTGAATGTAAGTACGACAGTGGTGCTGATGCAACCAGAAAAAAGAGTTTACAACAAAGGTACTATCTGGAAGACGTACCAAGACAAAATCACAACAGAGATCAAAAAAGTAACCCATTGAAAACGGTTGAAGACATAGAAGATGCTAATGGAAACAATACACGAAGCAGCTACTATCTCTACAAAAGTGCGAAAAAGTTACCTCTAACGCTCAACGAATATCCTAATATAAAGACAAAATAATGGAACGTCGTAACCTCAGAAAGGAATGGCATAGAACTAGATATCCCGCAGACAAAACAGCGTTCAACAGATCGTCAAACGAATTAAAAGAACTCATTAAAAGTTTTACCAACAACAACCTCCAAGCATTTCTCTCTAACTTAACTCCAAGTACACCAGTTACTCACTATGGAAGGCAACACAAAAACTGAAGCGTCCCTGTAACCAGATACCCCCCATCAAGAAAAATAATGGAGATTGGGCAAGATCAGACAAAGAAAAGGCTTCAATCTTCGCTGAATACTTAAGCAAAGTATTTCAACTATTTCCTGAATTGAAACCTGAACATACTGCTGATATACAAAAATATCTGGAAAGTACAGAACAGATGTGCCTCCCGGTAAAATTTACGACCCCTACCGAAGTAGCAAGGGAAATAAAACTCCTCAAGGATGAAAAATCACCGGGATACGAAGGAATAGACAGCGTTCTTTTAAAAAATCTGCCTAAAAAGGGTGTAGTAGCGGTTGTCAACATTATCAATGCCTTAGACTTAACCACTTTCCAGGACAATGGAAGATAGCGCAAGTAATAATGTTACCTAAACCCAACAAAGCACCTAATGAAGTTACTTCGTACCGACCTATAAGCCTTTTACCACTAATAGGCAAACTATTCGAGATCATACTGAATAGGGTGAGGCCATACCTTGATGATATCATTCCCAACCACCAATTTGGCTTCCGAAAAAATCACGGAACGATTGAGCAAGTACACCGCATCGTCGACGTTATAAGTAGATCTTTGGAGGAAAAGAAGTATTGCTCTGCAGTCTTTTTGGATATCAGCCAGGCCTTTGATAAAGTATGGCATGAGGGTTTGTTATATAAAATCAAGAAGATGCTCCCTCACTCATTTCTTCATATTATCAAGTCCTATCTCAGGAACTTTCCGTCTTGTATGAGATCAAATCAGGAGTACCGCAGGGAAGCATACTCGGCCCGGTTCTATACATTATATTTACTGCTGACCTACCAACAACAGACAAGACTTCGGCCGCAACGTATGCCGATGATACAGCATTGTTATCCACACACACAAACCCAGTAACTGCATCAGAAAATCTACAACACCATCTCAATAAAATAGAAGAATGGCTTGTACTTTAGAGAATCCACGCCAATCAAAGCAAGTCAATACACGTAACTTTTACTCTCAGGAGAGATACGTGTCCGTCAGTTACACTCAACAATGAAGAACTCCCGCAAGATGACAATGCCTAATACTTGGGCATGCATTTGGACAGAAGGCTGACATGGCAAAAACATATATGGACAAAGAGAAAGCAATTAGATTTAAAATTACGTAGTATGTACTGGTTAATAGGACGCCACTCACAAATGACCACACACAGCAAATTGACAATATACAAAGCCACCCTAAAACCAATATGGACCTATGGTATCCAGCTCTGGGGTACAGCCAGCAACAGTAATATAGAGATACTAGAAAGGTTTCAAACAAAAACACTGAGAGTCATCTTTAACATCCCATTTTATATCAGTAACTAGTATTAGCGTGTTGCGCGAGGAGCAAGCACCTCGCGTGCTTATGAAAAAAAAAATGGGGGGGGGGGTTGCAGAAGTATTTTGACTAAAGCATTGCCCCTCTAAATGAATCTGAAAAAAAAATGTTCCAAGTCTCTTAATTTCCGAGATCCGCCTAAAGGGGGTGAGAAGGGGGGTGGGGGGGGGGCGACTTTGATAAATGGTTTTTACTTTACCGAGCCTCCTCTATACGAATCCTTAAAAAAAAAAATACGGGTCTCGTAGTTTCCGAGATACGATAGGGAGGGGGGAAAATGGGGGAGGTTTGGCACTTTTCCCGTAGGTTTGAGAGTTACTTGTTTACGAATCTGTCAAAATATACCTACCTCCCCATCCACCATCTGGGAGAACAATTATGTCAATGAGTCAGTGAGTCAGTCAGTCAGTCAGTCAGTGGTAATCTAGCTTTATATAGTTATAATAAACTAATATATCTTGACATAAAACTACCAACTGTTAAACAGGAGATAACAAAGCATAGTAGCGCATATCAAAAAAGGCTCTCTAAGCATAAAAACGAGCTTGCCCTCAGACTAACTGGAGATCAAAGCCTTCAATACAAAAGACTAAAAAGACACAGTGTTCCAACTCTACAAGATAGATTTACCAGGATGGAATGAGCCACCCCCTTGGGAAATGTCTCTCCAAGCTAAAAACCACAAGCAGATAATAGTGTCACACAAATCAATGGCTTATTGTTGTGAACAACAGAAAGAGAAAAAAAAAAAATCCTATAGGTACGTGTGTGATGTCTATAGATAGGTCTTCAAAAATGATTATGAGGTTTCTAAAACCAAAAAGCTTAAAATCATTTTTTCTTAAAGTCCATTGTTTAAAAGATAGACTCATACGAAGCGATAAAATGTATGTTCTAATTTTTATAATAATATGCTCTGAAAACGGTAATACTCCGAAGATATGTTACATCCACAAGAGACGTTGACCTCTGAGTTTGTTTCTGTATTTCTCAGACTCGTATTTAATTAGGAAACACTGTTCTCATCTAGTTTACATTTACGAAAAAAATTACGTGCAAAAGTGTCATTTATAACCTAATCGCAAAATAATCATCATTATTTTATTGTATTTTAATATTTTATTTTATTTTAATGTTACAGGTTTCGCAATTGGTTCCCTGGTAGGTGGTCAGCTATACAGCTGGCTAGGAGGGCGAAGCTCCTTCAGGGTGCTCGCAGTCATCGCAGTGATCGGCTCAGGGCTTCACGCGATACTGTTCGCTGTAGTCTCCAGGAGTGACAAGAGAAAAGGTAAGTCCTGACAAGTCATTTACCTACAAGCTTTTGAGCTAACATGGTCACTAACAGTATCATTAGAACTTAAAACGGAATACGACGGCGATCGATTCGTCTGCTCATAAACTTCCACCCGCAATTACTTCAGTTCATCCGTGATCATGGCGCTTGCAACAGTGCCGAAATATCGGAAACATCCCGTTCTTAATATACCATTTACCTACGCCTGAAAATACGCCACTGTACAAACTACTGCATGGGAAAATAAACTTTTTATTTATTTATTTAAACTCTATGAAGGCCGTCATTCGCAAAAAACCGATTCTCTCGTGACCAGGTTGCGGATCAGTGTGTCTGGGCAGTAATAACAGTATTCTGAAAACTGTTGCGGAGAAGTTTTACTCCCTTATTTTGAGACATTTTGTATGGGTTATGAACTAAAAACCTGCCTGTACATCCCTCATACAAGATGTACTTAACTACATAGATTAATTAATCGTTTTACTTGTATTTGTTTTTCATACTAACATTAGTTTTAGGCATGTATTTACTAACATCATGGATTTATGTTGCCCGAACTAAATAAATAAATTACATTAAATCAAATAACTAAAACTTCAGAAAAATAATTTTTTTTTAAATCACTGACAAACACTTTTATTTATATGTTTAGATCAATTTTACCATATTACACATGCCTAGCCTAGCTACTAATCTTCGTCTTCTAATAAAATTTAAATCTATTATTATTTTCCTCTTACAGCTGAGAAGCAAATATCGTCGCAAGAGTCGATTTCAGAAGAAGGACAGAAGATGTTACAAGAGCACAGTAGCGCCATCTATAAGAACACAACAGTACCACTAAACAGTGAGGAAAAGTTTGATACGTAACGTTCATAGATGTCGCTAGTTTCCATTAAAATTTTCGTTTTTTTTTAACAAATGGATTTATCAATGAGATATATTATTTATTAAGTTTGTTTGTTTTGGAATGGTTTACGTGACACAATATCAGAAAAAGGACAGAAAAGTTAAAAGAGCACAGTAGTGCCATCTACAAACACAACGGTACCACTAAACAGTAAAGAAAAGTTTGACAATTAATGTTCATAGATGTCGCTAGTTTCTATTAAGATTTTGTTGTTTTTAGAAAGGGATTTATCAATTAGATTTATTTATTTGTTATATAGTTTGTTGTTTATTTTGGAATGGTTTACGTGACACGATATCAGAAAAAGGACAGAAAAGTAAAAGAGCACAGTAGTGCCATCTACAAACAAAACGGTACCACTAAACAGTGAAAAAAAGATTGACAATTAATGTTCATAGATGTCGCTAGTTTCTATTAAGATTTTGGTGTTTTTAGAAAGGGATTTATCAATTAGATTTATTTATTTGTTATATAGTTTGTTGTTTATTTTGGAATGGTTTACGTGACACGATATCAGAAAAAGGACAGAAAAGTTAAATGATCACAGTAGCGCCATCTACAAACAAAACGGTACCACTAAACAGTGAAAAAAAGATTGACAATTAATGTTCATAGATGTCGCTAGTTTCTATTAAGATTTTGGTGTTTTTAGAAAGGGATTTATCAATTAGATTTATTTATTTGTTATATAGTTTGTTGTTTATTTTGGAATGGTTTACGTGACACGATATCAGAAAAAGGACAGAAAAGTTAAATGATCACAGTAGCGCCATCTACAAACAAAACGGTACCACTAAACAGTGAAAAAAAGTTTGACAATTAATGTTCATAGATGTCGCTAGTTTCTATTAAGATTTTGTTGTTTTTAGAAAGGGATTTATCAATTAGATTAATTTATTTGTTATATAGTTTGTTGTCTATTTTGGAATGGTTTACGTGACACGATATCAGAAAAAGGACAGAAAAGTTAAGTGATCACAGTAGCGCCATCTACAAACACAACGGTACCACTAAACATTGAGGAAACGTTTGACGCGTAACGTTCATAGACGTCGCTAGTTTCTATTGTTACGAGCTGGGGTTCGGGATAGAAGTAATTAACGCCAATTAAACCAAAATTAACACTAATTAATTAAGCACAAAATAAAAATTTAACACAATTATTCGCACCACAACACTTGTCACTTAACACTTAGATCACACTTAAATCGCACTGAAATTCACCGATAAAGCTTCGATTATATCTCGTATTCGCCTCGTAATAAGACTGACTCTCTGCGCCCCTTTGCGCTCTATTTATACCCCAGTCTATGAGTTCGAGAACATTCTTATAAAATCGACTCACTGTTTATACTGCCTAGAAAATACTCGAAATACATAGTACCGCTATTAGACGCTAGATGGCGTTAGTGTCTCGATTAGATATTCTCATTCCTGCTACTCGCCGCTAGATGGCGTTAGTGTCTCGAACATTCTAAATTTATGTCGAAGTTTCCCGACGTACTTCACTAAGCGACTGGCGTAACACTATTAATATTTTGTTTTGTTAGAAAGGGATTTTTCGATTAGGTTTATTTAATTCATTTTGGTTTTTGGAGCATATCACGTGACACGTGGTTTTTTTGAAGTTATACGACTGATGGCGATTGAGTATAGTTTTATTACGAATATTTAAAAAGGCGTTGACCAATCACCCTATACTCTATTTTTTTTTAAGAGAACTAGCGATGTGAGTGGAATTCACATTACTAACAATCTTGTTAACCCCTACAACTAAGCTAAATATGCTTGTGTCGAGTGGGTTCACGACAATAGTGTATTGGATGGGGTTCGAAATCACAACAGCTCGATCACAAGTCTTACACCTTAGCCATAAGGCTATTGACGATAATGAATTTAATGAATTAGTTAACCTCAAGAGCCCCAGCGGCACAAAAACGTGCCATAAATAAGTATTAGTTGAGCCGCGCTGGCACAAATTTGTGCCACCAAACCCCGACCGATTTAAAACTGTATTTGTAGAAAAGATAAGTCAACCTCTAGAGCCCCAGCGGCACAAAATCGTGCCAGTAAACAAGTATCAGTTGAGCCCCGCTGGCACAAATTTGTGCCACCAAACCCCGACCGATTTAAAACTGTATTTGTAGTAAAGATAAGTCTTAAAATCGTTTGTCACCGGGGTCAGATTACGCTTACGATAAGAGCCCGCCCGCGGTGCTTGACGGATGGTTGACGTAATAATGGCGGTCCTTGAGAGGTTAAATGAATAGAGATAATTATTAACAAAATAATTCATTTTTCATAAAATTCTACGCCCTCTAATCTAATGGAGGTCTGAGTCCGCTGTCGGAATATTATAGGCTGGTATTAAATGTGTGGATAAGATGCGCCCTTGTTGTCACAGACGCAACTGCCGAGTTCATACCTAGTCAGGCACATTAGTTTGTGTAATTAATAATATCACACATTCAAATCGGTGAAAAATAACATGTTTAGAAACCGACATCCTAGCGTACTGGGCGGAAGAGAAACCTTCAAAAATTTTGGCTTTTTCTCTTATGAATAAAAAAAAACTGTCGCTTTTTCGTTTCATAAATTTTCAAATCACAACGATGCTAAAGAAGTTTTCACTTCAAAATGAAATATTTATCCTGTAAATTGGTTATAAATAACACTTTTACACGTCATGTTTTTTTGCGTGTTAAGTTTAGTTTAGCTAGATGAAGCCGGTATTTCCTGACTGACTACTCTGAGAAGAAACACCGAAACAAACTTAGAGGTCAACGTCTCTTTTAAAGTCCATACAATTTGTATTTGTATATGAGAAGCATGTAGGTTCATGTCTGTGGTGTTCTTTTGAGGAAATAACCACACAGATTTGATCGGACCTGTCCAGACAGGTTATCGTGTAGCTCAACTTAGAACTTAAGGAGCTCAACAATTTGACGAACAATACCAAAGTAAGGACATTTGGGTAGGCCACACAAGTACTCAAACTGCTTGACATAGAGAGTATGTCTGTGTCCCAGCTAGGCTACTTATGTTATGTTATTATGTGTCATTTAAGCCATTCCTTATTTAATAGACTATTTCTACTTTTTTATCATAGTATTTGTGCAGTCGGCACATCGAGCTATCCCAATCTGTCATATTTACCCAATTGAGCTTGAACCTTATCATGTTGTAATAAAGTTGTAAATCTATTAAATTATTTTGACAGGTTGTAGGTACTAAAGAAATATTTGTACCCGGATTTTTTAATTCGATGCAGTAGGCTGACAGTTTCTGAGTTGTCAGATAATGACGACTACGAAACTGTGATGTAACTAAATTAATCGATTCAGAAATAAAATCGAATAACGATGTAAACTATTTTTTTAATAATTTTGTGTGAAAATAACAAAAAGTAAAATGTGATTATAAAGGGGCGTGAAAAATGAAACGAATAGATCATGATAATATTTTTTAATTTTTGTAATAGGCCCCTGTACCTGTACCCATTCCAACGAGGTTTAAGTCAGAGAGCGCAGTCTTTTTAATAGTAATCTCGCACAATTTATTAAAATATTCATCACATGAAACAATTTTCAAAAGTGTGGCTTTTATCATGTCTGGTAAGATATGAATAATTTTAATAAAAATAGATTTGTTTATAATAAAATCTAGTAACTACTTCAAAATAAAAGAAAATAGTATAAATTTTATCATTTATTTATATTTCTCACGAATGAAAATCGCTCATTTATTATTCGATTGATTGAATCCATCACTATTAGGTTAAATAGGGTATCATTATTTTAGTAAGTGACACTAGCTTATGTCAGCTTACTGCATCGAATTAAAAGTCCGGGTATAATAGACTATTACACATCAAGTTATCCGAATCTTTCAAATTTACCCAATTGAACTTACCTTATCATGTTGTAATAAAGTTGTAAATCTATTAAATTATTTTTACATATTGTAGGTACTAAAGAAATATTTAAAAAATTCTGCAAATTGATAACAAAACTATCGTTTAGTGGTTGTCTTGTATTTAGTTTTAAGATTTGCAATAATTGTGCCATTTTTTCTACTATTAAAAGAACTTTATTTATTTACAAAACCAATGTACTGCAATTTATTAAATAAGATTTTTATTACGAATTTAGTAATGTATGTAAATAATGCAGATATGTATATACATCTAAACTTTAAATAATAATAATGTTTGTTTGTAAAAGTAATCTTGAGATGAACTGACTTACGCAAATTCTGTTACTATACAACGTGTAATTTAAAGGGTATATACATACCGAGTGCATGGCTTCTTTGGATGATAACAAACGATATGGCAAGGGTTTTGTAGGCCTATGTCTACATGTGTGGAACTTATTACAAATTTCAATACATTGATACCAGAGACCGAATTTTTCAAATTAAGAAGAACGAAGAGAATTATCGTGTTATTGGCAAGTGACGTGGAAAGTGATGACCCTCATAGTGCTGTGACATGTTTGTTATTATTGGTATTCAAGAAACATAATATATGAAACCGATAATTTGGGGTCAATTCTGTGAGTCACTTATTTTGAGCTGAAACTTTGCATAGAGACTTCATACCAGATGTTGTCTTCAGTCCTTTTGGATAGATAAGGGGTTTCCGTTACACATTGTATATGTAGAGGGGAATCACGTGTTTCTTTGCAGAAATTCAAACCAAACTAGTACTTCAGAAAAATATCTGATCTAAAATATCTAGCTAGATCTAGAATATAAAACTAGGTGATCAATCTTGCATGCACTATGCAGCACCGCCCAAATACAGTATGTTAACTAACAGAGGGCGTTCCCGTTAACCCGCAATAGTATATCATCCATACATGCTAAAAAAATATTACCATTCGAAAACAAAATGTTTTTTTTTTATATTAAAATATTCATTAAAAATGTTAAATTGATACGTAAAAGAAACATCTGTACACGCGTACTTGAAGGACGGCAATGTCGCAATTTATTTATGAATGCGTATGCGTGTACAGAGTGTTTCTTTTAAGATAGTCCTGAGAGGTTGTTGATGTTTTACCAATAACCCTGTGTAATAACATACATTATAGCCATTTTTGGGAAATGCAGACTAAATCTGTTATGAAATAAAACCAAAATAAAGATAGATTTCCAATAATTTTATAATTTTATAATAATATCTTATTTGGAAATAATAATACCATTAGATGTAATCGAACTCATAATTCGAGATAATTTCTGTCCTTATCCGTCAATTGACTTTTCGACTTTATCAATGTGTATTTTAGGTAGATTTTTAACTGACACATCGTATCAAAAGGCCATGAAATAATTTGGGCTGGAATGGAGTTTGAAGTTTGTTGTATGTGAAATAGGGTTTATTATTCCGTAGTTTGGTAATTATCTCGAATTATGTATTCTGGAGTGCTAAGATCTTTTGGCTCTTGAATGAGATAGTCAAAGATAGATGCGTGGTTGAGGGAATGTTCTAACGAGATACCGTGGCCCCGGAATTTAAGGGCAGCTGAAGGAACAGGGTGGGTTTTTAGTCAGTAGAAGTTTGACACTCCCTTCCGCTCTACACACAGCGGGAGAAGGACTAATTTAATGATAATCTCCTCGAACAAAAAAAATTGACGGTGTTAGTAGTCATAATATTCACGAGCCAAAAGATTTTTGTTCAAGATTTTTAGTATCCATTGACTGAATTTTACAAAGACGCGATCAAAGAGTATTTCAGCCATTTAATTTTTATGTTTATAAATTTTGTAAAAGATTTTTTATATTATACTATTTGTACATTTGGTAAGAATTTATTGTATATACCCAATTTACGATGTTTTTAAATTAAATAATAAAAGATGAATATGTTTTATAATCGTTTTATTTTATATTTACAAAAATGAGACACTTGAAGTTGTTCCGCTTAGAAATTAAACTTAAAACTATAACATAATTTTATTTTGTACTATTTTACTGGCCATGCGTACTTACAATCTGCGATCAGCACTAAAATTAAAACAAAAAAGCGGGATATTCACCATTAATTTGTAAATATTGTATCTATACAACGTGTAACAGAATAAACGCAATTCCTGAAAGTAGTTTGTGCAAAATCGGCTTCTGAATCGATTTCCGTCATACAAAATAGGTGTTTTTTGACGTAAAAATCTCTCTATTAACTTAAAATTAAAACAGTGTCATGACAAATTAATACAATCCTTAATTCAAGGAATTGCGCTCGTGTGCGTGTCGGCAGCTAACATTACATGAGTGTATGTTCTGCGTAAGGATATTGTATGACTCACATACGTTTTGCGTTTAGTAAGGATAACTATTTTATAAAAAATATCTAGGTTTGGTTTCAATTTATTTAGTTACGGATGTTGTTTTAGACTTACAATTTCATATTCTAATTGGGGTGTCTGAGGTATTGCGCTTAATCTGTTACACTTTGTATATTAATTTGTGAATCAACAGGTATTCCTTTCTACGAAAATTACACGGACAGAGGAGTGTGAAATGTATAATTTACTATAACTTGTGGACCTTTAAGTCAAGAGTGAATAGGTTACTTCTAGGTAAGCGTGCTTCATCTTCGACCACAT
This sequence comes from Tholera decimalis, assembly GCA_943138885.2. Lineage (NCBI taxonomy): Eukaryota > Metazoa > Arthropoda > Insecta > Lepidoptera > Noctuidae > Tholera > Tholera decimalis. The sequence goes on from OW964574.2 coordinate 19,363,195, forward strand.
CACTTACGAACGCGAGCCTGTCAATAATAAAATTAAATTGACACAGTCAAATATTATGTGGAAGTAGCGGAAACTATATATTTTTCTTGTTTTAATTCGACGCTCCCAAGCAAGAAATAATTAAAGTTTTGAAAGTCTTTCCAAAGGTTGTCTGGAAGATATCGCTTTTAGCGATAAGACCGCCATATAACATATACGAAATATAACGTTTTAAAACGGAATTAAATATCTGAAAATAAAAAACTTATTTAAAAAATCTAAAAAACCCGACTGCTCAACTGAAATGGAAGAACCAAGCACATTCTTATTTTAAAAATGGACAAGCAGGCGGGACCCGTCAAATTTTTTAAATTAAAATTATATCATGATCAATTGGGTCCCGCCTGCTTGTCACTTTTTAAAATAAAAATGTGCTTGTTTCTTCCATTTCAGTTGAGCAGTCGGGTTTTTTTTTTTTTTTTTAATATTTTTCATTTTATTCTTGATTGGTTCGGGTTTGACCACCATCTCACCTGATGGTAAATGATGATGTGGTCGTAAATGAGGCACGCTTGTCTAGAAGTAACCTATTCGCTCTTATAAATTGGTCAAATTATATCGAACATTTTATATTTCTGAGTTTTATTGAGTAGTTTAAGTTAGTAGTCAGTAGATGGCGGCTTAGTGGCGAGGTAGTCGAGTGACCGCTGTATCGCGACCGGTATAGGCGGTGGTGTGGGTATGTGGTCGCCGCGCGCTTCGAAACCGTTCTCACCAGCTGTGTACAGGACGTTTATAACCTGGAAAGAAGAAATAAACATTTTTATTTTATTTTTATTTGGCGCAGCCGTAAGTCACACAGTAGATCGTCGTCAATGACAGACAACGCACAGCCAAAACTACTGGGCACAAGAAGCTGAAATTTGGCAAGTATGTTCCTTGGGGTGTGTAGGGACTAAGAAACTTAACTTTCCCACAGGATCGGAATTTACATGGGAAAAGCCTCCGACGCGAACGAAGTAGCGGTCCACAGCTAGTATTTTATATTTTCTTTGAATAATAATATGATGTTTGTTTTTCAACCGACGACAAAAAAAGGAGTAGGTTATCAAGTCAACGCGTATATTTTTTTTTAATGTAAGATCACCGATTACTCGAAGTCGGCTGAACCGATTCGGAAAATTATTTTTTGTTTGAAAGGGTATACTTCGAAATTGGTCCCATTGTCACCAAGTCAGGATCTGATGATGGGATGCTGGAGAAATCGAGGGAACTCTTCAAATATTGTAGGCACACCTATAGTGATTTGAGTATTTTTTATATATATGTAACTTGTGTAGTTGCATTAGAAAAGCACCATTTGTGAAGTGGACCTGATGATGAAGACCACAGATGGCCACTGGAACTACTCAATGTATAAGTAGGAATAATAAGTATTTCATGTGTTCCGCTTCGATTACTTGAATGTGGTTATTAAGCACAATATGCTCGTCACAATGCATATGGTGAAGTGCCAGGAGAACTCCTCAACAATTAACGGCCCAACATTGGGAAAAGCAATATTTTGTAAATGATTATAAGTAATTGACATTTAGACTCTTGTAACTAGGGATATTAAAAATCGACCAACTAAAAAGAGTGAAATAAAGTCTTTTTACCAAAAAATTAAACCGACTCTTTAATTTCGGAAGTCGGTGCTAAAAACGATAATACAAAACTAAAGACACCGACTAGGTACTGTTTTTTAGGAGTCGGTTTAATTTTTTGGTAAAAAGTTTTTTACGGTATGTATACTTGTGGCATGTGTCAATAAACGTTTTTTGCTTTCTTTCTTTAGGACCGTGGTGGCCTACTTATTGAGGGCTCGACTTGCAAGTTACGCGTCGTTGGTTCGAACCCAGTCAAGCACATTACTTTGTGTAAATTTATGTCATCACCACTTCTTTCAAGTAAAGGAAAACATTAAGGAACACATCGTAAAAAAAGAAATGTCCTAAGACCAAACAAAAAAGCATTACGGCCTATACCCCCTCATAGAAAGGAACCTGTGTTTACGAAGTAGGAACGTGTTTGTTTTTTTATTGTTGATTAGCTTGCGTTTGACCATAATCTCACCCAAGGTCGAAGATGAAGCACGCTTGCCTAGAAGTAACCTATTCATTCTTGACTTAAATACTCCCAGGTTATAGCTATCAAGAAACACAGACACCGGCAGGGAATTCCACTCCTTAGCTGTACGCACAATGAAAGTATTCCCAAAACGTTTTGTGCGTATGGGTGGGATGTCTACCATGTAACGATGGCGCTTCGCCGTTTATTTTGTAGTCCGATGATAGAATGATAGAAATCGGATGGAATTGCACAGTCTACTGTGCAATTCCATCGCACACTCCCTGAAATGTAACCGATAGAAAACTGATAGGCTTGCAACACGTCGCCGATGTTTAAGACTTTGGAGTTTTGTCTCAACAAATTTCTCGTTGCCGATGAGTTATTAATGACTATCATCATTTTGCCGGTGTCGGGAGCACAGTTGAAACTATCGGTGGATAGGGCTCCAGAGAAAGGAACTCTCTCACAATGCGAAGAAATTACAATCTTTTTCAGCCAACACAAGCAAAACGGATAAGAAACCTATGAAGTTACCTGTCCATCGGGCGCTGTGTACTGATACTGTCCCTGCACGAACAGGCTCGGGTCCCCAGTTCTGCCTGGCTGGAAGGTGCCTTTCTGTTCGTGGAAGATGCCTCCCGCTGTGAAACATATATTATATACATTAATAAGTCTTATAGATTAAGTAGCGAAATTTTTAGTGTTATTTTTTTGTTTGTAATTTTCTATTGTATGTTGTTGTGTGTCTATCTACGAATAAATTTAATAGGAGCTCGAGGATACATTATAAAAGCCGCACGTTTGGCTTTTCCTGGCTTAGCTACGATTACAGATTTGAAATCTAATCACATCAAGATTTAGTCGTTAATTTGTTGGTGCGTAGTTTAAAAGGTATGGTATATTGATACTCTGTAGTTCAATAGATCTGCTAAGAAAACAAAGAAACTTTACGGTTTTGGGAAAAGAGATTTTGATGTAACTTACTACTTATAAAATATCAAAATGCAATAAAATGTACTAGTATCTATAATATACAGTTCATGCGCTATCGTTTTCTTTTTAACTATGATAAATACATAAATTTGCTTTTGGTGGACAAAAGCAAATTTATGTATTTATGACTAGCTTTTGCCCGCGACTTCGTTCGCGTTGGAGATTTTTCCCGCGTAAATCCCGACGCCGTGGGAATTCCGGGATAAAAATATCCTATGTCCGTCTCCTGGTTCTAAGCTACCTCCCTATCATTTTCAGCCAAATCGGTTCAGCCGTTCTTGAGTTATAAATAGTGTAACTAACACAACTTTCTTTTATATATATAGACTAGCGACCCGGCCCGGCTTCGCTCGGGTAATAGAGTTTATATTTGCTTAGATTGTGAGCGACGTCTTCGCTTCGCTTCATCGATATTTTAACTATTTAATTTCTCGTCCGGTGATTACAGTAGACTCTCAGATGATTATATGATATTTATTTGGTTGGTGTATCTCCAGTGTTTCATATAAAAAACCACCCTCGAATAATAAATATTGTGTTTTAACTTCTGAAAATTAATCAAAAAATATAAAAAAAAATACCAAATATAGACCTAATTGATATCTATTTTTTCGCGTTGGATTCGTTTAAATATCTGGTATAGTTTCTGAGAAAAATATATCCTTAGGGGTTGTTACCCCCATATCTCCCTTGTGCATGGAAGCAGAGAACTAAAATCACAAGTATAAGTACTTTGGGCAGAAACGTAATATTTAGAACGTTAAACTTTGTCTAAAGACGTCAGTGCATTTTCCATAATCTACGTCTACTAGACCCTTTGTCGCCAAATACAAGAATTTGTAGTTTTATAGTTTAGAAGATACAAACAATTGCTTTAACATGGTGTAGTCCAAGAGCTCGATGCATTTCGCAGAGAACTCTCGTGGAACTTTAATTTATGTTAGTAAATAATTTACTTTCATAGACTTTTTATAATTACAGATATGCAATTATGCACTGAGCCGGAAGAACTAAATATTATTACTTTTGTGTTATAATTTCGTCATTAAAATGTTGAAAATATGGACTACCTACTACGCCATATAAACATACCATTTGTCACTGGCATGACGACCAAGAGGTATTCATGACGTATTGGTTAGAGAAAGCAACACACCAGTGTGATGACCACCTGTGGGATAAATGGGAAACTAAGAGGTGACAACTTTTTTTTTAGATTAGTGAATCATGACAGGCAGGATCAATAGCTTAGTATGCATTCTAGAATCTCGATATGCTTGCTCTTTCTTTCACATGCATTTAACATATGAGGGTGAAAGAGACAAAGTGAAAGTTTTCGAAAACGATAATAGGTAGTAATGCGAACTCATACTAGGGGGTTTGAAATAGTCATGCTAGCGGGGGAGGAGGTTGAGAGAGAGTCATCTCTCTTCCCGGGGCGTCGGGAATTACGAGCCGATCTCCGGCCACGGTAGGCGCGGGCTAGCGGTCGGTGAGCAGGGGTAGCTCACCGTCCGGTAAGGACCAGGCCCGGGTCAGTGGCGCCGAGTGTTCAAAGAGACGTCAGTTCTGGTGACGGAGCCCCATCGGGCTATTGCCTGCCGGGGTTGCGGGGGTTCTAACGAGATACCGCGGCCCCGGAACTCAAGGGCAGCTGAAGGAACAGGGTGGGTTATTAGTTAGTAGAAGTCTGAGACTCATTTCTACTCAACCCAGAGCGGGAGAAGTCATTCGATGATTTCCCCACCCGGAAAAAAGGAGGGTCTGAAATCCCACGAGATCAGCTGTGTTATTCTGTAAGACCTCATTCTAAACTTCGAATCTGAATCCGCTGTGAGTTTATTGATTGGCATTCTAAAAACTCGGTTGTTAATTCGAATGTAGGTACACTAGCGCTATCCTTGCGAGCGTGTCAGCGAGTTGAACTAAAGATTTTGACAGATAAAGTATGAGATGACGTGTGAAGTGGCATTCGGTAAGGTAATTCCTCCGTCACTTCGACGCTGTTTACAGAATGCAAAATCAAGGTCACTTTGAACCATAAGCGAAGTAACAGTGAATATGCTATGTGAGATGCGAGTTGTTGTTCGAATTTTACAGAATCGACGTACAGGATTTACGAGACAAAAATCGTAGGTAATATCGAGTATAGCAAGATAAATAATTAATTATTACATGTCTGTAAGGCCCATCTGTAAGATCCATCTTCATGTGGTCCATCGAAGTCTTGTCGAAGGATCGTGTCATCTTTCTGGCACCACGAGAGAGAGATCACCGCCAGCATCTGTAACAATAAGATAAGAAATCTATGAACTATATGAAATAAAATATTTATTTTGTAAATTGGTTATAAATAACATTTTTACACGTCATGTTTTTTTAGCGTGTTGGGTTTAGCTAGATGAGGCCGGTGTTTCCTAACTGACTACTCTGAGAAGACACCGAAACAAACTCAGAGGTCAACGTCTCTTAAAGTCCATACAATTTGTGTTGGTCCAATCATATGAACAACATGTAGGTTCAGGTCTGTGGTGCTTTTTGAGGAAATAACCACACAGATTTGAGCTGACTTGTCCAGACAGTGCAAGCATTTGTCAGTTATCGTGTAGCTCAACTTAGAACTTAAGGAGCTCAACGATCTGACGAACAAAATCAAAGTAAGGACATTTGGGTAGGCCACACAAGTACTCAAACTGCTTGACATGAGAAAAACTTTCTTTTTCAGGTTCCGTAGCTAAAAGGCAATAAATGGCACCTTTAATATAGATTCGTCATGTCTGTCACAGCCACTTTATTCCGAAACTATTAGGACTGCAGAGTTGAAACTTGTTAGGAAGATGTATGTTGTGAACTGCTTTACGATTTGTACGATACAAAAACAAAAATTAAGGCTCCCTATACATGCAACCAAAACTTAAATAAACGTTTTAACAAAAAATAAAATTTACTTCGAAAAAAAAAAAACACTGCATAGTGTAAAATAACTTTATTTTTGGTCGGTAACTTTAATTAAGGTCGGTGTGTTTTTTGACACTGACTTCCGAAATTAAAGTTATTTTACACTTTGCGACGCCCATTCTGACGAACCACATTCCCAACGCAGAATATTATCTTAGGTCTGAAATATTGAAGAAAGAGCAAGGTTCCAATTGGAGTAGGGCTCTAAACGCTAAAATCACGGAAATCATTAGCTTATGGTCTGAATTGACTAATAAAAATAATTTTAAAAAGTCTTTTTTTTTATTGATAATAGGTTCGCGTTTGACCACCATCTCACCTGATGGTAAGTGATGATGTGGTCGAAGATGGAGCACGCTTACCTAAAAGTAACCTATTCACTCTTGACTTAAAGACCCCCAGGTTATAGCTATCGGGAAACACAGACTCCGGTAGGGAATTTCACCCCTTAGCCGTACGCACAATGAAGGTATTCCTAAGTCTGAAATAATCGTACTATATTACAAATGCGAAAGTTTGTGAAGATGAATGGATGGACGAATATTTCTTACTCTTTCAAGCAAAATCTATGGAATAGGATTTATATGAAACTTTACAGTAATACAGCTGTGTTATTCTGTAAGACCTCATTCTAAACTTCGAATCTGAATCCGCTGTAAGTTTATTGATTGGCATTCTAAAAACTCGGTTGTTAATTCGAATTTACACTAGCGCTACCCTTGCGAGCGTGTCAGCGAGTTGAACTAAAGATTTTGACAGATAAAGTATGAGATGACGTGAGAAGTGGCATTCGGTAAGGTAATATTTTTCCGTCACTTCGACGCTGTTTACAGAATGCAAAATCAAGGTCACTTTGAACCATAAGCGAAGTGACAGTGAACAGCTATGTGAGATGCGAGTTGTTGTTCGAATTTTACAGAATCGACGTACAGCTTATACATTAGAATAACACAGGCTACGTTTTATTTTGGGAAAATGAAAATAACGAAGCGACCGAAGTCGTGAGCAACATCGATATTATGGAGGTTTGAAACACATTACACTATTGCTGAGAAGCTACTCCAGACACAAGCATATTTAGCTTAGTTGGAGGGGTTACCAAGGATACTTGTTATGGAAATTCTACTCACATTGCTAAATCTCTAAAAAAAAAAAACAGCTAGTATTTCATCTTCCCACGCAGCTCCAAACATTGGCAAAATTAAGCGATACTCATAAATTCCAAATAAGCACTACCTTTCCTTACCAACACATATTACAACACATCCTTTTGAAAACAGCCAAAATATTTCGTAAAACATTTTTATTCATTACCAGACGTTTATTAGCGAGTAGGTAGATTCTATTTATAAACAAAATTAGCATGTATTATGGGCCTATCTTGCAGCTAAGAAAGTACTTATATGTTATGCAATTATTGCGAAACTGCTTCTTCAATCCAATGTTCAAAAAAAGTGAATGGGAACGGTAATAGATATTGTATGACGAACATACGTTTTGCGTTTAGTAACGATAACTATTTTATAAAAAATATCTAGTTTTGGTTTCCATTTCTTTAGTTACGGATGTTGTTTTAGACTTTTAATTTAATATTCTAATTGGGGTGTCTGAGGTATTGCGCTTAATCTGTTACAACTTGTATACAGAGTTGATACGACCGAGGGGCTTTCCTTTAAACTGCGTATACTAGGTATCATTTTCAAGCTTTGTACCAAAAATCAATTAAATAGGAGAAGTAGTTTAGTCGCAAATAATTTTGATGAGATGCATCTAGACCAAGACAAGAGATAACACACGCCGCGCTACGTTGCCACTTTGTTACCTAGGTATTTAAGGTCAGTCACATTTATTTACAAAGGCTGGTTGCGTTTTACTCTGATTTGTAAGCTATTTAGATTGTTTTAAAAAAAATTAGTCTCTTTTTATTTTTTAACTGTATCAAATTAACACTAAACACGTATAGTATAATTAGTGTAGTAATATAATTTAAGTAGTAGTGTAATTTAATGCCCCTTGTCGTATCAACTCTGTATATGTACTAACATCAGTTGCGCGGGCGTTATTTTACAGTCCTCCTTTTACAGTTGGGTAAAAAGCGCGCTTAAACAAACTAATTCACTTTATAATATTCATCACCATCACCACAGCCTAACTTCACCTACTGCTGGGTACAGGCTTCTCTTCGCTTGTGCCAAGGTTCCACGTTCATATGCCAGTCTCATCCAGGGAATACCCACGATGGCAACAATGTCGTCTGCCCATCTCGCTGGCGCACGACCAACGCTCCTCTTACCAGACCTTGGACGCCACTCAGTCAGAGCTTTACTCCACCTGGCATCACCGCGCCTTCCTAGGTGTCCTGCCCAATCCCATTTGAGTTCCATAATGCGACTTTATAATATTAGTATACAACGTGTAATTTAAAGGGTATATACATACCAAGGGCTTCTTTGGATGATAATAAACGATATGGCAAGGGTTTTCTAATCCTATGTCTACATGTGTGGAGCATATTAGAAATTTCAATACACTGATACCAGAGACCGAATTTTTCAAATTAAGAAGAACGAAGAGAATTATCGTTTTATTGGCAAGTGACGTGGAAAGTGATGACCCTCATAGTGCTGTGACACATTTGTTATTACTGGTATTCAAGAAACATAATTATGAAACCTATAATTTGTGGTCAATTCTGTGAGTCACTTATTTTGAGCTGAAACTTTGCATAGAGACTCCATACCAGATGTTGTCTTCAGTACTTTTGGATAGATATGGGGTTTCCGTTACACGTTGTAGATTAATTGCTGTTCGTAAATCTCGCTAAAGCTCGAGAACGACTGGACTGTTTTGGTTTTTTTTGGTTTTAAAATATTTGTGGATACATCTAAATCTTTTAAATTTGTGTCTGTCAGTGTGTGTTCCTGTTTGTCCGGGCTAATTTCTAGATGTAGACTTTAAACATATAGGCTTTTGAAGCCTGAATTTCCACGTGATCAGGATTTTTCCGGGAAAGCCTGACACTTAATTGAAGTAACGGGCACAGTTTGTAAAAAAAATAACTTCATAACCCTAGTTTTGGTGAAGCGTGAGAATTTTTATCGTAACCGGTTGCGACAGAATCGCATAACAGAGTTAAAGGTGTGAATATTGAATAGTTATCATTTATGTTTGTTTTGCATAAGAGTCTGCCGTAATGGTTTAATGGGCGAGATGATGACTGCTGACCGTTGGGTCGTTTGATCGGTATACAACGTGTAACGGAAATCCCATATCTATCCGAAAGGGCTGAAGACAACATCTAGTATGGAGTCTCTATGCACAGTTTCAGCACAAAATAACTGACTCAAAGAATTGATACCAAATTATTGGTTTCATATATTTCTTGAATACCAATCATAACAAACGTGTCACAGCACTACGAGGGTCAATAACTTTCCACGTCACTTGCCAATAACAAGATAATTCTTTTCGTACTTCTTAATTTGAAAAATTCGGTCTTGTATTCTATTCTGTCGTGTATTGGAATTTGTAATAAGTTCTACACACGTAGACTTAGGATTACAAAACCCTTGCCATATCGTTTGTTATCATCCAAAGAAGCCATGCACTTGGTATGTACTATTTAAATTACACGTTGTAGATGGCATTAGTTGCCTCGGAGATCTAGTGATGACAAGCGCTACTGCAGAGCATGAGATCTCGGATTCAATTCCCGTTTCGAGAAAAATGTGCTATTGCGTTTTTCTGTTAGAAATGTCTCAGTAGTAGCCCGGAGTTTGGAAGTTGGTGGTGTGATCCTCCAGCCTCGGAAAGCACGTGAAGCCGTCGGTCCTGCGCCTGATCTGTCTCCGGTCGTGTCGGATTGCCGTCACATCGCACTATGAGAGTAAGTGCACAGCCAGTGAACCTGTACCTGTGCACTATAATATCTCCTGCGCAGATGGCTAGTCGATTATGAGATTGACCGCCGTGACAGAAATCGGCTAGGAGAGATATTGTTATCTTCTTATCGTGTGGGTGGTAAGGCCTAACGACCCCATACATCCTAGTGTCAGAGTTTCTAGACCGCCTCAAGGGCCTCTGACGTGGCCTATTTTGACGACCGCCATTTAGCGACCGGGACCACCGGCTTATACGTGCCTTCCGAAGCACGGAACCATCTTTTTATCAGACAATCAGGTGATTCAGGCCTGCAATGTCCTAGCCAAACTGGAAACAACTTTACAAACTTTACCGCATTATTTTTTTTTAACAATCGAACACAGACAAAATTAACGTGTTTAAACCCAGGAAATCCAGAATTTTCATCATTAACACTACTCGAACGCTGTTAGGGGGGAATTTCCAAAAATCCTGTCTTAGTGCGCCGCTACACTCTCCAAGGAATATACATGCCAAATTTCTGCCTCGTGCGCTCAGTAGTTTCAGATGTGCGTAGTCTGTCAGTCAGTAACGAAAGCGTTTATTGATTGATTATGATCATTATCTCTTCTTCAAATACATTAGGTATTGACTTAACCGAACTCCACTCGTATTGAGTTGGTTATTATTCACCTAATTTAAATAAACATAAAATACCACTGCATCTTAATTCATAATGATTTATGGAGGATATGACGTAAAGTAATATAAATCATATTGTTTATGATGAGAGGATTGTAACCTTACAAGAGATACAGTTAGCAAATTAGATTGATATCCAACTAACTATGCGAATAAAGGAAACGGCCAGGGTCGAAGCCACAACAAGTTTTCATCTTTTCTATATATATAAAGACCATAACACCATAACAGAATCAAATAACGCCTTAAGAGGAGGCTCCCTAAATTGTATGTAACTTTGCATTAATATTCTGAAACAATCACGCATACAATAAATATGGAACTTTAGTATTATATGATTTATTGGATCTTTTTCTTTACATGTCTAGACCAGTTACGTACCTAATTGGAACATTTTCGCTCGATTAATTTTTTAATCGAAAATCATGTTTTTTTAAAGATTATTCAAAATTTAATCAAGATTACTCGGGTTTTATGTCTAAAATTAGTAGTGACAGTAAGAAAATATAGTTTAATATCCAAATATAGGACATTTTTTCTCCAGATCAATTATTACTTTAGTTATAAACGAAATAAGAATTGAGACTTACGACATTTAGTTTCGAACCCGGACATGGTGAAAGAGCGCACGTGATATTCAACTTTATTACTGCTGCGTTAGCGTTTAGCATACAACGGCCTAAGGAAATTCCTAAAGCTCTATAATCCTACTATAATATTATTAATGCGAAAGTTTATGAGGATGTATATTTGTTTATTCCTCTTTCACGCAAAAACTACTGAACGGATCTCAATGAAATTCGGTAAGTAGATAGTTGACATCCTGGAATAATACATAGGCTATTTATACCGGAATTCCCACGGGATCGGGATTTACGCGGGAAAACTTTCCCACGCGAACGAAGTCGCGGGCAAAACCTAGTTAATAATAAGCCCATTCCATCATCGGACTACAAGACAAACGGCGATGCGCCAGCGTTACATGGTGGACATCTCACACATACGCACAAAACGTTTTGGGAATAGTTTCATTGTGCGTACGGCTAAAGAGTGGTCTTCCCTGCCGGTGTCTGTGTTTCCTGATCGCTATAACTTGGGAGTCTGTAAGTCAAGAGTGAATAGGTTACTTTTATATATATGTAAGCGTGCTCCATCTTCGACCACATCATCACTTACCATCAGGTGAGATGGTGGTCAAACGCGAGCCTCTTAACAATATAAAAAAATTCGGCCTATAATTTCCCCACAGCTGGGATACAGGCGTCCTCTCTAAGAGATGGAACAGGCCGTCATCCAACACCCAGAGCAAGTTGGTACTATATCACATGTCTTCGAATTGTTGGCCCTAGGACATTTCCTTTACTTCACCGATGTGAGAACAGTAATAAATAATAATAATAATCAACCTACAAAAAACAATATCTGAAAAGAATTGCAAATACGCCGAACTTAAAGACGAAATCACAAGAATATGGACAAGAAAAAGTCAATGTCATTCCTTTAGTTCTGTCCACGACAGGAATAATCCCAACCATCTTCTCCGTAGCTAAAAATTAATAGATTTAGAGGAATCCGTATATATCAACCTTCAGAAAGCTGTCGTATTAAACACATGTAGAATAGTTAGAAAATTCATGCAATTAGAAGAAGAAAACACAACTCCCATCTTAAATACACACTACACGCTGCATTTACTTGATCTTGGTCCGTAAATGTAGCTGAAACCAGCCTAAAGAGCTGAGAAAAGAAAAACATCAGAAAATAATAAATGCTTTATTATCCAAGTTTACAATTCAGCAAAATAGCACTATAATATAAGAGACTATATAAAACCTAAAAATTGTAAGACACTAAGATTAAACCTCTGGCACCCAAGCTAAGAGTAAACTTGTGTTATGGGTGTCAGGGCTCTCTCTCCTTAAACATTTACCAAGATAATATAACCAAGTTCGGAGTTATATAGTGATTGCCAAAGCAAGCAGCCTTGTTAAAAACAAAAGAATAAAACTTAAATTTAAAAAAAAACCTGTAAACTGTAGCCATTCTCTGAGTGTGTATATATGTATGTGTGTGAGTGTGTGTGATATGATATAAATTACACATAGTATTGTGCCTTGTAATGTGGACTTTTTTTTATAGAAAATAGGTTCGCGTTTGACCACCATCTCACATGATGGTAAGTGATGATGTGGTCGAAGTTGGAGCACGCTTACCTAAAAGTAACCCATTAACTCTTGACTTAAAGACTCCTAGGTTATATCTATCGAGAAACAGACTCCGGCAGGGAATTCCGCTCCTTTATTGCATTCAAGCTGAATTAACCAGTTTTTGGCAAAATCGTCATTAAATATTATATTTAAAATTTAATATGTCACGGATTTCAACATTTCCGTAAAGTGACCGCCTAATTCTGTTTTGACATAACAGATCTCTGAGGTCATCGGTCAAACTTGTCATTAGAAATGCTTATGCATTCCACCAGCTTATAATTTATTATGACAAATGTTTTGCGGTTCAACCAACGTTATAGAACACCTTTGTAGATCGAAAACGATATTAATGCACGGAGTGTTTTCTGTACGGTGATGTTTATATACTCGTATCTGTATTTTTAGGCGTGGATTTTTTCATATTAACATACGAGGTGTAACAGATTAAGCGCAATACCTCAGACACCCCAATTAGCATATTTAATTTTATAAGCCTAAAACAACATCCGTACCTAACTAAATAAATTAATACCAAACCTAGGCATTTTTTATAAAATAGTTATCCTTACTAAACGCAAAACGTTTGTGCGTCATACAATATCCTTACGCAGATGCATACACTCCTGCAATGTTAGCGGCCGACACGCACACGAGCGCATTTCCTTGAATTAAGGATTGTATTAATTTGTCATGATACTGTGTTTCCATTTTAAGTTTCATGAAAGATTTTTCCGTCTAAATATAACACCTACTTTTTTAAGACAGAAATCGATTCAGAAGCCGATTCTGAACCAACTGCTTTCAGGAATTGCGTTTATTCTGTTAGACGTTGTATGCAACGTCGATAAAAGCGAGAGGCATTAAATTAAATCACATACAGAGTTGATACGACAGAGGGGCATTAAATTACACTACGTATACTATACGTGTTTAGTGTAATTTGATACCGTTAAAAAATAAGAGCCAAAAAAAATTGTTCTTTCCATTCAAACTAAATAGCTTACAAATCAGAGTAAAACGCAACCACCCTTTGTAAATAAATGTGACTGACCTTAAATACCTAGATAACAAAGTGGCAACGTAGCGCAGCGTGTGTTATCTTTTGTCTTGGTCAGATTTATCGCTTTGAGGTGCATCTCATCAAAATCATTTGCGACTTTAGTACTACTTCTCCTATTTAATTGATTTTTTGTACAAAGCTTGAAAATGGTACCTAGTATACGCAGTTTAAAGGAAAGCCCCTCGGTCGTATCAACTCTGTACAGGGCCTAGCCGTCCTTATGTGCGAAGTGTGCTGCGCACACAAGCGCCAAAGCAGAAGGGGCGCCGGATGTAATGCCAGCATTAATTATAGAAATTATTTTTGTAAAACTACAACATATTATTCTTTATAATTGAGTAGGTACAAACAGTGTAAAGTTAAACACAGGCGTGAGTATTGTCTTGGGAGACCCTAAGACAATACTCACGTCTGTGGAAAAAATCATAGGCGCTTCATAGATTTTGCACACAGGCGCTGTCTTAGGTCAGCGCGGTCCTGACTATACGTGCTTAACCTAAAAACAAATTTACGGCAAAAATACGATTATTTTAAGCTCGGTTCGATCGGTTTTTAGTCTAACCGGATGTTACTGAGTATAAGTGTTTTGCATTAGCCGTATGCTTATCTGACCTCCACAACCTGCTGTGTTATTCTGTAAGAACTCATTGTAATCTTCGAATCTGAATCCGCTGTGAGTTTATTGATTGGCATTCTAAAAACTCGGTTGTTGATTCGAATTTACACTAGCGCTACCCTTGCGAGCGTGTCAGCGAGTTGAACTAAAGATTTTGACAGATAAAGTATGAGATGACGTGAGAAGTGGCATTCGGTAAGGTAATTCCTCCGTCACTTCGACGCTGTTTACAGAATGCAAAATCAAGGTCACTTTGAAGCATAAGCGAAGTGACAGTGAATAGCTATGTGAGATGCGAGTTGTTGTTCGAATTTTACAGAATCGACGTACTGGTAGGTTTTTTCCTGGGTGGGAAAATCATCGAACGACTTCTCCCGCTCTGAGTAAAGCGGAAGGGAGTGTCAGACTTCTACTGACTAAAAAACCACCCTGTTCCCTCAGCTACTCTTAAGTTCCGGGGCCGCGGTATCTCGTTAGAACATTCCCGCAACTAGGGGTGGGTGACACAAATCGTATATAGATACAATACTTATGTATCGGTACGATATCCAATACCTATATATCGGACGGCACTGAATCTATATATCAGGTATTCGCGTACCTAATGCGTTGATGTTGGTATGATGAGTCACAAAACAAAAACACCACACAATATCGGTATCGCATTATGATGAATGAATGAAACCGAATGGTTCAAACTGATATTGTGATTCGGGTGTTCGATGCGCGCGGGAGTGATGTAGGTATATGCTATAGGTGAACGAGCGAAAGAGAGAGAGAGATACGCTAATGTGTAATACAAATTTTAAACACTATTTACAGGAGCATAGAGTTTAATACCGAATACATTATTTTCTAAACACTTGTAAACAGGAAACCATAATTAAACGTCAAAGCATTTTAAATCCTAACGTATTTTCAATAAAAAATACTAGGTTCATTATTGAGTGCCGTATTATCAACACTACACAAAAAATACATTCACTGATTTCGAGTATTCAGTTACAAATAAAATATAATGACGTAAATATATACACAGATTCAGCCAATATATAGATATTGAAATATATAGATGCGATATCCGATATTCAAAACCGATACAAAGGTACGATTTGATACAGAGTAAAACCGATATTACCCATGCCTACCCGCAACCCCGGCAGGGCTTATTGAGCCCCGTCACTGGTGCTGACAGCTCTTTGAGGCGCACGTGGAACACTCGGCGCCGCCGACCCGGGCCTGGTCCTTACCGGACGGTGAGCTACCCCTGCTCGCCGTCCGCAAGCCCGCGCCTACGGTGGACGGAGATCGGCTCGGGATCCCCGACGCCCGAGGCGTCTCACGCGGCGGCTGGAGAATGAGGAAGAGAGTTGTCTCTCCCACGCGCGTTCGGCCTCGTCCTTCGCTACAAGCTGGTAGCTGGGTAACACGATATCCCTTGGCTAGACCAGTCTCAGATTTTCAGGCTTCTGACTACCCGTAATGACTGTCAAAATGTACGAATGACAGCCGAGACCAATGACTTAAAAATGCACTTCTTTCATACTTATATACAGCGTGGCAATTAGATTATCACGTTAATTGAAACCACGTACTCTATATTAGGTATTTTATCATATACAATTAAAATAATTTAATAATAAACAATATTGTAGCCGTGGGACCTTTTTTTCCATTTTAATATTTCACAACATCATGTATTGCATAAACATAATCAGCTGACCAATCACTAGGCACGTCCTCCGCCGGTGCCGGCGCCGCCGAGGCGTTGCCGCTTTTACTGATCAGTAAACTAATATTATAAAGGATTATTTAAATTTTTACCAATAACGCCATTTATTTTGTTTGAAAAATGCATTTTCTTAATTTTAGAAAAAAATATTTATTTTATTATTTTTTAACGGACTGATAACAACTTGTAATACCTGCTGTATAATTTAATGTGATAACCTAATGGCCACTCTGTATATATATACAGGGTGTATATTATCTATATATTTAACTCAAAAATGTTTGTAATTCTATTTCTGATACAACCTTCTATGATCAAAGGCTACCCTGCTGCGCTTATTAAATACAAACTAGCAAAGCTGCATGGAATTTTATGACAGTAGATGAAGAAAATAAAAATATTTAAGTACGTGAATAACGAGATACCGCGGCCTCGGAACGCAAGGGTTTTTATTCAGTAGAAGTCTGATACTTCCTTCCGCTCGACTCAGAGGGGGAGAAATCGCTCGATGATTTTGTCACCCCAAAAAAAGATTAAAAATATAGTCAGTTAATCAAGTCTTTATGCTTTTCCGTTACTTAAATATGGAAGTTTGAAATTTTGACAGCTTTTCCATTGTATGTTAAAAATCCTATAGGTACTTTTACTATCTCAATGGTAAAATCTAACAAAATGTGTACTTTTCAGTGATGGGAAATCGTAAGAAGCTGATTCAATGGCATCGAAGAGCAGGACTTACATTACAAGTTATTTGCGAAAAATTGTTTAAATAAAATGATTTAATTTATGCAAAATCACGAAATACGCAAGAGCAATGAAATTATAGGACTTTGTAACAAGATTACTCAATATCTAGAGTTGAAAAACATAAGTGACTTAGATGATTATACAAATATAAAGTTATATTTTGTAAGCCTGTGATAAAAAGTGATTTTAAAATGACCTTTAAACTCCTTGATTTTTATGGTTCTGTATACCGAATGGTAAGTAACGGGACTCTTGTGGACTCGTTATGTCTGTCTGAAATTTATTCTATAACTATTGGGACTACACAGTTGAAACTTGGTAGGTAAGTATACTGTGAACCACTTAAAGATGTTTATACAAAAACAAAAATAAAAAAAATCATTAAGGCTCCTCTCCCTTTCCTTATGCGTGGAACTGGAACTAAAAATATTGTTGTTCCTTAAACGTATATGTCCGGTGTTAGATACTATAGATAGGTCCTAAAAATACATTGAGTTTCCTAAAACCAGTTTTTTCTTAAAGTCAAACGTTTCAAAGATAGACACTTCTAAAGTGGTAAAATATGTGTCCCCCCTGGTGTCTGTAGACACCACACACATATTGGTTTGAGAAAAAAATATTTTTAGTTTTAGTTCTATGTATGGGAAGCCCCCCTTATTTTATTTAATTTTTAATAAAAATCGGAAAGCGGTTAACAGAACACATCTACTTACCAAGTTTGACATGTGTAGTCCTAATAGTTTCGGAATAAAACGGCTGTGACATGCGAACAGACACACAGACATGACGAATCTATAAGGGTTCCTTTTTTGCCATTCTACTACTTGGCTACAGAACCCTAAAAACATAGCTAAAAAAGTAAAGCTACAACCTAGGGGCCTTTAAGTCAAGAGTGAATACGTTACTTCTAGGCAAGCATGCTCCATCTTCGACCACATCATCACTAACCATCAGGTGAGGTGGTGGTGAAACGCGAGCCTATTATCTATCAATAAAAAAACCGTAAATTTGCCTTTGTTATTTATACGAACACCATTAAAAACTAATTTATTTTGCGTAACTCCTACGGAACCCTTCATGGGCGAGTCCTACTCGCACTTGGCCAATTTTTTATCATGACTAAAGAAATATTGAAAAGTGAATGTAACAACAATATTAGCGATCATATAACTTGATATGACTTTCTGTAGTTAACCGACCGGTTCAATAGGTGACGGCCTTAACTGACCTTTGGGTTTAATATCTTCTAGACAAGCTTTAGACTGCAACTTATAGACTAGATCGTCAATGAATAAAACATCATGTCTGAAACCTAAAACATATTCAGAAAATTGTGCAGTCAAAGTCAATTCATTCATTTATTTAAATAAGGTCATTGTGCCATAAAAGGCACTTTTCAATGTCTATTTGTAATACGCTTTTATTAGGTCGACCTGTATGTAACTATGTAATGAAATCTAAGGTAACTAATTTAACCATCTTCTAAGGGTCGTAGCGTAATGAAAATTGGCAGCAGTATGTAGTTCTGATGACAATACAATAATATGGTACTGTCGAACTGATATGATGATGTAGCCGGAAGATATGAACTGGAACTTCATAATGGAAAATCGTATCATAGATGTTTTGGATTTCTTAGAAAAGTGTTGTAATGAACTTTGACCACAATTAGGTTTCAATGTCTGATGATGAAGCCCGAAGATAGGCAATGGCATTCTATGATGGAATATCGTATCATAGTCGTGTTTGCACTTGTGAGAAAGGCCACGTAATGGATTTTGAACACGATCAGGTTTCAAGGTTATAACAAACCTAAAGAAAATCCGTTATTGGTTTTCTTAACGTTTTTTTTTTGTTTTTACGTACATTTATAAAAGCGTGTTTTTCTAGTTTATTTTAAACTATTAATTTATTGCAATTAACAAAGATCACAGATACAAGACACTGAATTGACTGCCCCTTTGGTCGAGTGGTCGCAAGCTCGACTACTGAACACGAGGTCTTGGGTTCAATTGCTGGGTCGGGCAAAAGTGCTATTGGGCTTTTCAACGGGCTTTTCTGTAAGGAATTTCTCAGTAGTACCCCGGAGTTTGGAAGTTGGCGGTATGAAACCAGTCGCTCTATGTAACTCACACGACAGGCCTGTTGGTCTAGTGGTCAGTGGCCCTGACTGCTATGTGCAAGGTCGTGGGTTAGATTCCCACCCAGGACAAATGTTTGTGTGATGAGCACGATCATTTGTTCTTTGTCTGGGTGTAATTTATCTGCAACGTGTAATTTAAAGGGTATATACACACCAACTGCACGGCTTCTTTGGATGATAATAAACGATATGGCAAAGGTTTTCTAATCCTATGTCTACATGTGTGGAGCATATTAGAAATTTCAATACATTGATACCAGAGACCGAATTTTTCAAATTAAGAAGAACGAAGAGAATTGTCGTTTTATTGACAAGTGACGTGAAAGTTATTGACCCTCGTAGTGCTGTGACACATTTGTTATGATTGGTATTCAAGAAATATATGAAACCAATAATTTGGTATCAATTCTTTGAGTCAGTTATTTTGTGCTGAAACTGTGCATAGAGACTCCATACCAGATGTTGTCTTCAGTCCTTTTGGATAG
This sequence comes from Tholera decimalis, assembly GCA_943138885.2. Taxonomy (NCBI): domain Eukaryota; kingdom Metazoa; phylum Arthropoda; class Insecta; order Lepidoptera; family Noctuidae; genus Tholera; species Tholera decimalis. Next base: position 19,382,793 of record OW964574.2, read on the forward strand.
ATATGGGGTTTCCGTTACACGTTCTATAATATGTATGTATTTAGAAATATATATGTATGTTTATCAGTTGTCTAGTACTCATAGCACAAGGTCTGCTTAGTTTGGGACTAGCTGGCGTTGTGATAGTTGTGGAATATTATATTATATTATCACTAGTACCCCTCTGCATCCGCTTAGACTGGTAGCCTACTCCAACATTTTTGAGACAAGGCTAAGCTAAGATGATGATAATTTTGAAGGTAAAGTAAGCTAGTGTCAGAACACGACATTTAAGCGTCGAGTTTACGAACCAAGTGACTAACTATTAACACGTACGCTGACAGTGAGCACTTACCCTGACACCACATTACGACAGTAGAATTTTCCACGACGTACCTACTCTTAATAATAAGTGGCCCGTCCCTCGACGTACTGTCATAAACTCATAACGCACTATTTTAATTTCCCGCCTAACGACGTACTGTCAGCGAAGGTGTTAAGCTTAGGATTCCCTGGAGTTTAGATTCTTTACTTAAAAAAAGTTACTGTGGAGTTTCTTGCCGATTCTTCTCCATAGAAAACGACCAATTTCGAACCGTGCCCTAACTGCTGACGTTTTGTAAGTGATGGGCACTTACCGCCTTAGGCCTATTTAAAATAAAATATTTTAAGTTTGAGTTGAGCTGTGCTAAGATAATTTTTAGATAGTTTAATCACAACACAATTTTTTATTTTCTATTACAATGATTATTTCTTACAGAACTAAGAAACTATATGTCTATCAAGTCTAGATTTTGAACAAATGTCATAAAAGTCGTTTAGAATCATTGCAAAAAAGATTTCTTTGGCACTTGTCATATCACTGCAATTTGGGCAGAAAATTAATGAGCTACATACAGCTCTCGCTTGAAACATTTTAATCTCATGAGTCTAGAAAATCGTCGTACGATTTTAGATAATCTCATTCTATACAAATTAATAAACAATCACATTGATTGTCCGCGGTTACTCAGTCTGATAAACATAAATGTGCCTTATAAACTAGCTCGTACATCTAGATATCAGTTACTTCGCGCTAAGGGTTTTAAAACCAATCTGGGTCATTTTTCCACCATTAACAGAATGCAGGTTCAATATAGTCGTTTGTCTTCCTTACCTAGTGTCGATATTGATATGTCTTATTCCTTACACAAATTCAAGTCTGTCTTACATAGGGCATTTAACTATACAAAAATGACAAATAATTTTATTTTCAAATTCAAATGTTATTTATTCAGATATCAAGGATCCATAATGGTTAGTAACAAAAATACTTATAATCTATGTTAGTAACCATATACAAAGTTGTGAAATCTTTCTTTATTTAATTTTACCAACTACAATTTGCACCCAGAGCGAGTGTATTGGACACTGATATTTTGTTGATATTATTCTCAGGATGTCATTGCTGCTGCCCCGTACTCTGCCTAATAGGGATGACACCCGCTTGCGTCTTATTGCGTAAAAATCATCCGTACGTGCTTCGGCAAACATCGCGGACGCACTGCAGAACCGTGGCAACCGCAACAACATCCTGAAGACGTTATTGTATTGTACCCGCAGAGCGCTATATGTCTTCTGCGTATAATTAACCCACAGGCTTTTTATTTTGCTTCTAGCTTTCCAGTTATACCAAGTTATATTTTTTAATTATTCTTTAACTGTTCATTAGTCTTATAATATGTGAAATGCTATGCTGGTACTAAAGCAATAGCTTTAGCAATTCGTAATACCTAGCTTAGCCATTGCAATGTTAGTAAGTTTTTTTTGTTTTGTTTAATCTCTACTTTCACGCTTATTGTTTAAAGCATGCCGTGGCAGCCTTTAATTAAGACTACACTATTGTTTGTAACAATATTTTAATTTTTAACATGTTTATTGGTGTATGTTTTGTTGGTTGTCCTTAAATAAATAAATAATCTGTTGATAAAGTTATAAAAGGAAATCGGACATTTAAGTATGGATATTGGTGCAAGTGGCGTCGGATGATGAGACCTTATTTATTTGATATTTAACATTAACAACAACTATACGCGCAAATATATTGACACGGATAAAAAGTTATTGACATTTGGATATATTTAAGTACTTATTTATTAAAGCACACACAGCCTTCAAGGTTTACTTATAGTAATAATTGTGTATTTCGTATAATATAAAAGGTTAATATAAAAGATTAATACGTATCTATTATATTAAAATGTGGTTCAAAAATTCTACGGGATGGCGTATTTGATCTTAAATTGATACCGAGCCCACCCTAAATACCATATTGTGGTCAGAATATTGGCAAAACACCCTAAAATCCTCTACCCCGTTATACAGATAAGTCCAAAGTCAACAAAGTCAAGAAATATGCTAAAATTATTAAATTCTAGGACTTTAACAACAGATTATTCAAAATCTGGACCTGATAGACATATAGTTTCATAGAGGATTATACACGCTATGCATAGTTCTTTATGAAAATAAAATTGTTTTGGGTGCTGCAAAACAAAAGTTAAATTTTATTGACCAGTGTTATTATTTATACAGACTAGCTGAGCCAGAAGAAAGACGTTGTCTTTCTGACCTATAAACCATAGAGAATTGGCATAATACAAAAACCATTAATGAAATCGGTCCAGCCGTTCACAACCTTATTATTTGTTATCAACCGACGACAAAAAGAGGAGGTTATCAATTCGACGCGTATATTTTCATCGAGTACTCGAAGACGGCTGAACCGAATTGGAAAATTCTTTTTTTGTTCGAATGGGTATACTTCGAAATTGGTCCCATTATCACCAAAGTCAGGATCTGATGATGGGATCCTGGAGAAATTGAGGGAACTCTTCAAATATTATAGGCACACCTATGACGTTTTGGGTATTTCTTATAGTAACTTGTGCAGTTGCTCTCAAAAAGTACCATTTGGGGAAGTGGAACTGATGATGAAGACCACAGATGGCCGCCGAAACTACTCAATAATAAGTTTTGAGTGGATTGCGATTCGATTACTTGAATATGGATGTTAAGCACTTTATGCTCGTCACAATGCATATGGTGATGTAGAGCTGATGGTGAAGAACCAGGAGAACTCCTCAACAATTAACGGCCCAGCATTGGGAAAAACGATATTTTGTAAAAGGTTATAAGTAGTTGACATTTAGGCTCTTGTAACTAGGTGAATTAAAAATCATCCAACTAAAAAGAGTGAAATAAAAACTTTTTAACAAAAAAATAAACCGACTCCCAAAAAACACTGCAAAGTGAAAAATAACTTTGATTTCGGAAGTCGGTGCCAAAAACGAAAAAACAAAACTAAAGACACCGACTACCGAAATTAAAGTTATTTTTCACTTTGCAGTGTTTTTTGGGAGTCGGTTTAATTTTTTGTTAAAAAGTTTTTATTTTGCTATTTCTTTTTATATATTACTAGCTGACCCGCCACGACTTCGTTCGCGTTGTATCCTACCCCTACCCAACCGATACCACTACCCCTATCCTACCAATACCATACCACTACCCCTATCCTACCAATACCCTACCCCTACCCTACCCTACCGTACCGTAACCTATCCCTACCCCTACCCTACCTCTATCTTACCCTACCCCTACCCTTCAGATCTTTCCTACTTTTTTATTTTTTTTCATAAGAACCTTCTCCTGTCAAAACCAAACACTACAAAAAAGAATCAGCCAAATCGGTCCAGCCGTTTTCATGTTTTGCGCTTAGCAACACATTTAGCGATTCATTTTTATTATATAGATTATATTTTAAGAAGATAAAGCATGTCCAATTAACCTTTAAATTAGATAAAATAACATTGGTATATTTTATAAATGAGGGACAATAAAAATATTCATATTATCTATGTAGGAAGGCAAAATAGATTTTACACCATATTTTTACGATTGTCATAAAAAATTACCTACTTACCTACATAGTTTTACGCTAGTTAGCATATTCTAGCATACTTAGTAGTTTTATTATGTTATTATGTTCAAATTGTTTACAGAATTTTGGAATAATTGGCGTCACGAACAACTGTTTTTCTTATTACTTTCGCATTTATAATAGTAGTAGGGATTTTTATTACATTAATAAACTATAATTACGTCACTCATTATTTTTTTTTTTTAATATATACTATAAAATACACACATCAAAAGTGTCTAGGGATCAAGCATTTTTATGCGGATTTCTTGAGATTGAGATGTGGCTTTGTAATAAATTTATGATTTTATAAATTTATATGGATCCTTTTTGGTGCATTTCATAATTTGAAACAGGAACTGTTAATCAAATTCGAGTAAAAGATGAAAATCAGCTGTCAATATTTTCCCTATAAAAACATACAACGCATTGAAGACATTATTAGTGCTACTGTTTCCCTACTACTGATTAAAACTATAAAAAAACTATAAAAAAATATTATGGAGCGGCGACGTCATTTAAGCAGGGAAGAAATGCTCAGAGCCGTGGGAATGATAGAAGCTGGTTCCCGGCAACGTACTGTGGCTTTAGCTCTGAATACAAGTCAGAGTGTTATCAGTCGACTTTGGACACGTTACCGAAGCACTGGTACCGTGGCTGAGCGCCATGGAGGACGGTATCGCTGCACCACACGGAGACAAGACCGATACATTCAAATCTTAACTCGAAGAGCTCCAACAATAACCGCCATGATGTTAGCCGTGAGGCTTCATCACTCTTCAGGGAACTTAATTAGCGACCAAACAGTCAGAAACCGCTTGCATGAAGTGAACCTTCATTCCCGAAGACCGCTACGGGTACCACCTATAGCAATGCACAATCGTAGGATTCGATATCAATGGGCTCTTGAACACAGAAATTGGGCAGAAGAACAATGGCGTTTCGTGTGCTTTTCTGATGAGTCTCGTTTTGGTATGAGACCGGATACAAGACGTATACGACACTGGAGAACCCCTGGACGCCAACAGCGATTAAAATCCTGCCAGGAAGTCCATCCTTATAGTGGTGGAACCATCATGGTATGGGCGGGTATTTGGATCGGCGGAAGAACTGAGTTGATTTGGATCAGAGGCAACCTCAACGCTCAAATTTATGCTGAGACGATTGTATCTGACGTCATCGTTCCTCTACAAGTGCAAATCGGTCCCTTATTTCAGTTAATGCATGATAATGCACGACCGCACACCGCAAGAGTTGTAAGACAGACTCTCGCCGCAGCTAACATCAATGTCCTGCTCTGGCCTGCTCAGTCGCCAGACTTGAACCCGATTGAGCATGCATAGGATATGCTACAGAGAAGAGCTCTGCCGAATATGGAGGGTATCCAGTCGCAAGAAGACCTTTTTTGTTGTTGCAACGAACATGGGCGGCCATTCCACAGCGTGATTTGGATGAACTCATTTTGAGTATGCCAAACCGATGTTCTTGTGTTGTTAGTGTTCGCGGTAGAAACACGGATTACTAATTGTTTAAGTTACCCAATAAAATTTTAAAGAAAACTGTTATTTCAGTCTTTTTTTCGAACTTTAATGTTAGTGGTTCAAATGTCAAAAATCCCTTTATTAGGAAAATGGCAAATTTCTTTATTAATGCAAAGGTGACTTGGTTTATCGTTACTGTGACAAACGAAAACACTTTATTTGATGAATCCTTAAAGAAAATTTTAATTAATATCAATCAGGAGAAAAGTTATTGCAAAAATATATGTTGATCCCTAGACACTTTTGATGTGTGTAGTAGTCCGCGAGTATCGGCAGCTCTAACCCTACTCCCTATACCCGTCTGTCTATTACACTTTCACGTCTAAACCGCTTAGCCGATTTTGATTCAGATATAGAAAGGTATAGGTAGATATTGGAAACGGACATAGTAGATATAGGCGACTTTTTTTTTTAAATTGAGTATTTATATAACCAAGCATCTGCCAAGTGTTTTCTCCACTATGTTTATTTATTGGAATAAACAACAGTTTACAAAAAATTATGTACCTTAACAATCATCATTAGTATGAAATACTGTGTCGCGACCATTAGCGCCCGCCTCCAAGAGGGGAGACTGCAGCGTTCCATGAATTAACATAAAAGGAAAAGTAACAAAAATACATTTTTTAGATTTTGGAATGAATGAGTGTGTGTATGCTTGGAATGTAAGTGCAGTGTATATGTATATCTGTAAAGGTAGGAAGGTGCGTATGTTTGTTAGTTTTGTGATTTGGAAGGCAGTGAGGAATGAAAGGGACGATTCCATTTTTTTATGTATTTTATTTTAGGCTTTCACATCATCTTCAAGCTCTTCATAAGTCAAAGAACTGAGCCACTTATGTGTTTTTGTTCAAAATTTCATTTATTTTGTTATACAAAATTGGGGTTATGAAGATATATTGTCGCCATAACTATTACGTTCCACCTACTCTGGCTGCTAAAGCTGTGGTCGAAACTAAGTTCAGTATGTTTTCTTAAAATTAAGTTCAGAAGGAAACTGTTTTACCCTAGGTACTTGCAACAGTGCATACAATTCCTCAGTTGGAAAACGAACTGGTTTGTGTGACATGACTTTAAGAACCGCTCGCTGCGCTCTTTCAAAACGAAGCATTAAACACTTTCCTGAACTACTCCATGCGGTTATACAATAGTTCAGGATGAAGTTGGCTAGTGCATAGTAAACTATCTTAAGAGGAGGCTCCCTAAATTGTATATAATTTTGCATTAATATTCTGAAACAATCACACATACAATCAAAATGGAACTATAGTATATGATTTATTGGATCTTTTTCTTTACATGTCTAGACCAGTTTCGTAATTGGAATATTTTCGCTCAATTAATTTTTTAATCGAAAATCATGTCTTTTTTAAAGATTATTCAAAATTTAATCAAGATTCCTCGGCTTTTATGTCTAAAATTAGTATTGGCAGTAAGAAAATATAGTTTATTATCCGAATGTAGGATATTTTTTATCTATATCAATTATTACTTTAGTTATAAACGAAATAAGAATTGAGACTTACGACATTTAGTTTCGAACCCGAATATGGTAAACGAGCGCACGCGATACAACTTTATTACTGCTGCGTTAGCGTTTAGCACACAACGGTGGTTTCGAAACCGAACACGGTGAAAGAGCACACGCAATATTCAATTTTATTACAACTACGTTAGCGTTTAGTATACAACGGCCTAACCGGGGTGCATGGGGCGGAGCTTGCGTGAAAATTATTTTGGACTGCCTGGTCTTAAGTCCGCTCATGTAATATAGGTACTCAATACTCAATCATTTATTGCTATCCGCAATGAACTTAGGTGGTAGGTTTACAAAATATGATGATCATGGACCCTGTCGGGCACAGCAAATTACTTAAAATTAAATTATTATTTGTTTTTATTCCAAAATTATATCACAATACTCATTTACTATAAATTAAATAATTTTCAATAAAATACTTTATCTATTAACTTAATCATTCTATACGCAATTGGAAACAAAACATATTAAATAACAAACAATAATTATACGAAACATTCAATAATAATAATAATAAAAAAGTTATTAAAAAAACAAAAAAACCCGACTGCCCAACTGAAATGCCAGAAACAAGCACATTTTTATTTTAAAAAGTGACAAACAGGCGGGACCCAGTCGAACATAATATATATTTTTAAATTGGATGGGTCCCGCCTGTTTGTCACTTTTTAAAATAAAAATGTGCTTGTTTCTGGCATTTCAGTTGGGCAGTCGGGTTTTTTTGTTTTTTTTTAATAAATTTTTTTTTTCAACTTTTTAGTTAAAATATTAACTAACTTTTTTATAGTTTTCCCGGTCGTGTCACAGTGGCACCCCACTGGATTCAGAAAGTGAAAGAGCGAAGTCCATATTTTTCAACTTTCTCTTTGCATTATTTTTGCTAGTATTACACTAATGATAAACATGATATACCTTTTTGAAATCCTTGTGTTAATCCCTTTAATTTGATACCCATATTGCAGTATTCTAAAAAAAGAATATTTTTCATTCTGTATAATGGCTTCGCACAGCCGCCATGTTTGATTTTTTCAAATGTCACCTATCTAAGAACACTTGGGCTGCTAAGACGAATCTATCGATGCCTCAATTATGTGAATCCGTTCAGCGGTTCTGGAGATATGAGGTAATAAAGAATATTACAAACATACATACATACAAGATACGCGCGAAAAACATAACCTTTCCTTTGCAGTCGGGTAAAAACAACACAAAGTAACAATAAATATTTTTAGGAAACATTAATTAAATTAGGTATATTATCAAATTAAGTAAGATCAGTTTGTAATTTTAAATTTGTATGTTATTATGTTTGCATTATTATTGTTTTGTCATTTAAGTACTCGTTTACAGTGTAGTATGCTTTATTAGCTAATATTTGTTTGAGATTCTTTACAAATTTGTCATAGTCAGTTTAATTTTTTAATGGTTCTGGTAGTTTATTATAAATTTTAATGGACATAACATATCTACGGACTTTTTGAATGTAGTTTCATTCGTGAAGAGGGTAACATTAGCATATTGCTATATCTTATTGTTATATCTATCTGAAAATATGTTAATACACATGTACATAAAGTTTGAATAAATAAATAAATGAACATAAAAATAAAATCGGACCCATGACCCCGCGGTCAGCAGTCTCACGCAGTTCAGAGGCGACACCGACTTGGTCAATAATTGGATACAATAAAAAGTGAATTAATGAAGTAATTTTGTATTCATTCTTAATTAATGTAATCAATTTTCCTATTTTTATGTGTTATGCTTATTAAACGGATCCTCGCGTTTAGCTTCTAAATTACCTACTATTTTTCCAATAAAAATTATAAAAAACATTAAAAAAATACGACACAGATCTTTGCCGAAAACTTATATACATTAAACATTAAAATTTAACTGTCTGCCTGTGATTTTAACATAATAGTATTTTGCCAAGTGCCTTACATGTAACTTACATGATACTGAAACACATATCATATTTTTTTTGTCTCTGTGTTTCTGTTTATCCGGGCTATTCTCTGGAACGTCTGAACCGATTTTAATGAACTTTCATCCGAAGTTAGAAAAGGTTATTTTAGGTTATATAGGAAAAAATAGCCTATACGTTACCTAAAATAACCTTTTCTAACTAATCTCTACATTCTCACGGGATTGGGATTTACGCGGGAAAACCTCCCAGGCAGATGAAGCCGCTGGCATATCTCATCGCGTGTATCATAAGAAGCAAGTTTAGCGGTTAAGGAGATGGATGAAAAACGATTGCACGTAATACTTTCATTGTGCGTACGGCTAAGGAGTGGAATTCTCTGCCGGAGTCTGTGTTTCCTGATAGCTATAACCTGGGGGTCTATAAGTTTGCGTAAGCTTTATCTTCGACCACATCATCGCATACCAACAGGTGAGAATCTCACCTGTTGGTATGCGTTTGCCCCACATCTCACCGTGAGATGTGGGGCAAACGCGAGACTACTGTCAATAAAAAAGATGGAAATATTGACATGTATGTTTGGAGTGACAAGAAAGGATTGAGAAAGAAATGAGTATATATAAGACGAAGTTTGAAAATGGCGCCTACTGCTGAAAAATTGAAATGAACTCGCTTATGTAATGAGAAGGGTCGACTCGCAAGTAACTAAAAGTTAGATTGGTTTGAATGTTGATGGATAGAAAGGTAGAGAAAGGCCAAAGAAAAAATGGATAGATTGTGTGAGGAATGATATGAAAGAAAAATTGGCCAAGTGCGAGTCAGACTCGCCCGTGAAGGGTTCCGTGGTAACTATAATAATATAATATAATATGTATATTTATTTGACGAAAAAAAAATACCTTACAAAGTTCTTAAAACTAGCTTATTTACATTTTTTACAACTACGCCAAATAACTTTGTTGTTCATAGTGTTTGTATGAATGAAAAAGTTATATTTGCGGTTTTAGAAAATATGCTGTATCACAAAAACTGCTAACCCGATCTCGATTGGGTCAGTTCAAACCAATTTTGGTTGAAAGTTTACATTAAGTTTTTTTAGATTTTTCACCCCATTATTATAGAAGTTAGAGGGGGCGGGACACACATTTTACAACTTTGGAAGCGTATATCTTTTAGACAATTGACTTTAAGAAAAATGATTTTAGAAACCCCTATGTCATTTTTAAAGACCTGTCTATAGATACCACACACGCATAGGTTTCATGTTTTTTTCAGTTTAGGTTCCATGTATGGGGAGCCCCCCTTTATTTTAAATATTGATTAATTTTTTTCTTAAAATCGGAAAGCGGTTCACAGAATACATCTACTTACCAAGTTTCACATGTATAGTCTTAATAGTTTCGGAATAAAATGGCTGTGACATACGGACGGACAGACAGATAGACATGCAGACAGACAGACGGACAGACATGTCGAAACTATAAGGGTTTCGTTTTTTGCCATTCGGCTACGGAACCCAAAAAAGGAGTAAATAACGCTATGGCGTCTGACAGGGGAGAATGGAAGAAGAAAATGTGTTGCACCGATCTCAAGTAAATGGGATAAGGGCAGGAAGATTATATGTATGTCATATGAAGCAACTTCAAATCACGATTCAATAAAACAATGGAACAAAGTGGCCGCTCCCAAATTATTTAGGTAACATACATTGTTAAATGACAAATATATCAAATTGTCTTATAATGGCAACATTTAACATTCACGATTCAAATGTTACATTGTTTTGTCAACGTATCCGAGCGGACGACATTTTGGCGGGAATCGCTGACATTTGAGCTGTCAGTCATGTGCACAGAAATAAAAAATACAGGAGAAGTGGTAAGGGGGCGTATCGGTGTCCGCGTGACATGGCCACAGGGCTCATGTCACAGGCAAGTGGCCGTCTCCGCGAACTAGTGCGCTTTCGACGGCGATCGTGATAACATATATGAATGCCGAGTTGTTCTGTGGTATCTTGTAAAAACCGAAGTCAAAATCAAATCTATGTGAATCATGGAATCACTTACCATATGTAAGTACAAGTATTTTACAATATTTGTCTTTAAAATCATGAAAAACAATAAATCCTAAAATATTTCTTGGTTTTACTATGTTATTTTTGTTTTCAAATATCAGAGCGACTGTACTACTTTTGCTATAAATACATTGCTCCTTAACCACTACCTGAGTTCGTCACTAAGTAACTGGACAAGCAATGTAAACATAACATACGAAACTGTATTACGCGGATTCATCGCGTAGTGAGGCCGCCACTTCTTGCGACGAATTAGTGATGTGCTTGAGTAGATCCACTAACGTAGGCTATCGACAGCAATGTCGATTGACGAATGAAATATTGCTATTATAATTTAGGGGTTTTTCAACCGACGACATAAAAAAGAGGAGGTTATCAATTCGACGCGTATATTATTATTATTTTTTATGTATGATCACCGATTACTCGGAGACGGCTGAAAAGATTTGAAAAATGCTTTTTTTGTTTGAAAGGGTATACTTTGAAATTGGTCCCATTGTCACCAAGTCAGGATCTGATGATGGGATCCTGGAGAAATCGAGGGAACTCTTCTAATATTATAGGCACACCTATAGTGATTTGAGTATTTTTTATAGTAACTTGTGTAGTTGCATTCGAAAAGCACCATTTTGAAGTAGACCTGATGATGAAGACCACCGATAGCCACTGGAACTACTCAATATATAAGTAGGAATAATAAGTAGTTCATGTGTTCCGCTTCGATTACTTGAATGTGGTTATTAAGTACAATATGCTCGTCACAATGCATATGGTGAAGTGAAGCTGATGGTGAACTACCAGGAGAACTCCTCAACAAATAACAGCCCAACATTGGGAAAAGCAATATTTTGTAAATGAATATAAGTAGTTGACATTTAGGCTCTTGTAACTAGGTAAATTAAAAATCGACCAACTAAAAAGAGTGAAATAAAAACTTTTTACCAAAAAATTAAACCGACTCCCAAAAAACACTGTAAAGTGAAAAATAACTTTAATTTCGGAAATCGGTGCCAAAAACGAAAATACAAAACTAAAGACACCGACTACCGAAATTAAAGTTATTTTTCACTTTGCAGTGTTTTTTGGGAGTCTGTTTAATTTTTTGGTAAAAAGTTTTTTTTATAACATACGGAAACCTCTAAGAAAATATGTTTTACTTTTATTTTACATGAGATGACAGAAATAAAAATACGTTGAAAAGTCAAGTGTACAAAAAAGTAAAAAAAAAATAAACAATTTATTTTACGCCCGCAGCATGCGTAAGGAGTTCCGACGTCGCCGTCGCTACAATAGTTTATTTTTCAATCTGTCAACCGTTTTAGCCCGGTTGGAAGATCGATGTAAATAATGTTTTTTTACTTATTTTGATTTTTTTACAGAGTAGTAGAGAAATGCGTAACCAATATTCGTAAAGTAAGTTACTTTAATTTTAGGTTAATAATCGGTGGTGTTTTTCGGTTTAGAATTATCGTATGTTATGCCTTATCCTCATGCTGTTTCTTTATTTTTTATGGTTTTTGTATTTTGCTTCCATTGAAGCTTCGAATGCGTTATAATAATCGGCATGGTTCAGATAATATATTTGTGAATTGAGCTTAAAATAAGTCAATATATTCGTGCTATTTATTTGTTATGCATGGATATGTGTTTGTTTTCATATATTTAACAATTTCTCTACTAACTAGGATTTTTCTTATAACAAAAACCTATTATAACCTACTAAACTATTACCTGTGGTTACCCCGCAGGTAATAGTTGCGTAACACACTTACAGTGGGAATCGGTTTCACTATGCTAAATCAACAACACTCACTGCGGTATTTACGTTGTTGAGCAGACCAATATTTCGAACATATGAAGCAATGGATTAGCAATATACGTCAAAATCATTCAGATCTTGATTTATAGTTATTTATAGTGTATAGTATTTATACTTTTCAGCTTCCCAAAAGATGGTAACATAAAAAAGGAATGGATTGATGCCACCTAACTGGTACCCTACAAAAAATAGTACCATATGCTCGGTTCACTTCAACGCAGAAATGTTCTAGTCTCTAAAGAAAAGTCGCAGGCTTTTTGAATGGACAATTCAAAAATTAAGAGTACAACTGATTTTTGCAGAAGTGTGTTAAATTTTATTTTATTACTGAAAGCTATTCTCATGATTTAGGGTATTCATAAAATCAGTCATTCAACTTTTCAGGATTCTATACAACCTATACGGCTGGTATGTTCCGATCAAGAGCGTAATGTAAGTTAACATCGACTTCTATTTGACCTATCACTATGATAATTAAATATTAAGATTTAAGTCGAAAGCGCCAGGGTAGCCCTTAATACTTAGTAGGTAGTACTTAATAATAATTATGTAATGTTATGTTCTTAATAATATGTTTATTGTTATTGTAATATTTTCTGGACATGCCATTTTTATTTGGTTCATTTTCAGGTGCCCAAAAAAATTGTACAATAATAAATGAAAGAATCGATAACTTTCCGATTTAGTCAATCACTAGCGTATATGTAAAATAAATTGCTTTTGCACAGCACAACGATAGCGACCGATGTTTTTGTGTGGGTAAGTTCTACGGTGCATGGTAAATACACGCTGTGTTTGACGGAATAAGGTTTATTATTGATTGTATAGTACGTTCTGATTTAAGAAATGCGGGTGTGTGTGCGAGTGCGTATCTATTGATTTTATTAAACTGCATGTGTAGTTGTTGCCCCGCCCAGCGCCTAACTGGAGACACACGGTTCCGATATAATTTCGTCTGTTGACCAAATCTACTTATTTATTTTATCTATAGTCATGTGTCAAAGTATTTGCCCTTTTAGATTAGGGACAATGATTTATGATCCACTAGTGTTTGTCTGCGGTGTCAACCGCACGATTTTACATACAATAATAATTTTAATCCCATACCTCAGACTTTTTTTTCTAGGTAGGAAAAACATCGAATGATTTTTCTCACTCTGGGTTAAGCGGAAGGGAGGGTCAGACTTCTACTGACTAAAAACCCACCCTGTCCCTTCAGCTGCCCTTAAGTTCCGGGGCCGCGATATCTCGTTAGCACATTCCCGCAACCCCGGCAGGCAAAGGCCTTCTTGGCTTTTTGATGAAAAAAAAGCTTCATCTACGACCACATCATCACTTAACATCAGGTGACATTATAGTCAAACAAGCCTATCAACTATACAACGTGTAACGGAAAGGGTATATACATACCAAGGGCACGGCTTCTTTGGGTGATATCAAACAATATTGGAAGGGTTTTTTAATCCTATCTCCTTTCTTGCGCCGACAAAAGAACACCGCCTTTACGCTGGGCTACTACAGTACTAGGCGCACAGAATTACGGAAGAGATTTATCGTAATATTTGCAAGTAACGTAGAAAATTATTGACCTACGTAGTGCGGTGACATGATTGTTATGATTTCAATTACCAAACCGAAAATTTGGTATCAATTTTTAGAGTATTTTATTTTGAGTTGAAACCCTTCCATTATCGTTTGATATAATCCAAAGAAGCCGTGCCCTTGATATGTATATACCCTTTCCGTTACACGTTGTATAAAAAAACCTCGGGTCTTCAACTATCTCTATGGCAAATAACCATAAGATCGATTCAGCGCTTTAGCCGTGCAAGTGTAACAAGCAGACCGACTTTTTGCAATACATAATAATTATGTAGGTCTGTATATTCTGTGTATATAGCTTCAAACTTGATAGATTTTTTTAAAGAGAATTTTGTTAACCCCTCCAACTAAGCTAAATATGCTTGTGTCTGGATAGTGTAACGGGCGTAATGGGTGCGGCACGAACCGGTGCCCTCGTGATCACATGTCCGACACCTTATCTTTAGGCTTTATACAAATTCAGAAGCTGTCCAGGTGTGAAGTATAGCCTCACCTTCTGTAGGATTCCTACATCTTCACGGCATTCAGAGCTCTAGGCTCGATGGTTAGTTGAGGACTGAATCGTCAAAAGCTTAATGACTATAGTGTCGGTTTGTTTGATCGAGAGGCCGCGGATTCGAACCCAACTCATTACATTATTGCCGTGAACCCTCTCCAGACACAAGCATATTCAACTAAGTTGGAGTGGTTAACTAGATTGCCAGTAATGTGAATTCGTTACCCACATTGCTAATTGTTTTATAAAAAAAATATCGAAGACTTGTGACAACAACCAACCTGTACCTACTGAGCCCGTGCGAATTGCGGGCCATACCCTCTACTAGAGAGGAGGTCTCTATCTCAGAGTAGTGATGTTACGGCCCCATTTTGAGTTCACGTAATGAGTGAATGATTACACAAGTACTTGCAAACAATGCTTCTAAAAACGAAAAAAAAAATGCAATGTTTCTAAAAATATCCAAAATACCAAATTTCGATATTCTGTTATTATATAATTAGAAAACAGGTCTTATTTGGTGTCTCCTATTCTCTAAATAAGTCTCAATTATTTGCAAACAATTCTTCTAAAAAGCGAAAAAAAAATAAAAATAAATTGCAGTTTCGAAATAAGGTCGCAGTAAAACACACCAACTTTCGATATTCAAAACAGGTTTTCTTCGGTGTTCCCCATTCCCTACCGCATTCCAAAACTTTTGAAACTAGCAATTATAATTATTTGAAATTGCAACAATCGGTTTCACGTTTACTTTTTTTTGCTTATTTTAGCCATATGGCTTCATTAAAAAGTTGAACGAAGAGCCGTAATAGGTACATAGGTATTATTATTATACCTAGGTTTACTAAATCCATACTAGTATTATAAAAGCGAAAGTAACTTTGTCTGTCTGTTACCTTTTCACGCCTAAGCCGCTGAACCGATTTAGATGAAATTTGGCATGGGAATAGTTTAGGACCCTAGAAAGGACTATAGAGACATGGGCGTTTAAACAAAAACTACATAGATATAAGAATAGAAAACCTCTTATATCATTTCTCTGGCATAATCCAGTTCAGTAACGCATTGGTTAATAACATCAATAAGTCCTTTTTATCATTCAAAATATGAGACAAAAGCACATAAAAAATATTTTAAACATTGACAAAATTAACTGTTGTTTTCGTTTCCTGTGAAGTTTCGATTTCTGGTCATACGAGGTTATCATTCTACAGCGACGAAAAGGACTATGTACCTAGTTTAGTTTTAATCATTTAGCAGTGAGGAGCCTAGTAGTTTAGTGTTGCATTATTATTATATTACTTAGCGGATTAATTTTGTTACAAGGTTCGATGTGGTTGACATATCCTTATTAATACGAATACGTCAGTCTAACAATTTACAACCAAATCAATTATTTTGTACGGCTAATGTCAAACAATAATGCTAACTTGCTAATAGGCTGTAGATCTAACCATGCATTGCAAACGGATTTTTAAATTAAATGTATGTAATTATACCAGAACAAACTCAGAGGTCTAATCTAAATCCACCAAGCCCGTTCCATCATCGGACTACAAGACAAACGGCGATACGCCATCGTTACATGGTGGTGGACATCCCACCTATACGCACTAAACGTTTTGGGAATACTTTCATTGTGCGTACAGCTAAGGAGTGGAATTCCCTGCCGGAGTCTGTGTTTCCTGATCGCTATAAGCTCTTTAAGTCAAGAGTGAATGAATTACTTCTAGGTAAGCGTGCTCCATCTACGACCACATCATCGCTTACAATCAGATGAGATGGTGGTCAAACGCGAGACTGTTATGTTTTTGTTTTTACTCAGATTGAGCTCACTCTGGTAAGCGATAGATGAGGTCTATGATGGAACGAGCGAGCACAGAAGATCAAAAAATAAATCTCTTTAAGTTCATACAATACGTACTTCTTCCTATGAGAACCTTGTAGATTAATGTCCGAGGTAGATTTTGAGGTCTGGTTTAGAATCCACGACCGACACGATACTTGGAAGTTATGTTAATATACTAGCTACTACTGCTTCAAAAACAAATAAGCTTTAATAAATAAGTACTTACTTAAATCTACTTATGCGTACTTTTAAGTACAAAATAAACATGCCATGTTTAAAATGGATTCTCCCATTGACCTTGTTATTAAAGTAACGCTTAATTTTACGTAATCACTCAGTAAACTATGTCGCTTGACTTCGTCAAAAACGGTAAGTTATTTGCGTAATCATCATAAAGGTGATTGGCACAACCATGGTGTAGATACATACATCGAAAAATATGTAAATCAGTCTTTATTTGAGACAACAAGATCCACATATGTATGGGAGAAGTGAAATGAACTTTTAAATGTCATATTTTTTGCGTTTTTAGTTTAGCTAGATGAGGCCGGTGTTTCCTAACTGACTACTCTGAGAAGAAACGCAGAAACAAACTCAGAGGTCAGCGTCTCTTTTAAAAGTTAATGGGAGTTCTCCCATTGATTCCTCCCATTCAGATTCTAAGATTCCTCTGTAGATTCTTAGATTCGATTTTCAACTTTTTATTTGTATTCTTGCCTCTCATACCTATTTTAAACCTGTATTATGGATACATTGTGAAAATGAATGATGTTTTGAAAAGAGTAACTGTGGAATTTCTTGTCGGATCTTCTCCATAAAAAACGACCAATTTCGAACCGTGCCCTAACTGCTGACGTTTTGTAAGTGCCGATGTTGAGCTATGTGAAAGCAAATATTTTGAGTTTGAGTTTGAATAATAAATACTTAGGCTCAATTTACACCGCCGCGGAATGGAAGCGTCAATTTCGCCTCATGACGCGAGAAGTCGCGCGAATTCGCCTTGTTTGCTTGGCACCGCACTGCTGTGACCGACCCAACCGACTCCCCGTTCACACTACTTCCCGCGGATTCCACAGACGGCGCCGACAATAGCTTTTTCTTTTTTTTAGCGTGGTAAAATTATCAAATAAGTCCTCCCACCCCGGGCAGGGTGGGAGGGACTGTCAGACTTTTACTGACTAAAATCCACGGTGTTCCTTCAATAACCCTTTACGTACCAGGGTCACGGTAACGGGATGAGTCCCACGACCCCGGCAGGCTTCGGCCCTCTACGGGGGGGCCTCGTCATATTGCTGACGCTCTTTGAGGCGCGCGTGGAACACGACGCGCCGTCGACCCGGGCATGGTCCATGGTCGAACAGCGAGTTGCCCTTTACTCGCTGTCCGCATGCCCGCGCCTACGGTGGCCGGAGATCGTCGGCCGACGTCCGACGCCGTGGGTGTCTACCACTGCGGCTGGGCTGGAGGGAGGACGCCATCCTCTCCCTCACGCGGCCCGCCTCCTCCTTCGGAAGCATGACTGCTTCGCAGAAGGAGGCGACCGCTTCCCACTCCCTCTCGCCCCGCAGCATGGCCTCGACCAATGCCGGGCGCGAGAGGTCTCCGCCTATTGCCGCCGTGAGGACACGTCGGTGCTCTGCCCAGCCGACAATAGCTAGGGGAATTCTAGAGAATACGCGAGGATTCCCCGGAAGACGCGCGACGTTTTTTTGGCTCCTATTTAGTTTAATTAAAGTTCATTATGATATGTACTATCGGCCAAAGATACGCATGCTCACTTAAGAAAATATTTCTGTGGAAGCGCAGCTAGTGACAAACCACATCCCTTCCTGGTTTCGCCAAATTAGAGACAATATACATTTTTTGAGTACAGAGCGTGTAACATTATATTAATACATACTATTACGGACACTACTAAAATACGCTTCGTGCATCCTATTGGTCAAAATACATGCAGTAGGCGATCGAGTTGTGAGCCGTGCTATGCGACTATAGCTATGAGCATGTGAGTAGAGAGATTGGTCGATAGTACAATTTCGTTGCAAAAAGTTGCTTCCATTCCATTCCGCGGCGGTGTAAATTGAGCCTTACAATAACAGATTTAACTTACATACTATGTTAGTAATTATATTCTAATAGCTGCCGCCCGCGACTTCGTCCGCGTGGGAAGGTTTTCCCGCGTAAATCCCGATCCTGAGGGAATTCTGGGATTAAAGTTGCCTATGTGTTATTCTAAAATGTCAACTATCTACTCACCAAATTTTATTCAGATCCGTTCAGTAGTTTTTACGTGAAAGAGCAACAAACATACCAACAAAACACAAACTTTTGCATTTATAATATTAAGTAAAATAGTAAGATGAGATTACAAGAAAGACACACTACAGAAGTTAGTTATTACAGAAATCCACTTACAAACTACGTTAGTACTTGTATTGTATAACTGACAGGGTGCTCTCTATGAGATGCTTGATTATAGGGCTTTCATCATGCCTGTCAGCTGTAAGGCTGTAACTCTCAGAAGGCTGTTGGGTCTGTCCCTCAATCTGGCCACCAGAGACACATTTTTTTTGCGTATTACGGCTGCAAAGCTGTCTTCTCTGGCTTGATCGTAAGAAGTGTGGTACAGCTCCGATAGGACTGAATTATATTTGGCCGGCTACGGGATTTCGCGGACAGGTGGCACGCTGCCCGGAGCGCCATGGAACGAGAGGAGCGGAGAGGATAACTATGAGTCTCTGGAAGAAGATTGGCGTCGACGTGGGAGCCTAGCGACGATGACGGCGACGACGACGAAGTCAAAGGCTGTGTGTCGCTAGTTACATGCCCAGATGGGAGAATGTGCGCAGAGGGACACATGGCTAACTTGTAGGGATCAAGAAGCGCCTGCGGACAGACAAAATAAGATTGCCAAGGGTGCTATGTCCGAAGCCGCCCCACGATTCGGCCCATATAACTTCGGTTGGCTGGGTTATGGGAAGGTTTGGAGGGAGGACTGAATTATCTGTTGCATCCAGCTGTACCAGTGACGCCGCTATACGTGTCTAGGCTGCGTTACTCTAAAAACGCGGAGGTGATTGTAGAGTACATTAGAAACACGACCAAGTTCTCGCTGTGGGTCGAACAGTTGGATTCTCGTCACAATACAAATTTTAATCCTTTTGTGGTAAGGGTTCCTACTGAACATCTCTCGACCATCATGAAGGAAGAGTTTTGGACGAAAAGTGTCGTGTTCCGGCGAGTCCGTGGACAGATACTCGATACTGCGCAAGACACGACGCCGCGCCGTTACAGACTCGTGTGAAATAGTGTTTATGTTATATGTATTAGTTTATAGTCACTTGTTATGTATGTATTGTTTTCTATGGTAGCCTGAAATAATTAAATAAATAAATATCGTGGCAGTCACAACAGCGCCCTGAGAGCGTTGCTGTATTGAACACGCAAGACATTGGCGGCACGTTTGGTACAGTTGATCCACAGATCATATTATACGATCTGTTAGTTGATCTATAAGGCGCTCAATTTATTTATTTTCTTTATAAAAAACAAAAAGAAGAATACATAGTCGCCAGAGAGCCAATAGCAAGTCCTCATGTTTAGACTTAGACTAAAATAACGATATAAAACAGTAACGTAACACACTAATTATAAAATTAAAGTTACAAAACCCATCATTATAAAAAATATATACAACGTGTAATTTAAAGGGTATATATACATACCAAGTGCACGGCTTCTTTGGATGATAAGAAACAATATAGCAAGGGTTTTGTAATCCTATGTCTACATGTGTGGAACTTATTAGAAATTTCAATACATTGATATCAGAGACTGCCAGAGAAAGAATTTTTCAAATTAAGAAGAACGAAGATAATTGACCCCCATAGTGCTGTGACACGTTTGTTAATTACTGGTATTCAAGAAACATATAAAACCAATAATTTGGGGTCAATTTTGTGAGTCACTTATTTTGAGCTGAAACTTTGCATAGAGACTCCATACCAGATATTGTCTTCAGTCCTTTTGGATATACACGATTAATTTTACATCGTTCTGGAACCGAAACACAGTAACTCCAAATGAGTAATAGGTACTATTGGCATTGTTATTGTTTTTTTAGGACATCTCATAAAGAAGTTAGAAATTTATCACTTTTATTCTGTCATTCGAGTTAAATTTTAGTAGCACTGCCACTATTTCATTCATAAACGCAAGATCGTACGCGATCCGCTCGTTGATGACGTAGCGCGGCACAGCTGTTCGTGTGCAAATCAGTTGATAGCGCACTCGCGGTGGGTCAACAGACGTCGGACGAATAACCGGCTGCAAGTAAGTACCTACAAGTAGGTATTTCATTTCAGGTATGATTTAGGTTGGTGTAAGTCCATTTATCTTCATTATTTCTCGTTGTATCGTAAGCACGGCACGATGTTTACCACTAGCACATCTCCCCATAAACGAGAGAAATTAATTGACATTTAATTCACCACTCTCGCATCACGAAATCACCTACTAATCGTACTATTCAACTAGACACAAATAAAGTCTGAATTCGCTTTTCGTATTTTTATTTATGTACCTATTTATCTACAGCATGTAACAAAAACCTTGTCCGATCCGTAAGGGTATTATTCGGCATTACGTAACCATTTAATGGATTTGAGATAATAATTTTTCCCCAGTAAAAACGACAAAGTTCACGTGTTTAGTACTTACCTAAAGTTTTGAGTCAAAGAAGCCGCTTGAACGAGAAGGTTTTTACGATTCTTTTTCGCGCGCCGCCAAACAAACGTACCTACCTATAACGAAAGATACCTACGCTACGTCATACCTTAGAGGACGCGTAGGTATCAGCTGACATTGCTTGTAGGCATAGTGATCCGGATTTCAGACCTAATTCTGTGTGTTTATCAAGAAACAATTAAGTTATTAAATTAAACGTAACCCTGATAAGGGTTTTTTTACGTGATGTGCTTTTAGCAATGTACTTACCTACTGTAGGTATCAAGTTCATTAAAACATTGACTTGTTGGTCAGTGGGTAGTCTTAGGAGGTTGTTGCATACTTCGGCGTTCGTGCTTCACATGTCCACATCACATTCGACACCTTTTCACACACGTGGGGTCCGCGGCAAACATATCCAGCACTTGTTCCTTGATTGCCACATTGCGCTACCAGGTCCACGAGGACGGGTAGACCACAAGGAATTCCAGCATCAGTGGTCTGCACTCGTGCCCATGAACACTGTCTGTGGTGTACACACATTACACACGGTTATGCAGGCGTTGGAATGCACGCTCCGAGGTACTGTCACACCTGGCTTATTTGCAAAACGCACCTCATACGTTCTACGCGCAGCTGCATAATTACAGTCGGTCTTGCCTAAGCATATCAACAAAATTTTCCTGATTGGAATACGACATTGTTCGCGAAATGATAGCGGCACGTGATACGCACAGACGTCCGATCAAAAGCAACCCCCACGAAAGACTGGCGAAGCAACAAGTAGAGCTACTAGACTCTAGAGAGCGTACCGGCACGGGTACCGGTAGGTAGCTAGTCGGCGACATCAAAGAGTCGGCGACTAGTTAAAAGAGTGCCTACAACTCGGTCCTGTAGGGCGGTGTTCTTTGAAATAAAAATAGATTTTTCAATGGGTACCGTTCGCATGTGTTGCCGTTTGGCGATACGTTTTACACGCACATAAACATTGATCGCAAGGAAGCGTTACTTCGGGTTCTCATTATTTCACAAAAATAACAATTAATTTAATATTTCGTAAATTTTTTTATTGTTATTTATTGAAAATAATAGACTCAATCGATTCGAGTTCGATGATCGAGTTCAGAACTTTCGGTTCCAGAACGACCTAAAATTAACCGTGTATATGGGGTTTCCGTTACACGTTGTATAGAAAAACAAATAAAGGTTGAACAACTCAATGGTTAACATTAGGCTAAGTTTTACTACTACTAACATAATATGGATTTTATCTGAAATAAAATATTTGAATTTGAATAATGGTTGGTTGTTACTTCCCGTGACCCTGTTTCTGACGATATACCGCAGTCCCGGAAACCAGAGACAAGTAAAGGAATAGGGTACGTTTTTGGCCAATAAAAGTCTAACGTGATTCCACTCCAACCAAATAAAAGTCCTGCCCTTCCCAGTCCCTTCCGTTCAACTAAGAGCGAGAGTTAGTCATTTCATGATTTATCCCCCCCGAAAATATAATAATAATAATATACGTTTATTTGGACTTAAAAAACATGCACGGACAAACATTTACACACAATTACAATCAGATGTACACACAATAAAAACCTTAACATAAAACTAATTAATGACATTCATTGAAATGTTTGAGTGAACTGGTACCCAAGAAAATATTTAACTTGTGTTATGGATACTAGCATTCTCTAATTAATTAAACTCAAACTGGGAGGCCGGAGTATCATTATAATGTATTTGTTTAGATTTTTTAATACTCTGTAAGTACTTACTAACATTAAAAGTAACAATCCCTGTATGTCCCCGTCAACTTTGGTAATGTTTTATAATAAACAATATGATGTAGAAGTTTATAGTTTTGTGCTATGTTACCGCGTAATATTCCGGGGTTGCGGGAATGTTCTTACGAGATACCGCGGCCCCAAAACGCAAGGGCAGCTGAAGGAATAAGGTAGGTTTTTAGTCAGTAGAAGTCTGACATTCTCTTCAGCTCCACCCAAAGCGGGCGGTCATCAAATGACGTCTCATTGGATGATTTTCGCATCCGGAAAAAGACCGTATAATGTTATGCATAATAACATAATATTCTTCTTTCTCTATAAAAAAAAAACAATTCCCTTTTAGAATAATTTCTAATAAATTTAAAATATTTAAAAATTAAGACGAACGTGATTATATTTTCTTAACTAACTTAGCAAATATGGTACTTTAAAGTCAAATCACTCGAATTGACAGATCATTATTCATTTGAACATTTACCGTAATCAAAATATTACCAGTGATGTGCCGACATTTGCATTAAAACTTGAACTTTTACGTAATTAAACTTAACATTGAATAGATCACGAATTTATTTATGTACCTTCTCCGGTAATTTATACCGTGTAACAGAATAAACGCAATTCCTGAAAATAGTTGGTTCAGATCTCCGTCACAAAAAATAGGTGTTAAATTTTGATGAAAAAAAAATCATAAAAAAAAATAATACGATCCTTAATTCAAAGAAATTGTGCGCTTGTCGCTTCGGCCGCTAACATTGCATGAGTGTATGCGCCTGCGTAATGATATAATATATTGTATGACGCTCATACGTTTTGCGTTTAGTAAGGATAACTATTTTACAAAAAATGCCTAGGTTTGGTCACAATTTATTTAGTTACGGATGTTGTTTTAGACTTATTTAATTTAATATTCTAATTGGGGTGTCTGAGGTATGCATGTTGTATACATCTAAAAATAAACTAAAATATGGCATCCAGCAATTCGTGCGCATCGCTGCGCATCGCATAGTATATTATTAATTAATGATAAATAAAAGAAAATATGTATATCTAACACATTTCCACGGTGACATTAGGTATAGAATGATAAAAGAAGTGGAAAGTCCGCTTTCATTGACCAAGGTGACCTGCACAGTAGAACCTACAACTCTTCAATGTCTTTTTTGAATTTTGTAGATTAGATAATTTTTACTAGATGTTGCGCGCGGCTTTGGTCGCGTCAATTTAATGTGTAAACCTATATAGTGGTGGTGGTTTTTGAAAAAAAAAGTGGCCCCCATTTGACACTGGGACTTCAGCTTTTTTTTTCAAATTTCATCCAAATCGGTGCGGTGGTTTAGCTGTGAAAATGTAACAGACAGACAGAATGACAGATTTCCACAATTATGATATTAGTATGGATTTACATAATTTGTTTTACGTTTTTTATATATAAGGTGTATCTATTCATACACGAAATATTTTAAGAGACATGCACCTTTAGAATTGAAGTGACTTAATTAAAAATTTTAAGAAAATGACTGTTATACACAGAACGACTTATAATAATGTATTTAAGTCGTTCTGTATCACGAAAAAAAAATGAATCGCAATGTTTTGTATTTTACGTAATCATTATAATTTTCATAAGATAAAAGAGAAAATCTCACTTTAATCACCATAAAAACCGCGCACCGTCTCAATTACCGCCGCCGCCGGCCGCCCGCGTAAACTGGCGTATTGGATGTCAAAAAATAAGAAGGAACCAGTATTTATTACGTGCGTCAAGAAATATTAAATTATTTAATTTTTTAAATAATATACCTAGGTATTTTTTTTTGGTTATGGTTTCTTTACCAGCTATAGGTATATCCCTTAAAATATTATGTCCGTAAGGATTGAGGAGCCACATTAGATTTTTTAAATATGATCTCACCATTATTTAGCAGCAATGTAGCTTATTTTGCAGGCCGAATTCTAGATTTAGCAGCAAAATATATCACTAGTTATTTTAATGCAATAGTGGCTCCTCAATCTAAATATCTGAATTGAGGAGCCACCTGGAACTCGTTAAGTAATAGATGAATATTTATGAAAATTTTGTATCATTTAGTAGTAATTTTGCATATTACCGTCTAAAAATTTGGCTTCTGTAGCGCTAAAATGAAAGAAATTACAATACTTTTAATATGGCTCCTCAATCTAAACTCAAGAGGTGAATTTCTATCGGATGTGAGCGATCAATTAACATATTCGACATAATGATCATTTAGCAGGTGTTGTGTTTGTTTTTGTAGTATAGGAATAAAATAGTAAAACAGAGTAAATTTTGTATATGAATGCATTTTCTTTGGCTCCTCAATCCTGACGTTCTAATTATATATGTTTGACTGTAGCCACCTCAGATCTCAACGGAATATAAAGCCAGAGATACTAACATTTAGCAGAAATGTCTGCTAAATATATCTGCACAGTTCAGCAATGTATATATTTTGGATTCTGAAAAAACAATACTTAACTATTTTCTTGTAAATTCAGTGTGTAGGGTGACCATATTATACTCGTATTAATGAAACCAAGATAAGTAATTTATTAAATTTATATTTGCATAACAGATTATATGTGTGCGTGTGGATTGAGTACTTCTTTTTAAAAGTTAAATATATTTTTACGAAATCAAGAAAGAATTTATGAAATAATTGTGAAAACTTCATGGTGAAGATAAAAAAATTGTGAAACCTATGGTGAGAAAGTCATGGTCAATTATCTAGAACACTCAATCTGCTAGTTTGAGAAAATACTGTAACTTATGTTTCAACATATATACTAGATACTAGTATTTGCGTGTTGCGCGAGGTGCAAGCACCTCGCGTGCTTGTGAAAAAAAAAAAAAAGAAAAGGGGGGGGGTGATGGGGGGGTTTAGTATTTGCGTGTTGCGCGAGGTGCAAGCACCTCGCGAGCTTGTGATAAAAAAAAAAAAAGGGGGGGGGGGGTGATGGGGGGGGGTTGCACAAGTATTTCGACTAAAGCATTGCCCCTCTAAATGAATCTGAAAAAAAAAATGTTCCAAGTCTCTTAGATTCCGAGATCCGCCTAAAGGGGGGGAGAAGGGGGGGGGGGAGACTTTGAAAAATGGTTTTTACTTTAACGAGCCTCCTCTATACGAATCCGTAAAAAGAAAAAAATACGGGTCTCGTAGTTTCCGAGATACGATAGGGGGGGGGGGGGGGAGAAGAAGGGGGGTGAAAAGGGGAGGTTTGGCACTTTTCCCGTAGGTTTGAG
Organism: Tholera decimalis; assembly: GCA_943138885.2. Lineage (NCBI taxonomy): Eukaryota > Metazoa > Arthropoda > Insecta > Lepidoptera > Noctuidae > Tholera > Tholera decimalis. Next base: position 19,409,355 of record OW964574.2, read on the forward strand.
AGTTACTTGTTTACGAATCTGTCAAAATATACCCACCTCCCCATCCACCATCTGGGAGAACAATTATGTCAATGAGTGAGTGAGTGAGTCAGTGAGTGGTAATCTAGCTTTATATAGTATAATTTTGGAGTCGTTCAAGCTTATCTAGCTGCACTTCAGTAAGATCTGGATAACTTGCATCAGCATAGTCGAGAACAGGGAGAAGAAGGGATTGGGCAAGCGCAATTTTAGTGGCAGTCGGCAGGATATTGCGCAATCTGCGTAAAGACCCCGCAGAGGCAAACAGTTTGCGGTACGGTTTTAAAAAGAACGAAAAGAATTTTCGTGTTATTGGCAAGTGACGTGGAAAGTTATTGATTGATTGAGTTGATAATTGTATTGAATTTTTTAAAACTATTCACAAATATTCAATTTATTTTAGCTATTTATTTGGATTTTATGTAGGTTTATTTAGAACACTCAATCCTCCTATAGTGCAGACGGAGTGTTCCAAAACTCTCCAACTTTGGCTTAAAAAATGATTAATATTCTTACTCTATTTAACGATTATAATTCAGACTCAGTTTGTGCATAAAAAACCTTGACGTAAAACATAATAGTTCGCATAGCACAACCATTCAGTTCATATGAAACTATGTTTGATAGACTATATTAACACACAGTTTGGTTGTTTTGTTGTTTTATTTTGTACATGAACATTATTCATGTACAAACGAGAATACTTCACCGCTGATTAATGTTTTGTTACTAAATCAATATTATTGTGGGTACGTAAGTGAAATATTAATTTGTTGGTACCCCCAAAATGTGGTCACCCTACACACTGAATTTACAAGAAAATAGTTAAGTATTGTTTTTTTAGAATCCAAAATATATACATTGCTGAACTGTATAGATATATTTAGCAGACATTTCTGCTAAATGTTAGTATCTCTGGCTTTAGATTCCGTTGAGATCTCAGGTGGCTACAGTCAAACATATATAATTAGAACATCAGGATTGAGGAGCCAAAGAAAATGCGTTCATATACAAAATTTACTCTGTTTTACTATTTTATTCCTATACTGCAAAAACAAACACAACACCTGCTAAATGATCATTATGTCGAATATGTTAATTGATCGCTCACAAATCCTATGTCCGTCTCCTGGTTCTAAGCTACCTCCCTACCAATTTTCAGCTAAATCGGTTCAGCCGTTCTTGAGTTATAAATAGTGTAACTAACACGACTTTCTTTTATATATATAGATTTGTGTGTTTATTTTTTGTTTATGTGTAAATGTATCTATATATGGACTTTGGTCTGAAAATAAAGTGTTTTATGTATGGTAATCGGACGGGGTAGCTGAAGAAGCTCGCGCTCGGACGCGAATACCTTCGGCCGCGAGACGCGTCGAGCGCGGCGACCGATTCTCAAAAATAATCCTTATACTTAGCATGATTCAGTATTCATGCGCGATGGCTTATTATTAGTGTATTTCATGTATAACTTTGGTGTTTCTATACCGATTTATATGATTCTTTTTTATGGATTGTTAATAATGTTAACTTTTTCAATTAGTGGTGACTGAGAGTGTTATAAACCTAAGAGTAGACAAATATTATAATCAGAAAGCTTCGAACTGCTAAGCTATCGGGAGTTACACGTGTTATTGTGAGTCAACCATAAAAGATAGACATATGCTGTCGTGGGATATTTTTTATATAATTTTAAGGAGAACATTTCCGACATGAAATGATTTCTGTGTAGCTTTAACCAATAAGGTTGCACACGCGATGGAAGCTTAAAAAATGGAGTAACTTCTCCCGTTTTCCCAACATTTCCCTTCACTGCTCTGCTCCTATTGATTGTAGCGTGATGAAAAGTATACTATAACCAGCTCAGGAGTATGAAAAATAATTGTACCAAGTTTCGTTAAAATTCGTCGAGTAGTTTTTGTTTCTATAATGGTTATACAAACAGACAGACAGACAGACAGACAGGCAGACAGACAGACAGACAAAAATTTTACTGATTGCATTTTTGGCATCAGTATCGATCTAAATCACCCCCTGATATTTATTTTGGAAATATATTTCATGAACAGAATTGACCTCTCTACAGATTATTATAAGTATAGATGCGTCTGAGGCTCGCTTAGAAGTTATTTGGACCGATTTCTACACTGCTCCAGAGCCTTGAACATCGGCGACGAGTTACAAGGCTATCGGTTTTCTATCGGTTACATTTCGGGGAGTGTGCGATGAAATTACACACTCTAGTTAATTCCGCCATCGAATTCGTTCCATCATCGAACTACAAGACGAACGGCGATGCGCCATCGTTACATGGTGGACATCCTACCCATACGCACGAAACGTTATATGAATACTTTCATTGTGCGTACGACTATGGAGTGGAATTCCCTGCCGGACTCTGTGTTTCCTGATAGCTATATCCTGGGGGTCTTTAAGTCAGGATGAATAGGTAACTTCTAGGTAAACATCATCACTTAGGTACCAATAGATGGCGGCCTAACGCGAGTCTATTATCAATAAAAAAACGGCCAAGTGCGTGTCGGGCAACGCAGTGTAGGGATAAAAAAAATAATGACTCTATATTAACTAAACCTAACTATGTACATTAAAAAAACTAAAATAAACTTAGGCGTCAAATATTCCCTAGAAGACTAGCAGCATTGCCACGTCGTATGGCAATGCTCGTTCTTTGGGCAAAGAACGAGCCAGCTCTCTCAAGTAAGATCAGTAACATAATTATTGTTTTAACCTTTTTTCACATCGAAATTATTAATTCAGTCGCCAAGGTAAAAACGATAAAAATATTTGAAAACAAATAAAAATAAAATCATAGTTACGTATTGTTAATATGTTAAATATCATTCATATGCAGATTTTAGAAGATACATAATTAATATTAAATTATTAATCCTGTTCCTTCACTACAAAACAGATGGTTTCATTAATTGTTTTTAAGTGTATAATTATGAACCCTAAAAGAGGCATCGGCAGAAAATATGTAGGCTTTTTTTAGGATGGGAAAACATCCAATGACTGCCTCTCGATTTGGGCGAAGCGGGAGAGTGTGTCAGACTTTTACTGACTAAAACCCATCCGTGGTCCGTCATTTGCCTTATGTTTTCCAAGGCCGCGGTAACACTTTCGAACAATTCCGCTACCCCGGTAGGCAGCCTGTGACCTCGACACCCGGAGTCATAGAGAATATAACCACTAGAGAGCGTATTAGTCCGATTTCTTTATAGAACACGGCTCACTACTACAGGCCGGGGGACGAGGAAGAAATGCAGAGCTGCAATTGGTCAGTTCAAGGTCAAGTTTGCGTAGATATGCCGTGTGTATATACAACATGTATCGTAATTGACGAATTTTTAGTTTTACTTGTTTAAACAGTTTTTCTTTTTTTAAGACTTTAACTTCCTTTAAATGAGTTTAATTTTTCTGTAATGTGTACTGAATGACGGAATTTATATAAATTGCATGCATTTATATAAATGCATTTAAAAATTTGCTACTTTAATTTACGGTCCATAGTTAGTTTGTTTTTACTATACAGCGAAAGTGTAGTTATATAAAAATTTACGTAGATCTAATTTTTTTTAGGACTAAAGTTATCGATATTAAAAAACCGGTCAAGTGCGTGTCGGGCCACGCGCAGTATAGGGTTCCGTAGTTTTTAAACAAGCCAAGTGCGTGTCGTATTCGCTGACTGATCATTTCGTACCATGCTCTAACTAAAAGCCAAATATGACTACCTAACTAATTTGACTTCCTATACAAATCCTCACCTGATCCGACAATTTAGCATGGAAAGTTTTAATTTTTTTTAGAGATTTGTATTAAACTTGTCATAGCCGGTGTTTTGAATTTAAATACAGGACATAGAGCTACAGTACTCAATCGTCACAAAAAAAAATTGAGGATGTAGTTTGCTGGGGGAGCTTTGTCTTTGATATTATATAGCAAAATAATAAATAAATAAAGACATATTAATTTGAATTTACTCTAAAAACGGGCCCACATAGGGCGATGGTAACTGAAGAAGGAATTATAAAATCCAACTTCACAAGGAAAGTTTGAAAAAATATGATCTATTTGAGTACCACCGCGTGTAGAGGGAAGTGGTTGTAATAAAGACTGATAACCAGCGTCACGTATTAATTTGAAAACTGCAGTGTTGTCGTTACGGAGATAGTCTTTTTTAAAATTTCCAAATATTATGCAAGGACTGTTATGCGATAGCAAATTACTTACAAAACCTACTGCGCGACTGTTGGGACATTTGCATGATCTATAAAAAGTTATAATCTTCACTGCATTTATTGCGAAAATTACTGCTTCACAGTGGTCACCTCCAGCATTGTCAATGTAATACCGTGGGTTGCTATATTGAATATAATTTTTTACCCATGCACACACACCAGAACCTGGGTTTGAACTAGACTGTTTAGGGCTATTTGTTCTAATTATTTCCTTAAAATTAGTTATATAAAAAGAATCTTGAGAACAGCTCCACGTTTCTACTGCTAAGTAGATATCTAAAACCATTATTTGAGGATCGCTTACAGTATCTTGCAAGTGTGCACGTAAGGATTGAACATTATGGAACATAATTTGGTATGAACTGTGTGGCTCCCTCAAAAATCGATACATAGGTATTAGAGGATTTTGACGCAGCTTTTCCATTTCCATTACGACTGAATCTTGGTCGGAGGGTGGACGTGGAGGATGAAAACATTCAGTAACGAACGATAAACAGCACATGAGCACTTCAGCACATGTGGCACGTGAGCAAGCAACATATAACATTGACCTTGAAATACCGGGCTTCACATATACAACAACTTTTTCTAATGTGGAATCCTGGCTTTTGTGGATTGTAACAGCCTCAGCTGGAACCAATGAGAATTGAAAAAAATAACCGACTTCCAAAAAAACACTACAATGTGAAAAATAACTTTAATTTCGGAAGTCGGTGGCCAAAAACTAAAATACAGATCCAAAGACACCATCTTCTGAAATTAAAGTTATTTTTCACAATGTACCTAGTGGTTTTTTGGAAGTCGGTTTCTTTTTTTTTTAAGTTTTTTTTTATAAAAGTTATTTTAATATGAAACTAGCGCGATACAACTGACGCTTAGCGCCATCTATCGACATTTCTATGGAGCTGTTCGAAATTTTCGAGTCAAATACATTTGGTCGACTATTACTCGTAAACTTGTAAAGCCCACTTATGTGTGATAGTTTTCCTTTAAACTTCGTTATATATAGGTACTACTGCCGTGTCATTTGAATTTCTATCTACAACCGTTTAGTTGGTAGAGGGGGAGGACACTTGACTCTAACGAAAATTGGTACTTTAACGCTTGATAAGTCACAAACGGTTTACTTAATCGAAAAACGGTCTTCCCAAACCCCTAATATTTTTGAAAGACCTGTCCAACGATATCCCACACTATGGGCAGGACGAAAAAAATAATTATCATCCCACTTTAACGTGGTAAAATTATCAAATAAGTCCTCCCACTCCGGGCAGGGTGGGAGGGACTGTCAGACTTTTACTGACTAAAATCCACGGTGTTCCTTCAATAGCCCTTTACGTACCGGGGCCACGGTAACGGGATGAGTCCCACGACCCCGGCAGGCTTCGGCCCTCTGCAGAGGGGGCCTCGTCATGTTGCTGACGCTCTTTGAGGCGCGCGTGGAACACGACGTGCCATCGACCCGGGCATGGTCCATGGTCGGACAGCGAGTTGCCCTTTACTCGCTGTCCGCATGCCCGCGCCTACGGTGGCCGGAGATCGTCGGCCGACGTCCGACGCCGACGCCACTGCGAGGGGAGATACCCTAAAAAGTTGTTTTTTCCAAAATTTTATTTTTTATTTCAGTCATTAACGTATTAATTATGTTACATGTTGTATAGTCTTTGCCCGGAGCGTATCCTGCGGCGGCTGGGGCGCAAGGGCTGTGAGGGCCTTAAGGCGTTACCCCTAGCCAAACGCCGCGCCAGCCTAGTTTTTAGGGTTTACGGGAAAGTCTTATTAAGATACCGCGGCCTCGGAACTTTAGGGTAGCCGAAAGAACAGGGTGGGTTTTTAGTCAGTAGAAGTTTGACACGCCCTTCCGCTTAATCCAGAGCGGAAGAAGTCATTCTATGATTTTCCCAACCAGAGAAAAAAAAACCTAGTTTTTAGGAGCTATTTCCTTGTTATTTGAAAAGAAATAATAAAAATACATTAAATTTCTCCATAATCTTGACTCCAAAAGGGTACATTTCTTTTTTTTGTTAAAGGTGTTTGAGCCATTCCGTGAAAAATTGTACCGTTATGAAGGGGACAAAATGGACAATTTTGAAATTTTCTTTTTTAGTTTTCTTTATGAATCGATGCAGCATTTATCAAAGTTTAAGAAAAATGTATAATTTTTAACTAAATAGTATACAGTTTAAAAAAAAAACGGACTTTTAAACATGATCTATGTCAAGCACTGTCCATTTAGTAACGACCACTAACGTAATATTTTATCAGCAATGTGATTAATCTTTTACAAATTCTTAACAATGTTTAGCTAAAATACATATACTCATTTTGAAATCAATTTCGTTTACTCTATTTGAAATATATTTCTAGCTTTAAATCACATATTAAAATATTTTCGTCACGTTTTAGGTCAGTGCGACTTATATTTTTAATTTTGTAGTTAATTTGGCTCCTTGAAAATGATTCAAACTATTTTAAATAAAAATGAGCATCATATTCTATTATATTTCATCCCACAATAAACCATTACTAGTAATAAATTCCACTTTACAGCCTAAAACTTGGAATATAAAATTGTGACAGTGACTTCGTAGGAAATGTTATCGTTACTAAATTGAAACATAAGCGATGTTCATAACAAGTTTAATAATCAAAAATATCAATAAAAAAATCAAACATTAACAAATAAACAAAATCAAAACATTTTTCATTTAAAATCAACTTAAGAAATTCTTCATATTATATAATACTTCTCAGCGTAAGCTTTCTTTATTACTTTATGTTGTGTTCACACATCTAATGCCACCTTTTAGCCCTAAACAATTTGATACCAGTGCCTGTGATCCTCTTTTTTGGAGAACAGTCTTAGACATTCTAATCGAACGCAATATCTTTTTTTGTTCGTTTGATGGCATTATACCTGGAGCCCGTGAGTCTCCGCATACCTCTCAGACAAAAAACTCTTGTCTCAAAGACAAGAGTTGCAAGAAGTACCCCAAATGTATGGCGATTTCAACAAAAACTGATTATCTTGTCTATTCATGGCTAAAGAGAAATGTATCAATCGTGAATCTTCAGCAGCAACTGTGTGTTTGCATACAAAACACTTTTTTGCCAAAATAAAATGGGGTTTTTCCCAAGACCATTGAAGTCCATCATCAAAGCATTTTATTAATAAGTTCGCGGAGTAACTCTGAAAGGGAAATATACAAATAAAAAAAATCATAATTGACTATTATTTATTAAATTAAATGCTTATGGTTTTTGGAGTTATACCTACAATAATATAAGCCAATCTGTTCCGTAAATAAAACGATAGTAAACGTTAACTAAGGTAGTCAAAAGATAGACCATCTATTATAATTCATATAATTTAACAGAAACACATAACTCCATCTTAGTTGTTGTTGGTAAAACATGCACCACGTAAACTTAGCCTTATGTGTCCATTTCGTCATAATTATTGTTCCACTAATATGTCACGACACTAAATGGACGTGACGAATTCCGCTTACTAATAATAATGACAACAACACTCAATGTTCTTTGTTCTTTTAGAGGAAATCATTATTTCACGACATACACACATACATTAGGCATAATTCGCAAATAAAATAATGTTTTAAGAACTTACCGGTATCATGTTATTGCTGTGACTATAGTGGACTTCTTAATCGACTACGTGTTAACTACATGGCTTTCGTCACCGATTACTGCGTCACAACTGCACGATGGGTACAAATAAATGGCTGATCTACTACAATAATGTTACCATGATAATAAAATGAAATAAAATAACTTGCTTTGGTAATATTTTAAAACTGAAAGCAAATAAAACAGTAGTGACTAAAGTGGAATGTCCACCTCGGTGCTAATTTGATTATAATATTTCATGAATTTTTGTTGTAATATAATAAGATTTATGAGTAAAATTAATGTTATAATTAAGAAAAAGCAATATTCAATAAAAGCTCCCAAAAAACGCTGAAGTATGTATAAAAAAATCATGAACTTCGGTTAGTTAAAGTTAGCGACAGGAGGTGTGACACGCTAAAATGTACTTCTTTGCTTCTTATTTTAAATTTTTAACCAGTTAAATTAACAACAATTGACTCCATTATATATATATATTTTTAAACTTAATGATCTACACTGTACATAAAAAAAAATTGCATTCAATTGAGTATAAGATAGTCTTGTAAACTGTTTGTAAACTTTTGTGACAGTACTTTTTTCTTACGTTCAATTTTTTACGGAATTGCTCGTTTATGTTTCATTAATCTACTTCTAATGAAACCATACAAATTGAGAAATAATGATTGATAATCTGTATCTCCTTGTAAACTTGATTTAATATTGCTACTGACACTAATGGATAGACAATTTAAGAATGAACAATTTGAAGATTTTTATTTTTCAAATTACCAATATTTGATTTTTTGATTTGATGATTTTTTGGACCGCCTCTCTCTCACGCGTCCCGCCACCTCCTTCGCTTGCATTACTGCTTCGCAGAAGAAGGTTACTGCTTTCCATGCCTCCACGCTTCGGACCATGGTTCCTTCAGTTGCCCTTATAATGCGGGGCCGCGGTATCTCGTTAGAACATTCAACAACCCCAGCAGGCAATGGACCTACCGGGCCCCGTCATAATGTACCGCTGACTGCTCTTTGAAGTCGACTCAGGAGTCAGAATCGATTCGATACTACAACGTGTAACAGAATAAACGCAATTCCTGAAAGTAGTTGGTTCAGAATCGGCTTCTGAATCGATTTCCGTCATAAAAAATAGGTGTTAAATTTTGACGGAAAAATCTTTCTTTTAACTTAATCCGTCATCGGACTTTAAACGTCCAGCCACTTACATTTATCTTTATAATACTTTGGTTCGAACTCAACTTGAATATGCATGTATGATTTGGGAACCTTTCTATACAAAATATGATAGAGAAATAGAAAGAGTGCAGCGCAAATTCCTTAAAACATTACAATACAAATGTCACTTGCAGCTACTTCCTTATGAAGATTCTCTATTAAAGTTCAAGCTCCTAACTCTCAAATCAAGCTCTGATGCTCTATAAACTAATTCATAACAAATTCGACTGTTCCGAACTATAGTGTATTCACGGAGACGAGTTAGTAGAGCGCTATCTCACTCACACAATTTTTTAACTGCGATTGGTCAGTGATAAACGCTAAGGCAGTGTACACAGTACGAGTAGTTTTTAGTCTACTCATACTTCCCGTACTGTGCAGACGTGCTCTTACTTGCGACTGTATGCCATGGACAGAAATGTGGAAGCAATGACTGAAAGATTCATAATAAATGTAGGAAACGACGACAGTAGTGATAGTACGGAGAGTGATGATGATATGTGATAAACTTGTATAGGTAGATATTATAATATAATAAAGAAAATTTAATCATTAACTCTCGATTTTATTTCTTTCCTATCTCTCTATTTTATTTTATCCATCACATATATAAAAAAGTAGGTACCCATAAAAAAAATCGATCAAATAAATGTCTCTCAATTTATACAACAGACGAAGCCGCAAGAATAACCTAAGCGAACTTTTATGAAACGCAGTGTGAACGCACATTTACATTTCTATGGTATTGTTAACGCCCACTGACCCTAAAAAAGTTTTTTTTGTCTTTGTCATTTGTATGATAATGTGCAATAGAGAAGGCGCTATACTAACTCGTCTCCGTGAATACACTATAGTCAATGATATATGTTATATTGTGCCTAGGACTGTGATGAGGCGAGGGGTACGCAATTACCCGCTATTTGCTACGGCTGCTTGTCGCACAAATGCGGGCGAAAGGGCGCCCCTCCATAGTCTAGTTAAGACATACAATAACTCATTTATTAATATTGATATTTTTGCTCTTACGCCTAATGTATTTAAATCAGAAATTATTAACTACCTTAGACAAAATAAATTGCCTTAAATACTACCTTATAAATCTAAATGTTTATTACTTATTTATTAGAATATAAGTAGTTGTACCACCACTGTATCAACTAGTCTACAATGTTATCTGTGGAAACGCTGTTGATTGTACATTGAACTTAATTTAGTTGTATATTTTAGTTGTAAGACAAAGTGTACAATTGTTTGTTTTCCCAATAAAATAAAATAAAATGAAAACAATATCATGATCACAATCCTTAATTCAAGGAAATGCGCTCGTGTGCGTATCGGCTGCTAACATTGCATGTGTGTATGCGTCTGCGTAAGGATATTGTATGACGCACATACGTTTTGCGTTCAGTAAGGATAACTATTTTATAAAAAAACTAGCTTGTGCCAGCGGCTTCGCCCACGTGGGAAGTTTTTCCCGTGTAAATCCCGATCCCGTGGGAATTTCGCAAAATCCTTTCTTAGCGGATGCCTACGTCATAACATCTACCTGCATGCCAAATTTCAGCCCGATCCGTCCAGTGGTTTGGGCTGTGCGTTGATAGATCACTATGTCAGTCAGTCAGTCAACTTTGAGTTATATATATTTAGAAGATGTCTAGGTTCGGTTTCAATTTATTTAGTTACGGATGTTGTTTTAAACTTATAATTTAATATTCTAATTGGGGTGTATGAGGTATTGCACTTAATCTATTACACCTTGCATAATACAGTACTATAATATAATTGATATGCAAAATAAATAAACCGTTTATCAACAGTATGTAAATACCAGTAAGTATGCTTTAAAGTTTAAGTCACATTCACATTAAACCATGACATTATTTAACTATGTTATTGTCAAGTATTAATTTACTAGTCTACTTTCCATCAATATCAGGCTTTCAGATTCGGATGCAGTGGACTATCAGTATTGCAAATGAACCGACTGCTCTTCTGACCTGCACAACCCAGTAACTGGGTATTACAATACCTCTTGGCAAGACTGGAGTCAGATTTTCTGACTTCAGGCTCTCCGTAACACCTTTTTTTATTAGAAAAAAACGGTTGTCTGTAAAGTCAGTTTACTGACGACAGTTGAACGTGACAACGTCATAAGAAAATACTGATGGAATGGTTGCATTTTTCAAAAGAAAATCTTAATTTTACATCACTATTACTCCACTTCTCATGACAATGGAAGAATCCCTACGCAGTGACGTCATCTCTTAGCGTTTTACGATAGCCTAGTACTTGACTCGTTGAGTCATACATAAATGTCAAAGAATCCCTACACAGTGACGTCATCTCTTACCGTTTTATGATAGCCTAGTACTTAACTCGTTGAGTCATACATAAATGTCAACTTGTAGATCCAATTTGATTTGCTTTGGAACGCCTCACAGCGACGTAACGCCGCATGAGTCATGTATTTTCGTGCGTGCAGCCAGCTTCGTCTATACTAATATTATAAAGAGGAAACCTTTGTATTTTTGTATGTTTGTATTGAATAGGCTCAAAAACTACTGGACCGATTTCAAAATTTCTTTTACCATTACTTAGAGGGATTCTTCCGAATCCATATAGGCTATATTTTATCCCGGAAAATAGATAGGATTTTTCGTGGTAGTGAAAATTGTGGAGTAAGGCGTCGAAAAAACTGCCGTACGTTAACGATTCTCGCGAACGCTGCCTATATTTAATATAAACATTGCACCCGTGCGAAGCCGGGGCGGTTCGCTAGTCGAATTATAAGACGTTGTCACGTCAATAGGTTCGCGTTTGACCACCATCTCACCTGATGGTAAGTGATGATGTGGTCGAAGATAGAGCACGCTTACCTAAAAGTAACCTATTCACACCTAAAAATAACAGCCGGTACCATCGTCTTCCTGAATCACAGAGGAATCTCGTCACAATAATATGTTCACCCATCCAATGGCTGACCTAAGCAAGAGTTGCTTAACCTTGCAGATCGAACTGCGGCTGTCATTTTTGAAAGAAAGAAAGAAAGAAATTAAAAATTGATTTGGTTCAGATGTAAAGGCTCACAATCACAATGAAATACAAAAAATTAAATAAAACTAAAACTAAAAAAAAAGTTGCACTCTGGGAGTGCCGGCAGAAGTGAAAACTTGAATATTAACGTTGTGCATTTTTGATATTTGGGAATGGTTAGGGAATAATTTTGCACGAATTGCTTTAATTATCAGTATAAAAATACTATCATTTATGTGGTAGAATACAATATTTATTTATTGCGCTATCGTACACAAACATGACAATTTATATTACATTAAAAAGTTTGCGCAGGCATACATTTTCGCCGCGCCGTAGAAAGAGAGGGGGATACTTCCTCTCCTACGCCGCGCCGGCTGTCTACTCTCCGACCGTCTTACGAATTTTCGATCAAGTCACGTGTCCTGACGCGAGTTTAACATTTTTTACCCATTACAAAAAAAGTGCACAACGCCGCTAAAGAAGTTTTCACTTCAAAAAAAGGAATGAATAAAACTAAAACAAACACTTAATTAAATAAACCCTTTTTAATTGTTAAGTCCATAATTTTGTTTTACTGTTATAGTGTACAATAAAGAATATAGCTATCTATCTAAATAAAAACCGCGTTGCGTGTGCCCCACGGCTGTACAAAATAGGCCCAGTTCAAGATGCCAGACAACTGCAGATTGCCTGACGCTGGTTTCAACTGGACCTTATGTAGTGTGGACGTGCTACAAATGTAAATCAGCTTTAAAGTGACTTAAGTGGACTATGCTGATGCCAGCTATCTTGATTTGACTCAAGACCAATTGGACAAGCTAGAGCGACTTCAAAATCTCTGTATTAGGTTTATATTTGGCTTGCGCAAATATGACCATGTTTCTGAATTTCGTACTAAGCTCAAATGGCTTCCTATTAGGTTTCGCCGGAATGTTCATTTACTTTCTCTGCTTTATATTGTGCTATTTCATCCTTTCACTCCTTTTTATCTTAAACATCGTTTTCGGTTTCTTTGTGACACACATTCAAGGTCCTTGAGATCATCGGAAAATTAAGAGTTAAGTATGCGTATGCATTCCACTTCTTTCTTCGATAAATCTTTCACTATACAAGCGGCTCGCTTGTGGAATGCATTACCCATAGATGTGAGGCGTGCTCAAACATTATCTACGTTCAAAAGAATGGTGAAGGAGCATTACCTCTCAATACAATTTTTTCCCCTCCTTTCTCTATTATGAATTTGATATGTATTAGTATATATTTATATAATATATTTTGTGGTATGTATTTTATATTATGATGTTTGGTTAGTATTATGTATGATGTTGTACACTGACAGCCCTAAATGTATCTCCTATAATTTCTGTCCATCCAAAGTTTGTCTGTAAGAGATTGCCCTGTGCGATAAGACCGCCCATTGTATACTAGTTTTATTATTTGTATCCTTAAGTGTATTGTAAGGTGTACAATAAAGTATATAATAAATAAAAATAAATAAGTGTCTGTGTGTAAGCGTGTGTGAATGTGAGTGAAATACGAAGGATAAAATTAAACAAATACAGGTAGCAAATAAAAATATAGTAGAATTAATAGTACTTACTATATATATTAGTTAGTAGATAAACGGTGGAAAACAACGTCTGTTAGTATAGAAAAATAATAAGATGGAACAGTTGCCCGAGACATCTCATACCAGCGACATATTTGAGCCACGAGCTCCTATCAAGTTTATATCCTGATTTTTAAATTGCATTAATTAATTATTTTTCACTATTTTTTCTTCGTCTTTATTTGTTGTACCAGAAACTAATTAAGTATGCGTTTTTTCTGTTTAAAACATAATTTTCGTAATGACGTGATTAGAATATAAATTAATATTAAACAATAATATGAATTCGACAAGGTTAGATTTCGATAGTATTTTTAATGAGACTCGTCGTTTCGTGTGACTTTGCTTAGAGAAACCGTATCAACATAAAATCTTCACTTATAAAATCTTAATATTATATGAAAGTTTGTGAGAATGGATGTACGAGTATGGACGTTTGTTACTCGTTTACGCAAAAACTACTGAACGGATCTGAATGAAATTTGGTTAGTAGATAGCTGACATACTGGAATAACAGGCATTTACCTATTATCCCGGAATTCCCACAGGATCGGGGTTTGAATAATTTAGCCAAGCCCTGGAAAGTTTTTAACCTCTCAAGTGTCAACGGTACAGTCAGTTTGATTTGCTTATTGAATTGTAAAATAGTTAGATGACTCATAACAGTCATAACAAAGCCAGGAAGGTAATATATATACCATGATAATGTCTATAAATTGCCGATTTTTCTTTTTTTTATCTCACTTGGGGCGTTTCGACAGGCGGGCGGCCAGATGTGCGAGGGGTTAATATGGCATTATTTAAAAAAAGAAATTGCAAAACTTTTTAGCAGACAAGACACATCACAACATTACCAATTTCTTCATGGAAAATTAAATTAGTTAATATTTTGGACACTAATAACATTTGCGATTTAAATGTAATAATTTACTATTAAATTTTAATTCATCGCGCGACTCGACCGCCTGTCTAACTTCTACCCTAGGGCTAGACCAGTGTCAAATTTACTGGCTTCTGAGTACCTGAAACGACTGTCAAAGATGTCCAACGGCACTTATTGCCTGACCAGGGAATCGAACCCGACACCTCGTGCTCAGCAGTCGTGGTTGCCACCACTCGACCAACTAGTCAGATTGATTGAGATAACATCCTGTATTTATTGCGTGAAGTTGCCTATTATTGCCTTAAACTTCTAAGTTGAGCTACGCGACAACTGCTGTGTTATTCTGTAAGACCTCGTTCTAAACTTCGAATCTAAATCCGCTGTAAGTTTATTGATTGGCATTCTAAAAACTCGGTTGTTAATTCGAATTTACACTAGCGCTACCCTTGCGAGCGTGTCAGCGAGTTGAACTAAAGATTTTGACAGATAAAGTATGAGATGACGTGAGAAGTGGCATTCGGTAAGGTAATTCCTCCTTCACTTCGACGCTGTTTACAGAATACAAAATCAAGATCACTTTGAACCATAAGCGAAGTGACAGTGAATAGCTATGTGAGATGCGAGTTGTTGTTCAAATTTTACAGAATCGACGTACTGACATTAAGCTTTCACTGTTTGGACGGGCCTGCTCAAATCTGTGTGATTCCTCTAAAGGGCGCCACAGACATAAACCTATATGGCTCTCATATGATTTGATCACTACAGATTGTATGGACTTTAAAAGAGACGTTGACCTCGTTGTTTCTTCTCAGAGTAGTCAGTTAGGAAACACCGGCCTTATCTAGTTTATATTTACCAGAAAAAGAACGTGTGAAAGTGTTATTTAACAACCAGTTTGCAAAATAAACATCATTATTTCAGTGTAACAGTCAGACAATCTTCAATAAATTGTTAGTAGTAGTCTTAGAAATACTCGTATCATGATGTGAATGCAAAATTAATGCAAAAATTATACTTAAGTCTAAGTAATGCAAAATATTTCTTAATCAAGCAGGTATTTCGAATTCGTAGAACAATCATTTTTACTAATCACGACTTATTTGAAAGGTAATAACAAAAATCTTATGAATTTAGTCGTAAAAATAATTTTAATTATTGTTTTTTAATAAAATTTGAGTAGTTTTAAAACCTTTTTGGATCAGTAAAATCTGGCAACATGTAATATCGCTAAGCGGTAGAATTCTACAGGTCAATGAGGTCAAGAATATTAATAGATTTAAGTATATTTTCGTATAAAACTCTACATTATTGTATTTTCAATGAAAATTGACACTCGGATAAACTGGAATTGATATAAAAGGATGATCACCTTGTATAATCGTGTTTATAACCTGGGGGTCTTTAAGTAAAGAGTGTATAGGTTACTTCTAGGTAAGCGTGCTCCATCTTCGACCACATCATCACTTACCATTAGGTGAGATGGTGGTTAAACGAGAGCCTATTAATCAATTTAAAAGAAAAGCCTTGTTTACTAAACGCTTCTCTTCGACTTTTATTCTTTTACCGCTTAGAGAACACTGGCAATGACACAAATAGTTGCCGCAAACGTGACTACTGAGTATGAACAATATAATAAGTGCTTTTGGGGAAATGCGGAACAGGGTGTAAAGTCCCGCAATCCCATTGAAAAGGGAGGATCCTCCGACCAGACAGGTATTTTTGTCTGGTGGGCAACTGCCCGATGTTTGTGATCGG
Source organism: Tholera decimalis (assembly GCA_943138885.2). Classification (NCBI taxonomy): domain Eukaryota; kingdom Metazoa; phylum Arthropoda; class Insecta; order Lepidoptera; family Noctuidae; genus Tholera; species Tholera decimalis. Next base: position 19,425,786 of record OW964574.2, read on the forward strand.
GTAATTACGTAGGCTAGTTGTGCGGTAAACTTTGCTTGCGCGATACAGGATTTCTATAGTTTATATATAGTTTGTATGTTGCGAAATAGATGTCGCTACATGCTATTGGGTTTTTCTATTGGACATTTCTCAGTAGAAGCCAGGAGTTAGGAAGTTGGGGGTGTTGGTCTAGTGGTCAGTGGCCCTGACTGCTATGCGCAAGGTCGTGGGTTCGATTCCCACCCAGGATAAATGTTTGTGTGATGAGCACGATCATTTGATCTTTGTCTGGGTGTAATTTATCTATAATATGTATGTATTTAGAAATATATGTGTATGTTTATCAGTTGTCTAGTACTCATGAGGCGTGAGGAAGAAAGTTGCCTCTCCCTCTAGCGTTCAGCCTCCTCCTTTGCTAGCATGACTGCTTCGCAGAAGGAGGCGACTGCATCCCATTCCCTCTCGCTCCACACCATGGTCTGAACCAGGGCCGGGCGCGAGAGGTCACCGCCACCGATCGCCTCCATGAGGATACAGCGGTGCTCCGCTCAAGCAGGGCACACCTTGACCGTGTGCTCCACCGGGCGTGTCCTTCCGCTGTATTCGAAATAGGTATCTCCCGAAACAGCCATGTCCGGTCAGTACCTGCGTCAGTCGGAAGGTGAGGACGCCGTGGCATCTCTCAAGCCACTCCTCAAAGAGGGGACTTACCGCCGCGATTGTGGCGTGCCCAAGCTTGGTTTGAACCTGCCACCTATATATATCTTATAAGAAGTGCCTATAACCAGTGAGCCAGCTCACCTACAGTTAGTTAAATAGTGCCCGTAAATGGTTTCTTTGTAATAAAAACTAAAAGTTTGTATTTTTTAAAGAGAACGAGCATGCGGGTACAATTCACATTACTAGCAATCTTGTTAACCCCTCCAACTAAGATAATTATGCCTGTGCTGGAGTGGGTTCAAGGCGATAGTGTAATGGGTGGGGTTCGAACCCGCGACCCTTCGATCACAAGGCCGACACTTGAGGCTTTAGGCTATTGACGCTTAAATCTCGCCGACAGCTAGATAAAAAGTCTATTAACTACTGAAAGTTTGTATAAATGTATTTGCCATGAATAAATAAATAAATAAAAATTGTTTATTGGCACATGTAAATACATTCAGTCTTGATGTAGTGAATTGACTCATCTACTGATGCTGATTCCTAAACTAAGCTAGAGCTTGTGTTTGGAAGACAGTGTTACAGTCATTACGAGTGATACAAAATGAATGAATATCGAATTGAATGTCACTGCGGTTTACATGGACTATAACTAGAGCTGCCATCACCAAATTTGCCGGCCCCAGAAAAAGACTTATAAACCCCGGACATTTGGGTAAAATCACAGTTTTCCCCCGGACACCGTAACAAAAATAATTTATGAACTTGAAACTAAAAACAACGATGTTTAATTATGGTTTTTATTTACTGATACAGTTATAACATTGTAGAGCTTTAGAACTTTTTTAATAACAGTCTTTTCCTTGTCATTTAATCAACATAACATAAACGATGAGATGAAATACCATTGGAAAATAATAATAGAGATCGTGCTTTTTGGTACCCGTAAGACCAATGTTTGTCCGGGTTTTACCCGGACGCTTATTGGGAAAATCCCACCGGACGCCCCCGGAAGCTTTCCAAACTAGGACAAATCCGGGAAAACCCGGACGGATGGCAGCCCTAACTATAACTAATAATTAATGTAAATAGTTAACTAATGTATTCATATCACTTATTAGAATTCATATCACAAATGCCCATACGAATAGTCGTATTATGCATGTATGTATGTCCAAATATTAACACATTGATGAATTCTAAATGAACTTTTATAATATCATTCATACTTATTGTGAATTTGAAGCGTCTTCAAGTTCAAATATTTGACGATGAAGATGAAATATTATAAATGCAAAAGTTTCTGAGGATGGATGGAGGTTTGTTACCCCTTCACGCAAAAACTACTGAGCGGATCTCAATAAAATTTCGTAATTAGATAGTTGACATCCTGGAATAACACATAGGCTACTTTTTATCCCGAAATTCCCACGGGATCGGGATTTACGCGGGAAACCCTTCCCACGTGAACGAAAGCTAGTACTCTTTAAAACTAAAACATCATCCCGCACTGTACCTGACTGCCTCATTGTTTTAGTGATCGCAAACGAGACTGCAGAGCATAAAGTCTCAGGTTTGATTCTCAGGACGGGCAAAAGCTGGTAATTAAGATGAGGCTCCCTAACTTGTATGTAACTTTGCCTTAATATTCTGAAACCATCACGCATACAATCAAAATGGAACTTTAGTATATGATTTATTGGATCTTTTTCTTTACATGTCTAAGACCAGTTACGCAATTGGAACATTTTCGCTCGATTAATTTTTTAAACAAAAATCATGTCTTTTTTAAAGATTATTCAAAATTTAATCAAGATTACTCGGCTTTTATGTCTAAAATTAGTATTGACAGTAAGAAAATATAGTTTATTATCCAAATATAAGATATTTTTTCTCTTGTTATAAACGAAATAAGAATTGAGACTTACGACATTTAGTTTCGAACTCGAACATAGTGTAAGAGCGCACGCGATATTCAACTTTATTACTGCTTCGTTAGCGTTTAGCACACAACTGCCTAACCGGGGGTGCATGGGGGCAGAGCTAGCATGAAAATTATTTTAGAGTGCCTGGTCTTAAGCTACCTACTGCAAGAAATTCCACTCCTTAGCTGCTCAGTAAAAGTATTTCCTAAATATTTACTGAAATTATACAGGTATAGCATAATCAAATTCAAATATAATTAAGTAATAATTCCCTGCCGGTGTCTGTGTTTCGTGATAGCTATAACCTGGGGGTCTTTAAGTCAAGACTGAACAGGTTACTTCTAGCGTGCTTTATCTTCGACCACATCATCGCTTACCATTAGGTGAGATAGTGGTCAAAAGCCAGCCTATCTAAAATAAAAAAATATTTTTACTTCATTTGAGTTGGCAGAAACTTATAAAACTTGTTCACACGTTAAATCATTATAATTTTAAGCAGATTTTTCAAATATAAATGTCAATATAATCATCAGCACATAGCGTATTCATCAATCAATACATATATATGAATAAGACGCGCCTTTGAACGTAAATATTTAAGATTTACACAATATCTGTAATATATTATTTATGATACTCGTTTTTTGCCTATTAAATTGTAGCATAGACCATAGAGAAGATAGATAGATAAATAGAATACTAACTGACACGGTAAACTTCATACCGCAATAATTTTTTTCTGCATTTTACTGTAATTTAAACTTCCCTGGACTTCCAAAACATTAGCCAAATCGATCCAGCTGTTCTCGAGTTTTATCGCTATTGACGAACAGCAATTGATTTTAATATTAAATACAGGGTTACAGGTTAACTCAACCTAAATCCGTTAAGGACGTAAGTTCGAATCTGACGTAAATAAGCTGTTTTTGGGTGCCTTTTCCGACTAATATAAAGAAATTCAAACAAAACTAACAGTTGCAATAGATAGATTACTTCTTTATCTCCAAAGCAGCCGTGTTTAAAATACAAAAAATATGGTTTTTAGTATTGTAAAAACGATTTTTCAAAACCTCTGCATACAAAGTTGAGGAAAAAGGGTTAAGTTTAGGATTCTTTTTCTGCTAAACATTTACATATTTTGATTCTTAAAAAATACCACAGGCTAGCAGATATAATTACCTCAAAATGAGCCTGTTAATAATAACGAAAATGTAACAAATAGCTTCACAAAAAAATAAAATCCCTTTTAAATTTTTCACATATTTTGCTAAAGCGCATGAATCTTAACTGGTCGCATTAAGGGTTATTTTCGTTGGTCACTGTTTAGATTTATTGGACAGAAAAGTGTAAAGAAATTTTAATACGCGGTTAGCCGCCTTCGTGAGTGGACGCTATGTCGCTTGTCAACAAAAATTTGTCTAAAAATAGATCGCTGTACGAACACAAAATAATTCATAATACTACACAATACTTATTTCGATACTTTACGCATTTTATATGAGCAACTTGAGAAAGTAAGTTTTTTATCTATTGTTTGGGAATAATTGTTATCTTTTTTGAATAAATGTCAAAACCCAAGATGATACCGATTTTTTTAATGGGTGCAAACGACTCGGTTTTTTTTAAATGTATGTTCCCCGATTACTCGTAACTAGACCGATTTGAAAAAATATTTTTATTGTTTGAAAGGCACCTGGTAGGTATATTTCCAGGTGGTCCCATCGTCATCAAGTCAGGATCTGATGATGGAATCCTGTCGAAATCGAGAGAACTCTTCAAATATTATTATTTTTTAAAGTAACTTGTGTAGTTGCTCTCGGAAAATACCATTCGGTGAAGTGGAACTGATGATGAAGACCACAGACGGCTACCGGAACTACTCAATTATAAGTATTTCATGGGTTGCGATTCGATTACTAGAATATGGTTGTTAATCACTTTATACTTGTTAACATGTATATGGTGAAGTTGAACTGATGGTGAAGTACCTGAAGAACTCCTCAAAAATGAACGGCTCTGCATCGGGAAAAGCAATATTTTGTAAATGGTGATAAGTAGTTTACATTTAGGCTTTTGTAACTAGGTAAAGCACTAGTCGACAAACCAAAACACTAAAAACAAAAAAAGTACTTCCAACTTGTTATTTTTGGAAATCTGTCTTAGTTCCCCTTATATTTTTTAACAAGTCTCAATGAATATTGCTTAGTTTGTCGATTTCCAGCAACGTGGGGTACGTCATTTTCTGATAATTTTATTTTTCGCAATATTCCTCTTGCAGTCGTGCCCCAACATTTTTGAACCCCGAACCATGGTAATACATTCTAGGCGTCCTGGATATATTGATTGCGATTTACCTATGGCACTGACTATTTAACGTCCCCGCAGGTATTTGGCAGTGCGACGTTGCCAGCTTTCGATTTATCTACTCATGTCTTTCTTTTATTATTGCTTGACAGTAGTCCACAGTTTGAACATTACACTTATCACAATATTAGAAAGATGCGCTAATATACGGATGCCCTATTTTGATATCTATGAATATCGCATATTATGTTATCAATATTATTAAAAAGTTTGTTGTGTTGTTAGGAGCGTAAATAAAAGGATTGAGTAGTAAACGTATGGCTTCTCTTTCATACAAAACTTAACGAACAGATTTAATGGCATTAGGGACTGAAATACCTAGTTAATAATAAGATGAACAATTATTGAGGTTCCAGTGAGATTTTTATATGAGAAGTCGCGGGACATATCTAGAATAACATACTTACTATTGTAAATATTTGTCTATTTTTCAACCGTCGACAAAAAAAGGAGGAGGTTATCAATTCGACGCGTATATTTTTTTTTAAATGTATGATCACCGATTACTCGAACACGGCTGAACCGATTTGGAAATATTTTTTTTTGTTTATAATGGTATACTTTGAAATTGGTCCCATTGCCACCAAGTCAGGATATGATGATGGGATCCTGGAGAAATCGAGGGAACTCTTCAAATATTATAGGCACACCTATAGTGATTTGAGTATTTTATAGTAACTAGTGTAGTTGCATTCGAAATGCACCATTTGTGAAGTAGACCTGATGATGAAGACCACAGATGGCCACTGGAACTACTCAATATATAAGTAGGAATAATAAGTATTTCATGGGTTCCACTTCGATTACTTGAATATGGTTATTAAGCCCAATATGCTCGTCACAATGCATATGGTGAAATGAAGGTGATGGTGAAGTACAGGGAAAACTCCTCAACGATTAACGGCCCAGCATTGGGAAAAGCATTATTTTGTATAAGGTTATAAGTAGTTGAGATTTAGGCTTTTGTAACTAGGTAAATTATAAATCAACCAACTAAAAAGAGTGAAATAAAAACTTTTTATCAAAAAATTAAACCGACTTCCAAAAACCACTGCAAAGTGAAAAATAACTTTAATTTCGGAAGTTGGTGCCAAATACGAAAATACAAAACTAAAGACACTGACTACCGAAATTAAAGTTAATTTTCACTTCGCAGGTTTTTTTTGGAAGTCGGTTTAATTTTTTGGTAAAAAGTTTTTTTTTACAAATTAAACAATGTGCGCAGTAAGTTCATTGGTGAGTCAAGTTAAGATTTAGTATAATAGAACTAGCTTAGCTAAGCTTAGTATATCGTCCGTATATACCTATTACACGTCCGTATATATTGTGGTTATTGATGATAGGCTCAATTCTGACTACTATCTCACCTGATGGTAAGCTGCATTTATTGTGTGCACGGCCAAGGTGTGGAACTGTCTGCCGACTCTTGTATTACCTACCTACCATATATGACCCGTCTGCCTTCAAAGTAAGAGTGAACAGACATTTCTGGGCTCGCTCATTCCTTCTTAGACCTCATCTTTATTAATTTAATTTGAATACATTTATTTCAGACTACAAAATTGTCCATATAATGTTAGTAACAAAGGTCTTATAAACTATGTTAGTGTTCATGTCATTCTTTGCCTAACTCACCTGATGGTGAAGCGATGATGTGGTTGAAAACTAAGGACGTTTACCTAGAAGAAACCTATTGACTCTTAACTTAAAGAGCGCTAGTATAGCTATAATAGATATTTAATACAGTTCCACTCCATAGCTATAAAATGAAATTTCTCAAAACGTTTTGCGCGTATGGGTGGGATGTCCACCATGTAACGATGGCTCATCGCCGTTCGTCTTGTAGTCCGATAATGGAACGGGCTTGGTGGAATTAGATTGTGCGAGTCCATGGCACTCTCCCTAAAATCTAAAGCTCTTCTCTAAGGCTCTAAAGCTTTGACTCGACCAGTCCCTCGTTGCTAATGAGACGTTTGGTCGTTTTTCAAATGAGTCAAGTGCGTCAAGATATTCCGATATGAAATACTGTCTCCTTTGCTAGGATTCCCAATTATTGGCAACCAGTTGAGTCTTAGCCGCGACGAACAGACCAAAAGTAAGGGTCAGCGTTACCCCAAGAAGCTCGCTATGATCGCTTATCGGCCACCACGGAATGATGGAGCCGGTCGGAAACGTCTGGGTACAAACGGCATTAACCTTAACCCAGTTAGCATCAACCCATTCGGGACAACCTTTAAGGACATATTAAGCGGCCCATCATGACTTCACGTACACTGAATCTGAAACCCACTAGCATGGTCGCAGGATATATGTATATCCTTCAGCAACTGTGCTGTCGACTGCATAACCTTAAGTGCCGTGCATTAAATAGCTATTGAACGTCCGTATATAGCTATTGAACGTCCATATATAGCTATCGAACGTCCGTATATAGCTACTTAACTTCCGTATTTCGAGCACTCTAATAGATAGGACATGGTTTTACCAGGCAAGAGTGCCCGAGTGCGAGATTCGCAGTCGAAAGATTGTTTTCCAAACTGGCTTCTGTAGGTCACGTCCGGGAGGTAGATGCTCCTAGAGCTGAACGATATTAGGCAGACGCGAAAGCAGTATTGATTCCACAACACTTTTCTTTCATGCGGAAGTCATCTCGGATGGTGAATGCAGCGAAAAAAATATAACCCGCACTTGAGTCTACCTGGTATTGTAAAATTTTCGTAAAGAAGATGACGGGAATCGAATTCTTGCTTGTATTTTTCAAGCGCGCATGCGACTTTCCTTCTTATGACAATGTTTTACTGCAGCCGGTTCTTACATTGATGCTCACGTGGTTGATCATGTATTGAGGTAAAATAAAGACAAGAAGCCACACACAAGGACTTACAGTGCCCTATCCAAACATACTATGTAGTTCGGAAATACAATACCCATTTGGGAGGTTTGGCTCTTGCGCACATGCTGATGGCGCTTTACTGTGGGGAAATGTGAGCCCATAGACAGCTCTATTCTCGCAAATGGTTGACTTAAAATGTCCGAAAACTAGGAAGACTTCAGATTTGCTATAGATAACAGTCTCATTATTCTGGTTTGGGAATTTGTATTTTAGTGTCAGAATGAGCATAGAAAAACGTATTGGATGGTAAACGTATGTTTCTCTTTCACACAAAACATATTTTTCTAGTGTCTTTTCTCTCTCTTTGTTAGTAGTCAAGTTCTTCTGGTCATCCATCCATCGTTATAAAGGCCTAGTCTCTCCCTCAGAGAAAGGTCGGTGTCTCGGCGAGTGCATGGTGGGAACATGTGAAGATAGTAAAACTGGTCGAATCGCAAACTAGGCTTCCCTGAAGACAAATGCGCGAGCACTGTGTGATTTCTCGTTCAAATCTGACGCAGCCGGACTGGGTACAGTGCTGGACTGAGTACAGTATCTTACAGTAATTTGCAGCCAAATATTGTATTATTTTGATTACCTTAAATAGTATCGTATTCCTGCAATTAAAGCCGCTAGGCTATTGAACGTCCGTATAAAGCTACAAGACGTCCGTATATAGCTATTAATAAAATAAAGTAAAATTTGGATCTTGCGTACGTACCGATTGCGCTTTATCGTGCGAAAATGTGAGATAGATGTACATATCTCTATTCTTTCAAAATTGCATTCTTCGACGCGAAAGTAAATGTCCGAAACTTAGGATTATAGATGCACTATAGGAAGAAGTCTCATTACTGTGGTTTGGAAAGTGGGGAAGTAAATCTGAGTAACTATGTGTTACTAATAATATCAACAATTTTAACTGCTTTTCAGAGTTAGAGTTAGTGGTCATTAAATGAAGCTGCAATAATGTTTATTTATAATTAAAAGTTGATTTTATGTTCCTTCTTTTAATATTGCACATTAAAAATGTGTCACACATAAATCCAATATATTTAAATACAAATCAGAAACTCTGTCAAGCATGAGGTGAGTGAGCTGGCAACGTCGCAAGTGCGGACGCCAAAAACGCAGATTCACAGTCAGGAAGTCCCCGAGATATACGGCTATGAATATACGCGCTACAGCAGCGCCTCACCTGCGCTGAGATTTCTTCGGGAACTTTTTATTATATTTTTGCAGGCATTTATCAAATTTTTTGGCTTCTATCGAAATTTGTCCTACGGCTAATCAGGACCAATAGGACCTAAATGCCATCGACCAAAAAAGTGGCGTCCGGTATGCGGACGCCATATGCCGGTGGACGCCAGTTTAAATGTACTTTTTTCTTCAGAGGACGGCAAATTGGTTGCAGGATAAATATATATATATATATATATATATATACTTACTACTATATATATATATATATATATAGTAGTAAGTAACTATAATGATATAATATAACTAATATGTATATTTATTTGACAAAAAAATACTTACAAATTTCTTAAAACTAGCTTATTTACATTTTTTGCAACTACGCCAAATAACTTTGTTTTTCATAGTAGTTGTATGAATTACAAAGTTATATTTGCGGTTTTAGAAAATATGCCGTATATCAAAAATTGCTGACCCGATCTCGTTCAAACTAATTTTGGTTGAAAGTTTATACTAAGATCTACAGATATATGTATTTTTTAGATTTTTCACTCCATTATTATAGAAGTTAGAGGGGACACACACACACATTTTACCACTTTGGAAGCGTTCATCTTTTAAACAATTTACTTTATGAAAATGTCCTTTTAGAAACTTTAATGTCATTTTTAAATACCTGTCTATAGATACCACACACGCATAGGTTTCATGAAAAAAAAAATATTTTCAGTTTTAGTTGGGGGACCCCCCCTTTATTTAAAATATTTTTGTAATTTTTTTCTTAAAATCGGAAAGCGGTTTACAGAATACATCTATCTACCAAGTTTTACATGTATAGTCTTAATAGTTTCGTAATAAAAAAATAAAATGGCTGTGACATACGGACGGACGGACAGACAGACAGACAGACAGACGGACAGACATGTCGACACTATAAGGGTTCCGTTTTTGCCATTCGGCTACGGAACCCTAAAAAGGCGGGGCGTCATTGACATATTATATTTCCCTACTAAATTACGAAAGTTAATCTGTCTGTTACATCAAAGGGAGCCCCCCTTTATTTTAAATATTTTTTAAGTTTTTTCTTAAAATCGGAAAGCGGTTCACAGAATACATCTACCTATCAAGTTTGACATGTATAGTCCTAATAGTTTCGGAATAAAATAGCTGTGACATACGGACGGACAGACAGACAGACAGACAGACAGACAGCTTTGGGGGCTGAGTCACCCGTGTCCGTAAGAGGATACCCGTTTGCAAATCCCTACACGTGGCCCTCGGGTGGTGCTAATCAGGTGACATCAAACAGGTGGCAGGTTAAAACTGCAGGCTTGTGACCACCCACAGGGCAAAGACGTACCGCCAAACGGCCTAGCTGTGTTCCGGTACTAGTGTTGCCCAAACGAGAGTCTCGCAAGAGTCTTGCAATTAGCGATTATCCTATTGCTATTTATTAAACGGTAGTTGAGATCTCAGAACAATGTAACAGACTCTCTGTTCGCGGATCCGAGGCACGGTGCGCCGCTGGCCGACCGCAGGTAGTTGGGGGCCCAAGTAGTGTGCCAGCCACACATGACAGGCTGCCCCACCAACTGTCGAAATATCCCGGAATGCACCATCGTGCTGGTTGACGACCAGACGGGAGGGCCCGATGGTCATTCCCGGGGGGGCTTGGGCGTCCCCGCAGTCTCCAGACTAGTTCCCCAATCAATACCATCCGTCTAGTGTGGGTCTGGAGGTTAACAGCGTGAAGCCTCACTTCACTTCTTTCTTCTCTCCTCTTCACTCTCTAAATCATGAAATGGAATAAAAAGTTAAACAGCGGCTGCACTCCCTCTCTCTCAAAGTGCACCTCATTAATATCCGAGGTCTGCACTCAAATCTCGTCGCAGTCTACCACCACCTCGAGACTGAAACCTGCTCTGCTGTTTCTTTCGGAGACGCAGATCAGATGTCCATCAGACGTGTCGTATCTTTCATACCCAGGGTTTACCTTGGAGAACAACTTTAAACCACGTGCGGCGGTATGTATGTACGCCCGCGACGACATCTGCTATTGGCGTCTCCGGAACCTTGAGGACTCCAGGTTTTCTACACTTTGGGCTCTGGTGGACACGGACATAGACAAAATTATCTATGCTTGTGTCTACCGCTCGCACAGCGGAGATCATGAGAGAACCAGGCTCACACAATACATCAGTGAGGCGGCAGATGCGGCCCAGCAGCTCAGTTCGTGTTACTGGAGGACTTTAATGCCCATCACCAGGAGTGGCTCTTCCCATACCAGTGCACGGACCATGCTGGGCGAGAGACGCACAATCTTGCACTTGCATTAAATCTCACTCAGCTGGTCCAGGGAGCAACGAGGGTGCCGGATGTTGAGTCACACAACGCCAATTGCTTGGACCTTCTACTGACTACAGATCCAGACCGCTACTCGGTAACGATATCTTCACCGTTAGGTAGTTCCGACCACTGTCTGGTGAAGTCTGTACCCGTCTCCTCTCCGCCCGATCTTAGCCTTAAAGTCATTCGGCGGGTTTGGCGATATAAGTCAGCGGATTGGGATGGTATGCGATCTTTCTTTGCATGTTATCCTTGGCAGCCTACTTGCTTTTCTTCAAATGATTCATCGTCGTGCGCAAACGCCGTGGTAGATGTTTTGCGACAGGGGATGGAGTACTACATACCGTTCTCTGACCTAAATTGTTAGGTCAGAGAACGGTATGTAGTACTCCACATTGGTCCGGCAAAGCTCGACCTTGATTTGGCGCCGAATGTGATCGCGCTGAAGCGCTTAAACACGGGGCATACTTAGCATGGGTCGATGCTCGAAACTGCAAAACAAATGACGTGGATCAGAAGAAGAGAGCCTTCAACAGGGCTGCCAAGTCCAGCAAGAAGGTTTTGCGGAGGGTTCGGTTTGACCACGTTAGCCGAATCGGGAACAAACTCGCTTCATATCCTGCTGGCAGCAAAGCGTTTTGGTCCCTGGCAAAGTCGGTCGAATTCAACTTCTGTCGTCCCTCACGGTAGTTTAGACCCGTCAGGTTTGAGCAGTGGTGGTAACCACTGCTCAAACCAGCAAACTTGTTTGCCGCCCTCTTTGCGGAGTTTTCACGTCTGGATAGTAGTGGCGCTCACCCTCCTGATGCTCCTATTGGATGCGAGACGTGTATGTTGGACATTCGCATCCATCAGAAGGACGTCCGTAGAGTGCTGCGTAATCTTGACGTGAACAAAGCTAGTGGCCCCGACGGGATACCAGCAATTGTTCATAGAACTTGTGCGCCTGAATTGTCTCCAATCTTGACACGCCTGTTTCGCCTTTCGCTAGATGACTGGAAAGGTGCTGAAAGCATGGAAGCTGGCTAACGTTCAGCCTGTACCCAAAAAGGGCAGTCGTGCTGACCCGGCCAACTACAGGCCTATTTCAGTCACGTCCATACTCTGTAAGAGTATGGAGCGTGTACTTAATAGTAAGCTCCTGGCATACCTAGAAGCCAACGATATCCTCAGTGACCGACAATACGGTTTTCGCAAAAAACCGGTCAACTGGGGATCTTCTAGCGTATGCCATTAATATCTGGAGCGACGCCATTGAGAAGCAAGGGGAAGCACTTGCTGTTTCTTCTTCGGCTTTTTGAATTCAACAAGATTTATCTCGAAGCCAGAAGACCCGAAAAAACGTCGAGCTTTGTTTCTATCATTTGTGGAACTAAATCCTGGCTTTGGCTTGTCCACAATTAATCCCGTTTCATGCTTGAATCGTTGTTTGATTTCGTCTGATCGTTGTTTTACACTTGCTTTTTCCTCTGAAGACCTAGCTTGCCATTTCTTAATATCTAACTTATAACTAATGTGTAAAAAGCACTCAAACGAACGAATCCAAGCATGTAATGTTGACAAACCCAAGCCAAAATTATCTTGATTCATCATTCTGGGAGTGGCCCCACAAATATAGCATTTCTGCGATGAATGTGTCTCTGTCAAAGCATTGCACACTTTTCCATCAGTCATAGTCAGCAGAAGCTTGTGCTTAACAGAAATTTCAGAACCACCAAGATCATAAGATGTAGCCTCCCAAAACCTTATTTGTTTCGATTTTTGTCAATTCCGTTGTTTCTTTGGCAAAAATGAATTTAATTGGACGACAAAACATCGTCGATGATGGACGAGGATTTTGCCAGATAATGTTGTTACTCTCGTCGATTAACCTTAGAGGAACCAACGAATAAACAAAAAGGAACTCATCAGTGCCTTCGCTGTTTTCAAATCTTTGTTTGTAAGCACTATGACCGGAACTTCCGTCACATCCCCATTTACTTATAAGAGATGTTGTGTGATAAACGATGAATTGGGTATTAGATTGGGGAGCACACTTGTGACAACTTCTCTCTGAGCTTCTACTAAACGTTCTGCTGTTTTATTCAAAATAGCTTGTAGCTCAATTTCTGCTCGAGATTGTGTCAAAACAATGTGCTCCTCGGAAGGATAATATGCTTTTTTTGATTTAACAATGCAATCATATGATGGAAACACGTGATGCCCGACTTTCATAATCCACTTTCTAGTCTGTTTATATGAGTGAGTTGTTGATTTTGAATCAATATAATACGCTAATGCCTCGTCATTACTTAGCAGTCTATCACTTGCACAGCACTTGGTTGTTGAAGGCTAATGCATGTACTTGCAGAAGCTGGATTCTCGCGAATGTCCTTTATAAGGACGTAGGATAGTTTTTATCCCGAAATTCCTACGGGTTCGGGATTTACGCGGGAACCCCCTTCCACGCGAACGAAGTCGCGGGCAGAAGCTAGTAAGTATAATATAAAAGTACTTTCAATAAAAAAGAAATCATAAAAAGAAATGATGAGACCCTGGGTTTGATCCAAAATACTGACGGTTACCAATCCGATTCTTTACTAAACACGCTAATAGAACGTTAGTAACCCGAATTGAAATAACTGACCATATTCGACCGTATTAGGTTTTATTTTCGTTACGGAATTTCTTGATTCGGTCGCCGCGCTCAAAGCCCGCGATAAAAGCTATGCAATAGCTTAAAAATATTCTTAGGTTCAGTTCCATGTATGAGGAGCCCCCCTTAAATTTATACATTTTTGTCTATCAATCGGAAAGCGGTTCAACTCGGCGGAACAGAATACATCTACCTACCAAGTTTCACATGTAGGTAGTCATAACAGTTTCGGAATAAAATGGCTGTGACTTACGGACGGACGGGCAGATAGACAGACATGACGAAACTATAAGGGTTCTGTTTTTTGCCAATCGGCTACGAAACCATAATAAAAAAAAACTGCACATTTACATCTTGTTGTCAAAGAGATCCAGTACCAGTCATCGAAGTGTACCTACAAGTCACTCCAATAATTTCATGACATCAAACAGCACACAAAATAAAAGCAACCATGAAGCCATTAAAAAAAAATTAAATAATCTAAAGTATCAAAATGACTTTACGTACCCATAATTCGCGGAGCTATTCGTACGTTTGTGTGTGTTTGAGCCTTGTCTATGTAGTGATGCGATTTGATACCTATCAATTTTGAACATGCGTCCTTAAGGGCGTGTAGTTTCGATCGTTTCCGACTGATTTGACTACGAAACATTCTACCCTAAAATACATTATTTTTGAAGATCAATAGGGTCTGTTAAAACTGCTACCAGTGGGCTAACAACTAAGATTTTTCTATAATCTATACTTATAATAAATCTGTAGAGAGGTCAATTCTGTACATGAAATATATTTCCAAAATAACTATCAGGGGGTGATTAAGGATCGATACTCATGCCAAAAATGCAATCAGTTAAATTTTTGTCTGTCTGTCTGTCTGTCTGTCTGTCTGTCTGTATAACCGTTATAGAAACAAAAACTACTCGACGGATTTTAACGAAACTTGGTACAATTATTTTTCATACTCCTGAGCGGGTTATAGTATACTTTTCATCACGCTACAATCAATAGGAGCAGAGCAGTGAAGGGAAATGTTGGGAAAACGGGAGAAGTTACTCCATTTTTTAAGCTTCCGTCGCGTGTGCAACCTTAATGGTTAAAGCTACACAGAAATCATATATGATGGAAATGTTCTCCTTAAAATTATATAAAAAATATCCCACGACAGCATATGTCTAACTTTTATGGTTGACTCACAATAACACGTGTAACTCCCGATAGCTTAGCAGTTCGAAGCTTTCTGATTATAATATTTGTCTACTCTTACGTTTATAACACTCTCAGTCACCCCTAATTGAAAAAGTTAACATTATAAATTATTCCATAAAAAAATTGGCCAAGTGCGAGTCAGACTCGCCCATGAAGGGTTCCGTAGTAACTATAATATAATATGCAAATTTATTTGACGAAAAAAAAACCTTACAAATTTCTTAAAACTAGCTTATTTACATTTTTTACAACTGCGCCAAATAAATTTGTTTTGAAAAAAAAAACCTTACAAATTTCTTAAAACTGGCTTTTTTACATTTTTTACAACTGCGCCGAATAAATTTGTTTTTCATAGTGTTTGTATGAATTACAAAGTTATATTTGCGGTTTTAGAAAATATGCTGTATCTCAAAAACTGCTGAACTGATTTCGTTCAAACTAATTTTGTTTGAAAGTTTATATTAAGATCTACAGACATATATTTTTTTAGATTTTTCACTCCATTATTATAGAAGTTAGAGGTTGTGTCCGCCACACACACATTTTTCCACTTTGGAAGCTTATATCTTTTAAACGATTTACTTTATGGAAAAGTGGTTTTAGAAACCCCGATGTCGTTTTTAAAGAACTGTCTATAGATACCACACATGCATCGATTTCATGAAAAAAAATATTTTCAGGTTTAGTTCCATGTATGGGGAGCCCCCCTTTATTTTAAATATTTTTTAATTTGTTTCTCAAAATCGGAAAGCGGTTCACAGAATACATCTACCTATCAAGTTTCACATGTATAGTCCTAATAGTTTCGGAATAAAATTGCTGTGACAGAGGGACGGACGGACAGACAGACAGACAGACAGACGGACAGACATGTCGAAACCATAAAGATTCCGTTTTTTGCCATTCGGCTACGAAACCGTAAAAAGAATCATATAAATCGGTATAGAAACACCAAAGTTATACATGAAATACGCTTATAATAATAAGCCATCGCGCGTGAATACTGAATCATGCTATAAGGATTATTTTTGAGAATCGGTCGCCGCGCTCGACGCGTCTCGCGGTCGAAGCGTTCTCTAGGTACTTAAGCCTCATGTGAACGTGATCTAAACAATATTACCAATACATTAACTTACGCTGACGGAGTCTCGGGCACAGCTATATTGTATCATTACGCTAAGGCCAATAGGAGCGGAGCGCCAATGAAGAATGCTTCAAAATCGGGGTTAAATTTAACGTTAGCCCAAAGTAACTATTCCACGCGGACGAAGTCGCGGGCAAAAGCTAGTGTTTTAATAAAACCCTGAATTGTTATACTTCGTTGGATAGCTGATGAATCGTAGATTACTTTGAGATACATCTCCAATTTACCAAGTTCCATAATATATTTTTTTGGTATCCTTTAAAGAAAAATAAACTTTGTACATTTTTACTAACGTTTTTTTTTCCACGAACACAAAAAGGACTTGTAGGTATATTGTTTAAAGGTTACTATTCTGCTAGATTCTGTAGTCTGTGAATTTAAGTACTCATCAATTATTATAATATTGATGAGGTTTGAGATGTGAAGCTCGCTAATGACTGTTGTTTTAACGCCTGTGCGAAGTATAAAATTATATAGGCATACTTAATCATGACATAGGCTTGCTAACTCTGCAAATAAATGTTTAGATGTACGCTAACATATGTTTAAGTTTATAATATAACAAAACTAGGTTATTTCTAGTCCAATATAACAAGATTTAGGATGCTGATGGGATTCCTGCCGGGGTTGCGGGCATGTTCTAACGAGATACGGCGGCCCCGGAACTTAAGGGCAGTTGAAGGAACAGGGTGGGTTGGGTCAGTAGAAGTCTGACACTCCCTTCCGCTTAGCCCGGAGCGGGAGAAGTCATTCGACGATTTTCCTACCCAGAAAAAAAGGGTGCTGGTTGCCCTGTTTCTGTAGCACTTCAGGGATGTTTGCAGAAGCTCGTATAGATTGCTTTTTAACCGACTTCAAAAAAAAAGGAGGAGGTTCTCAATTCGTCTAATTTTTTTTTATGTACCTCATAACTCGCAGATGGCTGGACCGATTTCGAAAATTCTTTTTTTGTTTGAAAGGGTGTACTTTCTAGTTGGTATCATTGTCGTCACGTTTGGATCTGATGATGGCATCATCGAGAAATCGAGGGAACTCTTCGAATATTATAGGCACACCTATAGCGTTTTGGGTATTTCTTATAGTACCTTGTGCAGTTGCTTTCGAAAAGCACCATTTGAGGAAGAGGAACTGATGATGAAGACCCCAGATGGCCACCGAAACTACTCAGTAATAAGTATTTCGTGGATTGCGATTAGATTACTTGAATATGGATGTTAAGCACTTTATGCTCGTCACAATGCATATGGTGAAGTAGAGCTGGTGGTGATGTGCCAGGAGAACTCCTCAAAAATTAACGGCACTGCATCGGGAAAAGCAATACTTTGTAAAAGGTGATAGGTAGTTGACATTTTGGCTTTTGTAACTAGATTAATTACAAACTGACCCACTAAAAAGCGTAAAAAAAAACTTTTTAGCAAAAAATAGAACCGACTTCCATATAAAAACACTACAAAGACAAAAATAACTTTAATTTCGGAAAGCGGTGTCAAAAAAAAAAAGAAGTTACAAACAAATGACACCGACTACCAAAATTAAAGTTATTTTTGTCTTGTTAGTGTTTTTATATGGCGGTCGGTTCTATTTTTTGCTAAAAAGTTTTTTTACACAGTAATGCTTCAAGTCAAGTCAGTTTGGTACAAGACAAACAGCAATGCGCCATCGTTACATGGTGGACATCCCACCCATACACAACGTTTTGAGAATACTTTCATTGTACGTACAGCTAAGGAGTGGAATTCCCTGCCGGAGTCTGTGTTTCCTGATTGCTTTAACCTGGGAGTCTTTAATTCAAGAGTGTATAGGTTACTTCTAGATAAGAGCGCTTCATCTTCGACCACATCATCGCTTACCATCAGGTGAGATGGTGGTCAAACGCAAGCCTCAATAAAAAAAAAATACTGAAAATTGTTCAGATAAAATGGTTCGCTTTCAACAAACTCATGAAACTGCAAATACAACGAAAGTTTATTTTTAAATGTGCATTCGTATTAAAAAGGTCGTAAAGTGGGTTATGGTCTGCAATAGAATATGAATTTTATCACACAGGATGTAAAGTTTGCTGTTGCAAAATTTCATAATTATCTCGAACTTTGAATTTAAAATAAAGGTTTCGTCACGTCGCTTCCTTCAAGTTGGTACTTTGACGGCTTCATAAGAAATTAAAAAGTAGAAGTCGTTCATTCAGCGGATTATAAACACGCTTCCATTGCTAACCACTTTACTTAAACCGCTTTTAGACCGTCAAGAAATCGGTTTAAAATTTGACAGTTCCGAGTAACTTCTTGTGCTGACATAGAACTATGTAAAAATAAGACATTTGGAGATCTTTGACAGTCGTTAAGAGTACTCCGAAACCAGAAAACCTGATAGACCGACCTGACCTCTCGCCGAAAGTTACCCAGTTACTGGGTTGTGGAGGTCAGATAGTCAGTCGCTCCAAGTAAAACACTAGTAGTCAGCTGCATCCGGTTAGACTGGAAGCCGAATAATATAATATAATTATCAACGAATATAATTATAATTATCAACTTCCACGGACGTCCAAATTTCAGGGACGTAAGTTTTTGAAGTGAAAACTGTAGACGCGTTTAGGGTTGCCAGGTCGTCAAATCTAATAGCCGGACCAGACCAGCCAGTTTGGCCGGGCATTTAGATCAAAAGGCCGGACACCCTATATTATTAACACGTTCGCTGACAGTACGTCGTTAGGCGGGAAATTAAAATAGTGTGTTATGACAGTTTGACAGTACGTCGAGGGACGGGCCACTTATTTTTAAGAGTACGTCGTGGAAAATTCTACTGTCGTAATGTGGTGTCAGGGTAAGTGCTCACTGTCAGCGAAAGTGTTAAGGATTTTGTGTCTTACGATATACGACAAAAAATTTGTAAATTAACCCAGGCTTGTTTTTTTGATTGGCTAAATGTAAAAAGCCTAACAAAAGCGAGAAACCGTTTATTTTGGCCAGACACGCATTCAAAAAGTCTAACTATGTCCGGCTTTATTCGGACACCTGTCAACGCTAGACGCGTTAGACGATTTTTGATAGATCTTATAGTTTCGAGTCAGCAACATCCTAATGTTGGTAGGTACCGTAAACGGATACGCCATAATTATGAGCAATCATTTAAATCACTGGCAATGCTCATTATACTGAACAACTTTTTGTATGGGACCAACACTGAAATCGCGAAATCTGATGCGCTAAAATAATTTTAATTAATAAATTGTGAACATTTTGATATTACAATCAAGTGAGAAAATAATATTATACTTCTTTATTATTTTAATGATTTTAGCTATAAATAATTATTTTAAAGATTTTTTTTCTAAACTTGACCATGCCTCCACTGAAACTATTGAAGTTTAAATACAAAAAAGCATAATGATATTACTTCATTACTCAAAGATTCTAGGAGAACCTATATAATCTATATACTTACAATATATAAAAATTGTTGTTCGTTAGTCTCGCTAATACGAGAACGGCTAGATCGATTTAGCTAATTTTGATTTTTTTAGAAGGCCAGGGAAAGTTTAAAAGGTGTAAAAATAAGGAGGTTTGTCGGATCAGCTCGTCTATAACACGTCTATAATTTTGAAATACCAAATTATAAATAGGACTTAGCAGGTTTTTATTAATCCGCTGACATTGTTTTTTTACTAGTGTATAAAGTTTTAATGAGGAAATCCGGCTAGATCTGCTATAATCATTATATGATTAGATATCTTTTCGCAACTATGTTGGGCCGGCTTGCAGTCTAGCAGAATGCAGCTGAGTAGTTAGAAAGAAAGAAAGGAAAAGCTTTATTCGGCACATGCCACAACACAAAGTATACAAAAGGAAAGGAACCCAATATAAAAAAACCAAAAAAAAAAACAATTTAAGTACTTTTTTTGTTGATAATAGGCTCGCGTTTGACCACCATCTCACCTGATGGTAAGTGATGATGTGGTCGAAGATGGAGCACGCTTACCTAGAAGTAACCTATTCACTCTTGACTTAAAGACCCCCAGGTTATACCTAGCTATTGGGAAACACAGACTCCGGCAGGGAATTCCACTCCTTAGCTGTACGCACAATGAAAGTATTCCCAAAACGTTTTGTGCGTATAGGTGGGATGTCCACCATGTAACGATGGCGCATCGCCGTTTGTCTTGTAGTCCGATGATGGAACGGGCTTGGCGGAATTAGACTGTGTAATTCCATCGCACACTCCCCGAATTGTAACCGATAAAAAACCGATAGATTAGTAACTCGTCGTCGATGTTCAAGGCGACAATAGACAAATTACGTGTGCCTCGCGACTGCGCCAAAAAGGCTCGGTTCAGCAAAATGACAACTAGTGCCTGACGCTGGTTTTCAACCGGACCTAATTAGTGTTTTACACGGAGCGTCTGTCTATCTGACCCCTACAACCCAGTAACTGGGTAACACGATACCACTAGGCTACACCAGTGTCAGATTTACTGGCTTCTGACTACTTGTAACGACTAACGCTAAGCTTCTTGTTTTAAGTTGAGCTATACATTATCTGACAAATGCTTGCACTGTATGGACAGGCCCACTCAAATCTGTGAGCATATTTCCCCAAAAGATCGCCTCAGACGGTAACCTACAAGGTTCCCATATGTTTTTAACCAGTATAGATTGTATGGACTTTAAAAGAGACGGAACCGTGAGTTTGTTTCGGTGTTTCTTCTCAGGGTAGTCAGTTAGGAAACACCGGCTTCATCTAGTTTACATTTACAAAAAAAAATGACGTGTACAAGTGTTATTATAAAAACAAATATAATACAGGCGAAAATAAAAGGGAAATTATAGGGACATCAAAAAATTCATTAACATTGCTATCAATGGGAAAAGTGCCCAGAACACTGGCCGCATTGCTACGTTGAATGGCAATGCTGATTCTCTGTCCAAAGATAAAAAGTAAAAAAACTAAAACCCGACTACGACAAAAAAATCGATGCTAAAAAGGATGAAACAAGATTTTCAGGATGCTGAAATAAACAAGGTTACTGGAAAAACAAGAACAGAACAAAAATAAAAGCCGTAGTCACACGTCACGTTATTAATTGTTTTGTTACGGTTGATATCCTATATAACGTGTGACTAAGGCTTTTGTTTTTGTTCTGTTCTTGTTTTTCCAGTAACCTTGTTTATTTCAGCATCCTGAAAATCTTGTTTCATCCTTTTTAGCATCGATTTTTTTGTCGTAGTCGGGTTTTAGTTTTTTACTTTTTATTATTTAAACTATTTTGGTGTTAAATCACTGTGCTTCTATACTATTTACTTTATTTTTTATAAGTTCAAGTGAAGCCCTTTCAAATGATACCAAACACGGTATATCTATCTTACTTTTATTTTTTACACATGACTTTTTGACCGCTAGAGGGCGCCACGTTAAATTTAAGCAATATTTTTGATAAGTACAAGTGAAGCCCTTTCAAATGATACCAAACACGGTGTATCTATCTTATTTTTGTTGTTTTACACATGATTTTTTGTCCACTAGAGGGCGCCACTTTAAATTTAAGCAGTGTTTTGGAAATGTGCATGTGATGCCCTTTCAAATGACATCAAACACGATGTGTTTATCTTGTTTTTATTTTTTAACACAACACTTTTTGGGCCCTAGAGGGCGCCACATTGGGTTTTGTGACACATCACGTAGCCTATGTTCAGCGGATGGTCAAGACGGTTCTAACGATACCTCATTTGTCGAGTTCCGATAAGCAGCTTTGGAGCTATGAGGGAACAGATGAACATACACACATACATACATACATACATAGCCTGTCAAAATCATAACCCTCCTTTGGCTTTGCCGTAGTCGGGTAAAAAGGCCAGCCCTCTGATCACCTGTGGAGTCGACTAAACGTTTGCTGATGTCACGAAAGAGTCGATGCGCACTCGGACCCCATGGTCCTAACGTTTCAACCCCAAACGGCTGAAACATATAGCACCCAATTAGGTTGTTGTATTTGCGCCGTTTGAGATTTTCTGCACCTGCAGCTGCCGCCCCAGCACAGCCCGCTGTACTGAGAAGATGGGAAAGCGCAAGGGTGTCAACACAAGTAGCATCCCACACCAAAGGCCTACCCAACTTCCAAGGCATTATAGTCATCGAAGTGTTATTTAATAACCAATTTGCAAAATAAAGATCATTTATCATAACAAAGATAACCAAATGACAAGCAGGACCAAAGGTTTAAAGTGTTTTCCGAGGTACGAAGAAATCTCGACATGTGAAGATGATCACCCCTCCAAGAACAGACCTCAGCAAGCGTTGCTTTACCTTTAAGAGTGACCCGTATTTTTTTTATTTTTAACAGACTTCAAAAAAAGGAGGTTCTCAATTCGTCTTGAACTTTTTTTTTTATGTATGTAACCTCATTACTCGGAGACGGCTGGACCGATTTGAAAAATTCTTTTTGCGTTTGAAAGGGTATACTTTCTAGTTGGTCCCATTGTCACGAAATCAGGATCTGATGATGGGATCCTGGAGAAATCGAGGGAACTCTTCAAATATTATAGGCACACCTATAGCGTTTTGGGTATTTCTTCTAGTACCTTGAGCAGTTGCTTTCGAAAAGTACCATTTGGGGAAGTTGAACTGATGATGAAGACCACAGATGGCCACTGAAACTACTCAATAATAAGTATTTCGTGGATTGCGATTCGATTACTTGAGTACGGATGTTAAACACTTTATGCTCGTCGCAATACATACGAGTATGGTGATGTAGAGCTGATGGTCAAGTACCAGGAGAACTCCTCAAAAATTAACGGCTGTGCATCGGGGAAAGCAATATTTTGTAAAAGGTGATAAGTTGTTGACATTATGGCTTTTGTAACTAGACAAACCGACCCACTAAAAAGCGTGAAAAAGAATTTTTAACAAAAAATAGAACCGACTTCCATATCAAAACACTACAAAGCCAAAAATAACTTTAATTTCGGAAGGCGGTGTGAAAAAAAAGAAAATCCAAAACCAATATCACCGACTACCGAAATTAAAGTTATTTTTGGCTTTGTAGTCTTTTGATACGGAAGTCGGTTCTATTTATTGTAAAAAAAAATTTAAGAAGTATTTTGAAGCGAGCTCTTCTTGATTTGAATTGATAGTAACTCTCGTACTTATACTAAATTTTTCTCGTTTTTATTAGGGTTCCGTAGCCGAATGGCAATAAACGGAACCCTTATAGTTTCGTCATGTCTGTCTGTCTGTCCGTCCGTCCGTATGTCACAGCCATTTTATTCCGAAACTATTAGGACTATACATGTAAAACTTGGTAGGTAGATGTATTCTGTGAACCGCTTTCCGATTTTAAGAAAAAAAAACAAAAAGCATTTAAAATATAGGGGGCTCCCCATACATGGAACTGAAACTGAAAATATTTTTTTTTTTCATGAAATTTATGCGTGTGTGGTATTTATAGACAGGTCTTTAAAAATCACATTGAGGTTTCTAAAACCACTTTTTCATAAAGTTAATCGTTTAAAAGATATACGCTTCCAAAGTGGAAAAATGTGTGTGTTCGCACTTGGCCAATTTTTTATTGATGTTAAGCTAGCGTTTGACCACCATCTTACGTTATGGTAAGCGATGATGTGGTAGAAGATGGAGCACGCTTACCTAGAAGTAACCTATTCACTCTTGACTTAAAGACTCCCAGGTTATAGCTATCAGAAAACACAGACTCTGGCAGAGAATTCCACTCCTTAGCTGTACGCACAATGAAAGTATTCCCAAAACGTTTTGTGCGTATGGGTGGGATGTCCACCATGTAACGAGTGCGCATCGTCGTTTGTAGTCCGACCCCTATTTCCTAATATTTAACATAATTAATGCTGGGCGTGGCAGAGATATAAAAGACGTATTAATATAAATAGGTGGAAATTTATTTTTAAATTATCTATGGTGCAATCTCGAATGGTAGATTTAGAAATTATGCATAAAATATTACCGTAAAAATGTCTTATGAATGAAATATATGAATATATAGCTACGAATATGAAAAATAAATATGAACAAACTATATGTGAAGAAATTATCTTAATTCTTACAATAATCTATCTTCTCTCTATATACAACATGTAACAAATGCACATCCTGAAATTAGTTTGTTCAGAATCGTTTACTGAATCGATTTTTATCGTTTTAGTATCGACAATTTTTATCCCAAAGCAATTAAATCTAAGTAAATAACAAATTACACTCGCGGTATAGTAAAAACAAACTAACTATGGACCGTAAATTAAAGTAGTAAGTTTTTAAATTTATATAAATTCCGTCATTACAGAAAAAATTAACTACCTAATTTAAAAGAAGTTAAAGTTTAAAAAAAATACTGTTTAAATAAGTAAAACTAAAAATTCAGAGTATATATATTATGATATGATACTATTATGATAATAACATAATTTTGTAATTGGGGTGTGCGTTACTTTTCCACTATACATGGTGTATAGCGGAAAAGTTTGTAAACGCGCTAATTTTCGAAATTCCTTGAAGCTAGCTTGTAGCCTACTGAAAAGATGGAGGTTCTGTTTTTATCGTGACGTGGTGGACTTTCCACGGGAGCGCGACTGCTAGTAATTATAAAAGCGAAAGTCTGTGCGGATGAATAGATGGATGTATGTATGTTTGTTACTCTTTCACGCAAAAACTATTGAACGGATCTAAATGAAAATTGTTATGTAAATAGCTGAAATACTAGAATAACATATAGGCTACTTTTTATCCCGGAATTCCTGCGAGTTGCAAATCGACGACGAGTTGCAAGTCTATCGGTTTTCTATCGGTTACATTTCGGGGAGTGTGCGTCGGAATTACACAATCTAATTCCGCCAAGCCCGTTCCATCGTCGGACTACGAGACAAATGGCGAAGCGCCATCGTTACATGGTGGACATCCCACCCATACGCACAAAACGTTTTGGGAATACCTTCATTGTGCGTACGGCTAAGGAGTGGAATTCCCTGACGGAGTCTGTTTCCCGATAGCTACAACCTAGGAGTCTTTAAGTCAAGAGTGCATAGGTTACTTTTAGGTAAGCGTGCTCCATCTTCGACCACATCATCACTTACCATTAGGTTAGATGGTGGTCAAACGCGAACCTATTTTTAATTAAAAAAAAAAGAAGAGATCGAGATTTACGCGGAAAAAACATCCCACGCGAACGAAGTCGCGGGCAAAAGCTAGTAAAGAATGTATCTATCTATCTATTAAAAGATAGACATGTGTTGTCGCAGACTTTTTTAAGGCTATTTAAGACAAACAATTCTACCGTACAATATTGGTTGGCTGGTAGAGAATGCCTACGGCATTAAGTCCGCCTTTTTACCTATGTGCATAAAGTGTAAATAAATAAATATTATAAATAAATAAATCGACGTAACACCTCAGGCAGCGTACATCACGAGAACTCTCAGAGGGTAGGAATTTTTCCGACAGACTGGATACTTATATTGTGGCCAAATTACACAATATATATTTAAATCGTAGCCTGTATGTTATTCCGATGTATAAAATGTGAAATCTTACCATCTTACTTCTTATCTTACTAATATTATAAATGCGAAAGTTTGTGAGGATGGATGGATCGATGTATGTTTGTTACTCTTTCACACAAAAACTACTGAACGGATACGAATGAAATTTGGTACGACGATAGTTGACATCCTGGAATAACACAGAGGCTACTTTTATCCCGGAATTCACACGGGACGAAGTCGCGGGCAGAAGCTAAGTAGATAGTTATTTCTACAACGTGTAATTTAAAGGGTATATACATACCAAGTGTACGGCTTCTTTGGATGATAATAAACGATATGGCAAGGGTTTTCTAATCCTATGTCTACATGTGTGGAGCATATTAGAAATTTCAATACATTGATACCAGAGACCGAATTTTTCAAATTAAGAAGAACGAAGAGAATTTTCGTTTTATTGGCAAGTGACGTGGAAAGTGATGACCCTCATAGTGCTGTGACACGTTTGTTATTACTGGTATTCAAGAAACATATGAAACCAACAATTTTAGGTCAATTCTGAGAGTCACTTATTTTGAGCTGAAACTTTGCATAAAGACTCCATACTAGATGTTGTCTTCAGTCCTTTCGGATAGATATGGGGTTACCGTTACACGTTGTATAAGTATTAAGCTACATCATCATTCGTCGTTCATCTAAATTCGTTCAGTACTTTTTGCGTGAAAGGGTAACAAACATCACATATATGGATGTATAGATGTTTGTTACTGAAAGTTTGAGAGGCCATCCTCACAAACTTTTGCATTTATAATATTAGAAAGATAAGAGAAGATTAAGTAACTAGTGAAGAAGATAAGAAGTAATATGTGTTTTCATGATACATGTATAAAATTAAATATGCAGACTTTTAGATGAAATATACTTCCTAATTTAATTTAATTTGTCGCCGGTCTGCTGGAAGTAATTTCTTAGGAGATAAGGAGCGCCTTTGTGCTCTTTGGTCTGTATTTATATTTTTCTCCTGTAAGTGTAATTTTTTTATTCATTTGGGAAACAAACAATTATACAGTAAGTATTACAATAAAATAATATAACAAGGTATGGGTGAATGTACAATCCACACAACATTTTCACAGTATACTTGTGTACAGTAACACCCCGTCTTACGCTACCCCGCGGCCCCGTTTTACGCGAATGCGGACGGACATACGCGGTTTTTCTTTTTGATCATCGCGCTCATTGGCGTGTGGAATTATTTTACATACGCAATGCACATAATTGATTCATCGTTAATTATGTTATGCATATAAATAAATATTGACACGTGGTCTGATTCATTAGTGTGATAATTAAAACAAAAGATAGTCATTTATTCGTAATAAATATTTAAAAACTACATGCATATTCTTGCATATTTATAGCATTTTAATTTCTCCAAAAAGGTAAAGGAAAAAAGACTTACTACTTAGTCAATAATTAGGAAATGAATACTTATAGACATAATACCTACATTGTTACGCTTTTATAAAATGAAAGGAGCAAAACTTCTTTTTTTAGGTGAGAAAATCATCGAATGACTTATTTCTCTCTAGGTAGAGACTTCTACTGACCAAAAACCGACTTTGTTTCTTCAACTGCCCTTGAGTTCCGGGGCCGCGTTATCTCGTTAAGACATTCCTGCAACCTCGGATCAAAGGAAATTAAACTGACTATTTTTGACTGTTGATTTATCATTCACGTCACCGTTGACGCAGAAGTTTGGCTGCTACGCTGCGTGTCCCCTGCTCGAGTCCCGCAACGAAACAAATGTTTGTATGCCCTAAAAATTGTTGACACAGGAGGAATTTTAGGGGAAATGTTCTTTAAAAAAAACTTTCTTCGTGTGATAGTGTTTTTAATTTATTTCTATTTTAGTAAGTAGGTACTTATCTAGCTATGCTAAAAAGCCTTAATTTATAATTTGAACTTTTTTTTAGCGATCTTAAATAACTTTGTTGCTTAGATTGCTAAGCACGATTAATTTTGTATGCAGGAAGCGTTCAACTTGTCTCACATTGGTAAAAAAATCGTTTAATAATCTAGCATCGTTCTTGTCTGAGAAATATTCTAATTGCAAAATTATTCCAGCTTTGGCACATACTAATAGCTTTTTTTAACTTATTTTAGAAATATAAAGAAAAGGCCACAACGAAATCACAATAGCATTATAAGTCGTATCATAATGTATTTTTTTTTTTAATTTTGTTCTGAAAAGACGAGTTGTTAATGAGTTATTAATTTTAAAAGAAAATGGAAAACAACTTACCGCAATAAAAGTAGCTTTGGAATGCATTTTTGCCGTAAAGATTAAGTTAACAAAAAACTGAATACAAATTGTCCACTAGCTTAAAAATATCAATTTCACACAATTTCAAGAATTAAACTAAAAAATCACACTCGTCAAATTCCCGCCAATTTTTGACAGCTAATAAATCGTTCGGAAATGGACGCTCTTCCGTGGCATTCGCAATGAGACTGAGCGCGTATTTGTAAACTGTTTAGATCTAGTGTGAACTGTGAC